>JAODXP020000032.1:14009809-14087309 GCA_027497455.2 Sardinella longiceps | reverse complement strand
TATGCTATTTCCTAACCACCAGTAAATAAAAGTCAAATGTAATGCCTGTGAGCTGTGTCACATGATTTATTACTGAAGTGCTTCTGCTAGCGGTGTCTACAAGCAAGTGGCCCAAAGAGTAAACACAACTTCTGATGGCTATTAATGTCGAAGTCATTTTGTGAGCGGAGCGTGTGATTTATTGAGCGCAGGCCGGGGACAAAGATGCAGCACTCTCACAAGAAACTGTTTATGCAGCCTTTGTAGTCTCGAGGGTGGTGTGCGTAATGTGATTTTTGCTCAAATCATATCACTGGTATGATTGTGGATATCACATTAGTTTCCAAAGCCACACAACCTTCGGATCGATCCATATTTGACCAAGATGTGTTTCACTGCTGTATAATAAAACACCTGCACCCCCAACTCCCCACCATAAATTGGAGAATTATTATTTATTTTTATTTTTTTTTTCCTGAAATCTACCACCTTCTATACTTCAACAATTAGCTGGTAGTTGGAGATCATGTTACAGTAAGCCCTGCCAGCTATATAAGCTGACTTTGGTCCCTCAGGTGAAATCAATGCAGACATACAGTATTAGTTCAAACACACCTGTCACTTGACTCACTATGAGGACATGGGATATGTCAGTCAGGGCAAAGAGCTCATTAAAGGGTTGAGTGCTGACAGGTAAGAAGGGTCTTTCCACTCTTATCCACTGTCTCACACCTATTGTAGAATAATGCCAGGGGGGGAATTAGATCACCATTCAGCAAATCTGCACTTAATACAACACAGCTTAGTTTTGATGTTGCTGCTCTCTCTCTCTCACTCACACACACACACACACACACACACACACACACACACACACACACACACTCTCTCTCTCTCTCTCTCTCTCTCTCTCTCTCTGCACTTGATTGAACAACAGCACTTAACTTTACAGTACACTATAAGAGCAATTCCAGTCAAGCATGACTGCTTTCTTGATGCAGCAGGAACATTCTTGCCACAAGCATATTCTCTTAACCTTAGTATTACCTGCATCATCCCCAAAATTTAAGGAAAGTGCCCCCTCCCAGATAGAGAGAGAGAGAGAGAGAGAGAGAGAGAGAGAGAGAGAGAGAGAGAGAGGTCCAAAACCTACAACTAGTTACACATTTTGTACAAAAGGGCACTTATTACCAACCTTGATAAGTTTGCACCGGATCTGTGCCGACACCATGTGGCTGTTCCGCAAGTTTCCCACGCGGAACATGAGGCAGAGTTTGCCATCCCGTTGCGAGATGACTGCGTCCTGGCTGAACATCAGCGTCTCTGCCCGCTTCTTCGGCTGGGACATCTTGATGAACATGCATCCGATGAGGAAAGCATCAACGATGGAACCGAGAAGTGACTGGAAAAGGAAAAGGATAATGCCTTCTGGGCACTTCTCGGTTATATACCGGTACCCGTAACCAATGGTCGCTTCAGTTTCTATGAAGAATAGGAAAGCCGAGGGAAAGTTGTAAACGTTGGCAACGCACGGGGTATAGGACTCGTCATGGCCATGGTTTAAGTCCCCGCGAATGTACGCGATGATCCACCACATGAACGCCATAATAAGCCAAGCGACAGTGTAAGTTAAGAGAAAAATCAATAGGTTCCAACGCCATTTCAAGTCCACAAGCGTTGTGAAGAGATCCGATATGTATCTGCTGGTCTCACCGCCAAGGTTACCATGCTGGACATTGCAGCGTCCGTTCTTCTCCACAAACCGCTGGCGTTTCCGTTTGACCGGGGCAGAGAAACCGACAGCTTGGTTGGTATTGACAACCTGGTAGTCCTCCCCAAATTTTCTTCTGATTGCAGACATGATTTCACATTTATTCACCGATCCGTGTGCTTGGTTATTTAGTAGTGAGGGAAAAACACTCACTGTCTCTCATTGTGTGGCATCTTCAACTAGTAAAAGGTTGATCTCCTTGAGATGTGGGACAAAAAAATAGACAAAGTCGTAACGACCCACTGAGTTGTTGGCAAAATGCTTTAGGCTATAGAAAGTCCTGGTGCAATCGTTGCCTCACTCTGTAACTTTTTGACGCAGACATAATAATAGCGTATAAGAAGGCATCACTGTAGCCTGTCCGGAATATTCACACTGCACAAAAAAAAGGTGTCCCGTATAGTCTCTCTCGTGCGTAACGATGGATACTGTCAGGGTCACCAGTGCGCTGTTAAGAGACAACAAAGTCTGGCAAACTGCGGCACTCTGACAGTTGCTGTGTGATCGTTGGCGTATATGAGAGTAGTTGTGAGAGGGGGAGGATGGGCATTGTGTTCTGGTCTTTACCCAAGCCAATCAGGTACCCACAGGCTGAGCAGAGTAGAGCTGTGAGAGTTGGGATATCTGTTAAGGATGCTCTGCCAAATGTCATGTCGATGGCGCCATCTACCTAATAGTCAACAATTGTACACATGGTACGCATATGTTTTATCACCCGCAGTAATTCTTGCTGTTAAATTCTTACTTTTCGATTTTTTATATTAATATATTTTTATGTTTTAGAATAGGGTTCCACGGGTCATATTTCTATTTTTTTTTCTCGAGAAAGTTGAGACATAGCCTACCTAGCTCTTTTCTCGCACATTATTATGACCGCCGCAGCGTAGCAGCGTAGCGGTCATATAATGATTGTCAAAGTTTTTTTTTTTTTTTTGTCATTTTTGGTCTTTTTTTTTTTTTTTTTGGTCAATTTTTGGTTAACGATTCCCGGGACACCGTAACACCGGGGCACATGAAACTTGGTGGGCATGTAGCCCCAGTAGACTTTTACGGAAAAATCCCCCCCCCCCCCCAAAACTACCTGACCCATGACACTGAGGATGATGAAATTTTTATGGAATGTTGGTCTCAAGAGCCCACATCAACTTAGCTTATAACCAGTCATTTGTGATTTGCACCCCCATGGTAAAAAAATAAAATGCAATATTATACTGCTTTAATTGCCCCTATCTTTAGATCAGATGTTATAAACTGCACCAAATTTAATGTGTATGATGAACCTGACATCTTGTGGGAATATGTCAAGTTTTGTGGAATTTCATCCATGGGGGGCTAAAATAAATGAATTTATATGTACATTTAATGACTGTACAACCATTGACCTGTAGATGGTGCTATTAAGTGAATGGTTACTGGGTTACAAAATTCAAATGATCTTTTACATCATATGTGCGTGCTCATATAACTACATACACACAAGCACACATGCGCACGGGTACACACACACACACACACTACATACTGTGCACACAAGCACACATGCGCACGGGTACACACACACATACACACACACACACACATACACACACACACTCTTATACTTGTACACAAAAGCAAACTCACTCATGCAGACACACATTTATAACATGAGAGAGATACAAACAAGTTAACAAGCATCATATATGCAGAGAATCTGCAGAACTGAGCGGCGGTCATATTTTGTACCGCCATGCGGTACATCTAGTTTCCATCATGTTTGTTGGGTATCTTTTCATGCAGAGTCAGACATGCTAGGCCTTACAAAGTTTCAAGCCAAATCTCAGTTCAGTTCAGTTTATTTTATTTGTCACCGGAGAGTTACTTTCAAAATCACTGTGGCCAGATTAATTGGGAAAGGAAAAGTAAATGCCTTAAATCTGAATTTTTAGGAATCATCCTTATCAAACGACGCCTAGATGCATGTGCAGACAATGAGCTTAGGACCTACTTTCCATTGAGAAATAAGGCACTGACTGCAATGGAAATGTCGAAATGCTGGAAAAATGACATAATAATCTTGAATGTTCAACAAAAGTAAGCATGTATGGTCCATACATGGCACCTGTTATTTTATTGCTTGCTGATTTGGGTGATGAGTCTGATGATGATGAAAAGAACATTGAATATGAACTCAAACTGAATTATTAGAAACAGGTATTCTCAAAGTTTTTTTAGGCTAAATTTAATTTTAATCATTTATAGTGAAAAAACAAAAGGATTTGCACACTGCCTTCAAGAGACTCAACTTTTAATAAATGTGCAACGTTTCGATTTGATGCTTGACAAAGATCAAGAGATCGAAACGTTGCACATTTATTAAAAGTTGAGTCTCTTGAAGACAGTGTGCAAATCATTTTGTTTTTTCATTTGGCTAATTTATCCTTTTGATTTAGCACCTGCAATAAGATATTTGGATGTGCGCACACAACTATTTACAATAATTTATAGTGAACCATATGATCAGTTCTCTTTACAATAATGGCAATAGTAGCCTACAAAATCAGGATATGACCAGTCAAGCAAAAACAACCCTTTGCAACAAGCTGGACAAGCAGCATTAGAACCTGAAGAACACTGAGTCGACTTTTCTGAAATGTGAATGTCTGGCAGTCTGACATGAAAAGTCAGCCATTCAATACCCTTTTATGTGATCCAATGTATTTATTTATTTTTGTATGAAACAACACTTTCGTGTTTGTGTGTATGGCGGCCAATGCTCTTGAGCTCTGCTGAAATTACACAGTAGGTTACTGTGGAGAGACTGAGCAAGCTCACAGTTTAAGAGAAATGGAGACAACTTGGACAAGGACAAGAGTTCAAGGCACATATCCTTATGGCTTTGGTCAGACAACAGAGACCATTCAACTGAATGGAGAAAGCTTTAGGAAGTATTCCCTTCGCATGGCTACTATGCCCCCCCCCCCAATTCTGAGAGTCTGGGAGGAGACTCATTCACTAATTAGCACCCTAATACACAACACATTTTCATGAAGTAAAGGAACTATTTGAATGCAAATTGCAAGGCTTCACCAAAGTCAATTTAATGTTTTTGCAAAAACAAATTGCTAATAATTTCACTAACCATGGCTCTTTGAGTAGGCCTGGGCTATATTTTATGTTGAAGGAAAGGCTTTTAATACAGTGGATATCTATCTATTTATTTCTCTCTCTCTCTCTCTCTCTCTCTCTCTCTCTCTCTCTCTCTCTCTCACACACACACACACACACACACACACACACGCACGCACGCACGCACACACACACACGCACGCACGCACACACACACACACACACACACACACAAACTGTAATTATAACACACAATATCTGTCATTCTTAACTCAAGCTGATAGGGCATTCGGCACATAACCCCAACCTCTTGCAGTGCCCTAATATTGACTTTGTCACTGACTTTGAATGAGAGCAGAAACAATCCGAAGTCCAAAGGGTGCCCTCTGGTGGTAGGTGATGTTAGCATTACACCGCTGCATTAGTTGTCTGTCTCCTCTCACGACCCGTCCGCCAAACCCATAATTCCTCGCGCCCAGACAAGATGGAAGAGAACAGCAGCCGCAGGAGAACAATGTTTTGGCAGTAAAAACTCAAAGGAACGGTTACGGGGGAAAATATAAACGCTAAAGAGTCGGTTGCGGCCATGTATTGGTGAGTGTGATTGAACATAGCTTTTTATTTCAGGTTAAAAATGAATATTTATCGAATAATGTAGGATGTAAACGGCAAAATCAGATCACGGTCGCTCAAGCGAGAGATGCATTCAATGCCAAGCATCATTGTTTCGGTGTTGCATGGGCCATTTAATGCGGATTCATATTCTACAAATGTTAGACGGGTAGCTTGGCTGAAAGACTTACTTATTTGGCCCAATCGAATACCTGCTATTTCAGTATGATGTACACCACTGCAATCTTTGCGGAATGTGTCACTAATATGCAGTCGTTGGAAATAGCAAGCTATAATTAGAGTTATAGCTAGCAAGCAAACGCCTTTAGCAGCCATCTAATGCTATCGCTAACTTAGCTGGCTAGGCTACGCATTTCTTTCTCCACGAGAGTGCATGCTAGTTACTTAGCTAGCTTGGTAGATAACAAACCGTCTTTTGAGGCAGACTCTATTGTGGTAATCAATAATTGCATGTTTTGTTCAAAATTGTGTTTTCTTACATGTCTTATTCCTTTTAACAAATGCGAAACTATCTGAACTGGGTCCACATGTAAATATGTAGGGTACGTTGATACAATGTGACTGCCTACTAGCCATGTTGAAACAAGAAAGTGCTTTGATGCGGTGAATTAACGTTAGTTAGCTACATTGTAGCAATGTATCCGAATGTATCATGTGTGGGGAAATTCTGCTCTCAGTTAAGGCTCTTTATTGTTTATTTCAGTCAAAATATCATCAAGCTTGTCTTAACCTTATTTAGAATGTAATATATAGACGGCGTTTGCATGTTTATATTTATGAACAGATAGGTCAAACCTACAGGAGTTATTTGAATAAAGGACTGTCTCGTTAGCTGGCTGTTAGCTCGCATGAATGGGTCAGTTAGCTAGCAAGTTAGCAATGATCCATCACAATAGTCCGCTTTCCCGACGATTCAATGTCGACTAACCAAATGGTCGGGAGACTAGACAATAAAACTCGCCTGTCTTTGTTTAACTAAGGCTTTCAAATCGGTTGTAGGTGCGAGTATATAACACATATCTAGGCTACCCATTTCGCACTCTCTGTTGGATCATTATTTTAAGGAATTGAGCTATGATGACTTCAAACGAACAGAATATTGTAGGACTGAAGTTATCAATAAGCTCAGTGCACAGTCCCTTGAGAACATGATATTGTATTCCGTTTGAAATGCAGTCTATCAGATTTTTCTGTTGCTTTTTTCCCCCTCCAGTGTAATGCATTTTTGTTTACACAGTCACCACATCAAACATGACTTATTGGAGCATTCGGTGTTAAAACCCACTGTAGCCCATGCTATGTAAAAATCCCCAGTTCATACATTGAGGTTTTTGTGCATAGAAAGTACATTGATACATAATGAGACAAAATGTGATGTTTACAGATTGGATATGTCAATCTTGTTTATTTGCTAGACGAATGAAATTAACTTCAAAAGAAATATCCATAATCACTGGTACAGAAGTGAAACCTAGCTTTAAAAAAAAAAAAAAATCCAGTGAGTTGACTAATAATATAATATGATAACTTAAAACTGTGTGATTGACTGATGTTTGACACCTCCAGGATGTAGGTTATATTGTAGGCCTAGACAATTTCTCCTGTCAGGTCGGCTCTTGCCTTGCGTTGGCCTAGTATTTGATGCTGTAGGTTGATTCCTGCTGTCAGGAGGTTAAGCCTTTACAGTCTTACTAGCTTACGTCGCCTGTAATCCTTCTTGACCTACACAGATAAAGGCTAATCATTGGCCATGGAGATCTTGATTTTGGCCATGATCTGTGATAACCTCCAGTGACATGCACGCTAGGAAGCAACTGTCCTGTGAATGACTCATCCGACCTCATGTGGCCATGCTAGGTCTGTCCAGTGGTGGGCTGGTGGGCCGCTAGGTTGCGTGAGGGAAGTATAAGGTGGACTTGGTCCACATGTGTCACTGAGGTGAGCAGTCTACCTCTGGCGCTTTTTAATGGTCTTTTCAGCGCATTGGCTATAGCAGGCAGACGTGTGTGTGTGTGTGTGTTTTCCCTTCAGGCTAATTTAGGCTAGTTCTTTTGTTTGTAATACAGTCCTCACACATTTGGCTTTCTGTGTTTGATGTATAGGTCTGTAATTGACATTTTGGACTGAATTTCATTCTTGCATAATGTGTTTAGGATTACATTAATAGCTAGATTTATCGTTCTATCCTTAGAGCAAAAATGATGGGTCAGATGTTTTCATAGACACACTATTAACAGGTCATCATTCCTTTGATCACATGACTAACCTTGCCATGGGACCGACTGTTCAAAAAAAAAAAAAAAAAAATCAATCTCCTTCCTCGCTATTCCCAACGCATAGTAATCCTGTCGAGTAAAGCCAGAGAAATCCAATCAAGCAATTAATGTTGGAGTGAAAGGTAAAGCTGTGTGTGTGTGTTCGCATATAGCCCATCTGATTTGATATGGTGTCAAGGCCATGGCAGTCTGAAGCTTGAACAAAAGGCCACGATCGGGGCCATGATCTGTTGCGTGTCCCGCAATCCCAGCCAAAAACACTTTTCCCTTCGGACAGCAATGGGACCGTATGTGGGTCAGTGCATTGGGTTATCAGTGTTATTATTTATTTTATTTTTATTTTGAGAAGGTGTTAGGGAATCGGATTATGAGAACCCAGTTCACCGTGTGCGGATCTGTGACCGTGCCTGGCTATTTTGAGAAGAGTCGGTCGTGTGGCAGGAGGAATAGCGAGGGCTGTGTTTCAGAACTCCAGGAAATGCTGTTCACCCCTGGCCCACACAGAATAAAACAGGAGCTTAAAAAGCTCATAATGATCTGTGCCATTTCACTGAATAATTCACCTCTCTCTCTCTCTCTCTCTCTCTCTCTGCACTGTAGGCTAAGCAACAAATAGGCTAGCAAAATATATTTTCTGGTGCTTCATGCAGGCTGAAACGTATCAAATTAGGCACTTTTTTGGACTTAAGTCCCTAGGAGAATACCATTCTTAAAGAACGCAAACACCTAGGAGAATGCCAGCCTTAAAGAATGCAAGCATGTCAGAATTGTTGTCTAGAAATTGCTGAGAATGCCCTTGCAATTAATACTGTCATGGTCTCTCTGTTTCTCTCTGCGCAGGATATCCCCCTTGTAGTGTCTTTTTCTATCTTCCCCCTTCCCTCTCCTCTTTCTTTTCTTGTTGCTCTTGAATGAACGGACGTCCCGTCCCACTGCAACGTGCCAGCGACACCAGCAACCTTCCCACCTTGACGACTGCCCCCCACACTTCGACGCTAACCCCTCCTCCTCGCACACTATGAGCCTCATCCAGGACAAGCTGGGCAACGAGTTCCTTCGCAGCAACGGCGCCATGGACCCTAACTTCCCGCCGGCCAGCATGCTGATGTTCAGCCACCTGCCGCCCGTCACCAGCTTCACGCGGCTCGCCTCCCAGTCAGTCATGGCCGACCTGCCCCAGGAGATGATCCTAAAGAAAGAACGTGACTCGCCCGACCACGGCGCCGGCGGTTTCCTTCACGGCATGGGCATCAAGCAGGAGAAGCTGAGCGAGCTGGACTACCGCCTTCCGCTCTATGGCGCTCCGTCGGCCACAGGGCATCACGTGACGGTCGCCGTGGGCAACAACACTGTGGCACATGGAGGCGGCGGAGGAGGAGGAAAGGGAGGCGGCAGCATGGACATGCTGGACATGTCTCTGGGAAACCAACAGAACATGCTTCTGCATGACCTTAGCCTTAGCAACGTAAGTGCATTCCGTTAGCTTAGCCTAGCCTTGTCGGCCTGCCTGCCTCAGTTTTGTTTTGTTTAAATCCCTTCTGAAGCACTTTGCGATGCTCGTCAGAGATGCATTCTCTAATTAGACTCGGCTTTTTGATGGAGATCGTCCTAAAGCGGTTTTATGGAAGCCAGTGTTTGTGTACAGTATATATGCATGCAGCATGCACAGCTTTTCACAAATTGACTAAAACAAATTCACACAGGTCTTAAGAGCAAACAATGAACATCTGTGATGTATAAATTCTTTCATAACTCACCAGTTAAAAGCCAATCTTTAAGCCAATTAGTCCAACGACCACAATATTCTTTATTTTTGATAAATCTTGTGTGGATTAAAAACATTCAGACTCATCACACAGTGCAGAGAGTTGTGGTGGTCATGATCACAATAACAAATAGGCAGGATTTTTAAATATATGTATTTATTTTTTTCCCCATTTGACCTTTACCTAGCCAGGAAAGGTCCCATTGAGACAGACTAAGCATCTATTCTGCCAAGGAGACCTGGTCAAAATCACCAATCACAACCACAAATAAGCAAGATCTTTTAAATAAATATATATTTGTTAAATAATTTGTACTTAATTGTGCTTAGCCTAATTGAACTAAATGCAGTCTGAAGAGCTGATTGAGGGGATGAATCAAACTTGTGAGTGAAGATCTTTAAGAGGCTGAGGGCTGAAAGCAAGCAGCCTCCACCTCCACCACCCCGTTAGCCCCCTATCCTTGTTTTTCGGGGGTACCCACTTGTCTTCATTGTTGTCCTGTATGCCCCCCCCCCCCCAACCACACACACACTCATTAGCCTAATCTGTGCTTTGTCAGCAGTTCTCGGGCAGATTAGGGAAGGAGCCCAAGGAGGGTTCGGGCCGGCGCAAGAAAGCCAACGGAGAGGGACACGAGGGCAAACGCAGGAAACGAGGGGACGCCGCAAAGGTACACATACATGCAGACACACACACACACACACACACACACACGCACGCTTGTGCACATCTGTACACTGACAGGCAGACTGCCTCTCTCTCTCCCTCTCTCTTTCTTTCTCTCTCATTCATTCTCACCCCCCCCCCCTCTCAAGTATACACAACATTAATGAGTCATGCCCCCCTAGCAGAGAAATGAAAAGAGAGAAAGCCAATAGAGAGACAACAGTGTGAAGATCTGAATTAACGAGGTCTCTCGTTAGAAGAGGGGTCCAGGTTCTTCCTGTCTATTTTCAAGCTTGTCCTTGAGATGGAGGGGAGGGCCTTTTCTTTCTTGAACACCCTTTGTCATCACCCATCTGTCTTTGCAGACTACTTGATTCTCATTGGTTAGTCAGGATGGCAGGCCTCAATAGTGTCAGAAGCTCAGAATGTTGCCCTAGGCAACCACTAGTTGTTACCGTGTTGTTGGTTGTAAAGTGGAAAGTGAGTTATTAAGATAATCTGAAGGTAATAAAGCCGTTAAAAACGAATGTTATGGCTCCTGTTAGCCTTCTTATCTCTGCTTCTCCTGCAGTTTACCTCTACCCCTCAGTGTTTTTGTGTCCTAATTGTTCTGTTCTGAAGTTCACTTTAAACCACTGTCTCAGCTTGCCACTGATCTTTGTGAATGACATAAACCCTTTTAGTCATTTTCTCTTTTTGAATTATTGATCATAACAAACACACTTTCTCTCTCACTCACACACACACACACACACACACACACACACACACACTAAATCCTACACACTCAACTGATTTGAAGTCTCTCCTCACTGTCTCTCCATAGTCACTGATGCTGGATGGGGATGGAGGTCCTCTCTCCCCGAACTCCAAGCCGCACATCTGTGAGCACTGCAACGCAGCCTTCCGCAGCTCCTACCACCTGCGCAGACACGTGCTCATACACACAGGTGAGACGCTTTCTCTGGAGACAACACACACACACACACCAGTACCAACATATGCACACGGTCAGCCTTTGTTGGGTCTAATTCAACCCATACAACTTTGACTAAAATCTTGTTAACTGAGCTTTAAATAATACTGATCTAGCTGTCAGTTAATAGTTCTTATTTCTGTGAATGGTTTCACCATTTTACATTTTTAAAATTATTTATGACCTCTGTAATATGCGCATAATGCAGAATTGATTAGTTCTTTAGGGCATGCATTGATATAAATAAAAAGGTTGTGTGTATGTTATGAGAGGCGCATCTGAGTGATCTTGTCTCCTTATCTATGTTTTAGCACGTTTAAAGCACAACCATGGAGATTGTTTTGTGTTTGTTTGTTTATTTTTATTATAAAAAAGTAGCTCTAAAGGGGAATCTAAAGCTCTAAAGGGGAATCGTTTGTGTGTGTGTGTGTTGAATTTTTCAAATGTGGGCCATTTTCAATGTGGGCCCATGAAGAATGTTTTGTGTGTGTTATTTTTGAAAAAGTATTGGGTTTGTCATGTTAAAAAGTAGCACTAAAAGGTGAATCTAAAAGCACTTCCTCTGTGTTTTTCTGTGTGTGTTTTTTATTTTTTAATTTAATGCGGGCCGCGGGCGCTTGTGTTATTTCTGATGGCACAGGGGAGAGGCCTTTCAGGTGCAGCCAGTGCAACATGAGCTTCATCCAGAAGTACCTGCTCCAGAGACACGAGAAAATACACAGCGGTGAGTCCCCCCTACGTCACACACACACACACACACACACACACACACACACACACACGCACACGCACGCACGCGCGCTTCATCTAGATGTACCTGCTCCAGAGACACGAGACAATACCCAGCGGTGAGTCCCCCCCTAGCACACACACACACACACTCTCATCCAGAAGTACCTACTCCAGAGGCACGACACACACACACACACACACACACACTTGGTATCTTTTTTTAGCTCCAAAATCCTACGAAATCAGAAGTAAGGTTAGTGGTGGTGTTGACTCGATGCAAACTGTTAATTCGTGCTCCAAGTTCAGTCAAATTCACAGCAGTCAGCAAGCTTGTACAACAGGCCTGTTGTTGAATGATGCTGAACTGTCACTTAAAGGTTTAGGTGATATTCTTTTTAAGTAAGTAGTATTGTCAGTTTACTGTAAAATCTAATGTACTGTAAGCCTAGCTGTATAAATATTGCTAATGGTCAAATCTTTTAACTTTGAAATATTTTGCCAAAAAATACTTTTTACAGTAATTTTAAAGCAGGAGTTAGGTTGGGACAACTGAACAAAGGTTTTACTGTTAAAGTGGGTGTCAGGTAATTGGTTGTTCTTTGGGGTAGATTTTATTTTAATGTGTTTTCCATTGACCTCATTGTGCTTTTATAGCAAAAGGCTATGATGTCAAACTTAAGTATATCCTTGTGGCCTTGGTTTATACTTAGTATGTAGTATTACCAAAATGGGACTTGTGCTATTTTAGCTGCCTGGGGATGCACTGAATCTCTCTCTCTCTCTCTCTCTCTCTCTCTCGCTCTCTCTCTCTCTGCCCTCTCGCTCTCTCTCTCGCTCTCTTTCCCTCTCTCCTTTCCTCCCTCCCTTCCTGTGCCTCTCTCTCTTCCTGTGCTTCTCTCTATATGCTCTCTCCTCTTCAACCTCTCTCTGTCTCTGTGCTTCTCTCTCCTTTTTCTTTCTTTCTCTTTCCCTCTCTCTCTCTCTCTCTCTGCCTCCCCCCTGTGTGTGGTGTGTGTAATGAGCAGGAGAGAAGCCGTTCAGCTGTGACCAGTGCAACATGCGCTTCATTCAGAAGTACCACATGGAGAGACACAAGAGGACTCACAGTGGAGAAAAGCCATATAAATGTGACAACTGCCAACAGGTAAGAATCTCTATGAAACAAAGTTTGGTGGAACACTAATGGTTTCCCTGGAGAAACTGGGGCTCTTGGAAGGGAATGTCACATAGACATGAAAAAGGGAAAAAAAGATTTCCAGGCAATCAAGTTAATCCATGCAAAAAGTGTTTTAATTGAAGGCTAAAACAATAAAAGTATTGTATATTGTATTGACTGAATAGAATAAGTCTGGGTCCCTTTATTTCAACAGTAGTTTTAGGATGTGTAATGTCATTATGCTTTAATATGTCCTAACTTCAATATATACTCACACACTAATGCCATGGTGATGTGCAGTTATATGACAATATTACTTCAAATGAGGATAAAAAGTAAGCTGTATGGGTATGAGTGTAAATTCAGTGGTACTAACACAGCACATACTGTAATCCCATAATGCTTTCTGCTCTGTGTGTCCCTCCCCGCCTCCAGTATTTCTCACGCACCGACCGATTACTGAAGCACAAGCGCACCTGTGAAGAAGCCATAAAGAAGGGTCTGGACCCGAGCATGCTGGACCTCGGGGAAGACGACCTCGGCCAGGGCAGCTACCTCCTCACTCAGGGAACTCCCGCCGCCACCAGCGGAGGGCGCAAGCGAGGCAAAGGCAAGGGAGAGGGCGGCGAGCGGCGCCGGAAAAAGGCCGCCTCTTCCTCGCTCCACATGCCCCGAGGCCTGGGGCTGCAGGACTACAGCGGCGGCGCCGGCCTCCCGTCCGGCTCGGGAGATGGCGATGCCGGGGGGTCGTCCTCGGTAACCGGGGGCAACCACATGGGCCGCACGCCTAAGCTGGTGTTCAAGAAGGCCGGCCGCAACAAGAGCCTGGACAAGAGCCTGCTGAGCATGACGGGCGACGTGGCGGCCGGAGGCTCCAACTCCCAGGGCCTCCACAACCAGAAGCTCCCCGCCGGAGGGGCAGGGGCAGCAGGGGGGGCAGGGCTGGATGGCCTGGGCCTCATGCAGGGCTCCGGCGTCCCCAAACAGCCAGCCACCACCAGCAACTACGACGACGCCATGCAGTTCCTGAAGAAGCGGCGCTACCTGCACGCGGCCAACAGCGGGGGTGGTGGCGGAGCGACCGGAACGGGTGCAGGAGGCGGAGCTAATCAGCAGAACGACTTTGGTCACCTGCCCCCGCCACAGCCGCAGCAGAACGTTATCCAAACCGGCTTGCCTGGCGAACCCACGCTGGCGTTGCTGGACACCTCGCCGCTCATCAGCGTTGACTCCAAACACGACAAGTCGGGGATCCCGGACGAGGTACTGCAGAGTCTGCTAGATCACTACAGCCACAAGCCCGACGGTTCGCATCACCACCATCACCACCACCACCATCATCACGACGACGTGACCTTCGACCTCTCCGGCGCCCACCATGTGGAGCTGCAGCCGGCTGAGGTGGTTGGTCACGACGACGATGTTGATGGCTCGCCGGGCATCTCCGGCGACAAGACGGGTGTGATGAACGAGTATTCCAAGTTCCTTCTGCAGACGCTGGAACGCACCAGCCACAGTTCGGGTTTCGCCCTGGGGCCTGCTGCACCCTTCCCCACCCTGCTGACCACCAGCAGTCCATCGTCCACACTCTACTCCGACAAGCACGTGTACACCTCCTCGCCGCTCGACTGCGGCTACTCGCAGTCTGTGAGCTCGCCACTCGCCCCCTCGTCCTCCGCATCCTCCGTCGGCTCCAAGTCCCACTTCAGCATGCTGGTGTCGGCACCCTCGCCCCCTGGTCATGCCTCGGGCTCCTCAGGTGCCTCCCAGGGAGGGTACCACCTCAGCAGCCTGGAGCCAGCCACACACCAGCAACTCACCCCTTCCCAGGAGCTCACAGATCAGCTAGAGAAGCAGCATTCACCCCCTTTCCAGCTCACCTCCGACGTGGCCAATGGAACCGCCGTTTCTGCCGTTCAGAAGGACGGGAAGACGGGCACCAGTTCCACGGACGGCGGAAGTTCAGACGGTGGAACTGGTACGGCTACCAACGGCAACACGGGAAATGGGCCCGTGTACCCAGACCTGGCACCGTTGGAACCCTCCAAGGAGGTGGAGCTGCGTTCCACGTACCAGATCGAGAACTTCGCCCAGGCCTTTGGAGCGCAGTTCAAATCCGGCCGCGGGACACCACTGTCGGTATATGGTGGTACGGATGACCACCGATTGCCGAGGACTCCCGTCTCGGAATTCTCAGGGTATACAAGTCTGTTGGCGGACGTCGGCGAGCCCGCTAGCTCAGGATCCAAAACTCCAACGAGCCAAAGCTACAGGTAAATGGGGTCGTCCACAGACGAGGAAGGTGGGGTGACGTCTTCCCGCCTCAGTTGAAGACCTCCGAACCTCGGAAACGTAATTGACCCCACGTCAGCCCCCCTCCTTGTAAAATTCATTTTTTTCAATACCAGATAAGCAAGACTTATTACACTGCCATTAAATGTTAATATGAGACTCTGCCAGGGAGGGTCTTCAAGACCTCATGCAATTTTTTTCTAAAAAAAAAAAAATACAAACAAAAAAAACTCCTTTTTAATATGTATTCAGTCCCTCTGTCTTTATTTTAAAAATATAGTGTAGTGCGTATGATATTTTGTTTTTGTTTTGTTTTTTTGTAGTTTTTAAATGTAATTTTTTTCTCCTCAATGATAACTAGAGGGTAGCTATGAACTGGCTTGTGTTCCTACAAAAACCCTGTGTGTTTTAGCAATCAGGATGCATTTGTAAAATATTAATGATTATGATGACAGTAATAAATGTGTCAGGGAGTGGCCCAGTATTCTAAAGGCAAAAAAACCCTATGTATTGTCTGTTACAATAATGAAAAGTATTACTCAGGAAGAAAGCAGCAAACTAAGAGGTAATTTTACACTTTTTTTTTTTTGTTTGTTTTTTTGTTTTTTGTTTTGTTTTTTCCTTTGATGATGAGTGGCAAGTTTGACAGGTTTACTGTACGAAAGTACATTGAAACTTTCTGTTTTGTGTTTTGCATTTTGAAATCTCTCTCCTGGAAGTGAGTATTGTAGCTAAATATGAATCTGTGCATTTGGTCACTGACAGACCTTTTCCACTACTAGTGGTGATATGGAGATTATGGTACAGTTTAACCTAAACATACTCTCTCTCTCTCTCTCTCTCTCTCTCTCTCTCTCTCTCTCTCTCTCTCTCTCTCTCTCTCTCTCTCTCTCTCTCTCTCTCTCTCTCTCTCTCTCTCTCTCTCTCTCTCTGACACACAAACCCACGCACATGTAAACTGTTTCCATGGCCACAGGGTGATGAGAGGGTATGAGCTAAGCACTGATTTCACTCCATCATCCTTTGCTTTATTAAACGCCATCTTTTTTTTTTTTTTTTTTTTTTTTTTTAAATCCTATATTTTCATCCTCTTCTTTTGCAAGGAATCAATGAGCACTTTTTTAACCAGTCGTTTTTTAACCATTGAGAGAGAAAACAAATGATACAGCCCAGTTTCATTTACTTTTTTTTTTTTTTTTTCCTTTTTGTGGAGAAAGCTGTGAGTTCAATGGGAAAGGGGTTGTTATTTGGGAGAGGGTGGGGGTGGTTGGGTGGGACGGGTATGTTCAAGGGCATTTGGATTTTGTGGGGGAGGGTTTGGAGGGTGGGGGGGGTTGGGTGATGGGGTGGTTCCTGGATGCTATGCCATTATTGTTTGTAATATTGAAATGTAGTAGAGCCTTGGGTTCAAGTTACAGGACCTTATTTGTAATAAACTGTATTTAAATATTAGGCTTTTTTTTTTTTTCTTATATATTTTTTTGCGCCAAAAGAGTGGCCACTTTTAGGGCAATCCTACCTCTCCACCTCAAACACTGACTCAGGTGTGGTCAGTGCATGCAAATAAGGACATTTCTTTCTTTTCTTTTTTATAAACCCTGGTCGACACAAACCAACAAAGATGCACCACCATTGTGGAAATGGAAACAAAAAAGAAGATTGGGGAAAAATACATGCAAGTCTCTCTTTTTGGACCTAAAACCTGTGTTTTTTAAATGTGTTTTGTTGGCTATTTTGAAACAAAGACAAAAAAAAAAGACATTAAAAAAAAATCAGGAAAATGGTGAGTCGATGGATGAATAAGGACGATTTATGCGAGCAAACCGATTGTTCTGTGTCCCCATCTCTCTTTGCCCTCCCTCTTAGATGCAATCTTTGACTTCCTTTTGTGACTGAACACTACTCCACTTTGTCTTCCATGGTGATGATGGTCTTTTTTTTTTTTTTTTTTTTTTTTTTTAAATCAACTCCCTTGAGTGGCAAAAGTGTGACGTTTTACAGTATGGGGTGCTGCCCTTCACTTTTCCTGCACTCAGGGCCTTTGGTGTGACCCTTTGGGGTGAAAATTCCCCCCACCCCACCCCTTTTTTCCTTTTCCTTTTGTGGCCACCCCAACAATGGGCTATACTTTTTTGAAAAGAGAACAACAGGATATAGGATTGCATTTGAGTGATATTCAGAAGCAAAAAAAAAGAAAAAAAAATTGAATCGACCACAATATACCTCATATCAGTGAAAATGAAATGAAAACAAGAAGTTTTTTTTTTTTTTTTTTTTTTGGACAAAATCCCAGGGACAAGTGTTAAGATGTATGTAGTGTAGCGGTTGAGAATATTTTTATTTTTTTTCTATTGTTGAAAAGGAAGAAATCAAAATTGTATCCCAGGTTCCGGTACTCTCTGACGTGTCCTGCCCTTATAAGGTCTTGATTCGTCCCAGAGACCCCAGTTTGGGATTAAGTACTCCTGCATTGATTTTGTAAAACCTCCTTTGTAGGCTGGTTAGAAACTTGACCGGAGGGGCAAATAAACATTTCTATTTGTTTGCTTCCTCATTTTTTTTATTTATTTTATTTTAATTGTTTTGATTGATTGGGTGAGTCATGCCAAGCAGTGTTGGGTTATAGGGTGATGCCCATATTTTGTTTGTTTTTATTGGATTCTCTCTTTTACAATGATACAGTATATCCCCATCCCCCACCCTTCCATCTAACATTTGTTACTTGCCATAATTTTTTTTATATATATTATATATGTCTAGAACGACGTTTGTTTACAATAATGTACAAATACACTAAATGTGTGTGTTATTTTTCATTCTGACTTTGACTTTGTTCTGATATGCATGAAATGAAGTTTTTTTTTTTTTTTTTTTTTTTTCTTTTTTTTTTTTTTATATGGCTTGTCTGTGATCACCATCAACGCACCAAATTTTTTGTAGCTTTTCTGTCCCCATGTCCCCTCCATGCAGACCTTGTTTTACACGGTTCTGCTCATCAGATGACTTTATAAATAATTAGATAAGCCAATAAAAAAACCTTTTGTTATGAGAAGCGTACCAGTAGTCTTCACGATGAATGAATGAATGAGTGAGTGCTTCTTTTGAGATTAAATCAAGCATTGCAATGTCATCCAATTTCCTAAAAGGTCGTTCACATTCTTAATCATTAACCTTCGTCGCACAAGGACATATGATTGACTTGTCACAGATTACGGCCAAGGTAAATGGGTCACTGTAAAAAAAAAAAAAATTACGGTAAGGAACAGATTTCTCCCAAATGAGCTCTTCCTGAAAAATGTATCCTGGGTGGTACTCCAAGACGGCAGTTAAGTGACAAAACTGGATTAGTTAAAGCATAGGTTTGGTGCAATTGTAAGGATGGGTTGGACGAGCCTGCTGACTACGCCAGATAATTGGTGGAATGAAAGAATTGGGATCAATGTAGACCAAATGAAAATGCGAATGAGCACTGAACACGGAGTCGGTTGGTCATACTACATTCAAAGTAATATAACTTCCACTGACTCAATGCAAATTGCTTGTTTGCTTTTGCGCTCAGTCTATGTTCGAAATTCTTTTGTTCAGAAGGTTGAGAGCAGGCTTCACTCACTGATTTTTTTTTAAGAGTGCTGGCCCAGCATTTATGCAGTCAAGAATCAGGAAAGGAGGCTGCACTATTATATGCATGTACACCTTTTATTCACGCAGACGCTTGGAACACTGAGGAAGGCAGAACGCCGAAATGCATCTGTTATAAAAGGTGTATATGCATGGTGCTCCTTTCCAAATTCTTTTGTTCCACTCGCTATGAAGTGCAGTCAGTAGGCTTGTGCAACAGGGCTACTAACACAACCATTTGTTGGCTTGATTTGGAAGTGAATGTGCAATGCTTCCACTTTTGTAAAAAAAAAAAAACTCAAAATTCTTAAAGGAGACATAGAATGGAAAACCACTTTTACATTGGCTTTGATGAATTAAGAGAGGTTGTGCATGGTCAAACAGCTATCATGGACATGAGGCATGGTTCTGCCCTCTTTCATATGGAAATCCTACATTTAAAAATAGCCGCTAAATCATGGGCGAATTAGAACAAAGGCTACAAATGATGTCAAATAGCACAAAGCCATTGCAGTTCAATTAGGGTGGCCAGAGTGTGGCATTGTTTAGGCAAAAACCCATTTCAATACACATCTTATAAACGATGCGGCCCGTTGCGCTGTTTTATCCGGCCCATGGGGCCTTCCCAAAATAAAATAATTTCTCATTTAGCCAAAGTGACTTAGATTATAGGCCTGATTTATCAAATTTGTTGTGTTCATGAAATACAAATCCCACCCTTTTAACCCTGCATGTTAACATGTCCTTTGAAGAAAGTGGGGCTACTGGTTTCAGACTTTAACGGCATCAACCAGTTGACTGTTAACACACGGCCCATTACTCAAAATCTAAAACCCAATGTGGCCCTTCGACCAAAATAATTGCCCACCCCTGTGCTAGGCCTACTTGCAATAGGCCCATATGCAGATAGATAGCTGATATGCTTAGCTTAGAAAAATATGACAATGACAATATTGGCCTACTAAAGCAAGTTAGTATAATTATGGTAACATTAATTAAATAGGGTGAAAGGTAGGTTTAACTGTATTTTGTGTTTAGCCTTATATCTACAGGGATTGGTTCAGTAGGGTGTAGTAATGTAATCTGGTAAACATTTTGGCGATTTTTCTGATTCAAGCTATGGGCTGGATATTTTTTTGTCCTTGTCCAATCACATCTCTGTCTTTTCCAGTGGTACCAAACTCATTTTTGTGGAGAGCCACTTTGGGATTTTCCTCAGAGGGACACCATGCCAAGTGCACAACCACAAACTGCAGTGGAATTTCCTTGTGTTTATGGCCTTTAGGCCTACTAATACTTTCTTAATGCACCACTCCTTCATTGTGTATTCCTGTCCTGTTGATTATCAGTTCCCTATGATGTACCTCATAGGGAGTTGCCTTGCCAAGGTTGTGTTGTGGAAATGAGACACAATCCATATATTGCATAACTACAATTCTTTTCAAGCTTTTTGAATTGGGCCTTTTACACGTGAAATGACGTAAAGACACGCATCTGGCCGTGGGGCCATATGTTTGACACAGCTGCTTTATTTCATGATCTAAAATGAGATTAAATGCAATAATCCAAAATTACTTCAACAAGGTTATTTACTATGCCATTGCTTTGTCACAATATGGTTAAACAAACAAACAAAATTACGAAAAGGTTTGACTCCTCGGGTCATTGACACTCTGAAGAGGGCTACAGGTTCTTTGAATGTGTTTACACAACTCTGCTTGAATGATGGATAGACTCTCCTTATCTGCAACAAGGTCAGAAACGTTCAAACCATGCAGAAGCAGGTTGTGTGGAAAGTCTTGTAAATGTTTGATAATAGGAGGGGACCTAAGGAAGCGAGTGTCTAAATTCCACTTTCGTTGACTGTGATTGTCTTTTCCCTGAAAATCTACCCCCAAAGGTGTGGCACTCGTCATGGAACAACCAGTGACACTTGCACTTAACGTCAGCAAGCCAACAGCCTTTCCCATTTTATGACTCGACACTTGCTATAAAGGACAGTTGAGCAAACGCCAGCCAGCCTTCTAAGATAAACAGTGTAAAAGACAACTGTCTCAGTGCTTGCTCACAAAACTTCCTTTACCTTGAAATGAATTTGACTAGATTTATTTTATTCTACCCATATTTCCAGGGGCTGGGTTCTGTAGAAGACAGTAGGCTAACAACGTCGTGAAGAGAATTAGTTACAGAAATAGAATAGAATAACCTGTTCAAGTACTGCTGGGTTGTAATGTATATCCAAGTTAAGCAGTTAAGTATTAAACCTGGATAAGTTAGGCATGAAGTAGTGGTAAACCTGCTATTATGGTCCTTATTTTCTACTACTCAAAGCCATCAGGCTACTCCATTAACAGGTTTACCACTCTTTCTAGGTTTATTTAGCCAGGTTTATCACTTAACCACCATCTTGAAATACCCCTGTGGTCAACTCCAGTGCACTCAAAATAGAAAATAATAAAGAACTCTAACTAATGTAACATTTAGGCTACTATAAATGATAAGCATTGAACAACTTGGCTTTGCCATCATCCCCCCCACTAGAGGGCAGTATAGGCCAGTTCAATCCAGCGCTCTATGTCCGTTTCTGAGTTTTTATTTATTTAGGACATCATATTTAAATAGGCCTACATATTGTAAAATGCAAATATACACGTTTCTACCAATACTAGGCAACTACTTTCCACAGCTAATTTCCATCTTTTTTTGTCCTTGGCAGATTGATGGCCCCAAATAGATAAAAAAAAACATATGATCGATAAATAAAACTAAACATAAGACATAGCAGATTATGAAATATACGACATGGAAAGATTGGCAACTTGTCTGGTGCTGAACACGTTGTAGGCCTATTTACAATTTTAGGATTTCTGTCAGCTTAAGGCAGCACAAATCACTGATGTTTTGGTGTCTCAAAGACATTTGCATACTACTGATGCGCTCAAGTGTGGGTCAATAAAGCACACGGTGTGAATACAGTAGGTTTGTTATGTGAACATGTTATTGAGTCTGAAAGACTGAAAATCAAAAATGCAAAGCCGCAAGGTTTTTTCCCCCCTGAAATCAGCTTCTCCATTACACTTCTTCCTTCTTCCTGGTCTATAATTCACCTTTAGAAACAGGCCAGAGTCAACTAACTCTAAAGATTTTATTACTATGTGACAAAGAAAATATAGCAAAACTCTCCAACTCTCGTTAGTCATAAACGTATTTCCTACAACCAGTTGTCTATTTGTATGCAATCTTCGCATGAACAGGCCAGAGACCTCTGTCTGTTCAGTCATTCATGCCTATTGACTGATTGACTAATCCTTCTGGTCAATTCAAGTCAAGTGTACCTATAAGCGCATTCTAACACAACGCAGTTGATCCAAAGTGCTTTACAGTGGAAGGGGGGACCTCACCAACCACCAACAATGTGTAGCACCCACCTGGGTGATGCACGGCAGACATCACAGTCGGCACCAGAACGCTCACCACACAACAGCTTGAGGTGGAGAGTGGACGAATGAGCCAATTACAGTGGGGAATGGTGATTGAATGAGCCAAGTTGGGTCTTTGGCCAGGACACCGGGGAACCTCCTACTCTTTGCGACAAGTGCCATGGGTTTTTTATATGACCACTGTGAGTCAGGACCTCGGTCTAACCTCTCATCCGAAAGACGGACACCCCTACAGCACAGTATCCCTGTCACTGCGCTTGGGCATTGGGATTGATTCTCAGGCCAGAGGGAAGAGAGCCACCTACTGACCACCCACCAACACCACTTCCAGCACCAACCCCGTTTTCCCCAGAGGTCTCCCATCCAGGTACTTACCAAGCCCACACCTTCTTAGTTCAGCTATTCAGTTGATACATGGTACCATTGATCTGGCTGCTGGTCTGGTAGTGGTGCCCACCAGATGCAGAGCACCAGATATAGATTATGGAATGCATCTAACATTCTGATATTTCCATTCACAATGCTGTCATTGCAAATAGACAAAATTTGGCACAGTTAAAAAGAACCAAGCTTTTTTTTTTTCTTTTCAGTGACAGGTGCCAGCTTTCTGTTTGAAAATGTATTGTTCTGTTGTTTTTCTCTCTGTTCCAGGAATTGAGGAACCATTAGCCTAAATTATACCAATATAGTCCTTACTGTCCACGTTAATGGCATCAGATCCAGTAATAGCTAAAGCAAACATTTGCACTGTTGGTGTGTCTGAATGCCATATTGGAATGTCAGGTCAGGACTCCCATCGTTTGTGTTGGCCTAGACGTCATTTACCTTCAGCGACATTCCTTATTCCTACACCTCAAGAGTCTAAGAACAAGAAGATTGCAACATCAAGAAGATAAGCTCAAGTCAATAGACATTGAACATACCAGTTTGCAGGGCATTGCAATATCTCCTTCCCGATAATACACATCTCCGTGACAGGGAGGGTGGGTTGGTCTAGGAGAAAAATAACTTAGCCAAGATAATGTTTTCCATCCAATGTAGGTTACAGGGCATCTAGGTAGACTTGCTGTACAAGCCCACTATAGGTGTGGTTATACAAACTTGAAGATTTGTTTGTTTATACTCTTGCGTTTGTCTCCTGAGGGACGCAGTGGTACTTTATAATGTACTGTAAAAGACTAGGTAGCAAAGATTATGTTTTATGTCATCCTGTCATTGCTATCAATTAGGATAAGAACAATGACCATAGCAACGGTGTAACATTATACCAATAAAATAAGCAGTGTGTCACTGTTAGAGTGACCTGGACATGGAAACAGTCTGACCCAAAATGAGCAGCCTACTGTATGTACGATAACCCAACTTTTATCTTAATCATATTGATGACTGCAGTGACAGTCAGTCTAAACACGTCATTATACCCATCAGCAAAATCTCACTCTATGATTTCTAGAGATTTCTAGAGACTGCCGCCAGCTACCACTCTAAGAATGGTAGCCCATACTGTCCAGTACACAAGCAAAACATTTTTATTACATTGTTTCAATCATTATACCTTCATCAGGTAATTGGTAGTATACGTGTAAATCCTCACAACCCTATCCTTCAAGAATGCTTCTAACCACTGAGTCGGGAACCTCTGCTTTTCAGCTCAAAGGTTGGAGCGTTTGACTCCTGTGCCGTGGATTTGTTGTAGATGACGGGGTGGCAGGTTCGAGACCCCAGTGCAGAGTGAATGTCGTGTTCTTAGACTCTTGACTCTTGAATGTCTTGTTCTTAGACTCTTGAGCTGAAAAGCCGAGGTTCCCGACTCAGTGGTTAGAAGCATTCTTGAAGGATAGGGTTGTGAGGATTTACTCGTATACTACCAATTACAGTACCTGATGAAGGTAATGATTGAAACGATGTAATAAATATGTTTTGCTTGTGTACTGGACAGTATGGGAGTCTACATTGGCTACACATGCATCTAGAGGACAGATTACTCAGTAGCAGGGCTGGAATAATCAGAGATGCCATGAAGGTTATGGGTTCTGTTGCCCCTCACACTGGCTGTGATGAAGCCTGGCTTGCGCGACCATGTTCAGAAGTGAACTGTGGCCTGGCAAAGCTAGCATTGCCCAGGAATTCCCGACAGGATTAATCTAAACGTGTATCAAATGCTATCAAACTTCTATCAATGTTATGGGACAGAGCTGGACAGAGTCATTGTAAGCTTGCCTCCTTCAGCCTGCTCGTTGCTCATTGGGTTCTGATTTTTCCAGCTGTAGGCTACAGTTTTACAGTGTACTGTACATACACCAGAAGTTGGATAGTATCAAATGAAAGATTTAATATGATTAAACAATCATTTTATTTTGCATGCAGGCGCCTAATGAATCGTGTAATGGTGAATGTGAATAAAACTTAAAGCAGTCATATGGCATGTAATGTAATGTAATGTAATCTAATCAAGGAACAAGTTTCGAGTTTTTTTTCCCATAAATGTGGCCACTTATGACCCACCTGACTTGAAGTGTGTTAGGTGACGCATACTTTTCAAGTCAATCATGCTATTTGACTGTGAGGTCATGAAACTCACTTTATTTTAGTCACTTATCACAAAAGAGTAATCTCCATATCAACAATGGTGCTGCATGGGGTTTGTTTATTCATTGCTCAACCTGGAAATTGCTTCCCTGAGTCCTGGTCTTGCTGACAGTGATGCAGTTACTGCTGTCGAATTGTATGGAAACCTCTCTCTGCCACTTTGAACAAACAAAGAGAAAAGGTCACAAACTAAAAGTCAAAATTATGATATATTTTAAAATAATGAACGGAAATGTATGTCACCAAAATCAATTGGAGGCAGATGGCTTTGTGGTCTATTGGCCTGTGATGGTGGAACTATTTTCTTGAGAGGTTGAATAGATATTAAGTTATGTAAATATTAAGTTAATATTTAAGTAAATATTAAGCTAAGAAATGTTGAGCTCTTTGTTGCCACTCCGGTGCTAAGATAAAGCATTGATTCCTGTCACTAGTAGTACCTTAAATGCCCCTAGTCACTACATAACTTGGAGTCTTTTCAGGAGCATTACACACATTTTTACACAGCATTTTTTGTTGTTGTTGTTGTTGTTGTTGTTGTTGTTTAAATTTGTCTCCTTCCTTACTAACCCCAGTACAACTCCTAAAAAACTACTGTAACATTATCCCATCACTAATATTACTACACAGTGTACAAAATGAGATTCATAAAGACATACATATTCAAGGGGACTTTGTTGTGGAAGATTTTACAGATTCACAGAGATCATTGTAGGCCATCTCATTCAACATTGCCTGCCTGGCTGGCCTCATAAATGCACAGTCTGATTTTATGACAGATTACAATTCTGCATTATAATTATAATTATAGAATATCATTATAATTCTGCATACGTAATTTTCATCTCCATCCATGACTTTACCTGGGATTCCAGCCATTGGCCACATTCGCATCGGCTGCACTGTGTCCAATCCAATCAGTGAATGTTAAGAAAGCAGTGCAAGGATAAGGTTAGCCTATCAATCAAGGGCTTATCCAAATCTTTTTTAATTTAAACATCTCCAGCAAGCAATGTTTATCATTAGGTGAGATCCCAGACCCTCGTTCAAAGAGAACAGAAGCGTAGACCGAAGGGCTGGTTATGACCAGGCTACCTCAATCTAAGATTTGGATCTGGATACCTAGCTGCAATCTTCCACTTCTTTGATTACATAGAAATGCTTTGATTTCAGTTTCGGGTAAATGCTCTATTGATAACCTACCCTATCAGACTAAGAAACAAAGAGCAAATAGACCTGGCAGCCAAACTGACCTACCGAGCTAAATCAAATTGCTTACAGAGTGGGATGGTTTTTCCCTGGGTGTTTATCAATCAGGGGTGTGTTTCTAAAAAACAGTTAGCAATGGGGAATTGATAAACAGTTAACAACTTGGAAAACTGCATTGCAATTAGCAACTATGGTTTTGGGAAACGCACTCCTGTTTAGTTTTTTTGAGAGCCATTCCATCATGTTTGTTACATACCACTGTGCTATCATAGTCAGCATTGCAACAAGGCTGCTAAACTAATCAGCAACTATGTTTTTGGAAAACGTACCCCATGCCCTGTTTTGTTTTGAAGAGCCATCATGTGCAGTAGGTATAAGTATGAGCAAATTTGGTGCCAATTAGAACATATTAGTGAATCTTACTTTGAACCAAATGCTGGCATTCTTATTGTACCTACTTTCATGCAGCAGACTTAAAGAACAGGGCTATAGGCTGATTGACTCCAGAATTTTCCTTCAAGTGTTCTTCTAAGTAACAGCCCATCCTTACTGCCCTGCTCTATTTTATTTTAATAAGGCTTTGGTCGAACAAAATATTTGATCATGAGCTTGGCCTAATGATTTCTGCTTAAAAATACCTTCTGACTCAATTCAAACAATGAATAAATGATTATCAGAATCCAGCTGAAAAAAAGTGACCAATCTCCTTCCAGAATGCAGCTGATTGGTATGGGATAGGCAACCGCACATTCCGGTGGACACTATTTTGTCAGCCTCTGTATTTCCTATCCCTAGTGGACAAACAGAAGCTGGGTGGTGCAACAGGCTATAAAGACATAAATCGAGGGGTGTGGCACACCAGCGATTACACAAAGGATGGATGACACACAGAGGATGTTGGAAGGGTATGGTTGATAATTAGCTAAACCATCAATATCTCTACAGCATCCTAGGGTGCAAGTGCAAGTTAACTATGACATCAAACTTTCCATAGAATAGCAAAGTCATTGTATCACCATCAAAAGCACAGAATTCAAAAGGGGGCATTTGGGAGACATTTCAAAAGGGTATAAGACGGCTAAAACCTCAGCGCAGCTAACAAGCCAATTCAAAAAAATGCTTAGCCTGTCCAATGACTCCCTGTCCAGATAGAACGTTGTGATAGGCTAAACACCACTATGTCTGAATACAACCTATGGCTGATGGCTTGACGTACTCGCTGAGCAAATTCAATTTGCTACTGCTGGAGTACGTCAGAGTTCTAGGCTACAAGAAGTGCAGAAAAGTTTACTTTTTTGTGCTTAAAATTTAGCTTTTTGTATGCCTCCTCTCTTTACCTCCTCCGCTCCGTTCTTACACCTCTTTCACTCTATCTCTCCAGTTCACTTATCGCTCGAATATAAGTACTGATGATGCCAGCCTCCTCCCATGTTCTTCACTCAACTCTCTCTCTCACTCACACACATTAAAAGGCATTCTGAGAATTATGTACAGCTATTGCAGAGTAAAACCCTTCTCTCTGTTCATGGATCCTAAGCTTCCTGACAAAAAGAACTCCGGCAGTGAAGATTGGATGCTTACATGTACCTCCTATATGAGATACAGCATCCAATGTGTATAAGTATGCCGTATCTCTAGCCAGACCTGGGCCAACTAAGGCCCGGGGGCCAAATGCGGCCCGTTGAGCTATTTAATGCGCCCCGTGGAGCCTTGAATCATTTCTCATTTGGCAAAGTTGACTTAGATTGTAGGCCTGATCAAATTTGTTTTATTCATGATATACATGAAATCCCCCATTTTAACCCTGTATGTTAACATGTCTTCTCAAGAAAGAGGGGCAACTGGTTTGAAACTTGAGGCTATGAGCATTGTTGAGAGCTAACACCCGGCCCTTTAGTCAAAATCTAGAAGCCAATGTGGCCCTTCAGCCAAAATAATTGCCCATCCCTGCTCTAGCCCAATTACCCTCAATACTGGTGCCCCCCAAGGATGTCTCCTGTCCTGAGTCTGTTCAGGAGGGGAAAAAGCAGGAGGGGAAAAAATAAGGACCATTACACTCCTCTTACAATGTATGGTAGCCCAATATCAAGCCCAATCAAAGACACTCACCACCATACACACACAACATAAACACTCAAACACACATACACACAGAAACACACACAGTCATACACATGGATATCAAGCACACACAAAAGCACATACACATTCACAATATCTTTCAAACACTATCCCCTGGAAAGAGCTTATGTTCTTTGTAGGTCAGAATTAAGAGACTTAAATAGCTTCATCCCCATGCCATAGGTCTCAAATGCATAACTTACACCAATATTAATTTTGTTTTGTTTCTATTTAAATATTAGACATAGTCTTTTTCTTTTATTTTTATCATTTTTATCAATTTATTATTTTTGCACAATAGGAGAACTAAAAACAATCTCACTCATCACATTTTACTGATTTTAGTATGCTAGACTTCCATAGGCTACATTTATGCATGTGACAAAGAGGCTTCTTTTATCTTGGCGAAAGTTGCCTTATCTTTTCTAAAGATCTGATCTGAGATTTAAAAAAAAAAAAAAAAAAATAAATATTAAATTGCAAACTGATTAAAAAAAATATTAAGTGTAAAACATTAAAAGTCTTAATAGTTTCTGTCTGATATGTGCCAAAATAATCTCTCCTTGTGTTCTCTACTCTTTATCAAGGGGGGGGGGAGTACTTTAATGCTTGTCTGTAGACGCTGAGCAATGACAAAATTGACCTCTTCGTTAGAGTATTAAATAGTTTGTTGGCTGTGAATAAATAGGCAAACAAACCTGACTGCCTTTTGTTTTGCCTTTAAGGCATGGTGACATACAGTAAACGAAGAATGTTCGGAAAACTCGTCTATTTCATAAGACTTGAGTCTGAAGAGGGTGATGAATCAGAGAGAAGGTGTGGCTAAGCCTATCCTTCGGGTCTTCGCAAGCTATAAAGACCTCTGGCGCAGGACTTCGCGCGATACCCCAAAGCCAAGTGGATTCTACCCCTCACAGATTTTAGCCAGTTTAGACACAGCTACTCTCGAGTCGTGATTTTGAAAGAGATTAATCAGCAATGGAGACGTGGGCAAAAGTTCTGATGATGTGTTGGCTGGTTGCGTCAGGGATGCAGTTACAAGGTAGGAAATTTCATTATTGGTGCGTCTGTAAAGTGGCAGGCTTCATTGATAACTGTTACAGGTGGTTTAGAACAGTTATAGAGTAGCCTAGTGAGCCTGTTAATGTTTGCTATAAAAGTGCCTAAAATCGTTCTACTCGACGCGACCACTAAAAACTACATCACACAATATTTACACAAAACTACATTGTATTAATAACATAATAGACGCAACCAAGTGATTCCTTTTGCGAAATGTTGTTAGCCTCAGATACAACTATCTTGTAATTTTGTTTAGTAGTCTAGGTAGGCTATAATCTAAACCAAATTGTCACCAAAAGCATCACAACCAAAAACATAGGCTATTTGCTGGACTGGAGAGATGTTTGATGAAGGTATTTACGGCCAATCCTTATTCCAACTGAAACACCTTGCCATCCTGGATGATTTTGTGTAGTGCTTATTCTCCCCGCGGAACAATTAGGCTACCTAAACAGTCTTGATTAAGAAACGTAGGCTAATAGCTACCATCAATCTAGGCATAGATGTCTGTTTGTTGATGAATCAGTGATGCCAATGCCTCTGACACGTGCATTGCTCCAATTGCAGTTATAATTTATGGTCTCTGGTTAGACCTTGTCTGTTTAGCCTGTCTGTTTACCTAACCTCACAGGTTAACGTATAGAGTTAATTTTTCACCACTCTTAGCTGTTGGAAGGAACAGAAATGAATTGAGGTCTCTGACCTTTTCCATTCTTTGAGTCAGTCTTTGGTAATTAGTGGGTCCTTTAAAGTTGTCTATAGAACCTCATTTGGAATATGGGGTCATGTGTCATCTAGTCTTGAGTTGTGTTACAGATGTGTTTAACTTGGGTAGGTCTGTTAAGACTGCAACTGGACTACCCAGAAGCCTACCCAAAAGATCTTTGCTTCAAAATGGCCCATCTGTATATTATTTTGTGTTTTTATGGAAAAAATTAACAGCTGAATACATTTCTGCACAGTCAGGTACTTTGAACAGTGCAGGATGGTGAGAAATTTCACACCTGTGGCAAGGTTACATATTAGAATCAAAGGTCTCTGTGTGTGTGTGTGTGTGTGTGAGAGAGAGAGAGAGAGAGAGAGAGAGAGAGAGAGAGAGAGTGTGTGTGTGTGTGTGTGTGTGGGGGGGGGGGTGCATCTTTTGCAGAAATTATTTGGTCAGAATCCCACCTCTGACATTTCTAACTGCAGTTCACACTCAACAGACATTTTATTTATCAGCCTATTTGAGTAGAACTTTCCGGTACGGCACCACTTGATGTGCCGCATGCTATGCCAGGAATGTGTCCTAATCCCCTCCTGAGTAAGCAGATGTTTCCACGGTAACCCCAAAGTGTGGTGGCCGGACTTTTGTGTGTGTGTGTGTGTGTGTGTGTGTGTGTGTGTGTGTGTGCGTGTCCCAGAACCCCCTGTGACTCAGCAAGTGTGTGTGTGTGTGTGTGTGTGTGTGTGTGTGTGTGTGTGTGTGTGTGTGTGTGTGTGTGTGTGTGTGTGTGTGTAAGGAGTTAAAAGAGATCACAATGGGGAAAAATATTGGGTGCAACTATCAGTCTTTTTCTTTTTTCAATGCGTTTATTTCTTTTAACTGAAAAAGTGAAAACTCTATAGGCCTGTAACACCTCACCCTGCAGGGTGCATCTCTCAGAAATGCATTTATTTTTCCACTGTTAACACTCCATGCTGAATGTGCCTTGTGTCATTGATACCTTGAGAGGCTACATTTGAGTGATTTCAAAGATTTCCCCAGTCAGGTGTTGCTGTCCTCTGCAAGAGAACAACAGTGTTATTCCTGTGGCTTTCTAAATTGGCTCTATTGTGTGACGCTGGGATTGAGGTTTCCCTCTGTGCAGTGATACATGAGACCACCACTTCTCCCTCTCACTCTCTGCCTTTTCTTCTTTCTCTCCTTCACTTTACTTTTCCCTCCCTTGTTTCTTTCGCTCTCTCTCTCTCTCTCTCTCTCTCTCTCTCTCTCTCTTTTTCTCTATTTCTACAACTTCTTTCTTTCTCTCTCTCTCTCTCTCCATCTAGGGTACATGTTTTCTCTCTCCCTCCCTTCTGTCCTTTCCTCTCACCATTACTCAACCCCCCTTTTCTCCTCTCCCTTTTCAGTCCCCCCCCTCCACACACACACACACACACACACACACACACACACACACACACACACACACACACACAGTCACACTCATTCAGCACAAAGGGACCATCCAGGTGAATGAGCACAAGAGGTTTGTGTGTGTGTGTGGGTGTGTGGGTGTGTGCAGGCGCACACGCATCTGCAGCTGGACAGCAGTGAAGTGATGGGGAAACAGGTGGTGGTGGTGATAAAGTAGACCTAGGGAGTTAAGTGTAGTCTTTTTCTGGGCCATTGCATTACAATCTCCTCTTTTACTAAAGCTATATCAGCCTGCTGTTTCAGTCGTCATTATCACACACAAGCTCTTCTGAAAGCCTCCGGGCTGCTCACAGGAACTGGGAGTCTTTTCCTGGTAGTCTGGTCTTCTTGGTGCTTTTGATATCGGACACTGAAGGCCTGGAAGTGAATATGGGTGGGGTGGGGTTGAACTCTGTGAGGCTGATGGTGAGGCTTTGTGGTTATCTGTTGTGCACAATGCACAATGAAACTCAAGTCAGCCATATGTACAATCTTTTTGGACTTTCATTTGATTTAATAATAGACCAACAGAATGAGTCTCATGGGAGGGTTTTGTTTAAAAAAATGGTGAGCAAATACACAAATGTCAATATACACTATACAAAGACATGCAGGCAAGCTTGTAATTTTTTCCCCTCCCCCATCGCTGATTTTGTTATTACATGTAATAACAGTGCCCTACAGTCTTCCCAACATACAGTAAATGTGGATTTGTTCGCAAACCAAAGTATAAGAACCTGCAATGATCAATCATTTTCAGAGTATTGTTTACTGACAAGGCAGACCCTACTGAACACTGAGACACTGTAGACACAGACTCATATAACATTATAAGTGAGACACTTTAGACACTTGCAAACTCTGTTATATGTGTTAAGTAACCATAAGAGGGAGTCCAGGGAGCTTTCATCCAGTCCATAATACAAAACCATTTAAAGGGACATCAGGCAGGACTGTGGTTTTCCATCTCCGGAGCTCCACCTACAGTTGCCGAAATATTAGAAAAAAGTACAACTAGATTGTACATTCTCAACAATCAATGTACTGTAAATTTATTTACAAACCAAAGAGTACGAACCAGAGATGATACTTTTCATGCGATACTTTGTCTGACAAGCTGGTAATAAATGCCATTTCAGTTATATCTACTACCAGTTTCTATTTTTTGGACCCGGCATAGACACCGTAAAACAAATGCTAAAGAGTAAAGACTGACGAGAGAACCATTGGTCTCCCCGTAATTAACCATTTAATCATCGAAGTGACTTCCAGGCTGGTAAATTAACAGAAAAAAACGTTGCCTGGTGTCCCTTTATCCATCTGGTCTTCAGTATCCCCCTAAGACATTCTAATGTCGTCACATAATTGTATTCTTTTGAATTACTTTGGTGTTAAATTTGTGCTCAGTCACATACTGTACACTCTGCTCTTGTTAAATGAATGACTTACAAAAGCAAGGCTATAATTTGAAGTGTGCATGAACAAAGGTAAAGATCAGCCCAGACAGACAGAACAGCACTAAACTAAATTTTACTCTTGGCTGGTTTTTACAGACAGACATGTTTGGTTTTTTGTTTGTTTGCTTTTCTCCATGAGGCGTGCAAGTTGTAGAACATTACCACAACCCAATAACACATTTCAGTCAGTCACAGGTCATTACATTTTGGCTGCTTGCAGCAGGCCTCAGACCTGTCCTCAAATCTCGTTATAATGTACATGAGAAAGCAGTTATGTCTAGCGGAGCATGAATGACTGGCTAAGCACTAGCTCTAAGTAAGGACAACGATGCAAAATACAGGTCATAATCCTGTACCCTTACTGGGGTCAGTGGAGGTTGCTTTTTCACAGTCATAATCGGTGGTGCTCAAAGTTTGGTCTGGGGACCGCTGGTTGTCTGCGACCAAACTCAAGTAGTCCAAGAGGGGAGTTACAAAAAAATATGTGATAATTTAGTCTGTGTTTCTCAGTAACATTATTTAAAGTCTAAAGATGAGTTGTTCTCTGAATACTATGAGGCAGGCCTGTAATTTATATTACAAGCTTCAGGCTGATTAGCAGCCTGTGACTTTGAGAGGGGGCGCAAAGCCCAAAGCCCAAAAAAATTTGAAAGGTTTGAGAAACATGTTAAGATAGATAAAGGGGTGCTTTAGGGATTCTTAATGGGTTAATGAGTTTATAATGGGAATTCGGCAGATAAGAAGTCAATTTGTAGAGGTAGTAGAGGAGTTGGGAAACCTTTATTTGTAAAGAGTACTGTGTATGCACCAAGAACATACTGAAAATCCAGAAAATACTGAAACTTTTGCGTTGTGCTGACCTATCTGAAGCACCTTTGATCCTGTCCCCACCCAAGACAGAGTGACTACCAACCACACCTAGCTGATCCCATAGATTTGTGTTTTAGTGGTAGCTATGGGATGTGTCAGGAAGGCGTATCATCAGTGTCATCAGGCAGAGCTTTTATGGTGACTGTGATAGTAGCCAGGACACACACTGTTCCTTACCCTCCCTCTTTATCGAAGACTACTCTTTATCGCTCCACCCGATAGACTTACCTACTCGTGATAGGCAGGCATGAGACAAGGCGTTCTTTCTTACAGCAGTGATCGTTTGTGTGCTTGTTTGTGAGTGTGTGTGTGTGTGTTTGTGTGTGTGTGTGTGTGTGTGTGGTAGAGAAGAGTTTTTTTTCAAGGTTTTATGCCAAGTAGCTTTTCAAGCTATGTGTGTTTTTTTTCTCCCCCCTCTTCACAATCCGCACTGAAGTAGGCTTCTCTTTGTTCAGTGAGCAGTTTGTCTTTTGTCTGGCCACTCCACTCTGTCCACCTGGGGGTCATTCAGCTCTGCTCAGAGAGGCTGCCCTGCTCAGTCACTTGTCACGACCCTCTAAGAGGTTTGGGAGGTTTGGTTTGTGAGTGGCCAGAGGAGCAATAGGCTGGATAAGGAGAGAGAGACAAATATACAGGTCTTATCTAATGTAGGCCTACCTGTACTGAGATCAGTGGAGGTTGTGTTGGGAAAATTATGAACATTAACAATAAAAATCCATCAACATTGTTGCTTATTGAAGATGATGGTGATTCACCTGATTGTTGTGGTAGTTCCCTGTGTACTAAACCTCGACCAGATATATCAGAGCTACCCCTGTCTAACCCTGACCTGAAGTATGTTGATGGATCTTGTTTAAGCCTAGTTATTGGAGAGGTAGTGAGGGATTTATAGTTGCTTTTTCACTGTCTAAATGTAAAGATATATACAGGGGTGGAAGAATAAGAAGAGGCAAAAAAAGTGCTGTGTTTTAGGGATTTTTTTATAGGCTGAGTTTATTAAGGGTGATTTGGGCAGATAAGAATTGAATTTAGGTAGAGGGATTGGAAAATTAAAACTAACCTGGAAAATAGACAGACTGACAGCAGAGATTTCAGCCAGTAGGGGGAGCGATTGAGTCACAAAGTAAAAGAATAATAAAAAAGGGAGGAGGGGAAAAAGGGAGGAGAAGAAAGGAGTGAATAAAGAAAAGAAAGGAAGACAAGCATAAGAGGATGCATACACATTGTGGGCAGTAAACAGACACACTTCATTTAGCGTATATGTGAAAGAAAGATGTTAGTTTAAAGTTTGCCTTATGTTTGTTTCAATCAGACTGACGTTTCATCCAGTGTGCTACCTTAACCCACATACTCTCTATAATGAATACATTGAATGATAAAAGTCAAAGTTGGCTGGTATGTAACAGATACTTTTATCCAAAATGACACAGACTTGCAGAAGACGGCAAATGTATTATCATTCTTTTTTTCTAGAACTTTTCCATATAAACATCTAAATACAGGCTATAAACTGCTTTTATTGTGGTGCAAGGTCCAAAGTTGTAAAGTTTGAAACACAGGAGTGTCCATATCTTATTGTGACATGCAAATCTGAACAACTTCCCAAAGAAATTATCAAAAAGAGCGTCACTACCACGTCACCACCACTGTTTATTACTCTTTAATAATGTAATTATACTATGAGTCAAACTTTTCTGTCTGTCATCGCTCATCATCTTATGAATCCTTTTGCATCACCCAGCTAAATAAAAACAGAACACGATGTGCCACAATTTCCTCATTTATGTTTATGTTTATTTATTTAAGAAGGGGACAATGTACTTTACATTAATTGACATGCTATGTCATTTACACAGGCACTGAAATGTACTAGATTTAGCCTAAGGCTAGTTTTCATCTGTAGGAAGGCTAGTTTGTATCCACATCTTCATTCAACAGCAGTGACTTGACAGCACTGATTTGACTTGATAGCCATGGGACACTGAGAAGCCCCACCCCCAAGCAAAGAGATTGGTTTCCTTTTCAGAAGCACATGTGTCTCTTGTTTCATCTCTTGGGAATCCTTCATTGTGCCATTCTTAGGGCCGAGCCCTCTGGTTTGGTTTAGATAAACACAGAGGTTCAGGTAAACCTGTGTGAGCACAACTCTTCTTCATTAAGGACATGAAGCTTATTATAGACTCTCTGTGAATGGGCAGTGCTAAATGAGGTCAGGCTTGTTGAGCTTTCCTCAGACGTTTTTTTTGTTGCTGTTGTGGTTTGTAAAACCTGTCTGGTCTTCTTTGGTGATTGGTTGGTTTGGTTGAATGCTTTATTCTCTCTCTCTCTCTCTCTCTCTCTCTCTCTCTCTCTCTCTCTCTCTCTCTCTCTCTCTCTCTCTCAAGCACACACACACACACATCCTGGATTGTGTTTGAGTTTCTCTTAAGGTACACCACGACTTCCATAAATTCAAACACAACATCTTGTAATGATTAATAAGTAGTCAGCCATAAAAAAAAAGTGTGTGTGTGTGTGTGTGTGTGTGTGTGTGTGTGTGTGTGTGTGTTTATGTGAGAGAGAGAGAGAGAGAGAGAGAGAGAGAGAGAGAGAGAGAGAGAGAGAGTAAGAGAGCAGAAATGATATATAATATTTAATCATTCATGTTTTTGTTACTTTTAATATACTGTATATTGTTCATAAAAACAAATACGAGTTTTAGGCACAAGTACAGGCAGACGGCCTTTGCACTCCTTGCACTTCCTCCTTTCTTATCACAACCCCTCCCTCCCTCCCTCCCTCCCCTGTCCCCAAAGCTCCTGTGTCTTTGGGAGAATAAGCAGCTGCCAGTTAGATAAGAGGAGATACAACCCAGGCCTACTGAAAACAAAACTACAGTCACACTTAGAGAGAGAGAGATGGAGAAAGAGAGAGAAAGAAAGAGAGATATGGGACAAGCTCCATTGCCATTTCAACACGAGTTGAATCTGAGATCTGTGGACTTTACCACAGCCTAAAATAAACATCAAATGCTATAGTGTGAAACTGTTGTGCTGAAGTTAATATGAGTTTCTGGGAAAGAACAGACTGGTTGAAAAACCTTCCTTATGCCGCAATGACAAAAAGTAATGCTAAAGTGATGATACAAGAAGACAATAGATAATAATTTACTTCATGTTTCTTTTGCATCCAGCTGCTTCTGCTTCTACTACATCCCCTGAAAATCCCAGTCCATCCCCAGAAGCTCCAGTGACTACTGCAGCTCCCGTAGCTCCGCCTACTACTGCAGGCCCCGTAGATCCAGTGTCGACTGCAGGTCCCGTAGATCCAGCAACGACTGCAGGCCCTGGAGATCCAGCAACTACCGCAGGCCCCGTAGATCCAGTGACGACCGCAGGCCCCGTAGCTCCAGCGACAACCGCAGGCCCCGTAGATCCAGCCACGACCGCAGGCCCCGTAGATCCAGCCACGACCGCAGGCCCCGTAGATCCAGCAACTACTGCAGGCCCCATAGATCCAGCGACGACCGCAGGCCCCGTAGATCCAGCGACGACCGCAGGCCCCGTAGATCCAGCGACGACCGCAGGCCCTGTAGATCCAGCAACGACCGCAGGCCCCGTAGATCCAGCGACGACCACAGGTCCAGAAGTTTCAACTGGTACCCCTGCATCAACCACTCCTCCTGCTACAACACGTCCTGGTAAGCAGATGACAGACACACTCACTTTAAGAGACCATCTACTGTACCTTCACTTATGGGATAGTATTGCTGCTTAAATGTGAAAGCATTGGGCCTGACCTTTCACTTTTAGTTTTTTTTTTCAGTTTTTAACAATATTGCCTGTTTTCTCTTTCCCTGTGCCTAGATCCCTGTGCATCAAATCCATGCCCAGAAAACAGCCAATGTGAGGCACGCTTCGATAACTTTGCGTGCGTGTGTTTCCCTGGACTCGTGCTACAGGATGGTGCCTGCAAAAAAGGTACATGAGAAGCAGTCTATACAGTAGACATGGGGACAAGGTTAGAAATCTGGTTCTGGTTTTCACTGTAGGATGGGTCTGGAGTGCTTTGCCATTGTCAGAGAGAGACCGTGAGAAACTTTGCTACAGAACAACATCTAGTATCTAAATGAGCTAAGTGATTTATACCTGTATGCTCAGATTTGTGCTGCGATTATGAGGGGGAAACAGGGTTTCCCATACATACACCAATGTGTGGGGCAGCACCACAGAATCAACTCCAAGCACCACAGATTAAGATAGAGCTAAATGATAGAGCTAAATCATTTCAAGCTTCTTGTAGCACTAAATGACAACAATAGATACCTATACAGGAGCGATATGGCAGCTCAGAAAGTGTGTGTTTGAACGCTGCCTACTGCATATACTTTGCATACACCCAGCTGACTGACTCCATCGACCACTACAACACTTGATTCCCTCACTGGGGTCAGGGGAGCACCACAAATTGCTACCTGGTCTGTGGGAAACACTGGGAAATTTTGTACATTTTTCTGCTCACTGATGGGTCCTCAGTCCAGTTTCAGACCTCAGTCAGTTTGAGAATCCCAGGCCTAGATATTAGGAAAGCAGGGTGTTATTTAAAGTCACTGACTAGTGTCAGTAGGAAAACAGAGTGATAAAATTTCCCTGCATAGTGAAACACCCCTTAGCACTAAAGTAGCCAGGCACTGAAACTCAGTTTCCATTTCCTTGCCTCATTCAGGTAGCCTAGAACTGTAGGCGCAGTCTAGCAGTAGCAAATTGAATTTGCTCGGCAAGTACGTCTAGCAATGAGCCATAGGTCAGACCTCGATTGTGTCTGAGCTGTTTATCTGAGCTGGTTACGCTCTAGGTTGTACGCAGACTTTGTGGTGTTTACCCAATCACAACGTAATATCTAGACAGGGAGTTATTGGGCAGGCTTAGCGTTGTTTAAATTGTTTGTTAGTTGCTAGTTGTGCTGATTAATTTTACCCATTTTACCCAGGGGTCTATCACTCGTCGCCAGACTATACATTTATGTGATAGTCTAGCATATCAGGCTATCATTCATGTTTAGAAAACAATTTGCTGTCATACACTCATTGCACTGTCACAATAATGACTTCTAATATTAGTGATCATTAAACAGAGAATATTTGGATCGGGTTATAACCAGTCCCTCGGTCTACGCTTCTCTTCGTACAAGGGTCTGGGATTCCGGCCATTGACCTCGCTCACATCGATGCTGAGCCAATCAGCAAACTGTGCGAGAATAGATAGTCAACTGATCCTGGGAGTTTGAATTTAAAACATCTCCAGCAAGCAATCGTTTTTCTCAATAGCCAAGATCCCAGACCCTCATATGAAGAGAAGGGTAGACCGAGGGACTGGTTACGATCAGGCTAATTTGGTTCACTCTCAGAAATGAAATGCTATCCAGTCCTGACTCTGAGATAAACCCCTTGTTTTATCTCTATTGCAGCAAAGGTCTTTCCTGGTGATGTACACATAACAAACAAGAACTTTACCAAAGGAATGGAAGACCCAACCTCTAAAGAATTCAAGGAAATTTCGGATGAAATTGTGGCTGAGGTATGTCTGATTATACTTTTTGTCTATTTATAGTTCTATAGAATGTTATTTAGAATTTTCTTTAGACTTTACTAATATTTCATGCCTTTACTAATATTTAACTGACTTTCATTTATGCTGAATACAAGTGCAACACATAGATATGCCCAAATGGTTGGATGCTAATTTGATTGTTATCATCTTTAAAATCATAGCTCCGGAAAGCCCTTGTGGACACAAATGGATACGTCAACTCCACAGTTCTCAGCCTCAGGTGAGTGTGCTACTCTTCTTCTTACTGTTGATGTTTGACTTGCGTGTTCAAAAAGTCTATGAAACCAGAGACGTGAACAAGACCTAATGTGCAAAAACACACACACATCAATCATTCAAGCACTATTGGTATGTTTTGTAGGAAAGGCATTACATCAGTGCAGTGATGTTTCTTCTTGAAAAGACAAAAGGAACGCATATTATAGAATGCTGTCAACTGACATAACTTCAACTTGAACAACTTGTGTCTTTTAGGGAAGGCAGTATTATTGCTGATGTGGAGAATATCTACAACCTGTCCTCCAATACCACTGCCGCTGATGTCAACACTGCATTTGAAAAAGCTGCCAGCTGTACAGAATGTCTTTTTGCTGGAGCAACTCTTACTGGTGGGTACTGGTGGGGACCTGTCTGGTTGCAGGGCTTCAGTTCAAACCTAATCAGATATTTAAAATACTTAGATCTACAATAAATACAAGGAAAGGAGAAATAGCAGGTTGCCCTTTTGCAAGTGAGTATACTAGCATGTATGTGAACAGTTGGATGGGTCTTTTGTATGAACGTTAGCAATTGTTGCTCCCCATGCGAAAACATGCGACTGAAATGTTTCTGATGTTCTTGTGTGTGTGGACAAGTAAAATAATCTATGCAGACAAAGATCAAAACCAATCACTTACAGTATGGCTGAATTTTGGCAAGGAAAAGTGACAAAACTTGTGCCCATGAACAAATTAAAGATAATTCTGGTTTTGTTTTGTTTGTTTGTTTGTTTGTTTTCTCCTCTTCTAGCTACTGATCTGTGCCCCGATGCCTGTGACTCCAGCTCTACGGTCTGTATCAGCACGGGTGGAGAAGTGAACTGCCAGTGCAAAGATGGCTACGTGAAAAACGACTTCACTGACCGCTCTTGTTCATGTAAGTCAGCACATTTCTACATGTTAGTGCACTGCACTTGATGCCCTTATTCATACATTGTTAAATATATGAATTATAGTTTTTGCTGTCTGTCTTCATACACACACACACACACACACACACACACACACACACACACACACACACACACACACTCTGTGAGGAAATGCCTAGCAGAATAGAGAATCAGAATCAGTCTTATTAGCCAAGTATACTTCGGACATACAGAAGGAATTTGACTTGGGCAGGTGTTAACTCTCCATGCTCTACGCCATATAGTAGTACACATTTAGTAGAAAGATATAATCAATAAATAAAGAATATAATAATATTATACTATAATGAAGAATATAACCAACACTTGATTAGTCTTTCGAATACTATGTGGTTTTTTAAACCTTCTGCTTCATCTGTGTTTGCAGTGTGTGCATCTGGCACCCAAGCCGTGAACAACGAATGCATCCCGTGAGTCCTTACATTTCATTTTCTACCCTTTACAGTAATAATTATCAAGCGTCTACATCCTGATAGGCTGAGCGATTTCTCAATTCTCTTGTGCTGTTATGCTATGATTTTGCAGATGCTCCTTTGGCTACTCTGGGATGAACTGCCAAGACAGTAAGTTAAAACTAACAATAATAACCAGCCCCAGTGTGTATCTAAAACATTTCAATGTCTCATTTTAACCTCTGTGTGTGTGTGTGTGTGTGTGTGTGTGTGTGTGTGTGTGTGTGTGTGTGTGTGTGTTGTTTGTTTGTAGGTTATAAGCTAGCAGTGGTAGTGGTGTCCTGTGTGCTGGGAGGACTTCTGCTTATTCTCCTGATAGTGCTCATAGTCATGTGTTGCAGGTAAGAGAATAAAGTAATGGCGTACAGTATACAAGCCTGTCGAGCCTGACCTGATAAAGTCTGAATACTCATGAGGGGTAATACACGTAGGCGGTTAAGTGGTAAACCTGGGTAAATTAAACTGAAAGAAGTGGTAAATAGAGTATTCTGCTGGCCTTTTTTTTAAAAAAAGTTAGGGGGATGAACTCCAGGCTCTTCTAAGCAGATTTACCACTACTTCTAGCTTAACTTACCTAGATTTGACATCTAACCACATACTTAGAATACCCCCCCAAATGGCCATACTGTATGTGTACTTAGTACGTGGGCTCTTTGTTAGAACATTACATCTATTGGCTCTGCCTTTATCTCTCTGTCTGCCTTTGCTTCTATTCGGCTGCTAAAAATTTAAGCTGGGAAAACTGAAGCCTTACAGAACCTCCTTGACGTAGTGCTGTGGCGAAATGCGATTTTGAGGGGACTAGTGAACTGCCCGTGTAGCAAAGGCTTTTTTCTCCACTGAAAGCACTGCGCTGGGAGTGAGAGGGGGATTGGCTACGTAGTTAGAGTGGCAGAAGTCTACTGAGCTTCATTTAACGATATCTTTACTAATCTTTGTCCAAACAACATCAAACTTGGCACTGCACTCACTTGTGTCATTAGCAAGATGCATACCGAATTTGAGGTCAGTCGGACTGACGGTTGCAGAGTTATGCGTGGAATACACACACAGACAGACACACAAAGAGGCAGATGTTCCTTGCATTAATAGATATATGTGCTGCTGTGGTGCAATCCTGGCTAGAAATACACACCCTTGTGCAATGATCTGTAGGCCTATAACAGCAATGAGTAAATAATACTACACTGCTTCAAGCGCTCGTTTTTCTCAAAGAAACTGACCCCATAAATTTCCCAGTAGCATAAAAACCATAGCCAAGTTAGTTCAACTGTAACAGGTTTGCTGATCTTGCTGATGTGCTGATATTTTAATCCTGTCCAAAATTCAATTGCTTCTTGTCTGTACTTTAAACTTCTTCAAAAGTGTCAATTCCAAAATCTGAAATAATTCATATCAGTGAGTTTATCTTAAAAAGTCAAGAGTATTGGATTACAAATGGAATGAAATATATCTGAGCTACATGTTGTGTTGTTTTCTTGTGCAGGAAAAAGAAGATGAGCTCCTCTATTGCAAAGAGCCCCTACATAGACATGGACTTTACAAACAAGTCCCAAGTCCCCAAGATCCCGCGAGCCACGGCCAATAAGGGCTGGGAGCCGGCCAACCTGGAGCTGGTGGAGAGTGGCAGTACCCGCGCCCTGGTTACATCTGGCAACGGAATGGTACATTACTCAACCTCAGCCACCAGCAGCCATTTTGAGATATCAAAAAATCACTTATGTAACACTTTTACTGCCTCTAATAGATTTTGATTACATCACTGGCGTATGAAGCAGCTTTCCTATTAGGTTTATTAGTCTTATCTTTTTAGAAATGGGTGTAATTTAGCAGCAAGAACACAAAGGTCCTTCAATGCTGAGAGTTTGCCAGAGCTTACTGTAAAATGCAATAAAACAAGACAGCCAAATAGCCTCTTTCATGGCCTCTCTCAAAACCTTTTTTGACCAAAGCCTGATCATTTTTGACATCAGAAAAAAGACATACATCTGTCTCCATGCACTGTATTCCTGTATTCACAAGATGACTCAATAATCCTGTGTAACTAACTGTATACTTATTCTGTTCTATACCCACAGAAGAATGCATCTCCCATGGCTTACCGGACACATGGTCAGGTCAACCCTTACTACCAGAATAACGAGGGACATTAACAGAGAAATCTGAGAAGCATATGACATCATAAACTTCAGGACTTTGCAGCACTCTGAACCAAATTTACAATCAGGTTTCAATTCAGGTTGTTCATAAATTTGAACTTGAAGTGGCAAATGGGACTATGTATTTGATGCTGGGATGAAGGAACTTCTTTATTCAATTTAATTTGTACATAAAGATGTTGTCACACAAACAGCACATGGACTTTTTTTCAGAACTGAATCATCAAAGTTAACGTCCGGAAATGGTTTTATTTATTGAATTTAATCCTCACTACAAGCTATGTTGGATTGAATTTGCGACCTTGGACTCACTATCTTTTCACTCACTACAAGATGATGGATGATGGTTGATGGATGATAAGCACTGTAATTACTTTGGTCTTGCCAACCAGTTTAAGGGCTGTCTGTACTGCTGATGAGAACTGCAAGAGTCCATTTTATTTTAAAGGACGACATTTAGGTGGTCAGCTGTTACAGTTAGAGCTTTTGGCACTCTGAACAAGCCTATTCACTTTTATGGATAATTCTTTTATACTTTTATTGTGATTCAGCTACTTTAAACTTTTTCACATATTCATTCATGTCCCTCTCTGTGTGAGCTGTTGTTTTGTGTAAATTGTGGCAACCAGTCTGCAATTTTCAAAACATCTTTAGGCAATAAATGAATTTTCATTTTATTTTCCAGATTTTTTTTTATTTTATAAAATGTGATTTAACATTATCCTATTTATGAACATATATGTTTTTGTTTTTTTTTAAATACAGTGGGCTGGTTCCCAGTTATAATGAATGGGATTGAAAAGGGTTCCTTGCAACTAGATACTGTATGTCTACACGGAGGCTGGTATTCTCCCAGGTGCTTACATTTTTTAAAAAGTGCTTATAGCTCCTTGTGTTTCAGCCTGTACTTAGCAATGAGTTCTAGGCAAAGCTTTGAACCGGTTCATGGAACGAAAACTGAAAACCAGAAACTTGCCATCTTACGCTAGGAACAGAAACAAAACCAGAAACTTTATTATTTGTAATGTTCTGGAACAGAAACAATTTTTTAGAATAGTGGTAATCGGTTAAAACCGGTTCTTGTTTTGTTCCAAGAAGGTTGGTGTCCTAAATGAAATCTTGAGGGTCACCTCTTGTCATTCAATGAGAACATGGAGAGTGCAGACAAACTGAGGTTGCCAGTTTCACCAGCTGCCAATCAAAAGGCCTCAGAAGTCTCCAAGTCCGGGTACAATAATAGGAAACATTGAAATTTTACCTAAATCCTTCAAATAGGGGCACCAAGGAGAATACCAGCCTGTGTGATTTACTTGCTCATCAATGACTTTAACTGTGATTTTGAGTTCCCAAGAACCTGTCCTTGTCTATTCAAGAGTCTTTTCATGATGCTGTCTAAGAGTCTGTGCCAAGTGTTATCTAATAGGGAAATGTAAAAAAGACATAAACTTTTTTTTTGGCAGTATTTTGAATTATACTGATTCAAATTTATATTTAAACGAGATGGGCAATTTTGAAATAAAAAAAAGGATAAATCAACAATTTATGGTTCTGTTTAATACATTTGTCATCCTTACACACTCAGACTTTCAGGAAATCTGTAAATAATAAGAACATACCAGCATGAAAAAGTGATTTATGTGAGAGTTTGAGCATTGACTGAGGTACTGAGCATGGCCAAAGTTACAATTGTGGAGACCAAGGTCCTGTCCTATGTAAAAAGGGGGGATCTGTATTTCATGAATACAACAAATTTGACTAATCAGCCCTAATTCACCTTGACTAAATGAGAAATTACTCTATTTTGGGAAGGCTTCATGGGCTGGATGAAATAGCCCAACAGGCCACATGTGGCCCCCGACCCGGGCCTTAGTTTGCCCACCTCTGTCCTAGAGGCAGAACAGCCTCTGCACACAATAAGATAGGACTACAACCAGATATTCTTCTCTCTGGCTCTGGCTTCAACCAATCAGAGCGATGAACCAGCCAATTCAAACAGCACTAAGCCTGCCCAGAAAAATGGGTCCCCACCACAGAGGGTTGAATATCACAGTTCTTTATGGGTGATGGCTAGACCTACTCACTGAGCAAAACAATCTGTCCTTCGCTGAGCAAAACAATCCAATCTTTCCTTGAAGGAACATATGCTCTGTATGCACATTTCGGACTATAAATAAATAGATAAATTCGGAGAGTTCAATAAAATATAAATAAAATACAAAAAACAGAGAAATCAATCGATACCTCCACTAGGGACATCAACACCCTCACTGCAAAAAACATGGTCTAGACATCAAAAGCAACACCAGCAGACAGCATTCTTCTAAATCAGTGGAAGCGGAGACCCTTGGACTGATGAGTTGCCATTGAGTGTTATGCCATTTAGTTCAAATGCTTCTATCTGTAGGCTTTCACAATGCATTTTGACCAATGTGAAAACACATACTGTTTAACAAAATCCACTGTTCCTTTTAATGGAGTGCCCAGGTCTGGATATAAAAAAGAGATTTTCATATTTAGATGTTTTATATTTCCATCTCATTGAATGAAGATGACCCCACCCCCATTATCTCTCTTTCAGTCACTCTCGCGCGCATGTGCTTTTTTTCTTTAGGCCTTTTTATTAGGTGATAGTAGTCCAAAGTGCAGCAAACTAATTGTTATAGGTTTGCATTAAGTAGGTAATTAGCATTTTCAGCTCAACAGGAGAGGTGAACAAACGCTTCGCAGCATGGGGACTGCACAAGTTATTCTATTTACACTGCTTCTCTTTTCAAGCGAATGCCTGAATAAAGGTATGGATATGGATTACATGATGTTTTTGTTACTACAATTTTATTTTACATTTCAGATTGGAAATGTTTTAAATTATGACCTGTGAAGTATTGGGTAAGGAGTAGGTAAGAATGACAAAATAAAAACAAAATTACACAGTGAGTACTCTTTTTTTTTGTTATGTAGTTCTTAACTACTCCTTATTTAAGTATTTAAATCTAAAGCATTTCCCTATTTTGTTCCATACTGAGATATAGAAGATTACTGTCAGAAATAGCTTTCGGGATAACATTTAGACTCTCTTAGCTTTTAGATGATATGATTTTTGGTTAACAAATATCCAGCTTTGTTTCAAACACTCTGTCTTGCTTTTCCTTGTTCTGACAATGTTGTTGTGGGTGGTGTTTTTGCTTGCTGTCAAATTTGCATAGTTTTGTCCATGTGGCGTAAATTTATTTCTTTTTAGATGAACTTCATGGCTGTTATTCAAAACAGTAATGTCAAAGTCATGAACTTGATCATATATTAGGCAAATCATTGTGCAAAATGTGTCAGAGGAAGCAATGTGTTTTATTCCAGCCATAAAGAAACATGTAAATGGCTTTGGTAAACACACTCTTTACCCTAGTGTAGTTCTTACCAACTCCCAGTGTTGGGGAGTAACGAGTTACATGTAATGAAATTACGTAATTTAATTACAAAATAAAAGTAACAATAATCAATTACAGTTACTTTGAAAAAATGTGTAATTGAATTACAGTTACTTCAAGAAATATTCAGAATTACAATTTTAGTTACATGATCCCAATATCATCTGCAGAAACATTGGCTAATTGTGCTTCATGAAAATACAACATCCTCTATTTACAACTAAATGTCACTACTACAGCTGAAATACACTATGCTAATATAATTGTTTCTACTGTCATGTTGGCAACACTACTCTCCTGTTACATGATCTACAGTGGTCTAAGTTTCAGTAGCAAGGAAGCCTGACTGTCAGACAGAAACTACAACAGGCCTGTAGCCCATTGCCGGATATAAAAATGAGCTCTATTGATCAGGTGCACACATACAGTACTTCATGAGCAATCTCAGACGAACAACTGCTTATTCAGTGATGTTCACCAAGTATTTTAACTATTTGCTCGTAGTGAATTCTGACACTTCTGTAGGAGTTAAAAAGAATTTTTGCAATGTCAATGGTGAATAATAGGACTATGTGACAGTTAACATTGCCAGGATTCAAAAACTCAAAATTGCTTGACGATTGAAAAAAAAAAAAAAAGTTAAAAAATGTCGAAATGTAATCAAAAAGTAATCAAATGTAATTAGTTACATTACTTTATTAAAGTAATCAAAATAGTTACACTACAATTACTATTTCAAAGGGGTAACTTGTAACTGTAACGCATTACATTTCTAAAGTAACTTACCCAACACTGCCAACTCCTTTGCAAACTTTTCATAGGTTCTAGTCTAAAGCATTTCCCAATTTCCTACCATACTGAAAAGATTACGACCAGAAATAGCTCTCAGGATGAGGTCTCTCAGCTTTCAGATCATACATAATTTTGGGTTAACAAAAATATCCGTCTTTGTTTCATTTTAACACACTGTTCTCTTTTTCCTTGTTCGGACATTCATATTGTTGTTGTTGTTTTTACTTGCAGTCAAATTTACATAGTTTTGTCCATGTTGTGTAAATTAATTTCTTTATAGATGAACTTTGATGATCTTGATCATATACAAGGTCATTTATTACGTAAAATGTGTCTCGCATAATCGCAAAATGGTTGGACCAAAACTTAGTCTGTCTTCAGTACTATCAATTCTTAAGTAGCTTGAACTATAGAGCTGTTGTTGAAATTTGACTGAAGACCTACATTTTGTGACCACAGAATTATCACAATTATGTCAGTGAATGATGTATGAGTGTGTAGATAAGCAAGCCTTGATGTTCTAGAAAATGTTTTGTTTAGAAAATCCAGTAATTGCATCAAAATTACAATTAGTTTTCAAGTAGGATTCCATCTTTCCTGAAACATGAAAACCAATTGTCCTAAGCCTTTATTAACTGTTGTATGAAATCTATTCCACTAGACATCACCAACCAGAAAGCCAACACTCCAGGACTGACCATCGACAAACCTGACCCTCTAGGACCAACCACAGACAATCCCGACCCTCCAGGGCCGACCACCGACACTCCAGGGGTGACCACCGACCCTCCAGGACCGACCACAGACACTACCGACCCTTCAGGGCTGACCACTGACCCTCCAAGGCCGACCACAGACACTCCCGACCCTCCAGGACTGACCACTGACCCTCCAGGGCCGACCACAGACACTTCCGACCCTCCAGGACTGACCACCGACCCTCCAGGGCCGACCACCAACACTCCCGAGCCTTCAGGACCAACCACCGACACTCCCGACCCTTCAGGGCCGACCACCGACACTCCCGACCCTTCAGGACCGACCACCGATACTCCCAACCCTCCAGGGCCGACCAATGACCCTCCAGGGCCGACCACCGACCCTCCAGGGCCAACCACCGACACTTCCGACCCTCCAGGGCCGACCACAGACACTCCTGACCCTCCAGGGCCAACCACAAACACTTCCGACCCTCCAGGACTGACCACCGACCCTCCAGGGCCGACCACCAACACTCCCGAGCCTTCAGGACCAACCACCGACACTCCCGACCCTTCAGGGCCGACCACCGACACTCCCGACCCTTCAGGACCGACCACCGATACTCCCAACCCTCCAGGGCCGACCAATGACCCTCCAGGGCCGACCACCGACCCTCCAGGGCCAACCACCGACACTTCCGACCCTCCAGGGCCGACCACAGACACTCCTGACCCTCCAGGGCCAACCACAGACACTCCCGACCCTTCAGGACCGACCACCGACAAACCTGAACCTCCAGGGCCGACCACCGACACTCCCAACCCTCCAGGGCCGACCACAGACACTCCCAACCCTCCAGGACCGACTACAGAAAAGCCTGACCCTCCAGGACCGACCACAGAAAACCCGAGCCTCCAGGACCGACCACAGACAAGCCCGAGCCTCCAAAACCGACCCCCGACAAACCCGATCCACCAGGACCGACCACCGACAAACCCGAACCTCCAGGACCGACCCCAGACAAACCCGACCCTCCAGGACCGACCACAGACAAGCCCGACCCTCCAGGCCCGACCCCAGACAAACCCGATCCTCCAGGACCGACCACAGACAAACCCGACCCTCCAGAACCAACCCCAGAAAAACCAGACCCTCCAGGACCGACCACAGACAAACCCGACCCTCCAGGGCCGACCACAGACAAACCCGACCCTCCAGGGCCGACCACCGACACTCCTGACCCTCCAAAACCGACCCCCGACAAACCCGACCCACCAGGACCGACCACCGACAAACCCGACCCTCCAGGACCGACCACAGACAAACCCGACCCTCCAGGACCGACAACAGACAAGCCCGACCCTCCAGGCCCGACCCCAGAAAAACCCGATCCTCCAGGACCGACCACAGACAAGCCCGACCCTCCAGGCCCGACCCCAGACAAACCCGACCCTCCAGGACCGACAACAGACAAGCCCGAACCTCCAGGCCCGACCCCAGAAAAACCCGATCCTCCAGGACCGACCACAGACAAGCCCGACCCTCCAGGCCCGACCCCAGACAAACCCGACCCTCCAGGACCGACAACAGACAAGCCCGACCCTCCAGGCCCGACCCCAGAAAAACCGGATCCTCCAGGCCCGACCCCAGACAAACCCGATCCTCCAGGACCGACCACAGACAAACCCGACCCTCCAGAACCAACCCCAGAAAAACCAGACCCTCCAGGACCGACCACAGACAAACCCGACCCTCCAGGGCCGACCACCGACACTCCCGAGCCTCCAAAACCGACCCCCGACAAACCCGATCCACCAGTACCGACCCCCGACAAACCCCATCCACCAGAACCAACTCCCATAGGTACTAATACCTACTATACATAATTCGTGGCTTCATTAATGACTTGAAAAGTATGTGTTAAGCAACATCAGAAATGTCTTTGGCATGTATTTATGAATTTCTTATTTACAATGAGGCCTTTATTCTTCATAACCTTAATAAGGACTTAGTAGACTTTGATCTCTACTTACTAATGAGTTCTATGTGCCAGAAGAGAATATGTATACATTCGTTGTACATTGTCTTAATAAATCCCTGATAGTGGAAGAACAGCTGTACAATAAGCAACCATATTGCTACCTCATTGTTATTTCACTGCCCAAGCTTCATATGGTTGCTTATTCATCAACTGTTCTCCCACTATAAGGGAGTTATTCAGATAGTGTACTAGGAAGTTCTCTTTTGGCACTCCTTATTAGTAGTGCTGTGAAATGGTTAAAAAATCTGATCACAAACTTTTGCCATGATTAATCATGATTTAATCGCAACTTATTTCCTTCAGAGAGAATTTGGATGCTAGGGTATGCTGCACCTTTATTTTGCCATAGATATTTATATATTAAGATATTTAAGACAATTAGCTGGCATTGTTCTTCTCAAATTGGCATTTCACACCAATCCCCTACCCCACTGATTCACAAAACATCAACCCTCAGTTGTTGTTGTTGGACATTCACAAGCTAGTTCATAGTTTGACTTGATAGCCTACTGAAATTGAGCATTATACATCAAGTCAAGTCAAGTCAGATTTATTTGTATAGCACATTTAAAAAACAACAGCAGTTGACCCAAAGTGCTTTACAGTAGCAGCAAGAAAGTGTGACATCAAATGGTCAAGGCAGAGCATTACAATCAAAAGAGTAAACTTCATTAAAAATATATGTAATTGATGACGGGCCCTCGCACCAGGTGCACCGCAAAGAGTGCATATCGCAACAATGGTACACAGTGAATGCACATTCACTCGGAACAGGTGTGCTATCTTTGTCTCACCCTCATTTTTTACACGCGCAGACACTCACTGTCACACACTCACTCAGTCTGCCTTTTAAACTCTTTCTCTTACTCAGGGGCGGAGCCAGAATTTTTTACATGGGGTGGCCAAAGGGTGGCCTGGGCCATCGAAGGGGTGGCCACGCTGTGACCAATTAGGGCGGGGGGTCCGGGGTCCCCCCCCGGAAAAATTTTAAGTAGCTAGTTTTAATTTCCTGTATTCTGGTGCATTTGGTGGCCTATCTGGTGCCATGTAGTATTCATTCAATTAGGTCCAACTCATGAACAAAATCCAAGAAAATCCAAGGTAAGAAATCAATGTATTCATTTATTATATGTAGCATAAGCATAAAATTAAGCACACTGAGACGTTCGGGCACACCAGCACTTTTGGGCAGACACATTCATTCAAAACAGGGAGAACGGTCAAACTCGAGATGCTATCGCTAGTAACTTATGTGAAAGCTAACGTTACCGACGATTGTTAGCAGAAATACAATGGATCAATCAAAAATGGTTGTAACGTCTACTAGCTTCTAGATGTTTTTGACTGAGTTAGTTGTGAAAGGACTTTGTGAAAGCCACAGTTAGCAAAATGAGAAAATTTCATGTCCAAAAACATGGAGAAATAACTTACCTCCAAACCTCACGGCCCTGGTTCAGGTTGTGTTGTCGGACTTGGACATGACTTCGACTGCCAACAGTTGCTGCTGCACGAGGCACGTTAGTTTCGTTTCAGCTTGTGGGTGTTACAGCAAAATGGGTCCCACCGGGAAACAAATAGGCGGAACTAAAATCTCGCGGCCGGAACCAAAATTCGCCGAGACATATAATTTATTTTAAAATTATTGTCCGGCCGTGGGGTGGCCAAGGCGGGGCCAGGGCGTGGTCAGGGGTGGCCAGGGCCACCCCTGGCCCCCCGTAACTCCGCCCATGCTCTTAGTAGGGGCGCTACAGAGATTCACATAAGTCATACTGCATGTTCAGAAGGTGGTCCACAGTCTGAGTACCAACTTTGGCTATGATAGGTCAAACCGTTTCCAAGTTATAATGTTCGACCACAAGGGGGCATTAGAGAGTTTCGATTCATGGTTTTGCGTGGTCAGAACACGGTCAGGAGTCCATATACCAAGTTTGAATAAGCCACGCCAAACCGTTCCCAAGTTATCATATTTGACCACTAGAGGGCGCTAGACAGTTTCGATTCATGATTCTGTGTGGTCAGTACACGGTCAAGAGTCCATATACTAAGTTTAGATAAGCTACGTCAAACCGTTTCCAAGTTATAATATTTGACCACTAGGGGCGCTACAGAGTTTCGATTCATGGTTATGCGTGGTCAGAACACGGTCAGGAGTCCATAAACCAAGTTTGGATAAGCTATGTCAAACCGTTTCCAAGTTATAATTTTTGACCACTAGCACTTTTAGCACCTTTCCTGCTTGACCAGGTGGTGGTGCTATAACAGGCACGCCCACGGGGTGTGTAGATATCATCACAGGCACACGATCTATGAACCTGTGAAGTTTCAGATCAATCGGGTAAAGTATAGTCAATTTCTGGCACTTTTCCTGCTTGGCCAGGTGGTGGCGCTATAACAGCCACGCCCACGGGGTGTCTAGATGTCATCACAGTCATACTATCTATAAGCCAGTGAAGTTTCAGATTAATCGGGTAAAGCAGTATCAATTTCTAGCACATTTCCTGCTTGGCCAGGTGGTGGCGCTCTAACAGCCACGCCCCCGGGGTGTCTAGATATCATCACAGTCATACCATCTATGAACCTGTGAAGTTTCAGACCAATCGGTTAATGCTGTGTAATTTTATGACACACTTCCTGTTTCGTGATGAGCTATTAAAATCCTACAATTTCATAAAATTGTTATTTCAACATAGTACGAGATATCAAAAATCCGTTCGCAATTTGGCATCATCAGCATCTAGAGGTCATGTACACCAAATTTCACTTCAATCTGACAAACCGTGTCCGACGAGTACGTTAAAGTTCATTGTGTGTCCAAATTTTTACACTCCTTATTACCTCACTTCCTGTTGGACGTGGCTAATGCAATGTAATACAAAAAATGTTCGTCTTGGGGAGTCCCACACACCTACCAAATTTCGTGCATGTAGCTCAAAGTATATGTGAACCATGGAGCTAAATGTCAATTTCTGTAGTGGTTCCACCTTGCCAGATGGTGGCGCTGTAATAACCACGCCCAGTAAGTGAATGGATATCGTGGTAATCATAAGATCTATAAACGGTATGAGTTTCAGGCGATTTTATCAATCAATTGTGATGTTATGCCACATTTCCTATTTTTCATTTTTTCTCTTATTTCATGCATCCGCCATCTTGAATTCGTAAAAGGTATGAAAAATCCCTTCGCAATTTGACATGAGCAATGTCTTGGTATCATATCTACCAAATTTCACAGGAATCTGACAAATGGTGTCCGAGGAGTATGTTAAAGTTCATCATGAGACCGCCCCATAGAGCCCAAGGTATTGTTTTACTTTAGGGGGCGCTACGGAGTCCCTGGGCCACACCCGGGTCTATACCTCTGTAAACCTCCAGTGTTCCAGACTTCCAAGGTGTGTGCAAAATTTCGTGAGTTTTCATGCACGGGAAAGGGGTCAAAAATGGCCGGTTCCAGGGGAAGAAAAAATAATAATAATAATAATAAAAGAAAAAAATCCTTACAAAAGCAATAGGGCTTCGCACCGGTCGGTGCACAAGCCCGTTCCGGGCTCGTGCACCTCGGTGCTCGGGCCCTAAATATATATAAATAGAAATAAGTAAATGACAAAAATAGGTAGAGTAAAAAGAAAAGAAAAACAACTAGAACAGGACCAAGGAATAAAAGTGAATAAATCATGCCATGGAAGTGGAACCAAACACATCAGGATTATTATGACCGCCGCTGCGTAGCAAGCATAGCGGTCATATAATGATTGTCAAAGTTTTTTTTTCTTTTTTCTTTTTTTTTCTCCCGTCATCTACTTCCTGAATTTTTGGTCAACGATTCCCAGGACACTGTAACACCGGGGCACATGAAACTTGGTGGGCATGTAGCCCCTGTAGACTTTTACGGAAATATTTCGTTTGGTCCCCGGGGGCCACTCCATCTTTGTGTGGCCCCCCCGTGAAACCCCCAAAATGCAGTTTTTCCTAAAAAACTACCTAACCCGTGACATTGAGGATGATGAAATTTTTATGGAATGTTGGTCTCAAGAGCCCACATCAACTTAGCTTATAATCAGTCATTTGTGATTTGCACCCCCATGGTAAAAAATTAAAATGCAATATTATACTGCTTTAATTGCCCCTATCTTTACATCAGATGTTCTAAACTGCACCAAATTTAATGTGTATGATGAACCTGACATCTTGTGGGAATATGTCAAGTTTTGTGGAACTTCCTCCATGGGGGGCTATAAAATAAATGAATTTATATGTACATTTAATGACAGTACAACTATTGACCTGTAGATGGTGCTATTAAATGAATGATTACTGGGTTACAAAATTCAAATGATCATTCAGCCTACATCATATGTGCTCTATGGCAAGCCGTTCAGGAAAAAAACCTTGAATATATTGAATGAAACTCCGAATATATTGAATGAAAGAAAACCTTGAATATATTGAATGAAGTCCCGAATATATTGAATGAAACTCTGAATATATTGAATGAAGTCCCGAATATATTGAATGAAACTCCGAATATATTGAATGAAAGAAAACCTTGAATATATTGAATGAAACCCCGAATATATTGAATGAAACCCCGAATATATTGAATGAAGTCCCGAATATATTGAATGAAACTCTGAATATATTGAATGAAACTTGCCTCATCTGAGGTCAGTGCCGGCGGCCATCTTATGTGTGTCACCAGTATGGAAATGCCCATGACCAGGCAGTAGGCCTACCGCTTGGGTAAAGTGAATGAGTAAATGAGGCAAAAATATTAAATAAATTATAGTTTTATTAATAATTTCATTGATTGCAGCTGCAAGTTAAAATAGTTTAGTTTAGTCACAGTCAGTTATTTTGGCCGAGTAGTAATCCAGCTGCGTTACCATCTGTACAGCACAGGAAGCGGCGACGATCCCACTGAAGGTTGGCGTAGCAGCTAGCTAGCGGCGACGATCCCACTGAAGCAGCGACGATCCCACTGAAGGTTAGCGTAGCAGCTAGCTAGCGGCGACGATCCCACTGAAGCAGCTAGAAGTGGCAACGATCCCACTGAAGGTTGGCGTAGCAGCTAGCTTCAGTGGGATCGTCGCTGCTTCCTGTGCTGTTCACTGGTGGTGGTAACGCGGCTGGATTAATTACTACTCGGCCAAAATAACTGACTGTGACTTAACTAAACTATTTTACCTTGCAGCTGCAATCAATGAAATTATTAATAAAACTGTAATTTATTTAACATTTTTGCTTCATTTACTCATTCATTGCCAACCACTCCACCCAAGCGGTACTGACTGGTCACAGGCATTTCCATACTTATGACACACATAAGATGGCCACCGGCACTGACCTGGGATGAGGCAAGTTTCATTCAATAATTCGGGACTTCATTCAATATATTCGGGACTACATTCAATATATTCAGGGTTTCATTCAATATATTCAGAGTTTCATTCAATATATTCGGGACTTCATTCAATGTATTCGGGACTTTATTCAATATATTCGGAGTTTCATTCAATATATTTGGGACTTCATTCAATATATTCAGAGTTTCATTCAATATATTCAAGGCTTTCTTTCATTCAATACATTCGGAGTTTCATTCAATATATTCGGGACTTCATTCAATATATTCAAGGTTTTCTTTCATTCAATATATTCGGAGTTTCATTCAATATATTCAGGACTTCATTCAATATATTCAAGGTTTTTTTCCTGAATGGCTCGCCATAGTGCTCATATATAACTACATACACACAAGCACACATGCGCATGGGTACACACACACACACACACACACACACTCTTATACTTGTACACAAAAGCAAACTCACTCATGCAGACACACATTTATAACATGAGAGAGATACAAACAAGTTGACAAGCATCATATATATGCGAGAATGTGCAGAACTGAGTGGCGGTCATATTTTGTACCGCCATGCGGTACATCTAGTTTTTGTAGTGATTTGAGTTTTTTTTTTGTTTTGTTTTTTTGATTAATCAATTATTAAAGTTTTGATCAGACAATCAGACCAACGAAGCACATGACGTACTAACATACGTACATGTTCTTTAGACCCGCTTCTCGTTGCGCCACACCTCAACCCGCCTCAAAGCTAACACTGATTTGTTAGTTTATTTAGCAAACTGCTCCAAATTCTCTTCAACGGAGAGTAGCCAGACTGAGCTGTGATTGAAGACCTGAAGCTCGCGAGAGGCCCGTAGGCCTAGGAGTTTTAAAGTTACTAATTAGTTTGTAGACCTAGAAAAGAAAATGAACCTAGATTCATTTGAATTAAGGTAAATGACTAAATGTATGTGCAACTATGACACCTCAACAACAAAATGTTAAGGCAAACAACAATAAAACCTGAATTAAGCTGTGATTTTTCCCCCTTGAAGGTATCTGCAATCCGGACACTTGCCCTCAATATAGCAAGTGTGAAGAGCTTGCTGGTGAAAAATATAGATGTCTGTGTGATGGTGGACTCAATTACAATGAAGATACAAAAACGTGTGAAAAAGGTAGACTTGTCACACTCTCACTCTCACAATTATCAAACTTTAAAAGCACACTGAATTGTAACTTCTACAATTTACCGTATTATCCTCAGTATTTTTCCAAATGTCACTAAGGAATTACCTGTATCAAAAGCTTTTGTCAGGGATGGCATTTAGGACCAACTTTGGAGAATAATTTCTCTATTCTATCTTTGAACTACAGCAAAAATCTTCCCTGGAGATCTGACACTGAAAAAGGAATATAATCCAGATATGGCTAATAAAAACTCTGCAGTTTTTAAAGAGACATCAGATGAAGTTGTTGGAGCAGTAAGTTGCCTCTTGAACACTGAGAAGCACTACAGATGTAATCCATTCCCTGAATATACAATGAATATAAAGCAGACTAAATAAAACTGAAGTTGCTTTTACATATCCTCAGTACATTTAATTAAAATGTATTATTCCTGTGCACTTTTTCAAATAGCTCAGGATGGCCTTTTCCGAAAAAGATGGCTACCTTTCTTCTGTGGTCATCAGCCTACAGTGAGTTGATTTTTTTAACTTCTTTTAGGGCCCTATCATGCACTTGTCACTTACGTGACTGGCGCAAGCTGTCATTGCTATTCTGGGTGAACGCATAGTTAGTTTTTCTGTGTGGCTTGGGGAAAAGCGCAACAGATGCTATTATACAGAGTCTGTGTATTACAGACGTAGAAAAAAAGGTCCGACACTGACCGGGAAAAACCACAGTCCTCTTTCCAACATAACAACAAAGGCCAACACAGTAATTGTTACAATCAGAAAACCATTATGATGTCCAATAAGATGTGGTTAAACGCTATTTATTAGTCTGCAACTTAAAAATCAAAGGACATAAGAGGGGGAGACGTTGAATGGAGAATTAAGTTTACTTTCGCTTTCTCAGTATGCTGACAAGGAGATATCTAATTAGGACTAAATCAACTTCATCCGTGTCTTGTGCAGCCTGTAGACATCAATTTCATATTACCAGAGCCATTACGGCTCTGACTATTACTGGACCCGATGTGAGCTATTCAATAATTCTCATTTCCTTAAATGCTCAAGAAGATCCGCTGGTGTGATAGCAATTCACCAGGCACTTTGCGCTCTTCGTTCTTAAAGGCAATGAGAGATTGATCTGTCATTGGTTATTTCTGCATTACACCCATAACACACCCATGATTAATTAGGCATCATAAGTCCAACCTTTTTGAACTTTGCGCCCGCCGGATAGAGCGGACTGAGTGACACCAAAGTAAAGGGAGTTGCAGTAGTCCAGGCGGGATGAAATAAAGGCATGGATCAATATCTCAAAGTCTCAGAAAGAAAACATAGTTTTGGCTTTACTTAAAATTCTGAGGTGGTAAAAAGATGACTTGACAACAGAGTTAATCTGCTTCTCCAATTTAAAATCAGGGTCAAGTAGAAAGCCAAGATTTCTTGCATAAGGTTTCACATAAGTGGCAAAAGACCCTAGTTCACTAGGCTGATTGCACTACTGTATTTGCAACTTCTTGTGAACCAAAAATGAGAATTTCTGTTTTGGACTCGTTCAGTTAATTTTTTTTTGCAGATATCCATAGCTTAATCTCTTTTAGACAATCAAGCAGTGGGTTAAGAGCACCAGGGGACGCACATTTGAAAGGAAGATACAGTTGTGTATCATCCGCATACAAGATCTGATATCACCAAGTAATTAAGAATCCAGGATCAATGTTAAACTTGTTTTTCCTGGTGTATATGAATAGGGGTGGGAAAATAAACCTATTTGTGCAAAGTACACAAGTGCATTAGGAAAGGAGCTACAAGGCAAGGAAAAACTCCAGGGGTTGTGGTGAGGGAGAGGTGTGCTGTTGCAAGTGGGGAGAGGGTATTGTGATGGTGGTGGTGGTTGGGCACTGGGCAGTGTGTCTGATGTGTGTATGGAGCGGGGGGTAAAGCCATCCGCATACTGGCACTTCCAACAGCATTGCAGAGCACTTTCGAATTCACAACGAACCTTGTACAGTTAGTGAATGACAATGGATGGCTCCGACAAAACAGACTTTAATCATAATATACAATCGATGGCAGAAGAGTTTGGTGCTGGTGCGTAGGGTTGAATTGAAAACAATGGAGAAAAATGTTGGAAGCGGAGTGCTGAGCACCTTGTCAGAGCCAGTGTGCAGACGGCTTAAAGGAATGTACCGGAGTGAATTCAAGCATAGCCCTGTTGAAAGAGCTTGCTAAATGCGCTACTTAGCGAGTGGAACAAAACAATTTGGTACAGCATAGACCGAACGTGAACGCAGAAGTGAACAGGCACTTTACACTGAATCAATGGGACCTGACTATCGGAAACCGAAAGTAAGATCTGAGGTTACATTGTTCGAAATTCTTTCATTTCATGCGAAATATATTGCTGTTGGAAGGCTCATGCAGCTAGCCTGGTTATCACACAGACCCTTCGTGCTTTGTGCATCTTCATTCAACTTCGTGAGCTCGCACGAGGGTCTGGTAGAGCCTTGTTGAGCCCGAAGTCTCAGTTTACCCCATACTCGAGCCCGCCTCTATGCCATAGATCCAATCACAATCGTGGGGTGGGATGTTAACAGGTATGACGTAGCAAGTAGTACGTGACAGGCACATTGAATTTTCCAATCAGGTTCGATTTTTTTTTTTGAATACAACCCCCGTCCCGCCATAGCAGACAGCTAGGCAATCAACGAAATTCCAGATGGATGAGAAACATCCATCTGCGTGAGAACCAGGTTATCGTGCAGCAGGGCTATGCTTGAATTCACTCGGTGCATTCTTTTAAGGGTCTGTATGTGAGATACGATATGTGGTGATTAAGTGGTGGGGAATTGTGCTGCATGCATGTTCAAGGGTTAAGGGACCTTCTTGTGTGTTCTGGTGTGTTCCTAGGCCCATGAAGGTGGCAGGGCAGATGATCATGACAGGATAATAATATAGGTGGGTTGTATAGTAGTGTGTATGTCTTGGGGGGGGGGGGGGGCAGTGTGCTATAAGTATGTTTAGGGGACTAAAAAGAGTACACTCTAAAATGTGAATCATTGGATCAATTTTAAAAAAAATAGGTTAGCAATTGCTGCCCTATTTTTTTTACATTTTTTTACATTTACATCTAATGAATCACTTTATACAGTGTAGTGTGTAAGAAATGTATTCCAAATGATCATAAAATGACCTTGAATTGTCACCATAGACATGAATGAATCATGTTCAGTTTAAACACTGACAGTTGTAGTCCATCCAGAATATTTGCATTTGAAAAGCAGAGTTACAGCCCACAAGTAGTGTAAATGTTGTCAGGTGGTGTTTGTGTTGTTTCATTGCCAAGGCCTCATTGTGCTTCCAAAATTAACTGTGACAAAGTGAGAAATAAAACAAGGATATGTATAGACGAATCCGAGAAGCGTTTTGTGTAGGCTGCCATCTTGTGACAAAGCCATTGTTGGACTGTAAACAAAACATTTTGACAATGCACAGTCAATGACAACTAACAGCATAGACCATGGAATACGCTGACATTATACAGGTAGTAATGAATCTCGTAAATCATGGCATTTTATGGTGTGCTATCACGTTATTCTTATGGACAGATTGGCGATCTGGGTAGCTCAACAATGGCGCCTGCTTACTTCCGGTAGTTTCCTCGGATTCGTCTATAGCAGGTGCCTTTGAAAGACGGAGACGGCCGAAAGCAGAAAAATATTTTGAACATGATTTAGTACCAATTTTGGCAATAATCCTACACACTGCTCCTTTAAAAAGCAATCAGTGTGTGCATGAGGTAGAGTGATGTTAGTGACGGTATGTATGTACTTGTGACGTTCGGTTTCCACGGGGCGAAAACTCAGCGAATTTCGCCAGGCGAATCTTCGCTGGGGGGCGTGTACCAAGCAGAGGTCGTAGCAGGGTGTCTGGGTCGGTTGCGCTGGGTTGCTCACATTAACCTAGCAGCTAAACTTAACCAGGAGTTGGAAATGGGATTTACAGTGGTTTATTTGCCCCATTATGTTCGTAACATGCAAGTGTTTTGGTTTTATTTTATTGTCAACGGTAATTTGTGTCCCACAAGTCAATATTGACTGATATCAGTGTGCTAACACGGCTAATCGTTAGCTAGTTATTAGCATTGAGCTAACTGAAGTTATTAAGCTCATTTGTAAACCTACAGTGTTCTACCAGCCACAATAGCATTCGTATACAATATTAAACACAATCGGGGACGATGTAGACAGAAACTATGGCCCAAGGATCCTTAAATCAAACAATATATTTTTCATATAACGAAGTCATGGATGCCGCCATGTTGTTTGCAAAATGTTGTACTCCCGCCCTTGTCTTGTCACGTAACGTTTCAAATGAACTTGATTGGTTATCGCCTGGCGAAATTCGCCAAAAGTTAAACATTTCTCAACTTTTTTCGCCGGTCTTGGCGAATTCGCCATTCGCAGGGCGAAATTCGCCTCCCATTCATTTCAATGGGAAGTAGGCGAAAATTTCGCCCTGTGGAAACGGGTGATGGGGTGATGGGGTGGCAGCAGTGCGCTGTCTGTGTGTGAGGTTGGGAGGTGGGGGGCAGGGTTAATAGATTAGAACGAAACAGCGGTAAAAGAGATAGGTTATTGTTGTAGGGCACAACCCAGAATGGACAGTGCAGAAGGCCTAAGTAACATTACGCTATAAAATACATTAAATGAAGATAAAAATGTAAACAAGCTATTTCCTCCATTACAAATGATGAACACTTATTTGGTGCATCAGGGACTGCGAATGACTGTGATTTTGGTTTAGTGGTTCAGTAATAACCCACAATGTCTTGCTCTCCCATAGAGCCCATGGTTGGTTTTGTTCATTGATTGTCATATTACATTTTTGTCACTGTAAACAGGCCAGCTACTCCCGCTAGAATGCTGTACAAGAGGACAAATGGTATCAAAGCTGAGGTGGAAAACATCTTTGACGTTACATCTCAGGCAAATTCAGAGACCATACAAGAGGCTATTAAAACAGCTGCTGCTGATGAAACAGGAGTGTTAGCAGGAGCATCATTCAAAGGCATGTACAGGACCTTTATCATGGCCTTTCACCTGTCCAAACACACATTTACATTTATGTATTGAGCAGACGCTTTTTATCCAAAAGAGTATTAACAATCAAGCTACATAGGAGTCTTAGAATAAAATATCACCAGAGGGTCTTTAGAGTGTGGTAGAGCAAGGACAGGGAGTGCTCTCTGAAGAGCTGGGTCAGGTAGTGCTATTCTGCTAGAGCTGCTCTGGTAGTGCTCAGTAGGTCAACGTGGAGATGCTGGGACGGCCAGACAGTGTTCTTTTGATATCCAGAGTCAGCAAAGAGTAACTTCAGCCTTTATCAGAGCACTCAAATAGGTATGTGCAAACCCATTACGCATAAATGTGGCCTACCTTTGTCTCCAAATAGGTGTCAGGGACATTCTCTCCTTTAATATCTAAGCATTTTGTCCTTTTTCCCATTTTGCCACTTAAATTAAGGTATAATATAATTCTTATTTCACTTCGATCTATTATATCCTTGATACAATATATTGTAAATTCATTATTAATACATTCATGATAGTGTGTAGCCTACATGTTGGCCAACTACAACGCCTTCAAGCCTAACCACACACTGGGACATATTGAATTTGTATTTCTCCCTGTATTAACTACAGCTATCAGCTACAGACCTGACATGTAACTTATTTTGTTCCTCCAGAGTCTGACCTGTGTCAACGAGGCGCCTGCAACGCCTTGTCAACAGGATGCTCTTCTGAAGGCGGTTTGGTCAAATGCACCTGTGCGACCGGGTTTGGCATACCAGATCCCGATAAGGACACAAATTGTGAAGGTAAAAAGGTATTTTTTGCCCATGTTATGGACCTGGGCTGGGGTTTATCCCAAGTAGATGGTCAAGCGATAGGTGGTGTTAGGGTTAGCCTAGGGTTAGCCTTACCCTAACCCCAAACGGCAGGGACGTGCAGTGAAGGGGTGCTATGGGGCTCTAGCCCCTGCCCCCTTGCCTTTGATGTCCAAAGTGCCCTTTTTGGGCCCTTTTAAAGATCGTAGTTTAGCTAAAAGTAAAGCTATTTGACCTTAATATTTCCTAAAATGTTTTTTTTTTTTTTTTAATGTTTGTGAAACTTATGTGTAAATTAATATAAGTTGCGCTCACCAGTCCATGACGCCATACATCAACGTAAACAAGGCCACTTTTAGTGCTGCTGCAGGACAAGGTGGGAAGGAACACGGTAAGGTCGCTATCTGAGCGTGCGATATTCTAAAAGCAGAGGTGAAAGTAAGCCGGTACACACCTATACTATGTAGGCCTACCGGTATAAGATTGACAGGCAGTGGTAAGACATGAGCGTTACTGCCCCTTTGCTCTTTGATTTCAGAAGTGCCCTTCTGACAGGGCATGCCTGTCTTTGGCGTTTTGTGACAGTAACACTTGTTCAGACTTGAAAATTCGCTAAAATGTCTCACCAATTATTTGTGCCATTTGCGAATACATTTTCTGGCATCTGGCACTCCGAAGTTTATTTTTTGTTGTTTGTTTTTTGCGCACGCGAGCGCCGACAAATACAATAGCGGGTGAAGCGGTTTTGCTTCATGCGTCTTTTGGAAGCTTTGATATAAACATACCTGCATCTACAATGGAGGTATTCGGTATCAAATTAAAGTTGACAACCAGACGCATGCATTGGTACTACTTGTAATGTAGGCTACTTGCTTGAGAATAAGGTGGTTCAATTTCAGTGTAAAGATCCTTTGGCGAGGGAAATATCTTTATTTGATGTTATAAACTTGGCTTAGTTAGCTGCTGGACTCCCATCTAATAACCAAGAGCTCAAAAAATAAAACTAAACAAACTAAAAAAATAATAATAAAACACTACACATTATGATATAGGCCTAGACCTATAATTTGAACAGAAGAGTTTTCCCATTTGCAGAAAGTGAACACCCCAAATCCGTTTGCCAGTTCAGACTTCAGTGCTGAAGTCTCACACACAAGAAAGGGGAGGGGTTTGAGTTTCAGATCTTTTTCTTTACTGTAGCAGCTAGACTTACATAGAGTAGAGCAACTAATGCCATAGAATTTTGCAAAAAAAAGAAGAACTTAGTAGAAATGGCTATATAAATTTTTGGTTTGTTGTTTTTATCCTCTTGATCTAGGCCATGATAGTATGATGAGCCGTGCTGCATCATTTTTATTATACTGTATAGAGATTACTGTATAAAAGGGATAACCAAGTAGCCTAGATGTTACACTCAAACACAGGCTCAAAGTCATGACTACAATTGAGTCAATGGTAAAAACAAAACAAAAACAAAAAAAAGAAAGAAAGAAAGAAAAAACATTTTTGTGCCTGCAGTAGCCAGGCCAGTCACATGCTCACACACACGAGCAGTAGGTTTTGAGTCCCACAGGTGACATGTGGGCCTGCCATTTTCAGTACTATTGTAATGTGGCAATAGTACTTTGCAAACTACTTTTTGGTGTGAAATCAAATCAAATTAGGTAAGCCATTGAATTAATTGCTTTAGCAACTTGGTAAAATGCACCAGAATGAAGGAAATTGCATGAAAATGCTTACAAAATTCCTGACCTGACCCCCCTAGCCTCTGTATAAAGACAAGCATTATTGTTGTATATATTAAGATAGATTATTTTTCAAATTAAAGTATTCTCAATCCCTCTTGTAATTAATAAGTACTTGCAATTAGAGTTGGCATGTTGTTTGTAAATTTTGCTCAATGTGCCCTTTTTTAATTATTTGAGCCCCTGCCCCTCCAAAGGTCTCTGCACGGCCCTGCCAAACGGCACCCTCTAGGCAGTAGTAGTCTAAAAGGTACTACTTTAACCCTAACCCCCTCAACCCTCGGCCTAAACTTAAACTGGGGTGAGAAGTGCTTGATGGGCAGTGTTGAGGGCAAAAAAGACCAAACTCTTTCAAACTCTTCCCTCTTCCTGTTTCTCACAAGTAGATCCTTGATAATGTTACACTGTGTTATAACTGCAAGTGAAGTGAACAAATTTGTGTTACAAAATTAGTTTGATCACTTTGTTTTAATTTTGACTGTCCTAGCTGAATGCGAAGCAGCGTGACTTGTTGTGTTGGTGCACAACTTTTGGTCGCGCTGCTTCAAGTCACATTCAGTTAGAACACATTTGGTTGCGTCGCTTTCAGTTAGAACACGATGCAACGTTACACAATAGTTACAGCAATGTAGTTTTAAATCCTGAAAAGGGGCAACGGCCTACATTACATTTATAAACCACAAAGTCAAAATCTGACCATTGTTTATTTTGTGGAAAGATTGTAAGAGTGACAGATTTTTACCATAATTCCTTTCCAGTATGTCCAAGTGGTAAAAAGGCAGTTGACAACTCATGTGAACCGTAAGAATCATCATCATCATCATCATCATTGTTATTATTATTATTATTATTATTATATGTATGGTTACACATTTTTCTTCCTTTTATGTCGGCAGTTGTTCATTCGGCCAAACTGGATTCAACTGTGAGGACAGTAAGTACTGTCTATGCCCTATGCATTCACACTTGCACAGTAGTTAAAGGCTTCATCCAACAGACCCTCTTCCTCCTATGCCTACCTTTCTGAATCATTGTTGCCCCACCACTTTTGAAGCATACTGGTACTCCCTGGAAATAGCAATGGTAGCAAAATTTAGTGATTCATCTTAGTCCTGTACTTGCTATATAGACCCATTCGCAATTTGGTGTTGAGGGAATTTCTCGCTTGAACTGTCCTTGGACATGAAAAATCACGAGGTGCTCGTCTGCCATAGTGCCACAAATTTTTTAATGGTCAAATCAAATATGGCCACCATCGATTATGAGCAATTCCATATCAGTTAACACAGAGCAACACCATGGTCCTCAAATCTTTCTGATTTTTTTTCATGTCCAAGGACCCACTAACTTAGCCTGGGCGAAAAGCCGACTGTTGACTATGTCATACAGTCTGGCCTAATGCAATTGAAATATTATTGTCTACAAATAACAAATTGAAGCATTATAATGCTTTATGACACTTGACATGAGAATGTCAGTGTGTAACAGTAGACTTTATGAATGTGTTATAACATTCACATTTTACTATTTACATACATTCATACATAATAGTGCTCCATTAACACTGGGTTCATGGAAAGTGTTACCATTGCTTTCATGACATAATACCCCCATACTTGATCATATGTACAGCATACTGAATAATAATGTACCCTGATTATTCCTGTCACCATTTCACAAGTTGTTGTTTGTAGATCAACAATGACATGTTGCTTTAGGAGCAGGATTCAGACAGGTGTAGTTTGGCTGGTTCACACTCCACATCCATTTCTCCCACTTTTCCCAAACTTAAGCCTTATTTCTTGATAATCTTGTTTGACTCGTTTGTAACAGTGTATGTATCTCTCTATATTTATTGCCAATCAGATTACCTGCTGATAGTGGTCATAGTGGGCAGTGTGCTTGGTGTGCTGCTGGTCGTTTCCATGTCTGTCACTACATATGCCTTCCTTGGGTAAGAGTCTGTGTCCATCAGAGTGCAATGTCATGTCCCAATGCCATGTCAATGTTACTGAAGTTTTAGCACACACACACACACACACACACACACACACACACACACACGCACACACAGCATGCAGAGAGAGAAAGATTTGTCTCTTTTAAGTGCAGTGTATTTGTTTCCTCTCAGATCGTAATTATTTTTTTACAGGAAAAAAGTGAAAGGCAAAGGAAACAAAGACAAGGAAGAAAAGTTTCCTGTATTTGGTATGACCTTTCTGAACCAGGCAGCTCAGACTAAACCAAGCTCATATCCCATGATTCCACGGGCTGGTGGTGAAGGGGGTATGGGTAATAATGTCTACAGCAAGATGAACCAGGAAGAGACTAAACCAAGCACATTTCCCATTATTCCACGTGCTGGTGCTGGAGGGGGCATGGTTGTGGGTAATGATCTTTACAGCAGGGTCAACAAGAACAACGGTGCCTCCAACATGAGTGGCTATCGTGCCAACACACCAACTGGTATGGGGAATAATGGTGGCAATATGGGTGGACCACGTGCTCAGACTGGCCAGGGTTTTGACCGAGGAGCAAACATGAGTTACCGTGCTAACACCCCAACCAATGGGAACACAGGGAAGGGAGGCATGGGTGGATTCCGAGCCCAGGCGAGCCAGAATCGTGGCAATGACTGGGTAAGGAAAAATTATACTGGCAGTGATGGGTAATTGGTATTCAAAGGATGGCAATTAAGTCTTTTTAGGAATTTAGATGTGACTGCTGTTAAGTTCAGTCAAGATCATGATGACATCATGATCAAGAAGAGCCATTAATTATGACATGCTCATTTCATAATCTTCATTATAATTCATTCATCATATTGTTTATACATATTCATCATACGTATTATGTATTATATAGTTATATTTAAATCATATCATATATATATTTGTTTTTGTTTATTATTTCAGGGGAGAAGCAATGAAGAACCAAAGGGCTTCGGCCTACCTCGCGCAGGCTTGGGCAATCAAACCGCAGGAATCAATCCCTATAATCCCAACCCTTACAATAGTCGCAGCAGTTACAGTGATCGAAGGAATCTATACTAAAACCAGTTTATGAGTAAGATAGAGAGAGAGAGAGAGAAATGGTGAGAAGGGGTGCTTCTTTTGTAAGTTTTTGGCCTATAATTGTTATTACCTCCGCCAAGGAGGTTATGTTTTCGACGGTGTGTCCGTGTGTGTGTCTGTCTGTGTACAACATAACTCGAAAAGTACTGCAAGGATTTGGATGAAATTTTCAGACGTGTATTTTGGGTCAGTAAGAACTGATTCAATTTTGATGGCGATTGGTGATCCAGAACACAATCTAGAATTTATATTGTATCTGTGGCCGCTTTTCTAGTTTATTGTTTGAACTATTATTGTGAACTAATTACGAGATAATACATGATGTCATGGGCAGTGGGTGGATGACAGACCCTCATGGTAACAACTGAGCAATGACAAAGAATTCTGACAGAGAATGGTTTGGTATTCTGAGGATGGTTAGGCTATTTTTTTTTTTTTTTTTCTTTAAAGGAGAATTCCAGTGTAAATGAATCAATAGTCCTGTTGTTCAAACTCACAAAGTGCCATATGTAAGAAAAAATAATAAGAAAACTTATATTCATAAGTTGAAAATTACTTTCGCAATGAAGTTTCATTTCATTATGCCCCATTGAGTCAGCATTAGACATCAGTTCGTTATTCTGTCTATGTAGTAAAGTGCTGATTGTAGGCATATTTATACAGTAAATTTAATATTTTAGTTAGTCTGAATCAGAATGCTATCCAACTTTGTGTGATCACCTTGATCATCCACATCATCAGTGTAATAAACATCCTGATAAGACTGACAATGTTGCCAAATGAACCTGATGTCCAACCCGAAAGCCTGCTCAAAACCTACCAGTTTGATATGTGTACTATTTATGTATGGCGATGCTACAGTATGTGCTGATATTTCATTAAAAATCATTATACTTCGTAGTCTGTTCCTTCATAGTCTGTTTCAACAGCTGTGTGAAGTTGCCCCCCCCCCCCCCCAAAAAAAAAAAATAAAAATAAAAAATGCTGAAATAACACTGCAGTTGGTTTGTGCTGCAAATATTTTTGTTTGTGTTATTAACGCTTTTCACACAGGTTGTCAACATGCAAAAAAGTCCTCGTGTTATTACACAGCCATCAGTGAATGACAAACCATTCAAAGAGAATGACAATTGCTAACACAGTCTTTTTAAAAATGTTTTATTCTTTTTCATTAAAGAACTTGGATCCACATATGAAACTCAGTGGGCATGTAGCCCCTACTAGACTTAACATGTTTTTATAGTCTCACAGTACTGCACAACAACCCTTTTGTTTGATTACACAAACCATTATGTTATGTTAAATAAGGAATTCACTCACCCAATCAGATTGCTTTTACAGTGATTGCTAGATAGATATGTTGAGAAGGAGGAAAGCTTTGAAAAGCTGGAGTGTGTGGAACGGAAGTGGATAGAGTGATGGCTGCCTATCAATCCCTTGGGCTCCTCCTGAACTATGTTTAATAAACAACACTAAAGGAATGAATGTGAGGGGTCTATATGTACAGTAGATCTGTTGACACATGTATAATTCTTGTTAATATTTAATATTGCAAAAAGCCTCATGGCCTTTTCAAATTGATGCCAAGCACCTAAGATCCCACAGGCCCCTGCCAATAAAGATGGCAGCACCCGTTCTGGGATATCAAAACTCTTTAGCAGCTCTCATCTTCATTTCATTCATTCCACTTGATTTCCATTCATTTCACTCTGCAAAGCAGCATGGTGACGACCATGGCTGATTTTCTCGCCTGTTTTAAGTATCCAATCACAGTACCAAAAGGGCACCGCTCGATTTCAATTTTCGTCACCTGGTGGCTCTGGTATTGGCTGAGCTCTGTACAGACGCTATGATAGACATTATAGGCGCCCAATAAACGGCTCTGGACAATCATTTGTAATCTATAGTGGGAAGGCCAAAAAAGTGAGTTACAATAGTCTAGGCATGATGTGATGAAAGCATGAATTACAGGTAACAAATCTTTAGAAGAAAGGATCCAGATTTCAACTTAGCAATAGTTCTCAACTGGAAAAAAACAAACTGCCCCATAACTGCCCCCCTATAATTAGCAAGTGGTCTTCTCCGGTCTGCATAATTCTGATCCCCAGCAAACATTCTAACTTTTTATTTCTGTCTTTAGCACACCAAACGTCTCACTTAAAATGTTCTTTATTTTGATGCAACAGACTAGCGTTCTTCCTCAGAGTCAAACTACATTGGTAACATTGCCTAATAAAGGTATTTTCCCATCCTTCTCATTGGTTTATTATCAGAGGGGGTGTTAAAATCATTAACCAGTGAGGGCACTCTCAGAAAAAAAATAAGAAATAAAGTAAAATAAACATAAAAGATGTAATTTAGAGAAAACAAGAAAGACATAACTCATGAGGCTCAACTGTTGAAGGTGTACATCCAAAAGGCTTCTTTTTTAAGTAGTGTTTTCAGAATGCCCCTCCTCTTTGGTGTGGTTGAACTTTGTCTGTAGTCTACCCCAGAATTTCAAAGAAGCGCAAGAGATAAAGTTCAACCAGAAGTTAGTCTGTTCCATTAAAATAAAAAATAATAAAAAACATTTTAAATGCAGTGCTCCAGTCACCTCTGGGTGTAGTCTGAAAAGAAGTAGCCCTGTCTGGTTTTGCTGCTAAAAACAGAACTCTTCCTGAAAGAAATAAAACCAAAACTTTATTGATAATGGCAAAAGAAGGTGGAAGGTGGAAGATGGGCGGCTCCGACAAAATAGACTTGAATCGTAATTCACAATCGACGGCGGAAGAGTTCGGCGCTGGTGAACGGGGTGCTGAGCACTATGTCGGAACCGGTGTGCGGTGGCCATTACCCTTCTGAGATACCAAATTAAAAATATTTTAAAAGATAAATGTAGGCCTATAATCTATTTTGCATATATATATTGTAAGCCATTGATTATCAGTGCTTTTTAATTGGGTGGCAAGGTTTGAAAACCTGATTTAGGGACAAGTCTCTCAGACCTCCTCCCGACATGATGCCAAAAAGGCACATCTTTTTTAATTTTTTATTAATTTAAAGTGTCAGGCCACCATTTGTGGAAATAAGTTCATTTTGCACCTCCCCTCGAGTTAAGAAATTGAGTTTTACCTTTTTTCTGTTCATCAAGCCGTTCTCCGAGCCTGACGATACGACTTGCAGCTCTAGCCTAGCATTTTCTGCAAGTATTATTACATTTTTCAACTAGAGATGAGAAGACATTTAAATGGGAAAATTACCGGAAATATTTATTACTTTTAAGCGAGATGCTAGCGGGCGCGATGCTAGCTGTTCAAATTCGATTCAAGCAACTATGCTAGGCTAGAGCTGCAAGTCGTATCGCCAGGCTCGGAGAACGGCTTGATGAACAGAAAAAAGGTAAAACTCAATTTCTTAACTCGAGGGGAGGTGCAAAATGAACTTAATTCCACAAATGGTGGCCTGACCCTTTAATAATTAGCTTGTGACTGAGCATTACCTCCTCCTTCATTCTCTCTCTCTCTCTCTCTCTCTCTCTCTCTCTCTCTCTCTCTCACACTCCTGCCCTCTGTATTCTTTTTTTTAATAATTCCCCATCATTGTTAACTGAAGTTCAAAGTGCAGCTAAGTATTTAGTCTAGACATAAAACATTTGCCTGCCCAGCTAAATCAACAGTGACTTAAGAGAGGTGAACAGAGGCTATTAAGGAGGATGGGGATTTTACAGGTTATTTTACTCGCTCTGCTTCTCTGTTCAAGTCAGTGCTTGACTCAAAGTACAGGTATGGATAACATCCTCTTTTTGTGTCCGCAATTTTATTCAATAGCTGCCAGAATACCTTTTAAGACCAAGTTCTCAAAACAAAGGTCCATGAGATGTACACAAATGTGTTCCTTTTTCAAATTAATCTTCATTATTATTCTACCTGTAATTCAAAATAAAGTCAAAATCAGTAATTTGATCTTTCATTTCACAAAATGTTATCACTTATCAGGTTATCACTTTGTTTTGTTTTTTCTGCCATGAAGAAACAGGTAAAAGTGATCACACACCCAGTATCCTGCTGTTACATGCAGTCTATAGGACAAAGTTAGAACTGAGATACTGAGTTAGTATTTTCAATACTAAACTATTTTATGATCAGCACTATGGGGGGAATTCTACGGGGGTCTTACAGGGGAATGCAGCTACGTACAGCTTTCATTACATTCATTCATAGAAGTTGTTGAGTACGGTTATTTATGAAAATTTGAAACAATTTTTTGAAACAGGTTGTTGACAATGAAATACAATAGTAGAGATTGAAATTCTGACAAATGCTTCTGTTCTGAGAATTATCGATTGTTGCTGCAGCTCAAACCATTGCAGCTTCGACCTCTGCATCTCAGACCACTGCAGCACAGATCTCTACAGCTCAGACCACTGCAACTCCGACCACAGCAGCTCAGACTACTGCAGCTTCGACCTCTACAGCTTGGACTACTGCATCTCAGACCACTGCAGCTTCGACCTCTACAACTTCTACCACTGCAGGTCAGACCACTGCAGCTTCGACCTCTACAGCTTCGACTACTGCATCTCAGACCACTGCAGCACATATCTCTACAGTTCAGACCACTGCAACTCCGATCACAGCAGCTCAGACTACAGCAGCTTGGACCACTGCAGCTTCTACCACTGCAGCTCAGACCACTGCAACTCCGACCACTGCAGCTTCAACCTCTACAACTTCGACCACTGCAACTCCGACCACTGTAGCTCAGACGACTACAACTCAGACCACTGCAACTCCGACCACTGCAGCTCAGACGACTACAACTCAGACCACTGCAGCCCAGACCACTGCAACTCCGACCACTACAACCTCTACCACTGCAACTCCAACCACTGCAGCTTCAACCTCTACAACTTCGACCACTGCAACTCCGACCACTGCAACTCAGACGACTACAACTCAGACCACTGCAGCTCAGACCACTGCAACTCCGACCACTACAACCTCTACCACTGCAGCTCTGACCTCTGCATCTCAGACCACTGCAGCTTCAACGACTGTAGCTTTGAGCACTGCAGCTTTGACAAGCTCAGCTCAGACCTCTACAGCTTTGACCACTGCAGTTTTGACTACTGCAGCTCAAACCACTGCATCTCAGTCCACAGCATCTCAGACCTCTACAGCTTTGACCACTACAGCTTCGACCACTGCAGTATCTTCATCAGCAGTCCCTCCAAAAACAACACCTGAAACATCTCAAACAGGTCTTCTTCCTTGACATTTTGAAGTATACACTAGATGGATATTACAGTTGATTGACACATCATTTATAATGTGTGTATGTGTGTGTGTGTGTGTGTTTGTTTGTAACAGTGTGTGTAACAGTGTACATGTATGTCTCTCTACCTCTATTTATTGCCAATCAGATTACCTGCTGATAGTGGTGATAGTGGGCAGTGTGCTTGGAGGGCTCCTGGTCATTTCCATGTCTGTCACTGTATATGCCTTCCTCGGGTAAGAGTCTGTGTGTGTGTGTGTGTGTGTGTGTGTGTGTGTGTGTGTGTGTGTGTGTGTGTGTGTGTGTGTCTCTCTCTCTCTCTCTCTCTCTCTCTCTCTCTCTCTCTCTCTCTCACACACACACACACACACACACACACACACACACAAACAGACACAAACAGCATGCAGAGAGAGAGTAAGGTTTTTTTTTAATGAGTTCAGTGTATGCTTCCCAGATCGTAATTCTATGACTCATCTTTTACAGAAAAAAAGTGAGAGGCAAAGGCCAAGAAAACAAGGAAGAGTCTGGACTAAATGGTATGACCTTTCTGTACCAGGGAGCTCTGGCAAAACAGAATACATTTCCCATGATGCCACGTGCTGGGGGTGGAGGGGGTATGCTTATGGGTAATGATGTCTACAACAAGATGAATCAGGAAGAGACAAAACCAAGCTTATTTCCCATCATACCACGTGCTGTTGCAGGAAGTGGCAAGGTTGTGGGTAATGATCTTTACAGCAGGCCCAACAACAGGGACAGTAGCTCCAACATGAGTGGCTATCCCTCCAATACACCAATGGTTATGGTGAATAACGGTGGTGGTATGGGTGGACCCCTTTCCCAGGCTGGCCGGGGCTCATTTCCCATGTTTCCACGTGCTGGTGGAGTAGTGGGCATGGAGATGACACATAGTGGGGATAATAATCGCTACAGTCGGCCCAACAAGACCATGGATGGCAGCTCAAACATGAGTGGCTCTCACTCCACCCCTTCAACTGGTCTGGGGAATAGCGGTGGCGTTATGGGTGGACTTCATGCTCAGGCTGGCCAGGGATCATTGCCCATGTTTCCCCATGCTGGTGGTGTCGGGGGCATGGCGATGACTCCCTGTGAAGGTAATGATCTCTACAGCCGACCCAATAAAAACATGGATGGCAGCTCCAACATGAGCGGCTATAGTCCCACCCCTCCAGCTGGTATGATGAACAACGGTGGCGTTATGGGTGGACTTCGTGCTCAGGCTGGCAAGGGTTCATCGCCCATGTTTCCATATGCTGGTGGTGTAGGGGGCATGGCGATGACTCCCAGTGAAGGTAATGATCTCTACAATAAGAACATGGACAGTACCACCAATGTCCGCGGCTATCATGGCAACCCTCCAACAGCTGTGGGGAACAACAGTGATGGTATGGGTGGACTCCGTGCTCAGGCTGTCCAGGGCTTTGACGGAGGAGCAAACATGAGTTACCGTGCCAATGCCCCGACCAATGCAAGGATGGGTAATAGAAGCATGGGTGGATTCTGTGCCCAGGCAAGCCAGAATTGGGGCAATGACTTGGTAAAGTATGGCTATTAAAGAAATATACCACCTTTTTATGAAAATGGGTTACTCACCCTCTTACCTGAGCAACATATGTAGGTACAAACATTTTGGTTTCAATCTTTGGTTTCAATTTTAGCTGGAATGTAAAGAAGCCTGATAGCAAGTCTTTTTAATATTACATTCCAGCGCCTAAGCTAAGCTAAAGCTTAAAAATAAATAAATAATGGGGTTGTCAGACTAGGAAAAAGCATACACTAAGATCAAAATGATTTTACCCACGCATTGTATAACTCCAGGCAAGAGAGTGAATAACCAATTTTCATACAAAAGTGGCATATCCCTTTAAGTCTTTTTCTTGAATTTAGAGGTGTTTAATGTTTTGTTTGGTCAAGATCATGCTGAAACAATGATCATGAAGAGTCATCAATGACTTCATTATACTCATTTTATAATTTCTATTGTATCATTGATACACCTAACTGTACGTTCAGACCGCAAGAGATGTGGGCAACTCGGGGGACATAAGTAATTGACTTAGTATGGAGATGGGCAACTTTGGCAACAAAAGCGGCAGGTGTGGTGGGCGATGAAACATGGGTGTTTTGAGCGATGAAAGAAAGCTAAACTTAGTTTAACTTTATATAGTGAGCTATGATTCAGGAACTACCAATCAGAATATCAATTTCCCAGTGTGACTCCTGAAGAGAAGCAGGATCGAATGTTTGAATGCTAACGTCATGGGCAACTTGGCTCAAAGTCGCTGCCAACGGATGTTTCTTGGGACTCTTTGGCAATTCATGAAGATTTATCGCCCATGGTCTGAACGTACTGTATTGTATTACATAGTTTTTAAATCAGAGACCTAGGCTATAATATCTATTTGTTTGATCATTTTTGTATATTATTTCAGGAAAGAGACTATGAAGATCCAAAGAGCTTTGGCCTACCTCGCAAGGGCTTGGCCAATCAAGCTGCTGGAAGCAATCCCAATGATCATAACCCTTACAATAACAGCAACTACTACTAAAGCCAGTTTATGAGGAAGACTGAAATTGCTCATGATCATGATGAATTCACTCAAAAAGAGTCCATTTTATAAATTCAACTAAATCATAACATAATACTGATTGTATAAGCCTATTTATACAGTTATAAATAGTCTGTTAATTTGAATGTACAACTTTGTGTAATAAACTTGGTCATCCACATCTTCGGTGTAATAAACATCCTGATAAAACTGATAGTGTTGCCAAATAAATCTGATGTTATCCAGCCCAAATGCCTGCTCAGAACCTGCCAATGTGATCTCAAAATGGCCAATATGTGGACTTGGTCTGCAATTTATAGCAATGCTATGTATGACTTTTCATTAAAAATCAATATAGGCTACATGGAGATCTGTATGAAGTCATTCTGTATACAGAACCTTCTTATAATTGTTAGTCTTGAACTTACTAGGCTACTGCAAGATTGATCTGCTACTGTAAGAGCCTGGGAAAACTTTTTATTCAATCTAACTTCTTGGATGAAATGATGATGTACACTCACTCACTGATTATCTATTTCATTGTTTTTGTTTATTTTTAACCTTTTGTAATTCACTATTGCTGCATACATTGCCACTTAATATGTGTGTGCCCTCCCTTCAAAATGTTTGGCTGAGTTCCCCAAAACATTCTTATCGCTAAGTAGTTCTTAATCTATTCCTATCCTCCTTCTTAAAGGAGAGTACTGGAGTGAATTCATAGCCCTGTTGAAAGAGCTTGCTAAATGCACTAGTTAGCGAGTGGAACAAAATAATTTAGTACAGCACAGACCGAACGCAGAAGCGAACAGGCACTTTACACTGAATCAATGGGACCTGATTGTTGGAAACCGAAAGTAAGATCTGAGGTTACATTGACTCAATGTAAAGTGTTTCGCGTTCGCGTTAGGTCTGTGCTGTTCGAAAATCTTTCATTTCATCCGAAATATATTGCTGTTAGAAGGCTTGTGCAGCAGGGCTATGCTTAAACTTACTCCGGTATATTGCTTTAAAAGTTCTTTTGCAAGATATGACATGATCCCCGAAACGTGTATCTTCTGTAAGTAAGAAAAGTGGGTAACACTTTATTTGAAGGTACTGTTATAAGACTGACATGACACCGTCATTAACTATGACATGACGTTGTCACGAATCAGTCATAAACCTTATACACCTGTCATGACTTCTGTCACCCAGTATTTGTCATGGTTAGGGTTAGGTTTAGGGTTAGGGTATGTCAGAAGTCATGACAGGTTTATAAAGTTTATGACAGATTCATGACAATGTCATGTCATAGTTAATGACAAGAGTCATGTCAGTCTTATGATGGTACCTTCAAATAAAGTGTTACCGAAAAGTCTATCTTCTGTAAGTCACACGTTCATAAGGGTGGTTTGGACCATTCGTAACCTTTCTCTTATCACAGTTTTTGGCTTAAACATTATGCTTTACAGTGATAAAAAGTGTTGTATTGATCTCAATACTTGCACACTTACTGCCAAGGAACATCTGAATTGGTTTCCTTGCATTTTGTGTTTAATTTCGCATAAATTAAAAATTGCTTTACTTTTCAACCCTTCTAAAATGCTAACATGCTCACTATTGACACACTACTCCTATTTTATACTTACCTAATTATATTATTAATAGCTGCATCTTAGCCCGAAATACACTTTCACGCATGCTCAAAGGAAGCGCAAATGACAACAATCAATGCCAGAAACATGGATTTGGAACTTTAAGTGATGGCTAAGAACAACGTAGTAAAGAAAAGTCTAAGAGGTAGTGTGGGGAACACACTCAGAAAAGTAAACAGCTTTGGTGATATATTTTCGAGTCTTCTTAGTGCGCTAAGAGTGAGAGTGATCGGGGAACCCGGTCCTAATCTTTGTGCAGCATTCAGCATGTATAAAAGGCCTCACTTTATTTACTCAGCTGTCCGTGAGTGACACAAAGAGGAAGAAAGCACTAACACAGCCTTATTAACATATTTTTCATTCTTTCCTTCTTCTTGAGGGACTTTGGCGTATAAGACTACTGTGTCAGTGAATGAATTGTAGGATAGGGGAAAAATTCTTGAACTGCGCCAAAAGTTGCAAGACTTTGCCCAGTAGGTTTGTCAACCTTTTATCAGGGGTGGAGAGATATGACGTTGGCATCAGGTTGTCATCACCATTCATCAAATGCTGTGGTGCAAGTTCCAGTAGAGGGCAGTAGGAACTA
>JAODXP020000032.1:13968011-14009709 GCA_027497455.2 Sardinella longiceps | reverse complement strand
CTCCCTCAAACACAGTGTAGAGAGTGAAAGTGTATTTTGTCCCAGCAGAGAGAGATGAGACTGTGTGTGTCACTGTGGGTCCCTGCAGCTGATCCAGTGATGGTGGTCTCTGTTCCACTGCTGTCTCTCAGTATGTAATTATAATTATCATTGTTGTTGACTTTGTCCCACTGCAGCTCTAGCTGAGTCTCAGAGCGGGATACCACAGTTACAAGGGCCACATTAGAGGGAGCTGGAGGGGAGGGGATGAACAACAGACAGAAAAACGATAATGTCAAAGAAAAAATTGTAAATGATTATATATTTATAGTCTTGCTGTTTATATTGATTTCCAGCCTGTCACAGTCAGCACTTCAGAAAAACAACATAGTAGTTTCAACATTCACTAATTAATGTATGCCTATGTATCACATTTTCTGAACCCCAAGTGGAGAGTACTGCTTGCTTTGTGTTGTTTCCCTTTGTTTGTTTGCACACATTTCTACATGTTTCTGATGATCATGTGAGATAATCTGAAGGCATTTACTTGTAACGCCTGAAAACTGATATCCTGTGCTTCTCACTCCCTCAAACACAGTGTAGAGAGTGAAAGTGTATTCTGTCCCAGCAGAGAGAGATGAGACTGTGTGTGTCACTGTAGGCCCTGCATTTGATCCAGGGATGGTGGTCTCTGTTCCACTGCTGTCTCTCAGTATGTAATCATATCTATTGTTGTTGTTGACTTTGTCCCATTGCAGCTCTAGGTGAGTCTCAGAGCGGTCTGCCACAGTGACCTGGGCAACATTAGAGGGAGCTGAAGGGGAGGGAAACAAACAGAAACACAGAGGATGGTTGCAGCATGAGTGAGGTAAAAACAGTGATGACTACAGAGACACAAAAAAGATGCAAGACACAAAGCACACTCATTTGATTTTTTTTTTTTTTTTTTAAGGAGGTCAAAATTATTAAGCCCTTATTACAGACAAAAGTTCAGAGTTATCAGTGTTATTGGCCAATATTGTACAGAAGGAGTTTGACTTTGGTAGGTGTTAGATCTCTATATACTTAACAAAAGACATATAGTACTATTCTGTACAAATACTACACATAATATACACATACTATAAAATTATACAGTTACTCAGTAAATCCTTTCACATACATGAAAAAAATAACATCAATCAAATAAGAAATGTAAAAACTAGATGTACCGCATGGCGGTACAAAATATGACCGCCGCTCAGTTCTGCACATTCTCTGCATATATATGATGCTTGTCAACTTGTTTGTATCTCTCTCATGTTATAAATGTGTGTCTGCATGAGTGAGTTTGCTTTTGTGTACAAGTATAAAAGTGTGTGTGTGTGTGTGTGTGTGTGTGTGTGTGTGTGTGTGTGTGTGTGTGTGTGTGTACCCGTGCGCATGTGTGCTTGTGTGTACAGTATGTAGTGTGTGTGTGTGTGTGTGTGTACCCGTGCGCATGTGTGCTTGTGTATATGTAGTTATATGAGCACTATGGCAAGCCATTCAGGAAAAAAACCTTGAATATATTGAATGAAGTCCTAATATATTGAATGAAACTCTGAATATATTGAATTAAAGAAAACCTTGAATATATTGAATGAAGTCCCGAATATATTGAATGAAATCATGACAATCATTTGAATTTTGTAACCCAGTAACCATTCACTTAATAGCACCATCTACAGGTCAATGGTTGTACTGTCATTAAATGTACATATAAATTCATTTATTTTATAGCCCCCCATGGATGAAATTCCACAAAACTTGACATATTCCCACAAGATGTCAGGTTCATCATACACATTAAATTTGGTGCAGTTTAGAACATCTGATGTAAAGATAGGGGCAATTAAAGCAGTATAATATTGCATTTTAATTTTTTACCATAGGGGTCCAAATCACAAATGACTGGTTATAAGCTAAGTTGATATGGGCTCTTGAGACCAATATTCCATAAAAATTTCATCATCCTCAATGTCACGGGTCAGGTAGTTTTTTTAGGAAAAACTGCATTTTTTGGGTTTCACAGGGGGGCCACGCAAAGATGGAGTGGCCCCCGGGGACCAAACTAAATTTTTCCGTTAAAGTCTACAGGGCCTACATGCCCACCAAGTTTCATGTGCCCCAGTGTTACGGTGTCCCGGGAATCGTTGACCAAAAATTCAGTAGATGATGGGAGAAAAAAAAAAAAAAACGAAAAAAAAACTTTGACAATCATTATATGACCGCTACGCTTGCTACGCAGCGGCGGTCATAATAAACACTGTTTCACTGTGGCGGGCCAAATTCTTTTTACAGGAATTTCAGTAAGGAGAGAAAACTTACATGTAACTTCTGCAAACTGATATCCAGAACTTCTATCTCCCTCAAACACAGTGTAGAGAGTGAAAGTGTATTTTGTCCCAGCAGAGAGAGATGAGACTGTGTGTGTCACTGTGGGTCCTGCAGCTGATCCAGTGATGGTGGTCTCTGTTCCACTGCTGTCTCTCAGTATGTAATTATAATTATTGTTGTTGTTGACTTTGTCCCACTGCAGCTCTAGGTGAGTCTCAGAGCGGGATACCACAGTTATCTGGGCAACATTAGAGGGAGCTGAAGGGGAGGGGATGAACAACAGACAGAAAAACGATAATGTCAAAGAAAAAATTGTAAATGATTATATATTTATAGTGTCTTACTGTTTATATTGATTTCCAGCCTGTCACAGTCAGCACTTCAGAAAAAACATCATAGTTTCAACATTCACTAACTAATGTAGGCCTATGTACCACATTTTCTGAACCCCAAGTGGAGAGTACTGCTTGCTTTCTGTTGTTTCCCTTTGTTTGTTTGCACACATTTCTACATGTTTCTGATCATCATGTGAGATAATCTGAAGGGATTTACTTGTAACGCCTGAAAACTGAAATCCTGTGCTTCTCACTCCCTCAAGCACAGTGTAGAGAGTGAAAGTGTATTCTGTCCCAGCAGAGAGAGATGAGACTGTGTGTGTCACTGTGGGTCCTTCATTTGATCCAGGGATGGTGGTCTCTGTTCCATTGCTGTATCTCAGTATGTAATCATAATTGTTGTTGTTGTTGACTTTGTCCCACTGCAGTTCTAGGTGAGTCTCAGAGCGGGATACCACAGTTACCTGGGCAACTTTAGAAGGAGCTGAAGGGGAGGGAAACAAACAGAAACACAGAGAATGGTTACAGCATGAGTGAAGTACTGTAAAAACAGTGATGACTACAGACAATGACTACAGATTTTTTTTAAATTTTTTTTTTTTTAAAGGAGGTCAAAATTATTGGGCCCTTATTACAGACAAAATCTTTGTAACAGCAGAATCAGAATCAGAGTTATTGGCCAATATTGTACAGAAGGAGTTTGACTTTGGTAGGTGTTAGATCTCTATATACTTAACAAAAGACATAAAGTACTATTCTGTACAAATACTACACATAATATACACATACTATACAATTATACAGTTACTCAGTAAATCCTTTGACATACATGAAAAAACAACATCAATCAAGTAAGAAATGTAGAAATAAACACTGTTTCACTGTGGCGGGCCAAATACTTTTTACAGGAATTTCAGTAAGGAGAGAAAACTTACTTGTAACTTCTGCAAACAGATATCCAGAACTTCTCACTCCCTCAAACACAGTGTAGAGAGTGAAAGAGTATTCTGTCCCAGCAGAGAGAGATGAGACTGTGTGTGTCACTGTGGTCCCTGCTGCTGATCCAGTGATGGTGGTCTCTGTTCCACTGCTGTCTCTCAGTATGTAATTATTGTTGTTGTTGACTTTGTCCCACTGCAGCTCTAGGTGAGTCTCAGAGCGGGATACCACAGTTACCCGGGCAACATCAGAGGGAGCTGGAGGAGGGTTGGGGTTGACAAACAGAAACATACAGAGATGTAAGGAGTATATTATACTTAATTCCTGAATACAGTTAATGAGGAAGATTTGAATCCATTGGAGGACCTAAAAAAGTGAATGTCAAGAACATTGAGCTCCCTCAATCACAGTGCATTAGGAAAGACAACTTACTTGTAACCCCTGAAAACTGAAATCCATTACTTCTCACTCCCTCAAACTCAGTGTAGAGAGTGAAAGTGTATTCTGTCCCAGCAGAGAGAGATGAGACTGTGTGTGTCACTGTACTCCCTGCAGCTGATCCAGTGACGGTGGTCTCTGTTCCACTGCTGTCTCTCAGTATATAATCATATCTATTGTTGTTGTTGACTTTGGCCCACTGCAGCTCTAGGTGAGTCTCAGAGCGGGATACCGTAGTTACCTGGGCCACATTAGAGGGAGCTGGTGTTTGGAAGATATAGACACAGAGACATGCATGGTCGCAAATAGAAAGAGATTCAAGGCTGTAACTTTAAATAACAAGCTGGTCCACAATATCTAGTAGATACATGTGTATACCACACAGATATCAGTATGAACAGACCATTTTTTTGCAATTGCTGATGTGGTCTTCTAGCTACTGGAATGTTACATTGTTCAAATGAGGATAAAATAAATGACGGCCTTTGGAAACTTACAGTAACTTCAGCTTAGCTAAAGCTTTAACACAGAGAAATTGGGTTATAATTAACATGATTACTAAAAAAAAGAAAGAGATTGTTTAGATAATGGCCTGAGTCATTCTAAAGAAAAAAGCTAATGAATGGTGGTGATGGTCAAATGATATTGTGGAAGACAATACTGAAAAGCTTGCATGTGGTTCCATTGAAATAAATAGGTTGAGCCTGAGGCAGTGTGGAGCAAACTTACTTGTAACTGCTGTAAACGTGAACCCTGAGCTAAGGACATCATTAAGCACCGTGTGGAGAGTGAAGGAGTATTTTGCCCCAGGAGAGAGAGGTGTGACTGTGTAAGTCACTGTGGTCTCTGATCCTGATGAGGTAATAATGTACTCATCTCCGAGGCTGTTAGCCAACAAGTAAATATAGCTATTGTCGTTGTTGACTTTGTCCCACTCCAAGACTAGAGAATTCTCAGAGCGGGATACCACAGTTACCCCGGTAACATCAGGGGGGACTGAAGGGAGGGACAAGACAAACACAAAGAGATGGATGGTAACAAAAAAGACATATATGCATTAAAATTGCTGAATGCAGGAGGAATTTTAAAATAGAAATTCTGAACTATTAAAATGCCAGTGAGATTTTCCAAATAATTGAAAACGTTCAAAGGCATGGCACCAATCAGGAAAAAAATATTCCTTTTAAGAACTATTTAGCCTGGCTTTGGCCATCCCCTTGGTCTACGCTTTAGCTTTGGTCTGGCATTTCACCATTGACAAACGATTGCAAGCTGCAGGTGTGAACTGTAGAAGTTTGAAACGATTAGATCTGATTTCACCCAATCGCTAACGTTATGCACCAGCTTGGTCGTGAAGTAAGCTACGCTACAACAATAGAAACCCGATGTTATCTCTCACAACTCCCAATCCTGCCTGCTTTTAGCATGGTATGGAATTGATCTCTGCAAATGATGCCAATGGCCAGAATGCCAGATGGAGTTGTGGAGGGAAATGATTATTGAGCGGAGCTATGTAGGACAGCAAAGCCAGGCTAATGAGAAATAAAAGCTGCTTGAAAGGAATATTTTGATACAATGTCAGTAAAGTACTCTAATGTCTTGAACAGGTGCACTCTGGTGCACTCTGGCACTCCTATGAGGGAACATAAACAGTAGGCCAACCTGCTGCTGAGCGCCCTCGACGTTTTGACGCAATGACTCCAGAAACAACAGGGGCAACTAAGGAGAACAGCACATGGAAAAGTTTGTGATCAGATTTTATTTTCATCTCTTTGAGGACTGACTTGTGTCATTGGATTTAGTATTAATGACACTGACGACATATAGGAGCAGACTAGCTGAATGTGGACTATTTGTATGGCCACTCACTTGTTTTTGTTTAATAGGCAGACTGACTTATCTCATCTTTAATTTAAAAATGATAATTTATAGATATGGTTGTTGTTCTACAATGTTATTACTTTAATAAATTAAATGGTTTTTAAAATTAGGATCCTAGGTTTATTTTTCATAGGCCTATTTTGTTTAATTTGTTATTTTCCATCTTGACTCTTTGCATATTGCATATTGTGTTTTTTGATCTTATATCCTCCTGTGTTAGTTTTAGGATACTTTCACTCGCTATGCTATAGGAGAGCTCTGTGTTTCAATTTCACTAAATAAACACTGAATAAACAGCCTATAAATGCTTATCTTAGTGCTTGGTAAGTCCCTGAATACAAAACTCAAGGTCAATAGTAAGTTCCAGTCTAGGATGGCATTATTACAACATTGTATCTCAGCCTCATCATTTGCCTTAAATTTTTGGATCAATATCCTCATGAAGAAACAAATGGCATTATAACCTCAGCTGTATGAACTTGAACTATGTCAAAAAAATTGCAATGTGCATCTGTTGCAACCTTTAAAACCTCTGTCATAATGGACCGTCCACCAAATACGTTGAATAAAGAGAGTGTCTATCTACATGTAGGCATTTTCCGATCTCAAAAGCAAAACTTTGGGGCACTTGTTAATAAACAGTTTTTATGAAAAGTACTTAAGAGGTTATCAGGAGGATTTGTCCCTCTTTGTTCATATAATACATTCAGGTACATTGAGATGATGAGGAAAACTCACATTCTGGAACTGACTTTATGCCTTCAGATGTGGCCGTTGGGGATATTTCAACAACAGCAGCTGGACTCGCGTATACGCACTAAAAGACAAATTTTGCAATAAATAACATCCAGTATGCCAGTGAATGTAAGAATATTTAATGTTCTTCTGGTGACCCTATACATAGCCTACATTGCAGATATTTAAACCAGAAATAAACACATAGCGCATTTCTATAATTAAATTGATTCATACATTTCTACTCATTTCTACTCAGATCCCTATCCAATTACAAAATACTGTACTCTGTAAGCTTTATTGCAAACTGCCTGTGCACCTACACAGACAATTTTAAGCTATACCTAGTACCTATAGTCTATACCTGTATTGCTTTGGCTTTAATTTCAAGGGAACAAACCTTAGAACAATTTATCCCACAAACATAATTATTTGGGAAGGTGACTTACCCACAGAGGTACTGCAGATAGACAGAGCAACCAGAGAATATTTCCCATTTTTACGGACACAGTGGCTACAATACTGGCTTCGCTTCGCTATGGCAGATTTACTTAAAGTATTGATGCTCTATGTACTTGGGGTTTCCTATCTAGCCTACATCTTTGTGTAAAAATTGGTTAATATAAACCATGTGTTTTTGTATGTATTTTTACAACCAGCTTCTGCTTTCTATTGCTGCATAATTACCAGCAGTTACTTCCTCATAAGACACACCATTATCATCAACAGGTGAAAGATCAGCTTAGTTACGGGAAATGTGGGCTGTTTTTTTTTTTTATTTCCGCATTGATACACTATAATTGCACTATAATTGTCCAATGTCCACCCTCCCTGACCCATGACCAAAAGAATTTTTATGTCACAAGTGACGGGAAAAAAGACCTCAAATTGGGTTTGAGGTTCAAGGCACAGGGTGGAGTGAAGTTTATCACCTTTAAAATATGTATTGCACTCAGTATAAAAAAAAATGTAACCTACATTTCTATCTGGCCATGGAGGGGAGCTCTGGAGCACCTGCCTGATGGAAGCACCTGATAGGAAGAATGACGTGAGTGTGAGGACTCCTGTGATGGAGGCAGCCTTTATTTCCACTGCTACCTTTTCTGAGTTATTTCAGGGATTTGGGTTGCTTTTTCCTATTAGACTAGACGCATTTTCAGAAAAAGTCCCTCTTTAAGGGTTCTAGAAGCATTTTTTAGTAAAAGTTGCGTACAGGTCTACTTAACCTAACTAAAGTGTGCTGAATCCAACTAGCCCTGTACGCAAGCCGAATTTTGAGTTTTTGACCATCTAATTTGCAAAAACAAAATGGCTGCCGAATTTAGCGATTTCTAGCACTGTGTTTTATATTGTTATTTCTTATAGGTATTTCTCTGAAAGGAAGTCGAATCAAGATGTGATGATGATTGAGGACTAGTTGCAAGATTGATTACATTAGTGACACTATATAGGCCTATTGTCGTCAAAATATCCTGTATGACATCCACTATTGGGCTTTTAAAAGTATACCATCCACTTGAGATGGAAGCAGCAAGACAATTGTTTCTTTAATTGCCTTCCATATTAAAGGGACACCAGGCAGGATTGCATTTTTCTGTCTCCGGAGCTCCACCTACAGTTGCTGAAATATTAGTACAACACATTGCATAACAACAATGCTAGAGAATGACGATATAGTCATAGTCATAGTCATGTTTATTTATATAGCACAATTTAAAACAACCAAAGGTTGACCAAAGTGCTCAAAAAAAAAGTTATAATAACAGTAGAAGACAAAAAAAATAAAATAAATAATAATAATAATAATAATAATAATAATAATAATAATATAACATATACAAAATTAAATACAATAGAAAGAGAAAAGAAAGCTAAAATAATATGTACAGCCTAAATTAATTCCATACTTCATTTAAAAGCCATTAATAGCATATGATCCCTTAACTTTGCTTTAAAAGCACCAATAGTTGGTGTGGATCTAATGTGGAGAGGCAGATTGTTCCACAACTTGGGCCCAGCCACTGAAAAAGCACGGTCACCTTTACTCTTCAGACGACTCTGCGGTACTGAGAGCAGTAGCTTATCTGAGGACCTTAGAGTTCTAGGAGGGCAGTGAAAGTGTACAACCTCCCTTAGATATTGGGGAGCTTGACCATTTAAAGCTTTGAACACAAAAACAAGAATTTTGAAATCTACTCTAAATGTAACTGGTAGCCATTTCAAGGATTTCAAGACTGGAGATATATGTGCTGACTTTTTAGTTTTGGTAAGCAGCCTTGCAGCTGCATTTTGCACCATCTGAAGTCGGGATAGAGTGGACTGAGTGACACCAAAGTAAAGGGAGTTGCAGTAGTCCAGATATAGGCATCGGTCACCCAGTAATGAAGCATTTAATCATCTAAGTGACTTCGAGGCTGGTAAATTAACAGTAAAACATTGCCTGGTGTCCCTTTAATGGAACAAAATAGAGTTTTGGTATAAAGCAATTTGCTAGGCCTATATCTACTGTTCGTAACACAAAATATATACCATTCACTTGAGTTGGAAGCAGTACTTCAGAGTTGCTTGAAAGGCCTCACATCGTAATGGCAAATGTTGAAAGTGAGACATTAGAAATGTTATGCCAAATATTGGCTCATTTTGGATTTCACGAGAGCTACACATTCTGAGGTAGTTGGGACAGGTAGCAATATTGACCTTTTTCACACCTAAACATTCCGACATTCCAAGGTGGTAAACAGAACATTCTATCATTGAAATGCATTGGATTTATGCCTCTTTCTGACTTGAAAAAATTGGTAATAACATTTCAAACATGTCTAAATTCACTTTTTTTCAAATTATACTTAATTTGAATCACACAAATTGGGAGGTCCCAAATATATAGAAGCTTCATGTACAAAAATGTAAAACCACTTTTATCTATTCGGGACTTCCAAATTTGTGGGCTTCAAACGTGTATTATTTGAAAGAAAGTGAATTTCAAATGTAATTACCCATTTTTTTAAGTCAGAAAGAGGCATAAATCCAATGCATTTCAATGATACAATGTTCAGTTTACCACCCTGGAATGGTTTTATAATCTCGGCATGTATGAAAAAGGTCGCAGAAAATTAAAATGTACATATAATAAACAGCTGGAGGACCAATTTGCAACTTATTTGGTCAATTAGCAACATGATTGGGTCTCTCAAGAAAGAGCGTCTCAGAGTGGCAGTGTCTCTCAGAAGTCATGATGGGCAGAGGATCACCAATTCCAAAAATTGCAAAAAGTAGTGGAGCAAGAACAGAAAGGAGTTTTGTGAAAAACTGCAAAGAGTTTGACGTTATCTACAGCGCATATCATCATCCAAAGATTCAGAGAATCTGGAACAATCTCTGTGCGTAAGGGTCAAGGCCAGAAAACCATACTGGATGCCCATGGTCATCAGGTCCTTAGACAGCACTGCATCACATACAGGAATACTACTGTAATGGAAATTACAAAGTGGGCTCAGGAATACTTCCAGAAAACATCGTCGGTGAACACAATCCACCGTGTATTGCTGCCCACTAAAACTCTATAGGTCAAAAAAGAAGCCATTGGGGTGGCGGGTTTGAGACTTTAGTGCGGTGTGGACCGCCACCGGCTACACTTACATGCATTATCTTGCATATGCTACTGTCCTTGACATATTATGACAACATGTACAGTGTACAACCATTTTGTAAAGACTTACAGTATATGATGAATCAATGGGGAGTGAGACTATTCAACATGGATTTTTGCATGGATGTACAAATGCATTTGCAATTTGCTGAAACAAAAGAGAAATCTCCTTTTTGATGTGCACAAGTGACACGATGATGTGAAGATTGAGAAATATAAGTGACTGAGAAAAACTGTAATGGAACAACACCAACAGCAGAGGGCAACATAGAAAGAAATTTTCTATATTTACTGTAGGTAACATTTTAGAGGTTATGAATGCATGGATCAATCAAGGAAAAATGCTTGTTAGATTTAACTACAGAGTTGGTCAGTATGAAAGATCTTGGTTAATCTGTTTGTCAAACGTTAATTCGCTATTAATAAAGATTTCCAAATTCTTCACAAGTGGTTTAGGGAACTTTCAATAAGGTGTGTTTCTAAGATGTAAACATACAGCACAATATACACTACACATCACTACTATGGTTAGGCAAGTATATTCCAAGTTATGAAATAGGTTACCAAATATTCTATCAGCCCCTACTACAGGTTGCTTTTAATCCAGGCTAAGTCAGGCTAATATCAAACAGCTTTCTGATATTTTTTATTTGACCGTTCTCTTAATTTGCTTCTTGTTCCTCTAGCTGTTACAGACATACAGAAAATCCTTGGGTGGGCCCCAGCATGCATGATTAGTGTTTGCATAAGCTGCAGTTGCCAGGTAGCTAAGGGTTATGCATAAGTATTGGGTTGACACAAGGTGAGTGCTATCAGTCAGCACCGGTAGTATAACAAAAACCTCAGATCAGAGAGCAGAGAACTGCTAACCTCAGCCAGTGTAAAGTCTCAGTAATTGCTATATTTCAGAAGACATGAACTAAAATGAACTCAAAAGGCCCAGCTTTGGGAATAGCTGTTTAGGAGATGCAGTATATACTGATATCGGAGTAGTCTACAATGTAATAGGTGGAAACATATTAAAGGGACGAAAAATCACTTTTTATGGCTTTTGAATGTGTTTCAAACTGATCTCGCAAGCTTCAGGTCTTCACTCGCAGCTCCATTTTAAGTTTGATGAAAAGCATCAATTGTTAAAATAGCTAATTTACACTGTTAGCAACTGTTCAGCTGCTGTGTGCTTAAACTACCTGTTAAGAATTTTCCTAACGTATGCCCCAGGGTAAAGGTGGGGTCCCACAACATTGGCAGCCACTTAAGCAGCTGTGGGGCAATAAGAATGGATAATTGCGCAATACACACAAGTTGGCAGCCACTTTGCAGAACACTGAGAACACTTGAAAATTATCAATTGACTTATTATAGGTGGCCTGTCATATGCTACAGGGGAAATCCTCAATGTGTTGGTTGCAGGTGTTTAGTTACCTGGTGCACGCCCCCCATGAGAAACAGCTTGTTCTGAACATTGGAGCAAAAAAGTTAGCTTGAAAAAAAAGCATAATATGACCCCTTTAAGTAATCTTTATCACCATTATGAACCATTAAGGTTGCACGACCCACAAGACATATATTCTGAGAGGATTTTTAAAAAATGATTGTCCAGCCTTGTCCAGTTTCCAGTCTTGTATTGTCTTTGGTTAACCATGTGTCCTTTGGCACTACAGCCATGTGTAGTGTCTGTCCATAAGGCCTACCAGTTGCTTTTCTTTAGGAAGTACTGGGTACAATAGCTAGTAATGTACTTATCCTGAAGGAAAAGAAGGTGATGCAGTTGCCTCTGTCATGCACATACTATGCAAAAAAGACACTAGAAGAACATAATTGTGAGAATTGTAGAATATGTGTGTGTGTGTGTGTGTGTTGTCTTAGAGGGACTTGCTTTGGGTTTAGTTGATGTGTGCTGTGCACAGTGGAGGTGGTACTACTGTATGTGAAAGTGGGTGGTGAAGATCTGGGGTTTTGTACTGACTGCTGCAAAAAAAAAAAAAAATCCACTATAGACAATTAAGAATATCCATCTCAGCATATAGCCTGATATGAGACGACAGCACTTAGACACAATTGGCCTGACCAACTGGAATCGTTTAGATTAGTTGCTGACACAGGCATACAATTTCCACTCAGAAACTAAATTCTGCATGTAAAGGCAACTTGCAAACGAACATAAACTGTATGTCAGATTCATGTCTATATGTCAGATCAGTATAGGTTCCTCTTTTGTTGTTTTGGTGAGACAGCTCAGTTGCACAGGCATGAATACATAGCAGTTTCTCCACCCACACTTAACCCATACATTTAACTGTACATTCTGTGAGTCAAATGGGGACGGAAAGGGGTTGGGGGTCCATGTATACTAAGCAGTGAGTCAGCACTTTGTGGTTTCAGAGTCCACTCCTTATCTGCATAGGGCCAGACATGCGATTATAAACACAGTCTTTAAGTTGTACTGTATGTACAGGCTAGAGATGAGACATTAACTTATTCACTGAGCAGAACTCTATAAACTCTATTGCACTGCTACAGTATATTGCAAACTAACAGTGTATAGACTGAATTAGAAAAGATAGCCGGTCTCCAATCATTTCTCCTTGGACAGATACTTTGACAAAATCAACGTGACAGAGCTACTCTATTACCATTTCATATCAGTTAGTTCTAGGTTTTACCATATTTCATGCTGATAGGATAGTGCAAACACACATTTTTAGTGCCATTTAAATTTTAGGGAATAAAACTATTTTGACCTTTATTAGTCCCTTAATTAGTTAGCAAAATTTGGTGTGCACTATCAACTTTCACCAGAGAGCAGTAAAGAGAGCAGTAAACTGGGAAAGAATCATTTGGTACAAGACAGGTCAGGATGTTTACATTTCATTTCAAAGATGTTTTAACAGGTAACAGGGCCTTTCCTGGTTGAAGATTATATAGAAAATAAAAAAAACAGGTTGAGTAAATTTTTTTGGCAATGTTTATATTCATTGACCCTGTTGTTTTGAAAGCTACTAGCAGCTCCTGCTCTATTTGTTGAAGATCCCTAGTCTATAGCTATACGTTTGCAAATTAATTTAAAGAATAATAGTTAAAGTTGCTGTAATACTAATGGTGAGAATAGTTGCTTGGATCCTGAATCTTGTTATGAAAAAAGAGAGCAAATCTTGTCTCTACTTAGTAATAACTTTCAAGCAAAACGTGATGGCATCAGCACACGAAAACATGCTACTTTTTTTTCTTTTTTTACTTTTACTTGAGTCACACTATTCAGAACATTATGAGGAAGAGGGAATCAGAAAGCAGGATAGCAGTGGCCTTCCACAAATCCCCATAAGCACAAAGGGCAAATGCACCACAACTACTAAAAAACAGATCAAGCACATCAGATTTTCTGTAATAATCCTGGAGAAACACAATTTAAACTTTTAGTTCACTGAACTTTATTTTTGTTTATCAGAGTCATGTTTTCCAAGGGTCAATAGAAATATGATGCACAATATTGCAAACGAAAGGGAATGTGTAACCATGGTAATACAAAGAGCTTACTGCTGAGGAGAAAAGTGGGAATTACAAAAACCACCCTGCTGGAATGCTTGATCTATCATGACAAAAACTGAGAACTTTCTAGCACCAACAACTATGAATCCTGGTGTCTATCCTTGAGGTATTGCATTGGAAGAGATTTAGGTTTGTAAGGTGCACACTGAGGTATGGCTGTTCATTATTCTATGGCAAGAGAACTAACGTGACGACCGAGGAGATAATGGGCATGCATGCTGTTTTACATTTCTTTAAAAACCATACACATCAGATCCATAGCCTTTACTGTATAGAGTAGCCAATAATGAATATGTAACACAGCATCCATGCACATCTATGCTACAAAACAGGCTTTTGTGTACTATTGTCTTACTGGAGTTGGAACGGTATGTGAGGCACTTGAGGTTTCCCTGTTCACAGAGTGTGCTTGTCAAACAGGTACTCTCCCATGTTGCCGTGTGGCTCGCTGGACGTCAGGCGGGTCAGGCTTCCCATGTAGTCACCCAGTTTCTTGATGGTGTCATGGCTGTCCGTCAGGAAGTGACTCTCCAGGTAGTCGCACAACTAGAACACAGCGAGTGGATAAACAATGGGTTCAGTACTCTAATCACTCCCCCAGAGAATAGACAAAGACACCACAAAGTATTGTTATCACCAACTGACATAGAACACACACAGAGACACAACTATGGTTATCTTTTTTCCCCCAACTGCTTTCTCAAAAACTTACATGGGGATCTCCATGGGTGCTGCCAATGCGATGGACGTCTAGGATGGAGTTGTTCAGGGCCTTCTGACACTCCAGAGAGAAGGTGATGGCATCCAAACCACCACGCCAATCCTCACGAGTAGGCTTCTACAAAAGTCAAAGGACAGATTGTAAGACGCCTGTTGCAGTATCATACTCAATAACACAAAACATCACCTTAATGACAACAAACAACAACCAAATAACTTGTCAGTTCATCAAATGTGCAGCTATGTTTTCTACCAAAACAACACCCAGATTCCCAATAAAAAAAAAATAAACTGATAAAAACTTGTTCCCAATGATTACTGTATCAGCTTAAAACCAATGCTGTACTGTGCAACTCTCTCTTTTTTACACACGGTAGCAATGAAGCTCTGCACATGAATGATGGGTCTAGTCAAGTAAGTGGAAGTCATACAGCAACAGTCTGAAGTAAGATTCTGCCTCCTCTGCTGTTCTGATACTCCAGCAGGCTCTCGGCGTGCTCCCTCTCCTTCACAGAGCGATCAAGAAAGAAGCGAGAGAAGTTGGGAAGGGCCACATCATCTCTGTCAAAGTACATACCCTAGGGAGAAATAATCAGAATTGTATTATGCCATCCCAAGAAAGAGTTGATAAATTGTTTACAGAGAAGAGCAACAAAGTTCTTTACCAGGGAAAGGTATGTGTAGGAAGCAGTCAGCTTGGTGTTAATGAGTTTGTTGATGCTTGCCTCACTTTCCTGGTGGAAATTGTGTTTCACAGCGGACTGCATTTCTGGGGAGGAAATTTTCAGTTATGAGGGGAAATCGTCAAGAAAAATCAGACATGAACCAAATATAAGCACCTGTTATTATCATGGTTTAGGTTGGCTATTATAAACCAACCTCCCTTCTCCCAGTAACAGAAAGTCTTTTGCTTAGGCTATTATGTTACCTGAACGTTAACGTTACATAGTTACCTCTTACCTCTCTGTCAATAAGTCCGAAATGATAACGTTATGCCGATGTTAAATGAGCAACTCGCACTCAGCACTGTCCTTATATTCCGAGGGCAGAACACAATTGCAAGGTTGTTGGTGTTGCTGACGTATCAAATCTATCCACTTCGTCATGAGTTTGCGGTTATAAAAAATGAGGAACTCGTGTGACAGAAGCTAGGCTACTACGAATTCAGGAGAGTTGAACAGTTGCGTTGAAGGCAAGGCGGAAAATTAAATAAGTTGTAAACTAACGTTACAATGTCTTCCATCAATAGAACAGCTTTATGGACTCATTTAACGTGATGTTCAGGTAACGTTAACATTACAACACAAACCCTGGATAAGATAATGTTAACGTTACAAACGTTTTGCGTATAAAGCCACAACTGCTGCAAGGGTCAACCCAACGCCTTTGTTATACAGGCTACATACATTGCGAAACAAAAACAAACATACCCACGGTGGTGTCTTCTTCTCCTCTGCTATTTTGGCAACTGTAACGTTACTGTGGGTAATCCGTCGAGGCAACCAACTTCCCAATATGGCCACTGAGAAAATATTTTCCGCCGAAATAAAAGACCTGGGCTGTCTCTGCCTACAGAAATGATCATTCACCAATGCGCTGTGCGTAAAATGTCACTACATTCGATAGGCCAACTCAGAAAACAAAAGTTATCTAGTCCTAAAAATGTTTGCTCTTTTCTCCTAGTCTAGTATAGACTATAAAATAATTTTGAATAACCCAGACATCAGCTGTGAAGGCTATTCAACCAACCATTTTGTAGGCTCAGTTTATATATTTTCATCGTTGCTCCGTTTAAACAGAGAGGATTCAAGCGGAGCGAGAGGTACCAATTTGGTCACTTGGCTATTCCATGATCTTTGGTTTAAATTCTCCATGTTAACCTCTGTGCTCTATGCAAACATGTCTGTCTGCAGAGCATTTGCATTTTGGGACCTAACTGGGCAGTTCATAGGCTTTATTCATTTACTTGCATTCATTTCTTTGAGCTGAACACTAGACCATAACGGATAGACTTGTTACTGTAGGTTAAAAAAGAACTCAGAATCAGAAATTAATATATACAAGGAATTCAAATATCTCCATCTTCAACTTATAAAGCCTTTCTGTTCACTTTATTCAGTCAGTGCTTTTATGTTGACATCTAACAGGGCCATATCCTGTGATTCTCCTTTTCTAGAATACAGTTTAGGTACTACTGCCATCTGTTGGAGGAAGTGTTTAACACATCGGTAAGGAAAAATATCTGACATGACATCCATGCCCAACTCAATGTGTAATTGTGTCTTCAGCCTGCCTATTATAAAACAATGCAATAATTTACATTTAGGACAGTGCACTCTTCAATTAAAGACCTGGAGCAGACAGTCCAGAATTCCACTTGAGAGGTAGGCTATGTTGATGCATGTTGATGGTAGGCTACAGGAAGTAATTGATTTCAGATGAATTCCAAAACGTTTTGCAACCAAATATTAAGTTAAGGTTTCCAATAATTTTGTTGAGCCCAGTTTTTGTGTTTTTGGGGTGTGTTCCTTTGCATTTCACTACAGTAATAATCCCTCTAGAGGAGAAATGGTGGATTTTCTTAATAATAGCCAGGGGGTACGAACTTTCAGTCTAAAAGTTTCAGACGTGAAAGTATTATTTAGACTCCCCTTAAAATTGCCCTTAAGTTGCCTTAAGTTGAGGAGAGACAAATCAGAGGCTTCTGGAAGTAAATTCCATGAGGAGTCCAAAATCTAGAAAAATTTAAAAAAAAAAAAAAAAAAAATCATAGATGATTTCCAAATTTCATGACAATGTCCAGATCTCCAGATCACAAACCTTTAAGCAGCACATTTCACATTTTAAACATGGTTGAAAAGTTTGATACAGTGCAAAGGTCAATGCTGTCCACAGAACTGAACTTGTCCCAAATAGCCTACTTCAATAGCAACACCATCACACCCAGGAATTCATGAAATGTGCACCTCTCGTTGACTGTTTCTCAGTGTAGTGCTCAGCATTAATATAACCTTTGAAATAGGAAAGACAAGTCTACTGTGTGATTTCAAAACAGGATGATTTGGTGCAAGCTTAGTGTTTAAAAGAACTGACGATGGGCTTACATTTGTCATTATAAAGCTTCTGCCTATAAAAGTCTGTCTTCTTGCCTGTCCCTGACATTCATTCTCCACCACCCCCTGTGCTTAGGTTGCATAAGTGGTGGTGGTTGGGTGCTGATTTTGTCTGATAGAGAGGGCACTCATTTTATAGTGCTACCATCTGCTGGGGAAAGTATTCATTGCATGACACACACACACACACACACACACACACACACACACACACGCACGCACGCACGCACGCACACACACACACACACACAGTAGTTTCTATTCATTCAAGGTGTTGTTGGTAACACTTTATATCAGGGTACACATTCACCTTTATCTAGCAGCTTATTAAAATGCAAATTGGTCACATATTAGCAATTTATTATCCTACTCATTACTAATCGTTTATTAATATGTATTTTACATGATTTTATTCTACCCTTTACTGTTAACTAAGAATTTCTACAATAGTAACACCTCATTACAGTTTATTCACAGTTAGCCTAAGTTAGGTTAGTTGTTGTATATGAATTATGATGTTAGTATGCTTAGTTGGCTATGGGGCTTATAAGGCAGTAGGCTAGTTCAACACTGTTATTCTTCTTCAATAACAAAGATGATCTACTCATTGTAACAAAACCCTAAACTTCAAGTGCTAATACTGTCAAAGTAAGTCCTAATTACATCTTTTTGATTGAGAATCACTGTTTCTGTTCCAGTTGAACTGGCACCTTGTAAACCCCTTACTGAGCAAAGCATATTGAGATCATAATTCATATTCAACAACTAACTTACTATGAAGCTATAATCAGGAGGTAATACTGTAGACATGCTTTGTTAATGATCTTTATGGAAGAATATGGTTAGGCAGGCATAATAATGTACAATAATGTATTTGTAATGACGAACAAATGGCTTGTTTGCATGTTAATAAGCTAATGGCAAAAATGTGTGTGCTAATATAAAGTGGAAAAACTCAAGTTAACGACACAGACGCCTGTGACCTCTGTCTTATAATAATAATTATAATAATAATTGATTACATTTCTATAGCGCTTTTCTACCTTTAGGTACTCAAAGCGCTCACAGTGGAAGGGGGAACTCACTAACCACCACCAATGTGTAGCACCCATGGAGGTATTAATAAACCTGGAGAAACATACTAAGTCCCGCCTCCCATTCATTCCAACGTGGAATGCTAGGCTAGTGAATTCATCCAAAATTGAACAAAATTTTCAGTTGTCAAGATGGCGTGTCATGGAGCTTACTCCCGACTCCATTTCATGATTAGGCCAATGAGGGCCCATATTACTAATGGAGATGAGGGCGGCACACACCTGATGTGCACAGGGAGCTCGTTCACATGAGCTGAAAGTGTGAAGGTCAGATTGAATGAGCCAGGTTGTTACTTTAGCCAGGACACCGGGAAAGTCCCTACTCTTTTGCGACAAGTGTCATGGGATCTTTTATGACCACTTTGAGTCAGGACCTCGGCTTAACGTCTCATCCGAAAGACGGCCACTCCTACAGTACAGTGTCCCCGTCACTGCACTGGGGCATTGGGATTGATCTTAGGTCCAGAAGGAAGAGAGCCACCTACTGGCCACCCACCAACACCACTTCGAGCAGCTACCCGGTTTTCCCCAGAGGTACTCCAGGTACTAACCAAGCCCACACCTGCTTAGCTTCAGCTATTCAGCTGAGACAGGGTACCATTGGTCTGGCTGCTGGCTGTATGTGTCTTTATATGTGAATCATTGTAATAACTGCCTGTATATGTAGCTCAACACTTTGAACATAGCTTCTGTTGACCAAGTGACCTTGGCTATGTCACAGAAATGACCAGTCTCACTACGGCTCAGCTTCAAAGGGCCCAAGTCAGGCACTGGGCCAAGGTAGTGTGGGACAGAGAAATTTATAATCGGTAAAAAATGGGAAAAAAGAAAACAAAGGTGTTATACGATTATCACCCAGTCTTTTCAAGACTATTGATTACTGTTGATTTTTGGTTGGTGAAAGTAGGGAAGATACCAAAGGAAATGTGAAAAAAGTGAAATGTGGAATATGCCCTATACTGTAATATAGGCAAAAGTCAACATATGTACAAAGTATTTCAGAACACTTGCAATACAAAAAAGTATTGTGTCTATGTATAAATAATGCTCTGACAAAGTTGTGCAAGGATATTTATTTGTTACAATTTCTACCCTAATCACCCATTATGTAAGCCTATGGAAGGGCTGATAAGGGGCATAAAGTGGGTGATAATATTTATATTTCTATTTAAATTGTACAGGTTAAAATTCACCATTCACACTAGTTTTGTATAGTCTTTGAAAGGCTATTCAGACGTGTCACGTCCATAACACATGTTACATCCATAATGCTGGCTTCCCCAAGTAGGAAGTCATTTTCTGTGTTCACCTGGGGGTGAATGCATGCAAATGTTAGTCTTTGATATTTTTTGCCCTCAACGGTGCCTTCCAGGCAGCGCTGCCTTCAAGGCACTACTCCACTCAGTTTAGGATGAGGGTTGAGGGGGTTAGGGTTAGGAATAGGGTAAGGGTAGTACCTTTTAGGCTGTGCTGTCTGGAAGGTGCTGTTGGGGGCAAAAAACACCATTGAGCGCCAATGTCGCGTCCATAATGCTGGAATACTGTATATATGAATGTGTGTGTGTGTGTGTGTGTGTGTGTATGTGTGACTGAATTTCCTGGTCAGTCACAACCTCCATACACATGGAATATTTGATTGGCTGATTTGAATAAATTCGCTTGGCTTTTCCACAGCGAAAGTTATGCTGTGTGACTAAAAAAACAGCATTTGTACAGTATGCAGTAGTCAGGCTAGGGCAAAAACCTGTTTGTACCTATGATATGGATCCTAATGCTTATGTCTTTATTGATTAATGTTATTACAAGAGCAGATTAGGGTTGGGCTTTGGGTCATTTGGCACTGATATCCAATTACTCAGGTTTTCCTCATTGCTGCCAATAAGGAAATCAAGGTCGAAATACCTTAGGGTGAGAATTGCTACAGCAATTTTACACCACTGGTTGTAAAAGCATATCGACTTCTTTCAAAGATTGTCAGAATTTGATCTTCAGAGAATCAGTAATACAGATTAATTTCAAACATTGTCCATATACTGTAGTATATTATTAATCACTGTTGAAATAGTCAGTCTATTGTAGTCTGTGAAGTTACTCGTGCTACATGACTGCATGATTATCACTTCCCTAATAATAAACATAAACGTGTGTACACACAGAGACATGCACTCGCGTGCGTGCTCACACACACACACACACACATACACACACACACACACACTCACACACACACACACAAACAAATTCACACATTCACACGCACCTGAAGAATAAGGAAGTCCATGCTCAGGCCAAAGGTTGCTCTGTGTTTCCCCCTGACGAAGGAAAAAAAGAGAAGTATCAATAGTAATGGTTATGACTGTGTGGAGTGCAGAGGGTTTTAGCAGACGTACAGGTGAGAGAAGACTGAGTCTGTTCAGCGCAGGTGACTGGTTAGTGTGAGTTTGTTCTGTGCTAGTCACTTTAGTGTTAAAAGTAGATCAGAGAAAAAGTGGAAAGAGGGTTAGCTCACCCACGAGAGAAGAGGCCTTAACCATGAGAAACTTGGTGTGGTTTCTCTGTCTATGTACAGCTCACGTGTGGGTAAGCAATCATTCTTTACTATTATCGTACAGATGGTCAATTATTTTCATCTGTATGAAATGGTTGTACTGTGCCAGTTGACCAAAATTGTATCTAGTGGCTACTGGTTTTAGCTTGTCAATAAGTTGTTTCATAATGCACACCATCATATGTTAATGAACATGTGCATATTTATCTATTTATTCAATGTCTATATGATATGTTTATTTGATTTGTTTGATATTAGACAGGCCAATATTGGATGTTGCTTTTTTATTTTAATATTTTCTGACCAGACTAAGTATAGGTATAGGCTCATGTGCTGTATGCATTTGGGGTCTATGGTATTTTTTGCCCTCAACGTTGCCTTCCAGGCAGCGCTGGCCTCAAGCACTGCTCCCTCGAATTTAGGGTTAGAATGATGGTTGAGGGGGTTAGGTTTAGGGTAAAGGTTAAAGGTATTATCCGGAGTGAATCAACACGTAGCCCTGCTGTTTTATACTGCTATGCGCTACTGAAAGCCACTTCAATGATTGAATTTTGTGCATTATAGACAGAGTTTGCGAAACGGCAGCTAACACCAATTGAATGAGGCATGTCTAAAACGAAACCTAATCGATTTGCTTTCGTTTTGAAATGCCCCATTCTGTTACCGTTAGCTGCCGTTTCGCTATCTCAGTCTGCGTTGCATGAAATCGAGTGATTGAGGTGGCTATCAGTAGCACTGGCACTATAAAACAGTAGGGCTACGTGTTGATTCACTCCGGATTTTTCCTCTAAGGTAGTGCCTTTTAGGCAGTGCTGCCTGGAAGGTGCCGTTGGGGACAAAAAACACCATTGAACATTAATTTGATGCAGTGCTTATCAATCATTATACCTTTATTTGCCAAGTTCCCTGAGTTAGACAATAGGGTTTTACCAGTTCTGTACATCTCCATACAGCCCAGCTCTATTTGCTCAGCAAGTACTTCTAGCTATCAGCCATAGGTTGTACTCAGACATTGGTGGTGTCTGAGCTGTCTATCCACTCACAACACTCTTGGTTGTATTCAGTGGTGTTTAGCCAAACACAACATTCTATCTGGACAGGGAGTCATTGGGTGGGCTTAGCGTTGTTTGAATCGTCTTGTTAGTTGCTGTGATCGTTTGTAGCCGTCTTACTCAAGGGTTGTCACTCATGGCCAGACTATACATTTTATGTGATAGTCTGGCTTGTCAGACTACAACAGATCCTTGAAGCCTTTCAGACTGTTAGCATGTCTACCAATGCTATCAAACAACTATTTAAAAGGTACTGTAAAAGCTAAAGCTATTTCAAAATAAAAGTTTTTTTCCTTTAAAAAGGAAATCCATCCCACAAGATAACACTGTGTTTTTATGTAGGCCATCTTCTGGGTTAGTGTGTGTTTCCTCTCACTGTGTACATTGGCAATAATTTACATATAGATTTACATTTACATTTACATTTATGCATTTAGCAGACGCTTTTATCCAAAGCTATTTACAAAAGCGAGATAACAATCAAGCTGCAACACAATACAAGTAAATGCCTACTGGGAGTGCCATTTGCTAATAGGAGAGCAAGTGCAAGAGTTTAGAAGTGCTTGATCAGTGCATTCTAGGTAGTTGAAGGAATTAGGACAAGAGATACTCTTGAAAGAGCTGGGTCTTCAAGAGTTTCTTGGAAGTAGATAGAGTGCCTGTTGTTCTAATAGTCTTGGGAAGACTGTTCCACCAGTTAGGAACAATGCATGATAAGAGCCTAGATTGACCTGTGCGGGGTGTTGGTCGTTCTAAGCAGCGATCCTTGGTTAAGCGGAGTGATTGGAGGTTAGCGTATGGTTTGATGATGGCTTTCAGGTAGACTGGAGCAGTTCCATCCAGTACTCTGTAAGCCAACATTATTGACTTGAATTTGATGCGAGCAGCCAGGGGCAGCCAGTGGAGCTCCCTGAAGAGTGGAGAGTCATGTGCTCTCTTTGGCTGGTAGAGGACCAGGCATGCAGCAGCCTTCTGGATCATCAGTAGTGGTTTCACCACACTGGCTGGTAGACCTGTCAGAAGGGTATTGCAATAGTTGAGGCGAGAGATAACCAGCATCTGAACCAGGAGCCGGGTTGCATGTTGAGTAAGGTACGGCCTGATTTTCCTAATGTTGAACAACTATAGGCATTTGGTACACATTTTATCCCAAGCAACTTATATGGATGGATGTAGAGTGTTTCTCAAAGTCGAGAATGCTTCCTAGGTAGCACACTGTCCTTGAAAGTTGTACACTCCGAAAAAGAGGTTCCATCAGTGCATCCTTGAAAAATTCATGAACAAAGGCCTCTGTCCTTGCTAGAATTTAGAAGGATGCTTGACTTTGGAACTGTACTTGGTGACAGACAATGACGTGAAATGCTCGAAAAAGCAGCCTTCCAAGCACGCTTCATCGACTTTGAGAAACACTTGTAGACAGACACAAGACTTCCTTGACAGGATCAAAAGATCAAAGGCTACTACACACACATTCTATGTGCTTTTGAAGCCTCATTTAGTGTATCAGATGATTTGCAATTACATGACCTATTTTGAGCATTTGACATTCCAGAAGTAGATCAGTTTCAGGTTTAATGAACAATAAGCCTTTGATGACATTCTGTGTTAATTATTTCCTATTTTAAGCAAACACTGTTTTTAGCAAACACTTGCCAGGTTTCAAATTACCGAACTTGGCGTTTGAGTTTATTTTATTTAAAAAGGGACAGTGTACAATCAACATTTAGTCTTGTACAATACAAGAAAAGATGCATTGCACCAGGTTTTAGCAGTCATGCTAATTTCCGCCTGTAGTCCCTTTGGCAGGTGATCAGCAAACATAAAACAGAATGATTTGTGTGATTCAGACCAATAATTGAAACTTTCAAGTCTGTTGCATTGATACAGAACATACTGCAAAAATAGACATATAAGAAGCATCAAATATGTACAAAAATCTGCAATCCCCCTTAATTAACTGGCAGTTTAGTATGTACAGAATAGTGCAAAACCTGCAATTTATCCCCCCCCCCCCACACAGATACACAAATCGCACACACCACACACACAGATATTTCAGAGTAGCTAAGTAGTGCAAAACATCCAGTTCCCCCCCTCCCAATACACACACACACACACACACACACACACACACACACACACACACACACACACACACGCCCAGTAAAAACATGTAAAAGGGTGTGCAAGGATAGTGTAACACACACCCATTCACACACACGCACACACACACACACACACACACACACACACATTTGTGCAAAATCTGCGTTTCCTACCCCAATTAAGCTACCTGCTATCTATGTGTACAAATCTGTTTTGATAGAATCCATTTCTTTGTTAAATATGAAAAGGATTTGATATCAGTACATTCTATTAAATCTGTTGGTAATTTGTTCCATTGGTTTATTGCCACAGATGAAAAGGCGGATTTGCCTAGCATTGTTTTACGCTGCGGAACGCTGCATTCTCCCCTAGAGACTGATCTGGTTGAGCGAGTCAGAGTCTCAGATCATAATGCAATATATTTCCTCAAAGGTGGGGGAGCAGCGTTATGAATTATTATAAAAAGTAGACAAAGGTTTGAGTGTATTATAAAATTTTCAAAATTCAGTATGTTATATTTATGGAGTATTAGAGGTGATGCACTCTTTTTTTCCTATCATGAATCTTGATGGCACTTTTGTATAGTGAATTTAGGGGTCTTAAAGCTGTTTTACATGCCTGTGACCAACACATAATGCAGTACAGAAAGTGGGACATAATCATTGCATTTAGATAAAGAGTGGACGCATCAACAGTGAGACAATTTCTTATGTGTTTATAGTTTATGAGGTTAAACTTCAAAGTGTTACTCAGCTTTTTGATATGTGATTTAAAGCTAAGTGTTGGGTCAAGATTGACACCTAGGTATTTAAACTCATTCACCAGTTTTATTGCTTCCATTAATGCAAATGTGGCTACCTAAGTCTATAAGTTTTATGACCATCTAACAAGATCATTTGTAATCCTTCTTCCAGTGTGAATCCACCACTAACACTGACACTACACCAATTGGTGCGTCAACAAGTTCATCCACAATGAGTGAGTCAACTACAAGTTCATCCATAACCACCACTATGTCTACAACTCCAGAACGTGAGTCTTCATTCTATTTTACTAATGCCTCCTAATTGTGTTAATGTTAAAAAAAGAATGCCCAAATTTCAATGTTCAAGTTCAAGTTTGTCTAATTCATGCCAAATCTTTTAAGATTCAGGGCTGGGACTAAGCCAGTTTGTTCAAAGTACATCTTACCTCTGAATGCAATTTATATAGACTTCCTCCAATCTGACTTCTGCTGTTAGTGCACTGTCCCAACATCCTTTGAGCCATTCAAGGGAAAGAGATGAAACAAACATGTGTTCATGTCACTGAGCAGTGGAAAGGTTCACTTTCCTTATGCTACTAGACTCGCCAACCAGAATTTTATACCCTACAAACATCTATGACTTGACTACCATATAGTTTTTGGGGACAATATTTTATAATCATGTTGCTGTCATGCTTAGCCAAATCCATGGACAAATTGTGGTATATCACTTGTGGTCTATCACTTGTGGCTCAAGACAACCACTTGACACTTAACTTAAAAAGACAGACTCTATGTACTTCTCTATGAAGAAAGGCTAAATGCACAATCAAAATAGATCAAAAGGCTATATATGAAGTGGATAAATTAAAAATTTTATAGGCTAGTTCTAAACCCTCAGCTGAAATTTAAAGAGAACCTATGCAGGATCCGGTGGCGTCATCCAGTAAGCTAACAACCAAACAAAGCAGTTATTAAGCGTTTCTGCCAATAATCCTCCATTTAGAATTGCATAGTCAATGGTGATCGCCGCTAACAAAATGTATCGACAGTTGAATGCGCTGAGAAGTCACAAATCGCGTTGTATGTCAAACAGTAAACTCTGGCTAAGTCACGTGACCTAGCTTGCTTGCTAACCAAAACTTACGATAGCCGGGACGCGCTCCCTGATCTTGCATAGGCGGTATCTGCCTCTAGGAGGTCGGACAATCTCGTGAAGGGGCTCGTTTTACTCCGGAACATGTCATTTATCAAGTCTAGTGAGTTATAGGCAATTTACATAAAGGTGTAATGAATAGGAAACGTTGAAATTTTACCTAAATGTTGCATGTGGTGGCTTTAACAAACATATTAACAAACTTTGTATGACACCTGAACTGTTTCAGGATGATAAGGTAGCATCTACCAACGAAGGCATCACTGCTGTTTTTTCATGCCATGATACTCTCCCACATATCTTAGTGCGTTACTGTTAGTCCAGTTCCTTATGTTATTTTGTCAGAATTTTGGGGGGATTATGAAAATCATACATTTTTGGAAAGGTAATTACATACTGAGTCAGAAAATCCATGTTTGCATTTGCCCAAATGTCTTTGTGAAATCAATGGGACTGGTTGTGGATTTTGAGGGAAAATAGGCACAACTACATTTTGATCTCTGAAGCATGAGGGGGAGACTGATTCACCCTACATCCCATATGTTTTCTGAAAGCTTACACCCTCAGGATGTGGAATAGCATGGCAAGGTGTGGCAGTGAGACATGAATCACCCTCCGCATTACAATAAAGCCCAAAATTAAGAAATTATTATTATTATTTTTTGATTTTTGATTTTTTTTTCAAAATTGGCTGTTTTTGATGGCATTTATGTCAGTGGCATTTAGGGGAAACACATTAGACCCCATAAACTATATATTTTCTGAGAGCTTATGCCCTCAGGATTTTTTTTGTTTTGTTTTTCATCTCCCACTCCCCTCCTTATTTTCAGGCTTATACCTATTTTGGGGGAAAATGGAAAATTCGGAGCATTTTTCATACCAAAGTGCCTATGGAATGTACAGTAGGTAAAAGTAATTAACCTTGATAAGACATACCTTTTTGGAAAGCAGCAGGCCTCAGGATATCAGAAAACATAAATTAAGACATGTTCAACCACCCTCCTCCTTTTGATATCCATTTTAGATCACTTGGTTCTGGTGATTTTGGTGTATAGCCAATGCATTAGGACCTAGGACACTAAGGCGACAACTGATCTACCCTGTACAGTACACCTTTTCTGAAAGCATACTCCCACAGGGTGTCATATAATATAAATTGAGGTCCCAACCTTCTCATCTCTTCACTACCCATGAATACAACAATTTGCATTAGTAATATGGGTACAGTATAGCTAATTTGCATACTACAATTAATTTACAGAAAAAACTTGTAATACAAAAATTTTTACTTTTTATGTATACTGTAAGTTTTATTTTGATTGGACAACAGGAAAAAATAGGCCTATTGAGCCTATTGAGATGTAGGCCTATTGTTTTATGTAGGCCATTTTTTAAACTTCATTATGGCCACCATATAGACATCTGAGCAAATGCAAACATTGATTTTCTTAGTCCTTAGACAATGACCTTTCCAAAAAATATATAGTTTACCTAATCCCCAAAAAATTCCCACAAAGGCCAAAATGTTGACATAAGGAACTGGACTATGGGGCTTGGCATCTCAAACTACAATCATTCCAATTCTAGTCCTATATAAACAGTTCACTGAAAACAATGGACCAGAAACCAACAACATGGCATGACTGCCTAATAATACAGAAATACAAGATTTTAAGTTTGACATATTCATTAAGCTCTCATTTCTTACACTTACATTTAAATGTGCAAATAATTCAGCTCCTGCCATTCTCTGTCCTTTTGTAACAAGCACACAGAAAGTCACAAGGGGAGCTGTAAGTGGCACCTGCATAGCTCAGGGACATAAAACGGCTTTCGGACAGTCATGTTTTTCAGTGATGGATGGGGATCAATTTCTGAAATGAGTTACAGACAGTTAAAAACACAAATTGAACTAAAACATTCAATAGAATGGTAAAGCACTGGCTGAAAGACAACCAAACATGTAAGCATTAACAACTATAATGAGCAGACCATACACACTTGTTCACCCTGTTGTGTTAACTGGAATGTAGGTGGTCTCTATACAAGAAACCTGAGTGTCTCAGGTCTTTATCTGTACAGTATGTGATTTCCTGTGATATCTTGTTTCTGTGATGTGATATCTTGTTATACAAAAGTACTTAAAGAAATGTAGTATGGATGTTCTCATGTAGGCTATGTTTTAAATGCCACAGATTACATTACAATGTATTAATTGCATAATTTAACAACTAATTAGCTATTTTATAGTGGTTCGTTTCTTTTTTTTTTAGAAAAGCCTGACCAGGGACTAGGTTTGCAAATTAGCCATCTGGCTAGAAACCTTTTATGTATCACATCCACACTCTGATCACAACCAGAAAGTAGTTTATCCTAGCCCAGGCCAGGGCAAACTAAGGCCCAGGGGTCACATGCGGCCCGCTGAGCTATTCAATCCAAATCCCCCTTTTAACCCTACATGTTAACATGTCCTCTGAAGAAAGTGAGGCTACTGGTTGGAGACTTGCCAATTTACTGGCATCATCCGGTTGACGGTTAACACCCGGCCCGTTAGTGAAAAACTAAATGCTAATGTGGCCCTTCGGCCAAAATAATTGCCCACCCCTGTCCTAGCCCCTCTTACTCTTGGGTGCTCCTTCTTCTGTGTATAAATCACTGTGAAGCAAGTGTATTGTATTTGATGCTGTACAAATATAATATAATTGAATTAGTCAGTTATCTATAGCCACAGTGACATACTGTTAATAATATCATCACTAGGCATGCAGCAGGTGAATAACCAATAAAACCACCAAAAGTGACTTGTTTGAGATTTGAAGATTTTCAGATTAACCTACAGTATGTCTGAATGTCTTTATTCAACTATCTTTAAGTGTCTTTAAAGGGACTTTTCCATCCATCCCTCATTGTTTCTTTTCATTGTTTTTCCATTTCAGCTCCTCCTGATGTTGACCAGGTAACTGTGGTATCCCGCTCTGAGACTCACCTAAAGCTGAAGTGGAACAAAGTCAACAACAACAATACTTATGACTTACATACTGATAGACAGCAATGGAGCAGAGCCCCCCATCACTGGATCAGCTGCAGGGCCCACAGTGACACACAATGTGTCATCTCTCTCTGCTGGGACAGAATACACGTTCACCCTCTTCACTGTTTTGGGGCGAGTGAGGAGCACAGGATTCAACTTTTCAGAAGTCACAAGTAAGCTGTTGCTGGGGACATCTTCCTCTACAATACATTGGGGGTCACTTGACATGTCCATTTAGCAGTACTACCTACGTACCTACAGTACCTACCTACCAACCAAGCATATACTTTTGTGGGATAATATTTTATAATCATGCTGCTGTCATGCTTAGCCTAATTGTGGTCATCACCTGGTACCCTGAGTTGTGGATCTGTGGTTTCCTCCTAAATCACAACCAAACAATAGTTTCTCCTCACCCCTCTTACTCTTGGTCGCTCATTGGCGCTGTACAAGTATAATTCACAGTACTAACATCAAGTAGCTAAACAAAAGTGCAGTTAACAGTGACATACTGTTAATAATGTCATCACTGTGATAATAAACAGTAAATAAACAACAAACACCAATAAGTAGTAAAACCACCAAAAGTGATCCTCTGTTTTAACTGTCCCTCGCTGTAATCAGTGTCCGTGATTTTGTCGGTTGTTTGTCCCTTCTTCCCCTTCAGTGCCCTCTGATGTCACCAAGGTAAATGTGAAAATCCGTACAACTTCTCTAGAGCTGGAGTGGGCCAACAATGATAAATATGATTACATACTGAGATACAGCAATGGAGCAGAGACCAACATCACTGGATCAGCTGCAGGGACCACAGTGTCATCTCTCTCTCCTGGCACAGAATACTCTTTCACTCTCTACACTGTGTTTGAGGGAGTCAGAAGCACAGGATTCAACTTTTCAGAGGTTACAAGTAAGCTGATTCTGAGGACATCTTCTTGTATAATACATTTAGGGATATAGATAATTATAAATGTTAATTTTGTAGCACTGACTGTCTTATCTATCTGTCTGTCTGCCCGTCCACCTGTCTGTCGGTCATATCTCAAAACCTTTTACTCAAATACTGAAACAAAATGATATTATGTTTACTAATCCTTCTCAGTAAATGAGCCTGTGATGTGAGCCCGTCATAAAAACATGACATGACACATCATGAACACAACATGACACTTCATGGATGTTTATGAATTGTTATTATGTGGCATTTGGTTTTTGTAATGTTTGCACCCCAAACTGTCAGCTTTACATGACAAACCCTGAATGATACTTGATGACAAGTCAGGATCATTGCAAAAAATGCAATTAATGTTCATAACACGTCATATGATGTTTATGACAAGCTCATATCACTAGGCCTAATACCATATCCGCTACTGTGACAATTTAAGTCAATATCTTTATTATATGCCTGATTTCATTTTATTCATTTTCCAATTTCATTTTGCAGCCTGATCTAAATGTCTTTTGCTCTAATCAGTGTCTGATTTTGTCTGTTGCTTGTCCCTCCTTCCCCTTCAGTGCCCTCTGATGTCACCAAGGTAAATGTGAAATCTCGTACGATGACTTCACTAGAGCTGGAGTGGGACAAAGTCAACAACAATGATAATTATGATTACATACTGAGAAACAACAACAGTGGAGAAGAGACCAACATCACTGGATCAGATGCAGGGACCACAGTGTCATCTCTCTCTGCTGGCACAAAATACTCTTTCACTCTCTACACTGTGTTTGAGGGAGTCAGAAGCACAGGATTCAACTTTTCAGAGGTTACAAGTAAGCTGTTTCTGACGACATCTTCATGTGAAATACATTGGGGGTTACAGATAATTATAAACAGGAAATGTTAATTTTGTGGCACTGACTGTCTATGTATCTATCTGTCTGTCCACCCGTCCGTCAGTCTGTCATATCTCAAAACCTTTTACTCAAAAACTGAAACAAAATGATATTAGGCCTATGTCTACTAATCCTTTTCAGTAAAGGAGCCCATCTTACCCACATGGGTAACACTTTACTTGACGGGTGAGTACATAACACATTCATAGGAGCTTTCATAAAATGCTCACAAAGCATTCATGACTGTTTCATAAGACATGACTCCACCTTCATACGCAACCCTTCATACATGTGAAAGTTAGAATGCTGATAACCTATCAAAATAAAAGTCCAGTGGTCTCAAAGCAGCACTGCCATTTATGTTTGTTACCTGATCATGTCACATCTGAATATTTCATGAATATCTTATGAAGTCTACTATACATGTCACTTTACTATACAGGTTGCGAAGTATTCATAATCACTTATCTGAGTTTAACACTGAGAGGTAGGTTTAAAGTACTTTGAGATGACATCGGAACAGTTGGACATTCCCCTTTTGAATGTGTGCAAGGTCAAAAAAAAAGTATTATAATTACCCCAAGGTGAGATATTTTCTTATGAAACATTTAAATTAGATGCTTGCTCATGATCTGATACGGCATTTGTCCATTACTCTGATTTGACTTGATCAGGTAACAGGTTTAAATCAAGGACTTCAATGCTTCTTTGAGACCATTGGACAGGAGCAAGCATTATTTATTTATTTATTTATTAAATCTGTTACCATTATGTAATATCAGTTACATCACGGTCCACAAATACTGGTCAGCTCTAGTTTAACCCTCAGTGGTAAACTCAGATGAATGATTATGAATACTTTGCAACCTGTATAGTAAAGTGACATTTGAAGTAGACTTCATAAGATATTCATGAAATATTCAGGTGTGGCATGATCGGGTGACAAACATAAATGGTAGTGCTGCTTTGAGACCACTGGACTTTTATTTTGATAGGTTATCGACATTCTATCTTCCACATTTATGAAGGGTTGGGTATGAAGGTGGAGTCATGTCTTATGAAACAGTCATGAATGCTTTGTGAGCATTTTATGAAAGCTGCTATGAATGTGTTATGTACTCACCCGTCAAGTAAAGTGTTACTAAAACATGACATGAGACATCATGAACACGACATGATACTTCGTGAATGTTTATGACTTGTTATCATGTGGCATTTGGTTTTTGTAATGTTTGCACCCCAAACTGTCAACTTTACATGAATGACACTTGATGACAAGTCAGGATCATTGCAAAAAGTGCCATTAATGTTCATAACATGTCATATCATGTTTATGACAAGCTCATATCACCTTAGGCCTACCAATTCCATTAATGTGACAATTTAAGTCAATATCTTTATTTTATGCCTAATTTCATTTCATTCATTTTCCAATTTTATTTTGCGGCCTGATCTAAATGGACTGTTTTAACTGTCCCTCGCTGTAATCAGTGTCCGTGATTTTGTCGGTTGTTTGTCCCTTCTTCCCCTTCAGTGCCCTCTGATGTCACCAAGGTAAATGTGAAAATCCGTACAACAACTTCTCTAGAGCTGGAGTGGGCCAACAATGATAATTATTATTACATACTGAGATACAGCAATGGAGCAGAGACCAACATCACTGGATCAGCTGCAGGGACCACAGTGTCATCTCTCTCTCCTGGCACAGAATACTCTTTCACTCTCTACACTGTGTTTGAGGGAGTCAGAAGCACAGGATTCAACTTTTTCAGAGGTTACAAGTAAGCTGATTCTGAGGACATCTTCTTGTATAATACATTTAGGGATATAGATAATTATAAATGTTAATTTTGTAGCACTGACTGTCTTATCTATCTGTCTGTCTGCCCGTCCACCTGTCTGTCGGTCATATCTCAAAACCTTTTACTCAAATACTGAAACAAAATGATATTATGTTTACTAATCCTTCTCAGTAAATGAGCCTGTGATGTGAGCCCGTCATAAAAACATGACATGACACATCATGAACACAACATGACACTTCATGGATGTTTATGAATTGTTATTATGTGGCATTTGGTTTTTGTAATGTTTGCACCCCAAACTGTCAGCTTTACATGACAAACCCTGAATGATACTTGATGACAAGTCAGGATCATTGCAAAAAATGCAATTAATGTTCATAACACGTCATATGATGTTTATGACAAGCTCATATCACTAGGCCTAATACCATATCCGCTACTGTGACAATTTAAGTCAATATCTTTATTATATGCCTGATTTCATTTTATTCATTTTCCAATTTCATTTTGCAGCCTGATCTAAATGTCTTTTGCTCTAATCAGTGTCTGATTTTGTCTGTTGCTTGTCCCTCCTTCCCCTTCAGTGCCCTCTGATGTCACCAAGGTAAATGTGAAATCTCGTACGATGACTTCACTAGAGCTGGAGTGGGACAAAGTCGACGGCAATGATAATTATGATTACATACTGAGAAACAACAACAGTGAAGAAGAGACCAACATCACTGGATCAGCTGCAGGGACCACAGTCTCATCTCTCTCTGCTGGCACAAAATACTCTTTCACTCTCTACACTGTGTTTGAGGGAGTCAGAAGCACAGGATTCGACTTTTCAGAGGTTACAAGTAAGCTGTTTCTGACGACATCTTCATGTGAAATACATTGGGGGTTAAAGATAATTATAAACAGGAAATGTTCATTTTGTAGCACTGACTGTCTATGTATCTGTCCTTCTTTCCATCGTCCATCTGTCTGTTTGTCATATCTCAAAACCTTTTACTCAAATACTGAAAGAAAATGATATTATGTTTACTAATCCTTTTCAGTTAAGGAGCCTGTGATGTGAGCCCATCATAAAAACATGACATGACACATCATGAACACGACATGATACTTCATGAATGTTTATGACTTGTTATTACGTGGCATTTGGTTTTTTTAATGTTTGCACCCCAAACTGTCAACTATATACAGTATTACAAAACCTGATTGACACTTAATGACAACAGTCAGGATCATTGCAAAAAGTGCCATTAATGTTCATAACATGTCATATCATGTTTATGACAAGCTCATAGCACCTTAGGCCCATACCATTTCCATTAATGTGACAATTTAAGTCAATATCTTTATTTTATGCCCAATTTCATTTCATTCATTTTCCAATTTTATTTTGCGGCCTGATCTAAATGTCTTTTGCTGTATCAGTGTCTGATTTTGTCTGTTGTCTGTCCCTCCTACCCCTTCAGTGCCCTCTGATGTCACCCAGGTAACTGTGGTAAACCGCTCTGAGACTCACCTTGAGCTGCAGTGGACCAAAGTCAGCAACAATGATAATTATGATTACATACTGAGAAACAACAACAATGGAGAAGAGACCAACATCACTGGATCAGATGCAGGGACCACAGTCTCATCTCTCTCTCCTGGCACAAAATACTCCTTCACTCTCTACACTGTGTTTGAGGGAGTCAGAAGCACAGGATACAACTTTTCAGAGGTTACAAGTAAGTAGTTTCTGAGGACACCTTCCTTTAAAATAAATTGGGGTTTACTTTTAAAAAGGAAATGTTAATTTTGTGGCTCTATCTATCTATCTATCTATCTATCTATCTATCTATCTAGTCTGTCTGTCTGTCTGTCTGTCTGTCTGTATGTCTGTCTGTCTGTCTGTCTGTCTGTCTGTCTGTCTGTCTATCTCAATTAACTGGAATGAAATTATGACATCATTTACTAATAATTTTGATGATCCATTTCTGTCAGTGTTTATTTCATCCGTTTTCCAAATTCATTCTGCTGTGTCTGTTCTAACTGTCACTAACTGTCACAACTGTCTGTTGTCTGTCCCTCCTCCCCCTGCAGGGTCCTCTGAGGTCACCCAGGTAAATGTGAAATCTCGTACGACAACTTCTCTAGAGCTGGAGTGGGATAAAGTCAACAACGATGATAATTATGATTACATACTGAGATACAGCAATGGAACAAATACCACCATCACTGGATCAGCTGCAGGGAGTACAGTTACACACACAGTCTCATCTCTCTCTGCTGGGACAAAATACTCTTTCACTCTCTACACTGTGTTTGAGGAAGTGAGCAGCAAAGGGTTCCTGTTTTCAGAGGTTACAAGTAAGTTGCTTCTGGGGACATTCCTGTAAAAAAATGCATATTGGGGTTGGCATAAAGGAAGTATTAATTAATTATATATTTATCTGTCTGTGTCTCTCTGTTTGTCATATCTCTCAGTAAAACCTTTTATTCAAACAACTGAGACGTTTTTTTGTTACTGTAATAATGTTCACCACCGCCTTTTAAAATGGTAACTATATAATAATAATAATAATAAGCAGCTTTAGATCTACTTACAACTGAAAATAGTACCCAAACCGAACAGATTAACTTCTTTTAAATTGGAGTAGCATATTTCTTTTATGTTTCACTCTTTACACTGTGTTTGAGGGAGTGAGAAGCACAGGATTCAACTTTTCAGAGGTTACAAGTAAGCTGTTTCTGAGGACATTTCTGTAAAATATATTTGGGGTCATTTATAAAAAGAAAAATGTTAATTTAGAACCACTGTCTATCCATCCGTCTATCTGTCTGTGTATGTCGACTGTATATCCCAGCAGAACATTTTACCGAAAAAAGAATTACACATTATCTTTACTAAGAATTTCATATGACCTATTTCTGTCTGTGTCAGGGCCATTTCAAGGTACTTAGGGGGCCCCAAGCAAACAAGACATGGGGCCCTTCAACACTTAGAGTTTAAAGTCATTTTTTGGTGTAAAACATCACCAGCAAAACTACTAAAATGATTAAACAGTCAATCTTGGGGGCATTCATTTTCCAAATTCATTCTACTGACCCTTTTCTCATTGCCACTTGCTGTAATCAGTGTCTGATTTTGTCTGTTGCTTGCCCCTCCTTCCCTTTCAGTGCCCTCTGATGTCACCCAGGTAAATGTGAAATCCCGTACAACAACTTCTTTAGAGCTGGAGTGGGACAAAGTCAACAAAAATGATGATTACGATTACATACTGATAGACAGCAATGGAACAGAGTTCAACATCACTGGATCAGATGCAGGGACCACAGTGTCATCTCTCTCTCCTGGCACAAAATACTCTTTCACTCTCTACACTGTGTTTGAGGGAGTCAGAAGCACAGGATTCAACTTTTCAGAGGTTACAAGTAAGCATCTTCCTGGCCAATTTCAGCAGTTGCAACGTTTTTACATACAACACATTTTGTCATCTTGAACTCGAGGTTGGCATATCAGTGCTGTTTACACTCAGATCCATGTCATATCAGGACTTCCACACACCAGATTTCAAGTTAGGAGATTGCTGCACTGTGCAACATTTCTGGCAATTATGAAAATTATGAAGTTATTAATTCACTTCATGAATAAGTCTAGTCTATATTGAATAAAATTACACCTGCATATTTAGTGACTCTCTTCTAAATAGCCTGTTATTAATGATAGTTCCTTATGCAGCCTGTATTTTGAGACCAAGCATGTATATAAATGATTTATTTTTTATAAGCCCAACATGGGTAGCCTATGGTACATGAGTCATGTATTTCCTCCAGGGACAAATGATGTGTGGTTTTGTAATGAAATAATTTAGCACTGATATCAGCAATTTGTTCTGTCTGGGAAATAGTTTTATGTAGGCCTACAGTATATCCCCCATTTCACACCTTCCTATGAAGCCACCTGCCAAAAAAAATTGGCTTAGCTGGACCTTTATGTTTCTAACTGTGGTTAGAAAAAAAGTCTGGTTTTGGACGTATCCTTCATGTTGCAAATTCTCGGGGCGAGGCCTTAACTGAAAATATATTTTGGCGTGAAATCTAAATTTCTGCCGACACATTTACCAATACTGGTTCTTTCCTCTACTGATATTTGGGCAATCGAAACACTTCCTAAATCACGTGAGCGTAGTCATACAAGTTGTCAGATGGTTATTTTGCTCAAACCTGCACTGGTTTTCACGTTTGTTTAATAAATGAGGGCCATTATCTTTACTAATAATTTCTGGTAAGCCATTTCTGGCTGTACTCTTCTGTCCATGTACTGGCTGTGTTATTTTCCAAATTCATTCTGCAGCCTCTGTTGTAACTGTCCCTTGCTGTAATCAGTGTCTGTGTTTTTGTCTGTTGTCTGTCCTTCCTTCCCCTTCAGTGCCCTCTGATGTCACCCAGGTAAATGTGAAATCCCGTACAACGACTTCTCTAGAGCTGGAGTGGGACAAAGTCAACAACAATGATAATTATGATTACATACTGATAGACAGCAATGGAGAAGAATCCAACATCACTGGATCAGCTGCAGGGACCCCAGTCTCATCTCTTTCTCCTGGCACAAAATACTCTTTCACTCTCTACACTGTGTTTGAGGGAGTGAGGAGTACTGGATACAGCTTTTCAGAGGTTACAAGTAAGAACATTGTCCTGTAAAATATATTGTGTAAATGTACAGTGCTCTCTCTCTCTCTCTCTCTCTCTCTCTCTCTCTCTCTCTCTCTCTCTCTCTCTCTCTCTCTCTCTCTCTCTCTCTCTCTCTCTCTCTCTCTCTCTCTCTCTCTCAGGATCTCCCTGCAGAATGCTTTACTCAAATTCAAAACTAAAACAAAATGAAGTATCTTTACTAATGCTCATTCCGATAAGCCATTTCTGTTACTGTGACTTTTCACACATCTGAAATCAGTTTCCGTAATCAATTTCTGTGTTTCTGTCTGTCGCCTGTTGTCCCACCTTCCCCTTCAGCTCCCAATGATGTTGCCAAAGTAACTGTAGTATCCCGCTCTGAGACTCAGCTACAGCTGCAGTGGGCTACAGTCACTGACAGCAATAAGTATTACTACAAACTGATAGACAGCAGTGGAACAGAGACCAACATCACTGGACCAGATGCACGGGGTGCAGTTACACACACAGTCTCATCTCTCACTCCTGGGACAGAATACTATTTCACTCTCTACACTGTGTTTGAGGGAGTGAGACAGCACAGGATATCAGTTTTCAGAGTTTACAAGTAAGCTGTTTCTGAGGACATTGTCCTGTAAAATACATTGGGGTCACTTGGCATAAATAGGAAATGTATCTGTCTATCTATATAGCCATCCATCCATCTGTCTTGGTTTATCAGTTCTTAGTTTTGTTTACTATATCTACAGCATGTATTTATTCATGATGTCTTCAGATTTAATCTACAATATAAAAAATAAAAATAAAGAAAAAACTTGAAAGAAAAAAGAATTAGATGATGTGTCTTTTGAATACTAATATTACAAAAATGTCCAGTTTATTCTTTTTGATAACATTAACCTTGAAATCTCACCCAATTTCTGTTGTGTGTCACAGTTCCTGCTCTAGTGTCGAACTTGAAATGTTATTCTGGAGACTACTCTATTAGTCTGAAATGGGACGAACCAATCGGTATGTGGACTGAGGTGGAGGTGAACGTGACCGGGAAAGATCCTGCTTTAGTAAATGCAACAGAACATGATGTGACTGGACTGCAGCCTGGTCAGACCTACAGCATCAGTGTCACAACACTCTCTGGCGTCATGAGGAGTCGTAATCCTGTGACAAGTAATTGTCGAACAGCGCCAAGTAAGAATATAAGACATTATTTATTTTCTGTCTAACATTAGAGTATTATATTTTGGCATTAGAGTATATTTTATGAACTATGTGTCACTCTATGATGAATTTTGAACAATTATGTTTGTAAACTATGTGAGGCCCCCTGTCCACCTGATGTGTAATGTCCTCACTTTTCCCCCCTCCTTATTCCCTCAGCGGTGATCTGGGTGCCAGTGCTGGTCATACTGCTGGTTCTCCTAATTGGGGGGTTGGGATTGGGGTTTGTGTTAAGAAGAAAGCCGAAATTGCTCAGGTAACTGGACAAAATAATTTTACAAGTTTAGACCGTACAATTTATATTTCAATCAGCATTGATAATCTTCAACTTTTTTTCTCTGTGTTTATTTCCTGGGCAGCAAAGTACACATGCCAATGTATGAAAGACACACAGAAGCCTCTTCTCAAAACAAATTTAAGTATGTCTTATTCATTAATGAAGTTTTGGTAACACTTAATTTTACAGTGTCGCTGTTACAGTGTATTTACCTCTGTAAGTACAGTGGTACAATGGTAATCAGCACTTTGGCAAAGTATTATAGAAACCATTTCATATTACAATGTAGAAAACAAAGTAATATGCACATCGGAGCTCCCATTTTTACCGTTTTAATTGTGAAACGTTTCGGACTCACAGTCCTTCCTCAGACATACCACAATGTACAATATTACAATATTACAATGTAACAACAGTATGTACAGTAGGTACACAAAAATGCATAAAGTAAGTACAAGATTAGTACATGATATTACATATTGTTACAAAGGTTGTACCACTGTACTTACATAGGTAAATACACCGTAACAGTGACTCTTTGACCTTTTACAAACTTCTGTTGTGTGAAACTGATGACAGAACAGAAGCACTGTACTACTACTGATGTCTTGAAACAGCAAATATTTTTTTTCTCTTTATAATTATCCTACTTTACAAAACCAACTAACTGTTCTTTATTAAGGGCCATTCCAAAGAAGAAATTTCCCGATCATTTCCAACGCCTGAGCTGTGATGAGAATCGAGAATTCACAATGGAATATATGGTGAGATTACTGACAGAGATGCACGAGAACTTTAACCATAAAAACAAGGCGCTGTTTGGATCACATCAGTCATTCTAGGGCATTTCACCAACCACCTCTGTGTTAATTTCTCTCTGTCTCAAAGCAATTCAGCACTGTAGGAGCAGACCTAACACAGCGTGAAGCCACTCTTCCGGACAACAAGAGCAAAAACAGATTTATTGATATACTGCCATGTAAGTAAATTCAACTTCAATGTGCACATCATACACACACATGCACATACACATCAGAATCAGTTTTACTGGCTAAGGATACATACACAAGGACTTTGACTTTGGTTAGGTGTAAACAAATATACGTGTACAGTAGTAGTATACATAGACAAATAGTAATATACTATAGGCACAATGGACAATGGAGCGTATGTACAGTATATGTACCATGGAGACGACAATATAATTATTAGCACATCAACATAATACACAAATAATACAACATATACAAAAAGACAGTAATATTCAAGACAAAGTGCATGTAAAGTACATGAATTAATAGTGAAAATTAATGTAGTGTTCAAGGTGCATATTGAAATGATGTGATGTAATGTAATGTGTACTGTGTGTGTGTGTGTGTGTGTGTGTGTGTGTGTGTGTGTGTGTGTGTGTGTGTGTGTGTGTGTGTGTGTGTGTATGAATGTGCAAAGTGGAGATGGGCAAGTTATGAGCCAAATTATGTTGAGTTAAGAGAGAAATGTCAGAGGGAAAGAAGTTGGTCTTGTGTCTGTTTACCTCCACCAAGAAGGCTATGTTTTCGCCAGCGTCTGTGTGTGTGTGTGTGTGTGTGTGTGTGTGTGTGAGTGTGTATAACATAACTCGAAAAGCACAAAATGGATTTAGATTAAATTTTCGGACAACGAGTGCATTGTGACAAGTAAGAACTGATTAATTTTTTTTTGGGAAACGGCACTGGTACACTTGTGCTGGTTGTCATGCTTACTCCTGACTTCTGGAGATCTACTGATAGATAACAAGAGATACAAGTTTGGCGGTGTGTGTGATATCACATAATGCACCCCTTAAAGGAAAGCTCCGGAGTACGTTTAAGCATAGCCCTGTTGCACGTGCCTTCTAACAGCAATGTATTTTGCATGGAATGAAAGAATTTTGAACAGCATAGACCTAACACGAACGCGAATCACGTTACATTGAGTCAACAGCACTTCAGATCTTACTTTCGGTTTCGAATAATGAGGATCCATTGATTCAGTGCTAAAGTGCTTGCTGGCTTCTGCGTTGGTGTCCGGTCTATGATGTTCCAAATTATTTTGTTCCACTCGCTAACTAGTGTATTTGGCAGGCTCGTTCGGCAGGGCTATGCTTGAAATCATTCCGGAGCACCTCTTTAAGGTATTTCATAGTTCACCTTTTGTCCATTTACTGTGTCTCTCCAGATGACTGTTCACGTGTGAAGCTAAGTACACAAGGCCAAAACTCAGACTACATCAATGCCAACTACATACCCGTAAGTCTTCACATATTCCTAAAATACATTAGCTGTTCACTATATCTAAAGCACTAGCCCAACAACCCACTGCAGTTCCTGACTGTTCAGAGCTCCCCAATGGTACTAATGCATTTCAACAGGCTGCCCCTAGCTCAGTCCTCTGCCTTGATTTGTTCACTAACTACACTGAACTGAGACAGCTTGGCAATAGAATATACAGTACAGACCA
>JAODXP020000032.1:13884505-13967911 GCA_027497455.2 Sardinella longiceps | reverse complement strand
ATTGGACAGGAGCAAGCATTATTTATTTATTTATTTATTAAATCTGTTACCATTATGTAATATCAGTTACATCACGGTCCACAAATACTGGTCAGCTCTAGTTTAACCCTCAGTGGTAAACTCAGATGAATGATTATGAATACTTTGCAACCTGTATAGTAAAGTGACATTTGAAGTAGACTTCATAAGATATTCATGAAATATTCAGGTGTGGCATGATCGGGTGACAAACATAAATGGTAGTGCTGCTTTGAGACCACTGGACTTTTATTTTGATAGGTTATCGACATTCTATCTTCCACATTTATGAAGGGTTGGGTATGAAGGTGGAGTCATGTCTTATGAAACAGTCATGAATGCTTTGTGAGCATTTTATGAAAGCTGCTATGAATGTGTTATGTACTCACCCGTCAAGTAAAGTGTTACTAAAACATGACATGAGACATCATGAACACGACATGATACTTCGTGAATGTTTATGACTTGTTATCATGTGGCATTTGGTTTTTGTAATGTTTGCACCCCAAACTGTCAACTTTACATGAATAACACTTGATGACAAGTCAGGATCATTGCAAAAAGTGCCATTAATGTTCATAACATGTCATATCATGTTTATGACAAGCTCATATCACCTTAGGCCTACCAATTCCATTAATGTGACAATTTAAGTCAATATCTTTATTTTATGCCTAATTTCATTTCATTCATTTTCCAATTTTATTTTGCGGCCTGATCTAAATGGACTGTTTTAACTGTCCCTCGCTGTAATCAGTGTCCGTGATTTTGTCGGTTGTTTGTCCCTTCTTCCCCTTCAGTGCCCTCTGATGTCACCAAGGTAAATGTGAAAATCCGTACAACAACTTCTCTAGAGCTGGAGTGGGCCAACAATGATAATTATTATTACATACTGAGATACAGCAATGGAGCAGAGACCAACATCACTGGATCAGCTGCAGGGACCACAGTCTCATCTCTCTCTCTGGCAAAGAATACTCTTTCACTCTCTACACTGTATTTGAGGGAGTCAGAAGCACAGGATTCAACTTTTTCAGAGGTTACAAGTAAGCTGATTCTGAGGACATCTTCTTGTATAATACATTTAGGGATATAGATAATTATAAATGTTAATTTTGTAGCACTGACTGTCTTATCTATCTGTCTGTCTGCCCGTCCACCTGTCTGTCGGTCATATCTCAAAACCTTTTACTCAAATACTGAAACAAAATGATATTATGTTTACTAATCCTTCTCAGTAAATGAGCCTGTGATGTGAGCCCGTCATAAAAACATGACATGACACATCATGAACACAACATGACACTTCATGGATGTTTATGAATTGTTATTATGTGGCATTTGGTTTTTGTAATGTTTGCACCCCAAACTGTCAGCTTTACATGACAAACCCTGAATGATACTTGATGACAAGTCAGGATCATTGCAAAAAATGCAATTAATGTTCATAACACGTCATATGATGTTTATGACAAGCTCATATCACTAGGCCTAATACCATATCCGCTACTGTGACAATTTAAGTCAATATCTTTATTATATGCCTGATTTCATTTTATTCATTTTCCAATTTCATTTTGCAGCCTGATCTAAATGTCTTTTGCTCTAATCAGTGTCTGATTTTGTCTGTTGCTTGTCCCTCCTTCCCCTTCAGTGCCCTCTGATGTCACCAAGGTAAATGTGAAATCTCGTACGATGACTTCACTAGAGCTGGAGTGGGACAAAGTCGACGGCAATGATAATTATGATTACATACTGATAAACACCAGCAGTGAAGAAGAGACCAACATCACTGGATCAGCTGCAGGGACCACAGTGTCATCTCTCTCTGCTGGCACAAAATACTCTTTCACTCTCTACACTGTGTTTGAGGGAGTCAGAAGCACAGGATTCGACTTTTCAGAGGTTACAAGTAAGCTGTTTCTGACGACATCTTCATGTGAAATACATTGGGGGTTAAAGATAATTATAAACAGGAAATGTTCATTTTGTAGCACTGACTGTCTATGTATCTGTCCTTCTTTCCATCGTCCATCTGTCTGTTTGTCATATCGCAAAACCTTTTACTCAAATACTGAAAGAAAATGATATTATGTTTACTAATCCTTTTCAGTTAAGGAGCCTGTGATGTGAGCCCATCATAAAAACATGACATGACACATCATGAACACGACATGATACTTCATGAATGTTTATGACTTGTTATTACGTGGCATTTGGTTTTTTTAATGTTTGCACCCCAAACTGTCAACTATATACAGTATTACAAAACCTGATTGACACTTAATGACAACAGTCAGGATCATTGCAAAAAGTGCCATTAATGTTCATAACATGTCATATCATGTTTATGACAAGCTCATAGCACCTTAGGCCCATACCATTTCCATTAATGTGACAATTTAAGTCAATATCTTTATTTTATGCCCAATTTCATTTCATTCATTTTCCAATTTTATTTTGCGGCCTGATCTAAATGTCCTTTTGCTGTATCAGTGTCTGATTTTGTCTGTTGTCTGTCCCTCCTACCCCTTCAGTGCCCTCTGATGTCACCCAGGTAACTGTGGTATCCCGCTCTGAGACTCACCTTGAGCTGCAGTGGGACAAAGTCAGCGACAATGATAATTATGATTACATACTGAGAAACAACAATGGAGAAGAGACCAACATCACTGGATCAGCTGCAGGGACCACAGTGTCATCTCTCTCTCCTGGCACAAAATACTCTTTCACTCTCTACACTGTGTTTGAGGGAGTCAGAAGCACAGGATACAACTTTTCAGAGGTTACAAGTAAGTAGTTTCTGAGGACACCTTCCTTTAAAATAAATTGGGGTTTACTTTTAAAAAGGAAATGTTAATTTTGTGGCTCTATCTATCTATCTATCTATCTATCTATCTATCTATCTGTCTGTCTGTCTGTCTGTCTGTCTGTCTGTATGTCTGTCTGTCTGTCTGTCTGTCTGTCTGTCTGTCTGTCTATCTCAATTAACTGGAATGAAATTATGACATCATTTACTAATAATTTTGATGATCCATTTCTGTCAGTGTTTATTTCATCCGTTTTCCAAATTCATTCTGCTGTGTCTGTTCTAACTGTCACTAACTGTCACAACTGTCTGTTGTCTGTCCCTCCTCCCCCTGCAGGGTCCTCTGAGGTCACCCAGGTAAATGTGAAATCTCGTACGACAACTTCTCTAGAGCTGGAGTGGGATAAAGTCAACAACGATGATAATTATGATTACATACTGAGATACAGCAATGGAACAAATACCACCATCACTGGATCAGCTGCAGGGAGTACAGTTACACACACAGTCTCATCTCTCTCTGCTGGGACAAAATACTCTTTCACTCTCTACACTGTGTTTGAGGAAGTGAGCAGCAAAGGGTTCCTGTTTTCAGAGGTTACAAGTAAGTTGCCTCTGGAGACATTCCTGTAAAAAAATGCATATTGGGGTTGACATAAAGGAAGTATTATTTTTAAAGAATTATATCTATCTGTTTGTGCCTCTCTGTTTGTCATATCTCTCAGTAAAACCTTTAATTCAAACAACTGAGACATTTTTGTTAATAATGTTCACCACCGCCTTTTAAAATGGTAACTATATAATAATAATAATAATAATAAGCAGCTTTAGATCTACTTACAACTGAAAATAGTACCCAAACCGAACAGATTAACTTCTTTTAAATTGGAGTAGCATATTTCTTTTATGTTTCACTCTTTACACTGTGTTTGAGGGAGTGAGAAGCACAGGATTCAACTTTTCAGAGGTTACAAGTAAGCTGTTTCTGAGGACATTTCTGTAAAATATATTTGGGGTCATTTATAAAAAGAAAAATGTTAATTTAGAACCACTGTCTATCCATCCGTCTATCTGTCTGTGTATGTCGACTGTATATCCCAGCAGAACATTTTACCGAAAAAAGAATTACACATTATCTTTACTTATAATTTCATATGACTGTCTGTGTCAGGGCCATTTCAAGGTACTTTAGGGGGCCCCAAGCAAACAAGACATGGGGCCCTTCAACACTTAGAGTTTAAAGTCATTTTTTTGGTGAAAAACATCACCAGCAAAACCACTAAAATGATTAAACAGTCAATCTTGGGGGCATTCATTTTCCAAATTCATTCTACTGACCCTTTTCTCATTGCCACTTGCTGTAATCAGTGTCTGATTTTGTCTGTTGCTTGCCCCTCCTTCCCTTTCAGTGCCCTCTGATGTCACCCAGGTAAATGTGAAATCCCGTACAACAACTTCTTTAGAGCTGGAGTGGGACAAAGTCAACAAAAATGATGATTACGATTACATACTGATAGACAGCAATGGAACAGAGTTCAACATCACTGGATCAGATGCAGGGACCACAGTGTCATCTCTCTCTCCTGGCACAAAATACTCTTTCACTCTCTACACTGTGTTTGAGGGAGTCAGAAGCACAGGATTCAACTTTTCAGAGGTTACAAGTAAGCATCTTCCTGGCCAATTTCAGCAGTTGCAACGTTTTTACATACAACACATTTTGTCATCTTGAACTCGAGGTTGGCATATCAGTGCTGTTTACACTCAGATCCATGTCATATCAGGACTTGCTGCACACCAGATTTCAAGTTAGGAGATTGCAGCACTGTGCAACATTTCTGGCAATTATGAAAATTATGAAGTTATTAATTCACTTCATGAATAAGTCTAGTCTATATTGGATACAATTACACCTGCATATTTAGTGACTCTCTTCTAAATAGCCTGTTATTAATGATAGTTCCTTATGCAGCCTGTATTTTAAAACCAAGCATGTATATAAATTATTTATTTTTTATAAGCCCAACATGGGTAGCCTATGGTACATGAGTCATGTATTTCCTCCAGGGACAAATGATGTGTGGTTTTGTAATGAAATAATTTAGCACTGATATCAGCAATTTGTTCTCAAAATAGTTGTTATGTAGGCCTACAGTATATCCCCTATTTCACACCTTCCTAAGAAGCCACCTGCCAAAAAAAATTGGCTTAGCTGGACCTTTATGTCACGTGGGTAACTGTGGTTAGAAAAAAAGTCTGGTTTTGGTCATATCCTTCATGATGCAAATTCTAGGGGCGATGCCTTAACTAAAAATATATTTTGGCGTGAAATCGAAATTTCTGCCGACACATTTACCAATACTGGTTCTTTCCTCTACTGATATTTGGGCAATCGAAACACTTCCTAAATCACGTGAGCGTAGTCATACAAGTTGTCAGATGGTTCTTTTGCTCAAACCTGCAGTGGTTTTCACGTTTGTTTAATAAATGAGGGCCATTATCTTTACTAATAATTTCTGGTAAGCCATTTCTGGCTGTACTCAGAGTTATTTTCCAAATTCATTCTGCAGCCTCTGTTTTAACTGTCCCTCGCTGTAATCAGTGTCTGATTTTGTCTGTCGTCTGTCTCTCCTTCCCCTTCAGTGCCCTCTGATGTCACCAAGGTAAATGTGAAATCCCGTACAACGACTTCTCTAGAGCTGGAGTGGGACAAAGTCAACAACAATGATAATTATGATTACATACTGAGAGACAGCAATGGAGAAGAATCCAACATCACTGGATCAGCTGCAGGGACCCCAGTCTCATCTCTTTCTCCTGGCACAAAATACTCTTTCACTCTCTACACTGTGTTTGAGGGAGTGAGGAGTACTGGATACAGCTTTTCAGAGGTTACAAGTAAGAACATTGTCCTGTAAAATATATTGTGTAAAGTGCTCTCTCTCTCTCTCTCTCTCTCTCTCTCTCTCTCTCTCTCTCTCTCTCTCTCTCTCTTCAGGATCTCCCTGCAGAATGTTACTGTGACTTTTCACACATCTGTGGAATCAGTTTCCGTAATCAATTTCTGTGTTTCTGTCTGTCGCCTGTTGTCCCACCTTCCCCTTCAGCTCCCAATGATGTTGCCAAAGTAACTGTAGTATCCCGCTCTGAGACTCAGCTAGAGCTGCAGTGGGCTATAGTCACTGACAGCAATAAGTATTACTACAAACTGATAGACAGCAGTGGAACAGAGACCAACATCACTGAATCAGATGCACGGGGTGCAGTTACACACACAGTCTCATCTCTCACTCCTGGGACAGAATACTCTTTCACTCTCTACACTGTGTTTGAGGGAGTGGACAGCATAGGGCTCCTGTTTTCAGAGTTTACAAGTAAGCTGTTTCTGAGGACATTGTCCTGTAAAATACATTGGGGTCACTTGGCATAAATAGGAAATGTATCTGTCTATATATACAGTATAGCCATCCATCCATCTGTCTTGGTTTATCAGTTCTTAGTTTTGTTTACTATATCTACAGCATGTATTTATTCAGCTGCATCATTTGATGTCTTCAGATTTAATCTACAATATAAAAAATAAAAATAAAGAAAAAACGTGAAAAAAAAGAATTAGATGATGATGTGTGTTTGACTACTGATATTACAAAAATGTCCAGTTTATTCTTTTTGATAACATTTACCTTACCATCTCACCCAATTTCTGTTGTGTTTCACAGTTCCTGATTCAGTGTCGAACTTGATCTGTTATGCTGGAGACTTCTCTATTAGTCTGAAATGGGACGAACCATTTGGTGTGTGGACTGAGGTGGAGGTAAATGTGACTGGGAAGGATCCTGCTGTAGTAAATGACACAAACCATGTGGTGACTGGACTGCAGCCTGGTCAGACCTACAGCATCAGTGTCACAACACTCTCTGGCGTCATGAGGAGTCGTGATCCTGTGACAATTAATTGTAAAACAGGAGTAAGTAAGAATATAAGACATTATTTATTTTCTGTCTCACATTAGAGTATTATATTTTGGCATTAGAGTATATTTTATGAACTATGTGTCACTCTATGGTGAATTTTGAACAATTATGTTTGTAAACTACGTGAGGCCCCCTGTCCACCTGATGTGTAATGTCCTCACTTTTTCCCCCTCCTTATTCCCTCAGCGGTGATCTGGGCAACAGTGCTGGCCATACTGCTGGTTCTCCTAATTGGGGGGATCGTAGTGTTTGTGTTAAGAAGAAAGCCGAAATTGCTCAGGTAACTGGACAAAATAATTTTACAAGTTTAGATCGTACAATTTATATTTCAATCAGCATTGATAATCTTCAACTTTTTTTCTCTGTGTTTATTTCCTGGGCAGCAAAGTACACATGCCAATGTATGAAAGACACACAGAAGCCTCTTCTCAAAACAAATTTAAGTATGTCTTATTCATTAATGAAGTTTTGGTAACACTTAATTTTACAGTGTCGCTGTTACAGTGTATTTACATCTGTAAGTACAGTGGTACAATGGTAATCAGCACTTTGGCAAAGTATTATAGAAACCATTTCATATTACAATGTAGAAAACAAAGTAATATGCACACCGGAGCTCCCATTTTTACCGTTTTAATTGTGAAACGTTTCGGACTCACAGTCCTTCCTCAGACATACCACAATGTACAATATTACAATATTACAATGTAACAACAGTATGTACAGTTGGTACACAGAAATGCATAAAGTAAGTACAAGATTAGTACATGATATTACATATTGTTACAAAGGTTGTACCACTGTACTTACATAGGTAAATACACTGTAACAGTGACTCTTTGACCTTTTCCAAACTTCTGTTCTGTTGTGTGAAATTGATGACAGAACAAAAGCACTGTACTACTACTGATGTCTTGAAACAGCAAATATTTTTTTCTCTTTATAATTTTCCTACTTTACAAAACCAACTAACTGTTCTTTATTAAGGGCCATTCCAAAGAAGAAATTTCCCGATCATTTCCAACACCTGAGCTGTGATGAGAATCGAGAATTCACAATGGAATATATGGTGAGATTACTGACAGAGATGCACGAGAACTTTAACCATGAAAACAAGGCGCTGTTTGGATCACATCAGTCATTCTAGGGTATTTCACCAACCACCTCTGTGTTCATTTCTCTGTGTCTCAAAGCAATTCAGCACTGTAGGAGCAGACCTAACACAGCGTGAAGCCACACTCCCAGACAACAAGAGCAAAAACAGATTTATTGATATACTGCCATGTAAGTAAATTCAACTTCAATGTGCACATCATACACACACATGCACATACACATCAGAATCAGTTTTACTGGCTAAGGATACATACACAAGGACTTTGACTTTGGCTAGGTGTAAACACTATTCAACAAATATTACTTGTGCTGGTTGTCATGCTTACCGGTACTCCTGACTTCTGGAGATGTACTGATAGATAACAAGAGATACAAGTTTGGCAGTGTGTGTGATATCACATGATTCACCCCTTAAAGGAAAGCTCCGGAGTACGTTTAAGCATAGCCCTGTTGCACGTGACTTCTAACAGCAATGTATTTTGCATGGAATGAAAGAATTTTGAACAGCATAGACCTAACACGAAAGCGAATCACGTTACATTGAGTCAACGGCACGTCAGATCTTACTTTCGGTTTCGAATAATGAGGATCCATTGATTCAGTGTAAAGTACTAGCTGGCTTCTGCGTTGGTGTCCGGTCTATGATGTTCCAAATTATTTTGTTCCACTCGCTAACTAGTGTATTTGGCAGGCTCGTTCGGCAGGGCTATGCTTGAAATCATTCCGGAGCACCTCTTTAAGGTATTTCATAGTTCACCTTTTGTCCATTTACTGTGTCTCTCCAGATGACTGTTCACGTGTGAAGCTAAGTACACAAGGCCAAAACTCAGACTACATCAATGCCAACTACATACCCGTAAGTCTTCACAAATTTCTAAAACACATTATTTGTTCACTATATCTAAAGCACTAGCCCAACAACCCACTGCAGTTCCTGACTGTTCAGAGCTCCCCAATTGTACTAATGCATTTCAACAGGCTGCCCCTAGCTCAGTCCTCTGCCCTGATTTGTTCACTAACTACACTGAACTGAGACAGCTTGGCAATAGAATATACAGTACAGACCAAAAGTTTGGACACATCCCCTCATTCAATTCAATTCATTTATTTCCAAGACAATTTATATCGTAGATTCTCACTAAAGGCATCAAAATTATGAATGAACACATATGAAATTATGTGCTTAACAAAAAAAGTGTGAGATTATGACAAACTTTTGGACCTGAACCCGATCAAGATGGTTTAGGATGAGCTGGACCGCAGGGTGAAGGCAAAAGAGCCGACAAGTTCCTAGCATCTCTGGGAATGAATAATTCTTCAAGACAGTTGGAAAACCATTTCAGGTGGCTACCTCTTGAAGCCCATCCAAAAAATAAAAAGAGGACAAAGCAGTTATCAAAACAAAAAAAGATACTTAGATGAAACAAGAATATAAAACATGTTTTCAGCTATCTCACACTTTTTTTTATTAAGTACATAATGCCACATGTTCATTCATAAGTTGGTTTATTTTGTAGATTGTCACTGAAGGCAACAGTCATGAAAATAAAGTAAATAATTTAATGGGAAAGTGTGTCCAAACTTTTGGTCTATACTGTAACTCAATAAAGACTAATTGCTTTTCTATCTGCAAGGGTTATTATGGGGGACTGTCTTGTTCTTTAGTCTGGTGCTTTAATCTGTGGGAGCTGACCAAGGCTATGTCCATGGTAAAGACCGACTGCATTCTCACCTATTAGGGCTATGGGGGCAAGACCATGGACTACATTGCAGCACAAGGTCCACTCCCCAACACTGTCGATGACTTCTGGAGAATGATCTGGGAGCAAAAGTCAGAGAGGATCGTCATGGTGACCAACTGTGTAGAGAATGGAAGGGTAAGTGGGGCGTCTGGAGGCATACAGGAGGCTATGCATGTTGATCATGGGTTAGATTAGAGCTAATGAAGTAAATTAAGATATTAGTAAAGTCTACTAGAACATCTTACCTGCAGCTTTTGTGAAAGCACATTGTGCTGGTGCATGATAGACTCATTGTTTTACTGAAAGAGGAGTCAATGCATGAGATTTAGTTGATAGTGACCAAATTAAATCGGAGAGAACACTAAATGTGTTATGTTTTCAATTACTTTCCTAATCATTTGCAGTATTTCAAACCAGTATGTTAGTTAACCAGACAACTGTTTCTGTTGCGTGACATTTCCCTTGCCTATCATCCAAGAATCACGGATTTGTTGTTTATGATCAGTTTTGTTCTATTGCTCATCTGCCTTAAACTCTTGTCTTTCAGCCAAAATGTGAACAGTACTGGCCACAAATGAATGCTCCTTGTCGCCATGGTGACCTACACATTACCATGAAATCAGAAAATAAAGACACTTTCTGGACCATGCGTGAATTCCTTGTGAAAAATGTAAGACGTTTGTGGACACATGTAGTAATTTTCAGTAGCTACCAGCTGTATCAGTGAGTGTTAATATGTGTGTGTGTGTGTGTGTGTGTGTGTGTGTGTGTGTGTGTGTGTGTGTGTTAGGACAAGGCCAAAGCAGAGGTCAGAATGGTCAAGCATTTCCACTTCACAGCCTGGCCTGACCACGGCGTTCCTGCCGGAACCGACACGTTGATCCAGTTCCGCAAACACATTCGGGATCATATCAACAAATCTCAAACGTCAGGGCCCACAGTTGTGCACTGCAGGTACGAGAGCCAGTTACACATTTATCACAGAAAATCCTTAGCTACATTAGCAATCAAACTAAAATTATTCCTCAATTAAACGCGAATTCTGACCCAAGGTCATTTCCTGATCCCTTCCCGTCTCTCTCTCCCACTCACTTCCTGTCTCTCTACACTGTCCTATACAATAAAGGTGGAAAAAGCGCAAAAAATCTTTAAAAAAAAATAAGAAAGAAAGAAAAAAAATCCAAATCCAAATGTCATCAAAGTTCAATGTGATGCTAATGTGATGGCTGCATACTAGTAACCCCACTGCATACTAGTAACCCCACTGCCTTTAGAAATTATCCGACTAGTGTGTCTTGAGCTGTCTCTGTTTACTGTATAGTCACTCCCCCTGTCCTCTTATCTGTATGTTGAATGATATCAGTGAGTTCATGCCAAAGTTGTGCATGCAAATGAGTGTGAGCAGTCAGGGTGCTTCCATAATGAAGAGTTAGGCTAGGCAGCCTTGAGCTTTTTGTTCTGTTCAGATAAAGTGGCGCCGTGGCTCAGTGGCTAGAGCGCCAGACCATTAATCTGGGGACCAGGGTTCGATTCCGACTCGAGGTCATTTCCCGATCCCACCCCATCTCTCTCTCCCACTTGTTTCCTGTCATCTCTACACTGTCCTATCTGATTAAAGGCAAAAAGCCAACAAATATATCTTTAAAAAAAAAAAAGTGCATGCGTAACAAGGAACATGTACTTCTTATTACAAATACAGTTACAACCTTCATTGCTATAGACTGTATAGAGGGCTATGGAGCCCAGCCCTAATAACTCAGCCCTAACCCTGAGCTTGTGTTGTTGCTTGTGTGTTTTGTCAGTGCTGGTGTTGGCAGAACTGGAACTCTGATTGCTTTAGATGTGCTGCTGCAGCAGCTGGAGAGAGAAGAAGCCGTAGACATCGCCGGGTTTGTCCATCGCATGAGACGCCACAGGCCCCGCATGGTGCAAACAGAGGTAATAATATTAACACTACACTTCCTCTTTAGCCGCGATTAGCGTTTCCATAGCAGATATCAGGAAGAACACAAACAAATAATGCACTTGTCCGAGAAGTATGTGTGACCTTTAGACCTTATTTATAGAGCCAAATTTGTGGTCACACGTGATGTAACAGGTCTTTTGTATTTTATGGCTTACAGGAAAGGCACTGAATATGGCTGGTTAAAGAGTAACTGCAATAAAATGCTTGATTAGTCAGAGAGACATGCTCTGACACACTGCTGCACTAGGCTACGTAGGGATAACGGCCGCCGAGGTGTCCCGATATCAGAAGAATAATGGACGACGCGAAGGCAAAGAACAGCCCGACGGCGAAGCCGAAGGGCTGTTTGCCTACGCGAAGTCCATTATTTCTCTGATATCGGGACACCTCGAAGGCCGTTATCCCGCTTATCACCCGGTTGCAACTAAAACGTATAGATGGTAAGCAAGTGTTTAAAACATAAAAGAAACACGTGGCTCCGTTTAGAAAGAAGTTATCCTGTTCGGTTGGGGTACTATTTTCAAATGAAAGAAGATCCGCAAGGCTGCATTCTAAAGAGCATTGATATAGAACGCTGGTGAAACTTTTTAACCCAACAATGCCTCAGGTGTCCTGTTATCTAGAAATAACGGACACCCTGACAGCCAATCAGAAAACAGTATTCCATTCCACCGGGTGATAAATGCCATTAACACCAGGACCTTTGATAGAATTCTTGTTTTATTGTTCTAAGCTCTAATTTTACAAGGAAAAACAGGGCAATCATTTCAGTAACTGACACAATTTAGTTAAATGAGCACACATTAATTTTCTCACTTGAAAACGAGACTCTGCTCGTTTCGTATGCTGTATTCTGTAGAGCAGCAGGCCATTCATGGAAACAGTAACAGAGTTTGAACATAATATGTTACAGCCACTGGCATTCTTTGGTTGGGAAATTGGGTTTAGTTTCGGGCCAAAGGTCCTGCAGTAAAAAAATAAAATGTTTGTGCGTATTTTACTTCTCTTATTTACCTGTAACTTAGGTCCTTGTAAGCAATGCTTTACTACTGAAGTTCACCATTTAAGAGAGTAACACAATTTGTTTAATGTTTTCTTCATTATCTAATGCCATTGCACCTTCTCTTTCATACTTCTTTTCAGTCTCAGTATATATTTCTGCACCAGTGCATCAAAGATTGTTTGATAGAAGAGCCCTTATATGGCAACGTGAATACCGTCCAAGATGTGATTTATGAAAACACCATGGTCATGGGCCTGAAGTAGTTTCTCTCTGACAAGAGGAACTGAAGACTCTTAGACACTCATCAGCAGTTTTACTACTTCTTGATAAAGACGAAAGATCAACAGTCAGAGTTCCAGTGAAGTCAAAATTCCAATGAGAATCACAGTGACAAATACAAAGACAACTCCATCATAATTTAATGTAGATAATTCATGTTCACGTTTCATGTTCACATGTTTAGTTTGTTTATATTTCATCGTCAGGCCAGGTTTTATATCTTATGAACTTACACTGCCAGTTTTTTTTAAAAAAAACAGACTTTTCACTTAAAAAGCATATTGAAAAAAATATGAAACTGCCACAAGGGAGCTTTTTTCCTCGTCCTGTTGCACTTGGTTGATCCTTGTTAATGTAAGTGAATGAAAGTGCCATGAGACAATTCTATTGGAATTGGCGCTGTGAACCTAAACTTAGAATTTTATTCATTAATTTAGACTACATTACGTTTATCACATGAAAAAAAAGATTCTTCACAGCTCATTATGAAATAACAATTTTTGTGGAGTGCAACAAGCACTATAACTACTTTAACATGATGGTGTGAACCAGGCATAAAATCAGATCTCTGTTAGGAAGTACTGACTAAAAGCAGAAGTAATCAGGCACTGATGGCTGGTATTAATTGATGCATGCCAACTCCCTTCAGCTGAATTCAGAAGTTTTTTTTTGTTGTTTTTTTTGGGGGGGCACAATGCGCTTTAATGTCTAGAAATGTTATACATCTTTAGTAATTTTGTAAATAAAAACTTGTAATTGTCAAAAAAATGTTGGCTTTATTCTCTATGAATTCCATTTGTAATTGTGTTTGTTGGCCTACAGCATTTGTTTTATGCTATGTGTGCAGCACAGAGAGGATGCAGCACTGACAATACAAACCAGCTTTTTCAGACATCTTTGGCATTGGTTTGGTGAAACATGCACATTGGGTGTGATTAAACTGTGCCACTCGACATGAGATGTATTTATATTGTTTTACTATGAACCTCTCTTTGGGCAATTTGCAGATGCTCATTAGGTTCTTGCTCATTAATTGCCTTAAAATGATCTGGGTCAACAATGCCAAAAGTAAAACAAGGAATATTGAAAATAATAAAATATGAATGCTCCTCAAAAGTGTGTTGTGTTGTTCTTGTGTGTGTAAAGTCTGCAAGTCATGTTCTCTCCCAGTGCTCCCCTCCTCCACCTCCACCTCCCCCTCGTCCCAGCACCCTCCCTGCAGACCCACCTCAAAGGTGTAAGAGGGCTCCTCAGAGGAGCTGGAGAAGCACGTTTGGATCATATCGTCTCGGATTATCTCCGCTTCACTGGGGGTTGTGGCAGTGTCATACAGTTCTGCTGCATGTCGCACAAAGAATTACACACAGAACACATACACATACATGTGTCTCTGATTGGAAAGAAATTAGTACATTTGGCTAAAGGTTCTAGCCTAGTAATCTAGACGTACTTTAGCAGGTGCAAATTGTTTTGCTTAACCAGTATGTCTAGTGATGAGCTATAGGTGATTATGATTGGTTCACCCATGGTGGTTGGGGACCAATCACAACACTGTGTATAGATGAATCCGACGAGCGTTTTGTGTAGGCTGCCATCTTGTGGCGACGCCATTGTTGTACTGACAACAAACCTTTTTGACAATGCACAGTCAATGACAGCTAACAGCAGAGACAATGGAATACTCTGACATTATGCAAGTGGTAGTGAATCTCGTAAATCACAGCATTTTATGGTGTGCTATCATGTTATCCCTATGGACAGATTGATGATCTAGGCAGCTCAAAAATGGCGCCTGCTTACTTCCGGTAGTTTCGTCGGATTTGTGTAGAGTTTTGTAGGGCGGGCTTAGTGTTCATTTGAATCTTGTACGTTGCTCTGACTGGGTATAGTCAGAGCCCTAGAGAGGACTTTCTGTGGCTCTGGTCGTGCTATCCCAGGGGTGGGCAATTATTTTGGCCAAAGGGCCACATTGGGTTTTAGATTTTGACTAACAGGCCGGGTTTTACCAGTAAACCGGTAAATGCCGGTAAATTGGCAGGTCTCAAACCAGTAGCCCTACTTGTTAACATGCAGGTTTAAAAGGGTAGAATTTCAAGGGTAGTGTTTCATGAATAGGCCTACAACAAATTTGACAAATCAGTCCCATCATGTACAATAAGTTACCTTGGCTAAATGAGAAATTATTTTATTTTGGGAAGGCTCTGCGGGCCGGATTGAATAGATCAACGGGCCGCATGTGGCCCCCGGGCCTTAGTTTGCCCAGGTATGTGCTATCCTATTGTGTGCAGAGGCAAATTGAAAGACAATGCTGATTCCGCCCCTCTGCTTAAGCAGGGCCGTTTCAAGGTACTTGGGGGCCCCAAGCAAACAGGACATAGGGGCCCTTCACTCCTCGTAAATACTTTCATGAACCACATTGTTATAATTTTCAAACTTGCCTGGTTTGCCTGCCTTGTTGCGACAGCCCTGTGCTTAAGCCACAGGTATCCTTCATTACCAGTCTTCGCATTATGTATGTTGTAGTCTGTCTTATCAGGCTACAACACTGACCTCAAAAATTGTTTTTCTTTGAGGTCAGTGGGCTACAAAGGTCCTGCAAAAACAATACCTCAGAAGTTAATCATTTACAGTATTTCCCAGCAGAGATTATGCAATGAGAGGCGGATTGTTTATTGTTTCATATTGGCAATGTGGTAGCCTGGCTAATAAGCCGACTGTTGGCTGTTGACGTCATACAGTCTGGAACAATGCATTTGAAACATGTTTCCACAAGCACCTGCTGTCATCATATGGGCCCTTACTCCCCCTACCTACACGCACTGCACATTGCCTCATCAGAAAGCCTTCTGCAGTATACACATTCAGAAGTACACTGCTTCCCTCCCTCCCTCACCACCAATCTAGCTCATCACCCTAGCTGTGCCTGGTGCCGCTACTTTGAATGTGTACTCATTTGGTGAGACCAAAGACCAGCAAAGATCACTGACCACGGACCAAGATATCGCAGTGCAAATGTGGGTTACACTTTATTTGAAGGTGCCATCATAAGACTAACATGACACTGTCATTAACCATAACATGACGTTGTCATGAATCTGTCATAAACTTTATACACCTGTCATGACTTCTGTCATTAGTGTCACCCGGTTTTTGTCATGGTTAAGGTTAGGGTATGTCAGAAGTCATGTCAGGTTTATAGTTTATGACAGATTTTTGACAACGTCAAAGTCATGTCAGTCTTATGACGGTACCTTCAAATATGAATAGTTCCAGTGTAACATTACAGCACATTATAAACGTTTCCTTGGTGTTCACTGAGTAACACAGAAACACAGCCAACATAACTTGAGGAGTGCTGAAATTTTGAAAACTGAAACGTGAAAATCATAAGGACATACAATAAATTTAAAAAAAAAAAAAAAAATGCTATACAAACGGTACATGAAGTGCATGACAGTGTCAAATAATTTCTGGCTAAAATGTTTAAGTGTCCTGGAAGACTCGTGGCAGAAGCATGTCTGTAAATCACATCTCCATAGTCTAGAGAACAAAGAGAAAAATAAATGCTGTTCCAGATGTGCTATACTGGGGAATATACAACAACACTGAATATGATTCAACCAAACTGCAGGTATTCTCCACAGTAACAGCACATCAACCTGAGTCAGGGCTGCATTTACCTAAACTCATAAGCAACTGAGTGTTGTGTGTAGCCTACTCCTGAAGAGTCCTCTGAAGTGGACATAGGCCTACTTGGACTCTGTCCAGATGACCTTTCCCCTGTGTAGCCTAATTATGATGCGTGTTACAAGGTACTTATCAATTGTCTTTGACAGCAATGCAATCTACAGCCACACATCATGAAAATATGATTTGCTAAATATTAACTTCAATGACATGATAGACAGAGTTGAGTTGAGACAGAAGAGAAAGAAAAGAGTACAGTGAAGCATGATCTTGGAATTGTCGAAGGAATTCTCGCCATTTCAGCTTTCATTGTTTCGATGATAAAGTGACAGAACTGCAGTGAGCATAACAATGGGAATTACTTTCTGGTTTCTCTGTCTGTGTACAGCACCTCTGTGGGTAAGCCACTCTCCCAATTATGTCTTTGGGACAAATAGTATTTAAAAGTTCACACATCTCACTTGTCTTTAAACGCTCAAGATTTTTAACTATAAATTCATACAAGGTGTTATAACCTCCGCCAAGGAGGTTATGTTTTCGCCAGCGTTTGTCTATCTGTGTGTCTGAGAACTGTACAACACAACTCAAAAAGTAATACACGGATTTGGATGAAATTTTCGTACAACGTGTGTACTTGGACAAGTAAGAACTGATTCAATTTTGGTGGCGATCAGTGATCCAGAACACCATTGTGTCTGTAACCGTATTGCCTTGGCGGAGGTTTGCGCTCTCTGAGTGCTTTTCTAGTGTTGGATGTGCATTGATGATTTAAAATATTTGGGTAACACTTTACGGTAAGGGTACATGAATTATCATGAATTCATGCATGAAATAATTCATGATTAATTCATGATTCAAGCATTACTCCATCTCTGAATGTCTAAAGATTCATCAGGAATTAGGAATGACTCATGATGATGTACCCAGAGTAATTAATGCTTAAGATCATGTGCTATTTCAGCAGGAGGTCATTAATGATAAACAATGAATTCATGCTAATTCCTGATGATTCATTAGATATTAAGAGATGAAGTAATGCATGAATCACGAATGAATCATGAATGAAATCATGCATGAATTCATGATAATTCATGTACCCTTACCGTAAAGTGTTTACAATATTTATAATACAGTACCTTGAGTCACAGTATTTTATCAGGTCACAGAAAGAAAATGTTGTGTTCTTGCAGCCACAGTCCTCATGACATTTATTGTTTCAAAATGTCTCTTGTAGTGTGAATGCTGGAGAAGTGCAGCCACAACACCTGTGACACCAACACGTGAGTTTTACAAGATTTCAACATTTGACAATAGCCTATAAAATGAGCATAGGTGCAGTACTGTCCTACTTATGTATATATCTCTAAATAATTAAAATGAAAATAGCAGCACAAGTGTTGCTAATTTTTGTTAAGCAAAGCAAATGTAAATATTTTTATTACAGATGAATCCTTAGGGTAACTTCAGTCAGATTTCAACATGAGCTCTAATTGCTCCAGCTACTAACTAGCCAATACTAAAGACACAAGAAATTTTGGTCCAACAATATAGGTCTCCTTGAAGAGAGAATTAGCACTAACAACTAACCCATGGGGGCAGAATTTTTAACTGTGTTTTTAACATGTTAACATGCTCCAAATGTCACCCTTAAAGTTACATGTATGGGTAACACTTTGTGGTAAGGGTACATGAATTATCATGAATTCATGCATGAAATCATTCATGATTCATGCATTACTTCATCTCTGAAAGTCTAATGAGTTATCAGGAATTAGCATGAATTCATTGTTTGTCATTAATGACCTCCTGCTGAAATAACACATGATCTTAAGTATTAGTTACACTGGGTACACCATCATGAGTCATGATTAATTAGCATGAGTCATGATTATTAGCATGATCATGTTTGTGCCCCCTCAACTAAAGTGTTGACATGGTTAAATAGGTAAAAATGAGTTGATGTAAGGGATAGACATGAGGAACTAGGCCAAAGTAGGCTAAATAAGTACTTTTATTATATCAGATTATATCAAATTCTTTTGAACAAAAACATCATGATCATGTGTAATTAGTCATGACTCATGATGATGTACCCAGAGTAATTAATGCTTAAGATCATCTGCTATTTCAGCAGGAGGTCATTCATGATAAACAATGAATTCATGCTAATACCTGATGAGTCATTAGATATTCAGAGATGAAGTAATGCATGAATCATGAATGAATCATGAATGAAATCTTGCATGAATTCATGATAATTGATGTACCCTTACCGCAAAGTGTTACCCATGTATGTAACATCATTAGACACATTACAAGACATTACTGTGGAGTGTATGACTACAAATAACTAACAAAGTGGTTAAAAGTGTTTTTATACAGTGTTTACAGAATCATTTGTAAATAAATAATATGGCAGCTTGCATAAACACACAGTTAAACCACTTTTTAAGTCATTTGTATTCACACACTAGTGAGAAGCTGTCTGTTGATGTTACATGGTTTTTGTGGTGAAATTTGGAGCTTGTAACAGGTTAAAAACACAGTTCAAAATTCTGTCCCCATGGTTTAGTGGTTAGAGTGGTTAGAATTTTCATAGGAAACCTATGGCTGGACCAAAATGTCCTGTGTCTTCAGTATTGGGTCGTCTTGAGTAGCTTTAGCTGCATTATACATCCGAAGATGCTTTCATTTTTCATCCACCTTAGATGGATATAGCCTTGGCCAGGAGGGGTTGATGTCATCAGGCGGTACCCATTGCTCATTGGGTGTTTCGACCCTCATCCGCAACACCCTCCCAATGGTGGGTCGGCAGTGGTGGCCAAGTCACTGCCCATCTCCCCTCCTGGCTTCCAGCTCACCTCCTCTCTCCTGCTCCATAGCCAGCAAGAGGCTCTCTCTGCTGCCTCCCCCATCCTGTGAATGGCCGTCTTCCTCTCCTTCCCCGTCACTCCAATGGCTGTGAACATTCTCCACACCGATTGAGCAGGGAATCCTCTACAGCCGACCTCCACCGGGAACAGCCATGCCTGCCATCCTTTCTCTCTACAGTCTTGCAACAGGTCTTGGTATTTGGCACTTTTTCTTTCACAGGCCTGTTCGCACCCCTCTTCCCATGGGACTGTGAGTTCTATGAGGATGATCTTTCTCCTCTCTTCAGACCACAGAACCACATCCGGCCTCAGGGTTGTCTGAACAACCTGAGGAAACTGCAGCCTTCCTCCCAGGTCAACCTTCATCTCCCATGATTGGGCCTTTTGAAGCAGGCTGGTTCTTGCAGTCACTGTGGCTGGTGGCTTCTCTCCCTCCCTCACAAACCGGACCGATGTTTTCTGGAGTGGTTGCCGTTTCTTCTTTTTTTCCCGCTCTAAGGTGTCCGCTAGAGCCATGAGCACCTTGTCATGGCGCCACCTGTACCTTCCTTGGGTGAGAGCAGTTTTACACCCAGAGAGGATGTGTGCCATGGTGCCCCTTTCCCCACAAAGCTTGCATGCTGGGTCCTCCCTCATCCCCCACCTAAACAAGTTTGTTGGAGTTGGGAGTGTGTCATACACAGATCTTAGCAAGAAAGAAATACGAAATGGCTCCAGTCTCCACAAGTCGGCCCAAGTGATCTTCCTCTTGGGCAGGTCCCACTTAGTCCAGGCTCCTTGCGAAACCAGCTCCACTGCCCTTGATCTCCGGCCTTCCTCTTCAAGGTTTCGCACCTCCTCTTGGATCATGGCCCTTCTGTCTCTAGCTCCGGCCTTCCTCCACTGTTGGAAATGGGTGCTGCCAAGTCCCTGCCTTCCTATGCATGGTGCTCCAATGATATCACGTAGCTTCAGTGTGCTTTCAGCCTGTGCGACGGATGTGTCCGCTGCCCACTTGCGTCCTGATCTTGTGGTGATGCCTGCCTGGCTGACTTGGTCATCCTGAGAGGCAATAGAATAGAGCTCTTGTTGAATTTGACAGGTCCCCCTTTGAGATAAATAAATTGAAAATAAGCATAATTTAATGGTACCAAAAATCCAAAATGAGTGTTGATGTTTATCAATTAGTTTGAAGATGATACCAAAACAAATTGTCTGATGTGGATAACTAAACTGATAAATTGATAGTCTTTATGGTTGAATTACAGTTGATATGAAGCAGCTATGTGAATGGTGCAGGTATGCAATGGTGCAGATGGTGGCTTTTTTTTAAACATAGGCCTAGCTGTTCTTTCATTTCAAGAAGGCTACAAAAGATAGGCTTTGAATATGACAAATGCAGGATGCTTTGTGTTGTAAAGGCATAGACTTAGGTGAAATAGAGGCATAATTAGGTTTGGTGGACAATTGAGGCAATGCAGGAAGCTGCAATTATTGTTGATTTTGAGTTTGAGCACCTTGAGATGGTTGCACTACACAAAGTAACTCTAGTTGGAGGGGAAAAATATGGAAAAATACGCAAAGCTGATAAGACAAGCTGTCCAATCGTTTCAAACCAGAACTGAATGCCCCCCTCCCTATAATCGTGTCAGGTTAAAGAACCTCCAGACCATGAATACGGATGAACAGCAGTATTATGGTCGGGCTATGTCAGTGAATTGCCCCATTTGAGAACAACAATGGCAGCTAAATGTGAATGGACTCATCCACTCTCTCACACGCCACCTCAAGCTAGTGGGTGATGAGCATTTTGACAATAATGGCAGCTGTGCATCACCCAGGTAGCAATGATTGATGAGGTCCCCCTCACTGTAAGCACTTTGGGTTTCTTGACAAATATATAAATGAAGTACTATAGCATCAGCACAGTTTTGTTACATCCTAAGCATGTAAATAAATGTATATATTTTTAAATTTTTTACATTTTTTAAATGTATATATATATTTTTTTCATTTTATTCTTATTTCTATTCTTATAAGTTTTTTTTTCTTTCTTTCTTTCTCCTTTGTCTTTTGTTTTCCCTTGTGTACTTTTTGATGATGGATGATGATGATAAATAACCATGGGGCCATTTTCCCCAAATAAACCTTCCATCATCCATTCCCTTCCCTTCAGCTCCCTCTAATGTTGCCCAGGTAACTGTGGAATCCCGCTCTGAGACTGAGCTAGTGCTGCGGTGGGCCAAAGTCAACAACAACAATAATTATAATTACATACTGATAGACAGCAGTGGAACAAATACTACCATCACTGGATCAGCTGCAGAGTCCACAGTGACACACACAGTCTCATCTCTCTCTGCTGGGACAAAATACTCTTTCACTCTCTACACTGTGTTTGAGGGAGTGAGAAGCACAGGATATCAGTTTTCAGCGGTTACAAGTAAGTTTGCTCCTGATTCAGCTTCACCTGACTTATATTCAGCAATCTTAGAGGAATAAAAAGTAAATGCTAGTTTTAAACAAGTAGTTATCCCATTGTATGTCTCACACATTTAGTTTTTATATTTCACATATTCCATATTCACTATCATTGTCCTGATGACTTCATGGAACTTGTACTGTAGGTGATGTAGGTTATGAGAATAACAATTTTACTAATATCTATTTTGCTAGTATCAATGTCCTCCAGTTTTAGTGATGTTACAGTAATTACCCAAATTTCCTCAGTAGTCTGCAATGGATTCTAATTTGTATGACAATGAACCAGGTGATCTAATTCTAATCATATTTCTACTGGAAAAAAATTATTTAGCTCAACATGGTGATGAATTCCCATTGAGTGACATTTCTTAGAAATGCCATTTTTATGTTCCTTTGAACAGAAAGAAACAACCAATTCCTTTTTTTTTTTTTTTTTTGCACATGGTCATATATAGATTATGAAGTTTCGTCAACGTAACATTTTTACTTTTTGTATGAACAACAATGTAATTAATTCAACTGTCAAGTGGATTTGGTGGTTTACCATAAATCAGTATCACTATTAGCAAATGGCATTCCCAGTAGGCATTTACTTGTATTATGTTGCAGCTTGATTGTTATACCTCTTTTGAAAGTCACTTTGGATAAGCGTCTGTCAAATACATAAATGTAAACGTAAACTAGAACCTGGGAAATTCTAGTGCACTCACATCCTGTCCAGATAGGATCTGGGAGGCTTCAGTATTTTCATGAACAAGTTCAGAGTAACTGGTAATCATACAATGATGTTTGTTAGTTCAAAGTGATTGGGAAAGAGTTTGATGTTTTTTTGTGACTATTGAATGGTAAGAACATACACAAAGCTGAAGCAGAGGCAGTCCTTCAGATAAGACGTCAAACTGAGGTCCTGACTCATAGTCTTAAAACATGCATGGCACTTGTTGCAAGAGTAGGATTTGATTTACCTGGTGTGCATGGCTAAAGACCCAACATGGCTTATTTCAAATCCCAAATTATCCTCCATTTCAATGGACTCATCCATTCTCTCACACGCCACCTCAAGCTATTGAGTGTTGTGCGTTCTGACACATAATGACAGCTGTGCTGTGCATCACCCGGGTGGTGGTGATGGGTGAGGTCACCCTCACTGTAAGCACTTTGGGTGTCTTGACAAATAAATGAAGTACTATTAAGAAGCATCAGCACAGTTTTGTGACTTCCACAAATAATCATAATCAACATGTACATGGCGATTTCCCCAAAATATTTCCCTCTCTTAATCTCATTCATCTCTATGTACTTATTTCTCTGTGTCTATTTTCCATCCCCTCCCCTTCAGCTCCCTCTAATGTTGCCCTGGTAACTGTGGTATCCCGCTCTGAGACTCAGCTAGAGCTGCAGTGGGTCAAAGTCAACAACAACAATAATTATAATTACATACTGATAGACAGCAGTGGAACAAATACTACCATCACTGGATCAGCTGCAGGGCCCACAGTGACACACACAGTCTCATCTCTCTCTGCTGGGACAAAATACTCTTTCACTCTCTACACTGTGTTTGAGGGAGTGAGAAGCACAGGATATCAGTTTTCAGAGGTTACAAGTAAGTTTGCTCCTGATTCAGCTTCACCTGACTTATACAGCAATCTTAGATGAATAAAAAAGTAAATGCTAGTTTTAAACAAGTAGTTATCCCATTGCTCTATGTCTCACACATTTAGTTTTTATATTTCACATATTCCTACTCATCATATCACTATAATTGTCCTGATGGCCTCACGGAACTTGCACTTGCTGTTTTTGATAAAGCAAGTGATGTAGGTTATGAGAATAATAATTTTACTAATGTCTATTTTGCTAGTATCTAAATGTCCTCCAGTTTTAGTGATGATGTAATTACCCAAATTTCCTCAGTAGTCTGCAATGGATTCTAATTTGTATGACAATGAACCAGGTGATCTAATTCTAATCATATTTCTACTGGAAAAAAATTATTTAGCTCAACATGGTGATGAATTCCCATTGAGTGACATTTCTTAGAAATGCCATTTTTATGTTCCTTTGAACAGAAAGAAACAACCAATTCCTTTTTTTTTTTTTTTTTGCACATGGTCATATATAGATTATGAAGTTTCGTCAACGTAACATTTTTACTTTTTGTATGAACAACAATGTAATTAATTCAACTGTCAAGTGGATTTGGTGGTTTACCATAAATCAGTATCACTATTAGCAAATGGCATTCCCAGTAGGCATTTACTTGTATTATGTTGCAGCTTGATTGTTATACCTCTTTTGAAAGTCACTTTGGATAAGCGTCTGCCAAATACATAAATGTAAACGTAAACTAGAACCTGGGAAATTCTAGTGCACTCACATCCTGTCCAGATAGGATCTGGGAGGCTTCAGTATTTACATGAACAAGTTCAGAGTAACTGGTAATCATACAATGATGTTTGTTAGTTCAAAGTGATTGGGAAAGAGTTTGATGTTTTTTTGTGACTATTGAATGGTAAGAACATACACAAAGCTGAAGCAGAGGCAGTCCTTCAGATAAGACGTCAAACTGAGGTCCTGACTCATAGTCTTAAAACATGCATGGCACTTGTTGCAAGAGTAGGATTTGATTTACCTGGTGTGCATGGCTAAAGACCCAACATGGCTTATTTCAAATCCCGAATTATCCTCCATTTCAATGGACTCATCCATTCTCTCACACGCCACCTCAAGCTATTGAGTGTTGTGCGTTCTGACACATAATGACAGCTGTGCTGTGCATCACCCGGGTGGTGGTGATGGGTGAGGTCACCCTCACTGTAAGCACTTTGGGTGTCTTGACAAATAAATGAAGTACTATTAAGAAGCATCAGCACAGTTTTGTGACTTCCACAAATAATCATAATCAACATGTACATGGCGATTTCCCCAAAATATTTCCCTCTCTTAATCTCATTCATCTCTATGTACTTATTTCTCTGTGTCTATTTTCCATCCCCTCCCCTTCAGCTCCCTCTAATGTTGCCCTGGTAACTGTGGTATCCCGCTCTGAGACTCAGCTAGAACTGCAGTGGGACAAAGTCAACAACAACAACAATGATAATTACACACTGAGAGACAGCAGTGGAACAAATACCACCATCACTGGATCAGATGCAGGGAACACAGTGACACACACAGTCTCATCTCTCTCTGCTGGGACAAAATACTCTTTCACTCTCTACACTGTGTTTGAGGGAGTGAGAAGCACAGGATATCAGTTTTCAGAGGTTACAAGTAAGTTTGCTCCTGATTCAGCTTCACCTGACTTATACAGCAACCATAGAGGAATAAAAAAAAGTAGATGCTCATTTTAAATCATTGCTGTATGTCTCACACATTTAGTTTTTTTATTTCACATATTCCTATACTCACAATATCACCATCATTGTGAGGATAACAATTTTACTAATATCTTTTTTGGGTAACACTATGCGGTAAGGGTACATGAATTATCATGAATTCATGCATGAAATCATTCATGATAAACTCATGATTCATGCATTACTTCATCTCTGAAAGTCTAATGAGTTATCAGGAATTAACATGAATTCATTGTTTGTCATTAATGACCTCCTGCTGAAATAGCACATGATCTTAAGTATTAGTTACTCTGGGTACATCATCATGAGTCATGATTAATTAGCATGAGTCATGATAAATAGCATGATCATGATGAATTCATCATGTTTGTGCCCCCTCAACTAAAGTGTTGACATGGTTAAATTGGTAAAATTTAGTGGACGTAAGGGATAGATATGAGGAAGTAGGCCAAAGTAGGCTAAATAAGTACTTTTATTATATCAAATTATATCAAATTCTTTTGAACAAAAACATCATGATCATGTGTAATTAGTCATGACTCATGCTGATGTACCCAGAGTAATTAATGCTTAAGATCATCTGCTATTTCAGCAGGAGGTCATTAATGATAAACAATGAATTCATGCTAATACCTGATGAGTCATTAGATATTCAGAGATGAAGTAATGCATGAATCACGAATGAATCATGAATGAAATCATGCATGAATTCATGATAATTCATGTACCCTTACCGCAAAGTGTTACCCTTTTTTGCTAGTATCTAAAAAATGTCCTCCAGTTTTAGTGATGATGTTAATATCACATTTTGGTCACGTGACGGTGACAACGGGGCTGATAAGCGTCCACAAGGCAACACAATGCAACAGCAATGCGGCAATGACAACGAGAGTCCTCCACTCTGGAACCCGTTCTGAAAAAAATATTGGATCAGCCCACCCAGAACGCCGTTGCCATGTGGATAAAAGGCCCAAACGACACAAAAATACTGGATAACGTTGCGGTGTAGATGGACCCTATCTTACTGAAGGAAATGAGTTGTGATTAAAAGGATTAATCATGGCAAAATTTTGTGACTATTTTTAATCGTTTGACATCATTAGTAAGATCGTACACAAACACACACAACACCTGAAGGAGATAAAATGTCAGACTGAGGTACAATGTGTAACGTTTTTACTGTTCAATATCAAAATATGCTTTACCTATTGACAAGCTTGTCCTTTCTCATGAATTTTAACCACCACTATTAACTCATTGACTGCCAGCCGTTTTAACAATAGAGCTCAAAGGTTTTGGAGAATTTTGACTGATTTTTAAAGAGCCACAGAATATTATGTGTTATGACTACATAAACAGTGAAACTACCACAAGAAAGAGCAGACTCTCTTCTTTCACCAGAAAAAAAAGTTCGTTTCTACCCCTTTCCATTGCTTAGAAATCAGCAGGCGAACATAAGCTACTTTCTCCAAAAACTCCCGTTTTTGACCAAAAAAGGGAGAAAATGAGCGTTTAGTTCTTGGATGCGCGTATTTTTCGGTCTATTAGCACGTCAAACATCGGGAAAATGCCTTCCTTTGATAAGACCACAAAAACAACAGTAACAGGGGGCTTTTGGTAATAAAATAGACATTGTTGTAACAAGGTAAATATATGCTATTACAGGCTGTGACAGCGATAACTCAGTGATCAACATCCAGCTCGCAAATTCTTACCTGACCCGGAACTGTGAGCTAGCTGGGCAGTGAAACAAGTCACAACTGCTATTTCCGTTTGCCCCAGGTTGATCTCCGATCCATCTCCCACGATTGGAACACTACTCGAACTACTATGGCAGTGACACATACTGTGATCGAGTGTGAACTGCCAAAACTTCTCCGATTTACGTCTGCACTTTGCTAGCGGCATATTTAGCCATGCCATTAGCTTTCTCTACTTCTCCCTTGGCTCTACCTATGAATCTATGCTCATCTCACATCCAAAGTGACACACTGCCACCCTCAGCAGGCCCGGCGTTATGGGCGGGCCCTGGGGTGCCGTGCCCGCCCTGGATGGCACTTGTGCCCGCCCTGGACGCCCACCGATGGACCTGTCACTTTTAGGTTATACCGCCACCACCGACTCTGAATCAAAAGATCGGAAATATAACCTCGACATCTAGGACTATAACTACGTAATAGTATTTCAGCTATGCATTTTGTTAAGAGAATAGCCTATGATGTGCAACTGTGGCTTCTGCGGTTGGTTGCTGGTTCAATTCAGAATGAGAATGCAGTAGCCTCGGAGGTGCAGACAGCTGCTGATTTTTTTTATTTTTTTTAATTAAAATGGCAGCTTTTATTCAAACACATCTAGAGCTGACCTTTGGAAACAACTTTACAGTGTGTAGGCTACTACAGTTAGTAGGCCTACAGTATAGTGGTCGTGTAGATGGCGCACTGTGTTCGATCTGTCTTTTTGCTTACAAGCTTGCGCCAATGGATAGGAGAAAACTGACAGAAAAAATACAAACCCACTACTTTCTCCGTTATTGTCTCCAACGTCTCTGTCACAGAATATGCAAGAGAATCTAAACGTGAATGAATAAATCCATATATATTTTTATGTTAAATGTGTCAATAGGCAAATTCATTTGAAGGGGTTATCTATTTGAATGGGTTAGTTGGTCTATCTATTGATGATGAAATGGTGCGACTTTGCTCTATTCGTGATTACATAGGCTCATGTTTACAGGGTATTCGCCTATTTTCTTTTGTGTGAAAACTCAAGAAAAAGCAGTAGGGCCTAGCCTGTTTTTGAGAGTCTCCATGACACGCCGACATCACACTAGGCTATGCATTCTTTTTTTAACTCATCATGTGCACTGTATGTGAATTACATTTTTCTGATTAATGGCCATTTGCGAGTAGTGAGGATCGTGCGGGTGCGCTTTTGGTCTCACAGCGAGTGGAAGGTTTAAGGGGAGGGGGAATAGCCCTCTCCCTTGCTGGAGCGGGCAGCTGTAGGCTGAGTGCAACTGATAAGTTGGTGAAGTTTAAACCAGGCCAGTAATTCTTTCGAAATAAGCATACATTCATATATTCATTCATAATATTGTGAATCCAAGCCTACAATGTCACAATCAATTTTTCCTGGGTTGTGCGAAATCTTGGCGTTTCAAAACAAGGGCATTAAATAGTAATGCAAAAGTAGAGTGCAACAAGCGCGTACACCTAATTAATGCACGCATGATGTCTACCTTCAACCCCAAATCCAAACAAACTCTCCTATATGAATGTGAGAAAAGAGTATCTCCGTTTTTCCTAGACACGTCCTTGACATATACTATCACAGATTAAAAATAAATTGGTGCCCCCTCAAGTAACGCAGTGCCCGCCCAGCAATTTGCGTCTGGCGCCAGGTCTGACCCTCAGGATCAATTTGGAACAACAATTTTCGACGGAGAATTCTGATATTTACAGACAAGGTTCCCTAGGTCTTTCTGCAGCCCGCCCCATTAAAAAACGCAACTAAAAACTAAAGACGTCATTGGCAGTGAACGGTAGTATTTCGGTTGACGTCTAAAGACATGCATGACATGACATTGGTTGACATGCATGACATGACATTGGTTGCAAGAGTAGGGGTTTCCATGGTGTGCATGGCTAAAGATCCAACCTGGCTCATTTCAAATCCCAAATTATCCTCCATTTCAATGGACTAATTCATTCTCTCACACGCCACCTCAAGCTAGTGGGTGATGAGCATTTTGACAATAATGGCAGCTGTGCATCACCCGGGTGGTGGTGATGGGTGATGTCCCCCTTCCACTGTAAACACTTTGGGTGTCTTGTCAAATAAACGAATTAGCCTACTATTAAAATGTCAGGCCACCATTTGTGGAAATAAGTTCATTTTGCACCTCCCCTCGAGTTAAGAAATTGAGTTTTACCTTTTTTCTGTTCATCAAGCCATTCTCCGAGCCTGACGATACGACTTGCAGCTCTAGCCTAGCATAGTTGCTTGAATCGAATTTGAACAGCTAGCATCGCACCCACTAGCATCACGCTTAAAAGTAATAAATATTTCCGGTAATTTTCCCATTTAAATGTCTTCTCATATCTAGTTGGAAAATGTAATAATACTTGCAGAAAATGAAACGTGGCAATTTCCTCGGTTTAATTATCTTGGAACTATAATCCAGTTTGGCGTAATAATCAACACACGTAGTGAATGTAACATGAACGTTTGTTGTGTTTGTTGGGACTATTTTCAGGGGCTACTTGGATTTGAGTGTGCTGCTGCGCCACACGCGTTGATCATTACGCAGAAATTAGATATGTATTATATTCCAAACCAATTCGTCCAAAGAAATCGGCACGTGTCATTTTCTGCAAGTATTATTACATTTTCCAACTAGAGATGAGAAGACATTTAAATGGGAAAATTACTGGAAATATTTATTACTTTTAAGCGAGATGCTAGCAGGCGCGATGCTAGCTGGTCAAATTCATTTCAAGGATCTATGCTAGGCTGGAGCTGCAAGTCGTATCGCCAGGCTCGGAGAACGGCTTGATGAACAGAAAAAAGGTAAAACTCAATTGCGTAACTCGAGGGAGGTGCAAAATGAACTTATTTCCACAAACGGTGGCCTGACCCTTTAAGAAGCATCAGCACAGTTTTGTGACTTCCTAAAATGATCATAATCATGCAAGTAAATTTTAGACAAGATTGGGCCATTTCCCCAAAATATTTCCCTCTCTTAATCTCATTCATCTCTATGTACTTATTTCTCTGTGTCTATTTTCCATCCCCTCCCCTTCAGCTCCCTCTAATGTTGCCCAGGTAACTGTATCCCGCTCTGAGACTCAGCTAGAGCTGCAGTGGGACAAAGTCAACAACAACAATAATTATGATTACATACTGAGAGACAGCAGTGGATCAGAGACCACCATCACTGGATCAGCTGCAGGGACCACAGTGACACACACAGTCTCATCTCTCTCTGCTGGGACAAAATACTCTTTCACTCTCTACACTGTGTTTGAGGGAGTCAGAAGCACAGGATACAACTTTTCAGAGGTTACAAGTAAGTTTGCTCCTGATTCAGCTTCACCTGACTTATACAGCAATCTTATAGGAATAAAAAAGTAGATGCTCATTTTAAACAAGTAGTTATCCCATTGCTGTATGTCTCACACATTTAGTTTTTATATTTCACATATTCCTACACTCACCATATCACTATCATTGTCCTGATGGCTTCATGGAACTTGTACTTGCTGTTTTTGAAGTTATGTAGGTTATGAGAATAATACTTTTACTAATATCTATTTTGCTAGTATCTAACAGTGATGTTCACAAGTCATTTATTCCAAGTCCAAGTCAAGTCTCAAGTCTTTGTACTCAAGTCCAAGTCAAGTCTCAAGTCCTGCGGGGCAATGCCAAGTCAAGTCTCAAGTCAAGTCTCGAGCCTCCCAAGTCCATGTCAAGTCTCAAGTCTCAAATGGCTCAAATTTGTTTTCTCATCAGATACTGTCAGAGATGATGATGCATTTCTGGAATATCATCTATTATTGCAGTAGAGCAGGGCGGTATGACCAAAATCTCACAATATTTTTTAGAAGCACACCGCTTTCACAGAATTTGTATTATTTTTTTTCCATATTACCATATGGTTATGAGTCATGAATATTGGAGATTGCACTAAAATATAATAATAGATTTCCTGCTTGGACTCTTTACTCCTTTTCTCAAGCCTTTTTGAATCTTGGGGAAAAAAATCCCTTTGACAGGTTGAGGGTGGACATAATTATACACACGATCTGCTATTGACGAATCAGCTGTAATGTTAGACCTGAGAAAATTTAGAATGCAGTTGTATGCATGAGGTACATTGCACCTAAGAGGAAATATTGTGCCTATGCATAACAAAACATCAGAAAAAACGAAATAATTAAATTAACAATTCTGTGAAATGAACATTGTTCACGAGTCACAAGGCTCAAGTCCGAGTCAAGTCTCAAGTCATTGAGGGCAAGTCCAAGTCAAGTCTGAAGTCACCAGAATGAGCGACTTAAGTCAAGTCCAAGTCCAAGTCCAAGTCTCGAGTCCAAGTCCCCATCACTGGTATCTAAACAATGTCTGTCCTCCAGTTTTAGTGATGATGTTAATTACCCAAATTTCCTCAGTAGTCTGCAATGGATTCTAATTTGTATGGCAATGCACCAGGTGAACTAATTCTAATCATATTTCGGTAACACTTTGCGGTAAGGGTACAAGAATTATCATGAATTCATGCATGAAATCATTCATGATAAATTCATGATTCATGCATTACTTCATCTCTGAAAGTCTAATGAGTTATCAAGAATTAACATGAATTCATTGTTTGTCATTAATGACCTCCTGCTGAAATAGCACATGATCTTAAGTATTAGTTACTCTGGGTACATCATCATGAGTCATGATTAATTAGCATGAGTCATGATAAATTAGCATGATCATGATGAATTCATCATGTTTGTGCCCCCTCAACTTAAGTGTTGATATGGTTAAATCGGTAAAATTTAGTTGACGTATGGGATAGATATGAGGAACTAGACCAAAAAAGGCTTAATAAGTACTTCTATTATATCAAATTCTTTTGAACAAAAACATCATGATCATGTGTAATTAGTCATGACTCATGATGATGTACCCAGAGTAATTAATGCTTAAGATCATCTGCTATTTCAGCAGGAGGTCATTAATGATAAACAATGAATTCATGCTAATACCTGATGAGTCATTAGATATTCAGAGATGAAGTAATGCATGAATCGCGAATGAAATCATGCATGAATTAATGATAATTCATGTACCCTTACCGCAAAGTGTTACCCGTATTTCTACTAGAAAAAATAAATAATTTAACTTAACATGGTGGGTACAATGAATTCCCATTGAGTGACATTTCTATGCAATTTTTATATTCCTTTGAACAGAAAAAACCAACCAATTCCTTTTTTGCACATGGTCATATGAAGTATAAATTATGTGTTTAGTCAACGTGACATTTTTACTTTCTTTTGTATGAACAGGAATGTAATTAGTGCAACTGTCTTGTGGATTTGGTGGTTTACCATAAATCAGTATAATTAGAACCTGGGAAGTTCTAGTGCACTGACATCCTGTCCAGATACGACCTGGGAGGCTTCAGTATTTTCATGAACATGTTCAGAGTAACTGGTAATCATACAATGATGTTTGTTAGTTCAAAGTGATTGGGAAAGAGTTTGATGTTTTTTTGTGACTATTGTAAGAACATACACATATTACAGCTGAAGGAGAGGCAGTCCTTCAGATAAGACGTCAAACTGAGGTCCTGACTCACTAGTCTTAAAAGATGCATGGCACTTGTTGCAAGAGTAGGGGTTTCCATGTGCATGGCTAATCCAACATGGCTCATGTCAATCCCCAAATTATCCTCCATTTCAATGGACTCATCCATTCTCTCACACGCCACCTCAAGCTAGTGAGTGATGAGTGTTCTGGCACATAATGGAAGCTGCGCATCACCCGGGTGGTGGTGAGGGGTGAGGTCACCCTTCCACTGTAAGCACTTTGGGTGTCTTGACAAAGATATTGAAGTACTAATAAGAAGCATCAACAAATTTTTGTGACTTCCTGACATAATCATGATCATGCAAGTAAAGTTTAGACAAGATTTGGTGTAACCATGGGGCCATTTCCCCAAATTAAATTTCTCTCTTAATTTCATCCTTCTCCATGTGTTTATTTATCTGTGTCAATTGTCCATCTCCTCCCCTTCAGCTCCCTCTAATGTTGCCCAGGTAACTGTGGTATCCCGCTCTGAGACTCACCTAGAGCTGCAGTGGGACAAAGTCAACAACGACAACAATTATGATTACATACTGATAACCCCCCTCGGAGCAGAGTCCACCATCACTGGATCAGCTGCAGGGAGCACAGTGACATACAATGTCTCGTCTCTCTCTGCTGGGAAAAAATACTCTTTCACTCTCTACACTGTGTTTGAGGGAGTGAGAAGCACAGGATATCAGTTTTCAGCAGTTACAAGTAAGTTTGCTCCTGACATACTGTAACTTCACCTGCCTTATGGAGCAACCTTATAGGAATAAAAAAGTAGATGCTCATTTTAAAATTAGCTATGCCATTGCTGTATGTCTCTCACATTCGTTTTTATAACACACGTTTTCCTATACTCACCATATCACCATCAATTGTCCTGATGGCTTCATGGAACTTGCTGTTTCTATTACTGTAAAGCAAGTGATTTAGGTTATGGGAATGATAATTTTACTAATATCTATTTTGCTAGTATCTAAACAATGTCCTCCAGTTTTAGTGATGATTTCCTAACTAGTCTGCAATGGATACCAATTTGTATGGCAATGCACCAGGTGAACTAATTCTAATCATATTTCTACTGGAAAACAAAAAAATTGAGCTCAACATGGTGGGCACAATGAATTCACTTTGTCTGACATTTCTTGACACGGCCATTCTTCAACAACCTATTATTTGTTTGCACACTGTCATATAGCCCAGGGGGGTATTCCATCAACGGAGCTATTCGCTAAGCCGCGCTAATTTCGGCAAGCGGCGCTAGTTTCAGTGTGAGTTCAGTTCCATTACTCTCGCTAACAGTAATCGCAGCTGAGTTGTTGGGGTAACATATGCTCCCAAACTAACCAGCTCCGTGGCAGGTTAACTGCAAGGCTTAATAAAGCGGTGTCTCAGAAAATGCAATCAGTCAGAAACACAAGTCACCCAAAAAGGTTCCATACACCTGCTTAATAATCTTTCCCACCAAATAAAGGTTGATAGGTTTTGCAAACACTGTGATCATGCATGAATTCCCCTTTTTACTAAACTACTATTGATATTTTGATGTATCTATTAGGAATAATTTTAGTTACGAATTAAAAACAAATGCATACATAATCAAAGACGTGTCACATGCCGGCCCATCACGTGGTGTCTGGAGTTGTAGGCTACGTCTTAATTGAATGATTGATTGATTTCAGTTGCAGGTGCAAGTCTGCTGTGGCAGAACAATGAGACTGGCAATTTGCTCCAACAAGCAATGGCCAAACATTATGATTCAAAATATAATTTCAATCACCTTTTCCACTTTCTGCATTGCCAGTAGGACTACTACTATAAAACATGTGATATTCAGTTATTTCACACAAAATCCAACAGATGACGTATGCATATCGAAGTTTCTTTCTTGTAATTCTTTTATTTCTGCCTTAATTTTACGACAGTTCATCAGGTATTCCTAAATCACCTATTTAGGTCTAGTGTTGAGCTCGTGCACGCAGCCTTGTTTAAGTTAACGAGAGGCAGACGCAGCTAACTTGCGTTGATGGAATGGCTTCAGCCTCATCTCTGAGTTGACGCTACTTCAAACGAGGCTTAATCACATAAGCGCCGATATCATTAGCGACTTTGCAGGAATACCCCCCAGGTCTATTATGTAAATTGGTAATTTGCAACTCTGGGTCCAGTGTCTGTTCATAGTGTGTGGTTGCTCCACAGTAAATCTGTGCAGACATCTGTGTGTGCTACACTCTGTTTCAAATATGAGCCCTAACTTTCTCTCTTCCTGTATGTATATCCCTCTGTTTCTGCCCCCCAGCTCCTCCTGGTGTTGCCCAGGTAAATGTGATTGGACGCTCTGAGACTCATCTAGAGCTGCAGTGGAACAAAGCTAACAATCTCAATCAGTTCAAAAATTACACGCTGAGATTCAGCAATGGAACAGAGACCCACATCACTGGACCAAACATAGGTCTCACAGTGACACACACAGTCTCATCTCTCTCTGCTGGGACAAAATACACTTTCACTCTCTACACTGTGTTTGAGGGATTGAACAGCAAAGAATCTATCATCACCACAGTTACAAGTAAGTACCCTTTTGATCCATTCAGTTCACTCCTATCAGGAACACTTGGAGAAAAAACAGTAAATGCTCATTGTTCAATGTCCATGTTTACACCAGCAGATGTTCTAATATTTTCAACATTATTTCCTCAGTGTTGATCAGTGGTTGTCTTCTCACCTTCATCATTCAGATTTAATTTTGTCCTACAGTCATACTGTATGAGACTGTCATAATATTTGTAAATGCACAGTCACATAATGTAAAATTCGTAAATATGTTTTTAACATTCCATGTCTTTGCACCAGTAGTCTTCTTTCTAAACTCCTTCTTTCCATTCCTCTAAAATTTTGTCTGTTGTCCGTCCCTTTCCCTTCAGCTCCCTCTAATGTTACAGAGGTTACTGTGGTATCCCGCTCTGAGACTCACCTAGAGCTGCAGTGGGACAAAGTCAGCAACAGCCAAAACTATAATCAGTATAATTACACACTGATAGACAGCAATGGAGCAGAGACCACCATCACTGGATCAGATGCAGGGACCACAGTGACACACACAGTCTCATCTCTCTCTGCTGGGACAAAATACTCTTTCACTCTCCTCACCGTGTTTGAGGGAGTGTACAGCTCAGAGTATATCATCACCACAGTTACAAGTAGGTACCCTTTAATTCATTCAGTTAAAGCGGAATTCCGGTCAAATTTCAACAAGAGCTCTATTGCTCAAGCTACTTGAGATGAACCAATACTGAAGACACAAGACATTTTGGTCCAACCATACAGGTTTTCTTGAACAGAGAAAAAGCCCTGACAGTTGACCCAACGGGGCAAGTTCAAAACTGTGTTTTCAGCATATAAACATGCACCAAATGTCACCCAAAAAGCTATGTTTTAACCACTTTTCCAGCCATTTGTAGCCATACACAATACAATTCTGTGTTGTAATGTGTCTGATGATGTTGCATAGCTACACATGTTTAGATGCTGAAAACACAGGTTTATCACAGGGCCAACTGTCAGGGCTTATTCTCTGTTCAAGAAAACCTATATGGTTGGACCAAAATGTCTTACGTCTTCAGTATTGGCTAATCTCAAGTAGCAATAGAGCTATTGTTGAAATTTGACGGGAATTCCCTTTTAATTATTAGGGACACTTGGAGAAAAAAACATTAAATGTTCATTTACAGAATCTAAGAAAGTGAGGAGGTGTTCAATTTCAGTTTTCACATTTATATCTAACACCTTGAAGAATATGTGTAACAAAAATCTTGGTTATACTCTATGTTTCTGTTAAAATTTAGCCAGCTCTGGTCATTCAAATGTCACAACAAACTTAATACTGCACTAGAAATGCGTGATTAGCAGATGTGAAAATGTTTTTAATTAAATTTGGGCAAGTTGTGGTTGAATCCTCGCTAGCACCTTGATTTGCAAAAACCTAAAAACAACTAGCAGATTTCAGGCGGGTGTGATTTGGAAATTTGACAAAATGAACGCTGGTTATGATGGATGGATGGTGGAAAGATGATGAGTTTTGTGATGCAGTTACGGATGAATAATATCCTAATAATTGATTCAGATGGATGGTGGAAAGATGATGAGTTTTGTGATGCAGTTACGGATGAATAATATCCTAATTGCACATCTCTGCTGCACACATTTCATTCAGTATGTCAGTGTCTGTTTACTGTACATGTACTGATGATTACTTCAGTGTTTTTTGAAGCCTTAGAAGTGCAAAAAAATCAGTCACTATTGTGGATTAAATGGATTAAAAGAAAAACAGGCCTGTTTCTTCTAAATTGCTGATTGGTATTTTGTCTTTTCCTCAAAGAAATCAATTGTGCTGTTGGACAGTGGACCACCACCAGCTCCACCATTGATGGGCAGGTTCTCGGTCTGTTCTCCATGGCAACAGCTATTAATGGCAGTGATGCTGATGCTGTGAGTGGCACTGTGGCGGGAAACAAAGTGTCCTTCAGTGGCCTTTACCCTGGAGCTACTTACAGTGTCACACTCTACTATGAGTTAAATCAGGAGAAACTCATTCAATGTTCACACAGTTTGATTTTAGGTGGGTTTCTGCTTTTCCTAGACTTACTAAGCAATGCAATACAATATAAAATATTCATATATGTATTTAGATAACACAGAATAGATTTGACCAATATTGGATATTGATGACTTTATTACATTAAAGATGCCATTTATGTTAAATATGCTTATATGACTTCTGTTGCTCAACATAGATCCTGCAACAGTGAGCATTATTAACTTTTATCCTGGAGACTATTCCATTGCTCTGAAGTGGGAGAGGCCATTAGGTGTGTGGACTGAAGTGGAGGTGAATGTTACTGGGAAAGGCTCTCACTTAGAGACAGGCACAGAATTGATAGTAACTGGACTGCAGCCTGCTCAGACCTACACCATCAGTATCACAACACTTACTGGAACCATGAGGAGCTCACCTCTATGGTTCAGCCGCTCAACTCAATCAAGTGAGAATTTGTGTGTTATATTGTGTACATATTTGAGAGTAATACATATTTTTAAAACAGCTGCTGTTTGTCGCCGCTGCTGGTTTAGGACACCCATGGAACAATATTGAACTGCTTTGTGAAATGATGTCTATAAAGTAATTGCACACTGTATTTACCTGATGTGTAATGATCTCTCCTGTGTTCCTTCCTTCTCTGCTTCCCTCAGCTGTGATCTGGGTACCAATGCTGGTCATCATCATAACGCTGGGCCTAGTAGGGGCGGGAATGTTTGTGTATCGAAGGAAGTTCAAATCTCTCAAGTAAGTAATTACAAAATTCAGGATCAGATCATTCATTCAGATCATTAATTTATATTTCAACTGTAATTGTAAACTAAATGTCACACTCGTTTTCTTTCCTGTACAGAAAAGAACAGGCTCCAATGAATCAAACTCAGACTAAAATGGATTCTTCTCAGAATAAATTCAAGTATGTTTTATAAAATCAGTTTAATTAAGAAGAAATAATAGACAGTTCCTCTTAGTTTCTGCTGAGTAAAACACGTATTGAGCTAAACTGTTGCTAAAGAAGTATTTGCAAAACACACTTAAACACAGCTTGCAGACTACAACATGTAACCCTGTACAGAATACAAGAAATACATAGGCTACTTTAAAACACCTAGGAATATTGAGTTGGCTCAGATGTTAGGCTATAACGAGTGATAAGAGATGACGAGTGATAAGAGTGGCTATTCATAATCATGGATCTATAACAAAGCCTTCTTTATTTTTTCATGGAATTGTTAAAAGAAAAACAGTGAAAAGTGTTACAGAGCGCTTATTTTCCATTACCAACTGACTATGCTTTACACAGGGCAATTCCAGTAAACAGATTTAAAGAACATTTCCAGCAGCTAAGCCGTGACGATAACAAAGACTTTACAATGGAATATATGGTATGAAAATAATCCTTTCAGTCATTCAACATACTACATTGTACAAATACATTATATTCATTAGTCTTTGTCTCAAAGCAATTTAGCACTGTAGGAGCAGACCTATCTCAGCTTCAAGCCACTCTTCCAGAAAACAAGAGCAAAAATAGATTCATCGATATACTACCATGTAAGCACAAACAAGAACACATTGTCCTCTCTAACCTATACAAATATACCGTACATCTGCCACCATTGTTATATCTAATGTCTGTCGCTTTATTTCATTGTCAGATGACTGTTCTCGTGTGAAGCTAGGTTCACATGGCCAAAATTCAGACTACATCAATGCCAACTACATTCCTGTGAGTCTATGTGACTTACTAAAGCACAGCTTTATGTATACTTTTTCTATAGTTTTTGCTAACTGCATTAACCATAGTAACTAAAGTGTCAGTATCCATGGTAAAGACCAACTGCATTCTCACCTATTAGGGCTATGGGGGCAATACCATGAACTACATTGCAGCACAAGGTCCACTCCCCACCACTGTCAATGACTTCTGGAGAATGATCTGGGAGCAAAAGTCAGAGAGGATCGTCATGGTGACAAGATGTACAGAGAATGGAAGGGTGAGTGTGATGAATACATGCATTTTGTATGCATGCACACTGATTACATAAAATATGGAAACACAAGTTCCCACAACCAATAAGATAGCCCGTCCTCTGATAATAGCTAGTAAGAGTCATAATAACAGCCTTCTATCAACATTTCCCCCCCTCCACACACATTTGGATATGTTAACATAAGTAGCATACAGAGGAGATATTAACATTAAAGGAAAAAATCTGGTGTGAATCAATCAATATTCCTGTTGTTTGATGTTGCTGAGAAAATTCAGTAAAACTTTTGATAGATTATTGAATTTGTGAAAGCAATGCAACTGATAGAGCACAGGCAAATGAAGCTGAAGCAAAGCTGAAGCTTAGCGATAGATAGCTGCTCTTTTGTAAATTCAGTGACTCAGAGTGTGCTGTCAGAAATCCCAAAGACAGGAAAAAGAGACTTTTATTTAAGTTGAACTGTGTGGTTGGGACTTTTATGTTGACAAACTGTAATACAGGAAGTTGAGTCTACAGGTTCTCATTGTTGTTTTCTTGTGAAGCACATGTAGATTGGAGCACATGTAAAGTGCTGAACACATGTAATGTATAGAGTTGGTGTGTTTTTGCTTGGTGAACAAGAAATAAGTTGAAAAGGGGAGCTTAAAGAAAGCCTGGGGGAAGCCACTGGTAAGAATGTTTAATTGTAAAGATGTTTGCTGTGTAAATTAAAGTTTGCCAATGGTAATTTGAAGTAAAAGCTACATGCTGCTAACTTAGCTGTGACCTTTAGCTTAGCTTTATAGATACTAGCTATAGCTTATAGCTCATGTAAATGCTATTTTATGCTAGGTTAGCTGTCGTGTGCTGTGCCGTGCTAGGTGGCTATTCAGTAGCACTTGCTATATTTAAAGTAATTTGTGTATTGTATTTTGATTTGTTTTCTTTGTAAAGGTTTTCAACCTACTGCACTACTGCACTATCTACTGCTAATTTTAATAAATGAGAAGAAGGATAATGAAGAAGTGTTGAGTTGATCCGTGATTCGACCCCATATTTGGCTAAGGTTTTTTCAAGTTCAGCCAGTCTTTAAGTAAAACCCCAAAGAACTTGACAGTTGAAAACCATTGCTGGCCCAGTCGACAACCATCTATTGTGAAGGCTAAAGACTAGCACCGTGCTAATTGATGACCTGTGAGGCCGCGTGCTCAGCATTGAGACAGGAAGATTAAAGGCTTCAGCTAGTCCAGCTAGTAGATGCAAAGGAGGATTGCTGCTACAGTGAATCATTTAAAAAGCACAAGAAGGCATTGAAGTAATTCATAAGGTAAGAAGTCTCACATTTCAAGATGGCGGTTGAAGCTATTGGCAAGTCACTGGATCAGCTGAAAAAAGAAAGGACAGTTTCAAAGGGTTGTTTCACCAAACAAAGTAACTACCTCAGTAGAACTGCTGGCGACTTAACTGAGTCAGAGCTCAGAGAAGAATTCGCAAAGCTCTCTGTTGATGCACGTAAGCTTGTTGACGCCAATGATGACTACAGAGCTGGGTTAGAAGCAGAGCTTGAATCCAAAGCAGAAGAAGGCGAAGAGGCTGTGCTTGACAAGGAGCAAGATGCAAGTTTCAAGAAAGTCACCAGTGACTGTGAGCAGAAGTTCGCAGAGGTAAAAGCCACTGTTCAGAGCCACCTCTGGGGCAAGTATGGAAGTGACGCACTGGAGGCTGCTTTTGAAGAAGCAGAGAAAGCCTGTAGCCATGCCTACACCATACCTGTGCAGAGTGAAAACTATGAAGGCTATGAAGTCCGCCTCACTGTTGTGGAAAAGCTAATCAAGGAAGCTTCTAAACTTCTATCTGCCTGGGAGTCTTGGGTTCCAACTTCAGAGATGGATGAATTCCGAAAGCGAAGCAAGGACCTGAAGGTTGCCTATACTGACCTTGAAATGAAGAAAGCTGAGTTTGCTAGGGCAAGGAGGATTGATGAGGAAAAGCAGGCTACAGAAGTGAAGCCGGTGCTAAGTGGAAAGAATCCACCAGTCATAAAACTCAAGCCAACTCAACTGCCGACATTTAATGGTTGCAAGAGGGATTTCCACCATTGGAAGATGGATTGGGAAAGCCTTCAAAAGCAAGGAGAGCCAACCGGCTCACCAGAGGTTAGAAAGATTCAGCTTCTTGACAGTGTGGGTGAGAAGATTGTGAAAGATCACAGACTGTCGGCTTACAGCACGGCAGATGACATTTTCAGAGTGCTGGAAAATAGGTATGGAAATAAGTACACCATTGCTCTGGAGATTGTTGAAGAACTAGAGAAGATTCCGTCTGTGAGAGGAAATCAGCCAAGAAAAGTGGTAGACTTAATCCAGACGATTGAGAAAGCACTCGCGGATCTGACAGATCTAGGAAGCACTGGTGCCATTAAAAACCCTCTAGTGGTGAAATCCATAGAGAGCAAACTTCCAGAGTTTGTAAAGAAGGACTGGCTTGTGTTTATGGTGGATCCCAGGAATGGTGTCACTCAAGATAACCACTTCGACATGCTTCTCCAGTTCCTGAAGGCGCAGGAGGAGATCTTCGAGAGACTGGACCACTTAAGGACAGACAAGCCAGAGAGACCAGATGGCGCTGACAAGAAGTTCAGCAAGAAAGTTGCTTCAACGAAAGCTACAGAAAGAAAGAATGAAGGGTGTGTCATTTGTGGAAATGAGAAACACCAGAACAAACTTTTCTTCTGTAAGAAGTTTAAAGGCATTCAGCTGTCTGAAAGAGAAGCTGCTGTGAAAAAGATTGGCGCTTGCAGAGTGTGCTTAGGATGCCATAAGGACAGTGATGACTGCAAAGACACTTACCTGTGCAGAAGCTGTAAGGAGAGAGGCTCTTCAGATCATCACTTTCTTCTCTGTCCAAGGGGAAACGCCAAAGGAGGGGTCTCTGAGAAACCTCGGAAAGAGAACAAGAACAGGAAGACCTTGACTGAGGAACAGGAAAAGTTCTTGAGTGAACTGTCCCCAGAATTGGCAGAGAGGTGTCGGATGGCCTTCACGAACAACTCGTCCAAAGTCAGCTGCTCTGTAGAATCCAAGGGTGATCTTCTGAAGGAAAGCGGACTCACAGAACTTCCTGTCATCATGATGTTGATGGAGGTGACCGCAAACGCAGGGCAGAAGATAGGAACCCTGGTGGATCTAGCATCGGACACTAATTATATTACCCATAAAGCTGCCAACAGATTGAATCTCAGGAGCGAGAGAATCACACTTGTTGTGCATGGAGTGGGTGGTATGACCACCAAAGTGGACACAAGAAGATATCTTCTCAGAGTTCGGGTCAAGACCTCAAAAGGCGCTGTAAGGGCACATGAGCTTGTCTGTTATGGCTTGAAGGAGATTGCGAAAGTCCATCAAGTAGTCACGCCTACACAGTTGAAGAAGTTCTTCCCAGAAGTTGACCTTGAGGACCTGAGAAGACCTGAGGAGATAGAGCTGCTCATTAGTCACAGAGAAGGGAGACTTGCCCCACAGAGAGTGAAAGTTGTGGGGGATCTCGTCCTGTGGGAAAGCCCTCTGGGAAAGACAGTAGGGGGAGCACATCCCGATCTGTTTGAGCAAGTAAGTGTTGCTGCACACAAGTCAAGGACGCACTTCGCTCGTTCAATGAGAACAGCTGCCGTCAGATATGAAGAGATCCTTGCTGAGCCGACCTTCAAGGTTAGGACAGTTCACCTCAAGGACTCCTTGGTTGAGGCCAAGCACACAGCCGCCACTCACCGAGACTTCCTAGAGTGGTGGAGGTGGGACAGCATTGGTGCGGCCTGTGAGCCTAAGTGTGGTGGATGCCGCTGTGGGAACTGCCAACCTGGTGGCAAGGAAATGACCCTAGCAGAAGAAAGGGAGCTTGAGGTCATAAAAGATGGCCTCACCTATGTCATCGAAGATGAGCATAGCCCGTCTCCGCACTGGGATGCAAGATATCCATGGGTGATGGATCCAGCTTGCCTCCCTAATAACAGAAGTGGAGTTGAGGCCACGTTCTTAAGGACTGAAAAGCGTCTCAGGAAAGAGCCTGAGTGGCTTTCCGCTTACACAGCTCAAGTCCACGAGATGGTTGAGCGAGGAGCTGCAAAGAGACTCACACCAGAGATGATCGACAACTGGAGAGGACCAGTCTGGTATGTGAGCCATCTAGTAGCGCCCAATCCGCACTCTGTCACCACTCCAGTGCGCCTTGTGTGGAACAGTAGTCAACAGTTCAAAGGAGTGAGCATGAATGATCTGCTGTTAAAAGGGCCGGACGTCTTAAACCCAATCAGAGCTGTCCTACTCAGGTTTAGAAGAGGTGTACACGCAGCCTTAGGAGACATCAGGAAGATGTACAACTCAGTGTGGTTGGAGGAGCGTGAGATGCACTTGCACCGATTCCTTTGGAGAGACAGTCAGGATGAGGAGATTGGGGAATACGCCATCACAAGAGTGAATATAGGCGACAGACCGGCTGGATGCATAGCGCAACTTGCCATGCGTGAAACAGCAAGGCTCCCTAAGTTCTCTCAGTAGAGAGGAAAATCGTCCGCACACTGCTTACTCCCAAAGAGGCCTTTTATTCAATTAAAAACATAAAGCAACGTTTCGACCCGGCAGGGTCTTCATCAGGCTTAGGTGTCACACATCTAAGCCTGATGAAGACACACCTAAGCCTGATGAAGACCCTGCCGGGTCGAAACGTTGCTCTATGTTTTTAATTGAATAAAAAGCCTCTTTGGGAGTAAGCAGTGTGCGGACGATTTTCCTCTCTACTCTGACACGTTTCCTTGTCCTGCACCTGGCCTCAGCGAGGTGGGATGTGCATACATTTACTTGGTCAAAAACTCCCTAAGTTCTCTCACCTCGAAGAGGCAAGGAGAGTACTGGAGGAAGACAGCTATGTGGACGACATCTTGACTTCCCACAATGACGCAAACCGTCTAGACCAGGTCTCCAAGGAGATTGAAGAAATCCTGCAGGCTGGTGGATTTTCCTTGAAGCCATGGGTCCGGTCTGGGCAAAGTGGGAGGCAGGAGAGTAAAACAGAAGCCCTGACGGCAAAGACTCCGTCTGAGATGGGAAAAACACTTTTGCTGCCGAATCAGATGCGAGACGAGGATAACAAGGCCTTAGGCATTGGATATCTGGCAGAAGAGGACAGACTCTATATGATGACCTCAATCAACTTTTCCAGGAAGAGGGGAAAGATGAGAACAGGACAAGACCTCTCCGCAGAGGAGGTGAGGTCTGAGACACCTGACCCTTTGACAAGAAGAGAGCTACTGAGTCAGGTAGCTGGGCTCTATGATCCAGTTGGACTGGTCTCACCGATCAAGCAGAAAGGTGCTATCCTTGTCAGGAAGGCTTTTCAGGAGTCAGGAAGTGGAAATCTGGCTCGAAGCACTTGGGACAAGCCACTCTCTGAGAGCCTCAGGGAGGAGGCCATCAGGTTGTTCCAAGAGTATGCACAGCTGGGACAGATCAAGTTCCACAGAAGTCTTACACCTTCAGGCTGGAGGGGAAAGCCTTTGGCTATCACTTTCTCTGATGGAAGTGACAAGTCGTATGGAGCTGTTCTGTACCTGAGGTGGGAAACAGACCAAGGTGTTGATGTCCGACTAGTGGAGTCCAAGGCCAAACTGACGCCACTTGACCAGAAAGGAGATGCTGTTAAAGCTGAAGTCTGTGGCGCTGTCTTTGCGGCGAGGCTCAGGAAGTTCATAGAGAAACATGGCCGGATGGAAATAGACCGTTGGTTTCATCTACTTGACAGCCAAACAGTTCTTGGAGCTATTCAGCGAGACAGCTATGGCTACCAGACATTCTTTGCCAACAGGATAGGAGAGATTCAAAGAGCTGGACCTGTTGAGGACTGGTGGTGGGTACCAGGTAGCATCAACATTGCGGACATTATCTCAAGAGGAGCTACTTTGAAGGATCTCCAAGAGACTTGGCAAAGTGGACCCGAGTTCCTGAAGTGGCCGTTGGCTGACTGGCCAATAAAGTCTGCAGCAGAAGTTGTGACAGATGCCAGAGCCAGCATCAATAAGATGCAAAGAAAAGCATTTGCAGCAGCAGTAACAAGGGCTCAACTTAAAAGATGTCAAGGGGCCGCTGCAAAGGAAAACCTAAAGGCTGACGAGCCTAAAGACGAAAACATTGCCGACCTGGAACAATCCAACCTCAGCTCAGATGACTGTGAAGAGTCAGTGCAGAGAGTAACACCTGCTGGATCAGCTGTCAAAGATCTCCTGGACACGACGAAGTTCAGCAGCTTATCCCGGCTGGTTGGTGTTGTTGCGTGGGTAAGGCGGGCCGCTGACAAGTGGCTGGGCCTAAGGTGTCAGACCACGAAGCAAGCAAAGTGGGAGGCACCATCCTCTAATGATTCTAAGGCACTTGTGCTCAGTGTTGAAGACCGTGAGCACGCCTTCAAGATTCTCTGCCTTGCAGCTCAAGCAGGTGTGATGTTCCCTGACACAACCCTCAACCGGTTGGTAGTGTTCAGAGGGGAAGATGGACTCCTTACCTGCGGAGGAAGGATTCAAGCCTTCAAAGAAGACAGAACTGCTGTGCCAATTCTCCCTCATGAGGCATGGATAGCCACGCTACTGGCGCAGGAAGCTCATGCTGTGAACCACGAAGGGGTGGCAGGAACACTTCTAAGGATGAGAAGGAAAGCTTGGGTTGTTCAAGGAAGGAGATTGGCCAAGAAAGCAGTGGAAAGCTGTGTAACCTGCAGAAAAGCAAGAGCGAAATCATGTCAACAGATAATGGGTGACTTACCACCAGAGCGTGCTCGGACCAGCAGCTCCATTCCAGTTCACTGCTGTGGATCTGTTTGGGCCCTATGAGGTCAGAGATGAGGTGAAGAAGAGAGTGAGACTCAAAGTGTGGGGCATCGTGTCCAGAGCCATCCATGCTGACATCGTCAGTGACTTGTCAGCTGAAGGATTTCTTCTTGCTTATCAGCGGTTTACTTCGCTGAGAGGACATCCCAACAGGGTATGGTCCGATCCCGGCACAAACTTCGTAGGGGCCAAACCTGCTCTTAAGGACCTCTATAAGTTCCTGGAGCACCTAGAGAGTTCAGGCCTTGAAGAGGAGTTTGCCAAACATGGCACAAAGTGGTCCTGGAAGATCCATCCTGCAGACTCACCTCACAGAAATGGTGCAGCCGAAGCAGCCGTCCGGACTGTGAAAAGAGCCCTGCAGAACAAATGGTGTCTTCACATGGGGAGAATTTCAGACTTTCGTGTACATGGCAGCCAACCTGGCCAATGAAAGGCCTATAGATGCTCGAGCACAAAGTCAAGAGGAATGTGTGGAGTACATCACCCCAAACTCTCTACTGTTGGGGCGTGCCTGCTCGAGTGGAGACCCAGGAGACTTCCAGTTTGAGGGTTATCCCTACAAAAGATTGAGAGTGATCCAATCGGAGGTGACCAAGTTTTGGAAGAAGTGGTGTCAGCTCGCAGGCCCAAACCTCTTTGTCAGAAGCAAGTGGCATACGAGAGAGAGGAATGTTGCTGTGGGTGACATTGTTTGGCTTGCTGATCAGAATGCCCTAAGAGGCCAATACAAGCTGGCCAGGGTCATCAGTACTAATCCTGACGGGAAAGGGATTGTGAGAGATGTCAAAGTCAGTACATTTCCCAGCTATCCTGTTATGACCAAGAGACCAAGCCGTGAGGAATGTACAAGCAATACCACCAAAGCTGGAAAGAAGACCACCGAGAAGATTCCTGCGACAGTTCTCCACAGAGATGTGAGGCGACTTGTCGTATTGATTCCAGTGGAGGAGCAACAGACTGGTAACCCAGCGGCTTAAGAAGACGGCTGCTGTGACCTCCTTGGGTTCTGGAACCAGGAGCTCAAGTGGGAGGTGTGCTGTCAGAAATCCCAAAGACAGGAAAAAGAGACTTTTATTTAAGTTGAACTGTGTGGTTGGGACTTTTATGTTGACAAACTGTAATACAGGAAGTTGAGTCTACAGGTTCTCATTGTTGTTTTCTTGTGAAGCACATGTAGATTGGAGCACATGTAAAGTGCTGAACACATGTAATGTATAGAGTTGGTGTGTTTTTGCTTGGTGAACAAGAAATAAGTTGAAAAGGGGAGCTTAAAGAAAGCCTGGGGGAAGCCACTGGTAAGAATGTTTAATTGTAAAGATGTTTGCTGTGTAAATTAAAGTTTGCCAATGGTAATTTGAAGTAAAAGCTACATGCTGCTAACTTAGCTGTGACCTTTAGCTTAGCTTTATAGATACTAGCTATAGCTCATGTAAATGCTATTTTATGCTAGGTTAGCTGTCGTGTGCTGTGCCGTGCTAGGTGGCTATTCAGTAGCACTTGCTATATTTAAAGTAATTGTGTATTGTATTTTGATTTGTTTTCTTTGTAAAGGTTTTCAACCTACTGCACTACTGCACTATCTACTGCTAATTTTAATAAATGAGAAGAAGGATAATGAAGAAGTGTTGAGTTGATCCGTGATTCGACCCCATATTTGGCTAAGGTTTTTTCAAGTTCAGCCAGTCTTTAAGTAAAACCCCAAAGAACTTGACACAGAGTCTGTTGCATTAAATTCTCTATTCTCATGGATTTAGTTTCACTTAGTTTCACTACCTGATGCATTTTATAAGCAAACTTTGCTTATAAAGTTTTTCTATGAAAGGCTGTCGACTAACGGTCTTTAGTACTATTGCCCTCAACGGTGCCTTCCAGGCAGCGCTGCCTTCCAGGCACTACTCCACTCAGTTTAGGGTTAGGATGAGGGTTGAGGGGGTTAGGGTTAGGAATAGGGTAAGGGTAGTGCCTTTTAGGCTGAGCTGCCTGGGAGGTGCTGTTGGGGGCAAAAACACCATTGAGCCCGACTAACCCTGGGTTGTGGCAGCACAGACAGAGAGCATTGCAGACCTGGAGACCACATGCTACTCTACGGCATGCAGTTAGCCTGCTAGGGCTATGTCAAAAATGGACTAGAATAAAAGATAGCTCTTTTATTTATTTATTTATTTTTTAAGATATGTTTTGCCTTTAATCAGATAGGACAGTGTAGAGATGACAGGAGACAAGTGGGAGAGGGAAATGACCTTGGGTCGGAATCAAACCCGGGTCCCCGGAGTAATGGTCTGACGCTCTAGCCACTGAGCCACAGCGCCCTGAGAGATAACTCTTTTAAATATTAAAGTATCAAACCTGATGGCAGGTTCAGTTGCGACACAGTAGCGTACATGTTCATTTTTCAAGAATCTGTTGAAATCATTGATTGAATTGATTGAATTTTGCTCTGTTCTTCGTTATGCCTGTTAAAAATCCTGTCTTTCAGAATAAGTGCGCAGAGTACTGGCCCCAGAGTCATGCTCCATGTCAGTATGGTGAGCTACACATATCCAAAAACTCAGAACGGGATGAGAGCAACTGGACTATACGTGAATTTACTGTAAAACATGTAAGAAAGAACTATTTTATTCTTCAATCATCAATGTCTTCTATGAGTAAGTGTTAATTTTTAAATTTGTGTGTATGTCTGCTGCCAGGTCGTTAAATCAGAGGTCAGATTGGTGAAGCATTTCCACTATACAGCCTGGCCGGACCATGGGGTTCCCAGAGGAACAACGGAACTGATTCGGTTCCGAAACCTTATTTGGAATCACAATAAATCTCAAACTGGGCCCACAGTGGTGCACTGCAGGTACACACCCCTCTAATGATCATATCCCAGTACCTGACATCTGCTAGTACTACATTCCAAACATACATGTACCGGTACAGTGAATGACTGAGTAAGCATGAGGATGAGTATTATTGTAGCTTCTAGAAATATGGTTTCATACAATAACCCTGTCAGTCTTTACATAGTTCTCTAACTAAACATTGACCTCAAGAGCTAAAGCTGTAAAATCCAATCCAATGTTATTATGCTCAAACATTATTATCAATTTAAAAATATTTGTGCTTGCTGTTGAATGATGTTGAATGCCTGTTGCTCTTGTCACATTAACATAAGGTGACCAGTAGCCTGGCTTTGCATTCCTACGTAGCTCCGCTCAATTATCATCTCCCTCCATGACTCTGTCTGGCATTCCGGCCATTGGCATCGTTTGCAGAGATCAATATCATTCCGCGCTAAAAAGCAAGCAGGATCGGGAGTTGTGAGAGACAACGTCGCGTTTCTGTTGTTGTAGCATAGCTTACTTTACGACCAAGTTGGTGCATAATTGGGTGAAATCAGATTGAATAGTTTCAAACTTCTACAGTTCACACCTCCAGCTTGCAATCGTTTGTCAATGGTAAAATGGCAAATCCATGTACGAAGCTAATGCATAGACCAAAGGGATGGCCAAGGTGGGCCAGGGACCAGCCCTCTCAGGTGAAGATCGGGACATTTCCCTATTTTAGTTTCAAAAATCAGGGTGAAAGTGGGTTTTCTTGCATTTTATTGGCGACAGACCAGCAAAATCAGGGTTGTCGCAGGTCACCCTACCTCACAGGTTGTCACAGATCACCCTACATTACCGGTAGTAGCTCTTGGTGTGAATGTACAGTAAGAGCGCTTAACTCAGCTGCAGCTTTAACAAGAAACATGCATTTCTTATAAATATTACCTCTCATTGCTTTAAGGCCAATCACAAACACTTGTTGATAGATGCAACACTTATCAGAAGTGCAACCGTTGACCTGGTGAGCACACGCTACTGGAGTTGAGTCATAGGCTAAACCTGAACTTGTGCTCTTTCTTGTGTGTGTCAGTGCTGGTGTTGGCAGAACAGGAACTCTGATTGCTCTGGATGTGCTGCTGCAGCAGCTGGAGAGAGAAGCAGCCGTAGACATCGCCGGATTTGTCCATCGCATGAGACGCCACAGGCCCCGTATGGTACAAACAGAGGTAAACTCGGGCTAATGTAGCCCCGACTTGTCTGATATACTATGTGAGGGAGTGCCTTTTTGTCCTTATTTATAAGAGCAAATGTTGTGGTCACACCCGTGACTCAATAGTCTGTATGTATTGCCTAGCTTAGAGGAAAGACACTGACCATGGCAGGGTAAATGAGCAAACTGCTATAAAATATGCACAGCCATCATAAATGCTTTCTGATTGGAAAAAGCTCTACGTTTGTGCCAAAGGTCCGGCAATGAGGACATATTTGTGGCATTTTACTGTCCTCTTTTTCTCATTGTATATCCTTTTGGTCTGTATTAGCAATACTTTATCCTGACAATGCATTTACTGTCAGTGCCACTACAGTCAGAGAGTGACCTCTTCTGTCTCTGCCTTCTTTTCTCCTCTCTCCAGTCTGCATCAGTGCATCAATGACTATTTGATACATAATACTATGGCCACAGCACAGGGGCAGGATACGGAACCAGTCTACGTCAACGTGGCTTTTGTGAGAGACTCCACAGACCAACACTAGATTTCTGACCAGAGAAAATGGAGGAAAAAGGCTATGACATTCATCAGCTCTTTAATACAGTAGACTGAAAGATGAAGAACAGATACACAGATGAAAAAGTCCACCAGATCCACAGAAACCTACAGTATGCCCTGATCACAATTTATTGTAAACTAACTGTACATTATGAAAAAAAGTGGAGTGCTACTGGCTTCCCTGAACAAACTGGTGCTCATTAAAAAACACAGACGCATATCGGCCTTACACACCCTGATGAAGGCTGTAAGGCCCATACGCGTCAGTGTTTTTTAAGGTTTTAGCCTTCAATGAAATCACATTTTTGCATGGATTAACTGAGTGCCTGGACCTGGAAATCTTTTTTTCCTTTCTGATGTCTAACTGTACATTATTTTCATAGTTATTTATGTATTAATTGTCTTCTCCACTAATCAATTAGTTGTTTGCTTGAATATGTTAAAGCAGGAACAGAATGTCTCTCAATGCCCAAAAATATGTCTTCAAATATTTTTCTACAATATTTGCCTAGATCTTCATATCAGTGTTAAGTAAAGCTAACATTCAAATGTATGTAAATACATTAAAATGTAAGAAGCTGCTGTCAGTATTTTCATATACTATCTTTCACACTAATGATTGATAAACAGATTCTTTCTGACAGCCCTATTGTGAATGCACAGAGATGCTAGTAATCATACAACTCCAATATGAAGGAAAGAACCAGGTATCAGAGTTGATCCATGTTTGAAACACTAATTTACTAAAGGTATATTTTTGAGCAGCATGACTCTTTATGCAAAAAAGACTGGCATTACCTGATGCATGACAGCTTCCTGCTGCTATTGGACAGAATTGGAGTAGGGCTACAATGAACTTTTATATCTAGGTTTATATACTTATATCTATAGTACTTTGGGTGGTGAAAAATGAAAATGTCTTGTTCAACGATTTACAACGAATTTGAGGATGTGAATTAGAATAAGCAATGAACTGTGAAAAATGTAAATAAAAACATTTGTGGCAGGCTTATTACTATATGCCCATGTGCTGTGTATTGATTTATATGCAAAACAGACACTCCAGTAGATTAGTGTCTTTCAGAATTAAGTTGCATTGGCTTGATTTGCATATGGCCTTTGCCAAAAAAAAGCAATGGGCATGAAAATTATGATCTGATGACACTTTAATAATGAGCATGTTTGTTCTCAGTTGTGGCCACCAATTGAGTGATAAATAGGAGTCGCTCAACAGTGAAAATAGGAGTGAGATTTATTTAAAGTCACTGGTTAACTATGAACTGCAAACGCTTTTATCCAAAGTGACTCGCATTTTGTCAACTTCAGGGCAAGTCTTCCCTACAGCAACTTTAAGTGTAAGTGCCTTGCTGAAGGGCACAATGGTGGGAGCAGGGATTCAAACCCACAACTTCCAGACTACTGCCCCATCAGAGTCAGGGTCCTTAGCCACTATGCTACACCACCAAGGGACCTTAACTAATACAATACCACCACCATATTCTAGGCCTGAAAAGGCTAAACATGAAAAACATAGAGATTAGCAGAGTTGGGCAAGTTACTTCAAAACTGTAATGCGTTATTTATTACTTGTTACTGACATTTTAAAGTAGTCCCTTACATTACAATATTAGTGTTTTGAAAATGTAAGGCGTTACATTACTGTTGCATTACATTTAAGTTATTCTTCGGGCCCCCCGGTAGTCTATGACCTTCATTAGTTCGTTATCAATGTTGAGAATGACAAGTGGAGACTGTCAATTTCTACATTAAGTCCGGCACAGCAAGCGTTTTACCCTTGCTGACCTCTCAGTGATTTTTGGCGAATTTGTATGAAGGAAAAAAACACCACTTCATTCCAAGTTAAAAATGCTTTGTAACTTGAGTTACTGACAATTGTACCGAGGAAAATATTACCAGTTTCTTTTCTGTAATGCCTTACATTACCAAGTTACCACAAAAAGCAATGCATTACAGTAATTAGTTACTTTTGTAACTCGTTACTCCCAACACTGGAGATTAGTGATTGTTCAACCAGTCATGATTTCAGTTTTGCAGTGATACTGATTTCAGCCAGTGCAGGCTTATACAGAAATCATAGTATTAAGTCTCCAAAAGATTTTTGGGTGACAGACCCATTGTTACAGATAAATGTTTCGCCAGAGAGGGTTGAAGCGTTCCATCTTTGGTTTCGCTGAACCAGTATGAATAGCGATGAGCCATAGGTACTTGTTATTGGTGGTTGGGGACCAATCACAACGCTCTGTGTAGGTTGCACCATCTGTGGGCCAGTGGCATCGCTCTCTCCTCTCCTTACATCTTTACATTTACATTTATGCATTTAGCAGACACTTTTATCCAAAGCTTACACAAGAGGATTAACAATCAAGCTACATAGAGTGCTAGAAGGAAATTATCACATGGGTCTTTAGAGTGTGGTACTGCTAGGACAAGAGGTGTTCTCTGAAGAGCTGGGTCTTCAAGAGTTTCTTGAATACAAAGAGGGACGCCCCTGCTCTGATTGTGGTCAGTAGGTCATGCCACCAGCGTGGATCGATACAAGAAAAGAGTCTGGATTGTCTTGTGCGAGATGCTGGGACAGCCAGAAGGCGTTCCTTTGATATCCGGAGTTGGCGAAGAGTGACCTTCGCCTTTATCATCATACTCAGATAGGTAGGTGCAGATCCATTGAGTACTTTGTAGGCCAGCAGTAGTGATTTGAATTTAATGCGTGCAGCCAGGGCTAACCAGTGTAGTTCAATGAATAGAGGCGTCACATGTGCCCTTTTGGGCTTATTGAAGACCAAGCGTGCTGCTGCGTTCTGGACCATTTGTAGTGGTTTCATCACACAGGCTGGGAGGCCTGTTAGAAGGGCATTGGTCAAGGCGGGAGATAACCATGGTTTGAACCAGCAACCGGGTGGCCTGCTGGGCCAGATATGGTATAATTCTCCTTACATTGAATAGTGCAAAGCTGCAAGACCGGGCTACGGAGGCGACATGATCTCAAGGTCAGCAGATCATCAATTATGACACCCAAGTTCCTTGCTACTTTAGTAGGAGCAAGAGCTAGGGAGTCAGTTTTGATGCAAATGTCATGATGTATGGTTGGCTTTGCAGGGAAGACCAGTAGTTCCATTTTTGAGAGGTTTAGCTGGAGGTGATGGCCTTTCATCCATGCAGGTATATATAGAGACAGCCTGAAATTCTTGCCGAGACCGTATTGTCATCAGATCTTTCCAGGCACCAGCACATGGCAGGAGTTGAGTAGCTACCGCAAGTCATCAGATGGGCATCCTCCCGTCTCTTTTGATGTTTTGTCAAATTAAGCCCATGACACATCGGGAGGGCTTGTCAGCAAATCCAACGTCCTTTATCTACCCCCTCGAACCATCACTCAACTCTATGCCATTGGTTCTTCCACAGTTCTTCCAGTGAGCCCCTACAGTTGACCTCTACTGGAAGGTTCCAGGCCTTCCAACAGTTTTGCTAGCAGTCATGTATCAGGCCTTGATATTTCCCCTTCTTGTGCTCATGCGCCTCCTCAATCCTCTCTTCCAAGGGTACAGTCAGCTTTATGAGCACCACCTGTTTGGTGATCCTAGACCAGAGGATTCTATCTGGTCTAAGGCTGGTGTGGGCTACCTCCTCTGGGAATTTGAGCTGCTTCCTCAGGCCTCGGCCAGTGCACACATAGTCACCCACTTCATTTAAGCCACATTCCCCTTCACCTAACCCTAACCTTAACCTTAGCCCTAAACCTAACCCATTGATCCAGGGCAACAAGTTTGACATTGATCCTGGACTCTTAATTACTTGCTGATATCAGATCTTCCTTGTAACTATTGTACATTAGTTGAGTTATAATAATTCAGTTGAAGAAGAAGAAACCGAAGAACAATACAGTGCATTTTCATGTAGTACACTACATTCCTAATGTATGGTGACGTTTATGCCAGTCAGACGCACATACTTTCATTTTCTCTCTCTCTCCAGCTGTCTGAAGTGCACCCATTTTATTGTAGACTACTTTATTCACAGTGTACGATATGCCTATGCTATTTGACTTAATAGATAACTGATTATGCACAACTTATAAATAGATTATCAGAAATTAAAGGAGCCTAACATTGGATGTGGAGATAAGATACGCAAGATCTAGTGCACAGTCCTCAGCTGGCAATCTATTTGTGATATGTGGAAACATATTTCTCCGTCCATTTATCTTTAAATTGATTAAAAAAAATGTTTTCTTGTCTACTGTACTTAGTAGGTCGGAGTAGCAGCCGTCCGTGTTAATGGCCATGATTGTCCGAAATAATGCTCCATGAAAATTACTTAATCTCATGAATTTATCATCAGCCACGGGTCCACACAGAACTGTCAATGGGAACAGTCAATGGTTGACCAGGACTGGAGTCCGCTTTTTGATGATGCCTTCCTTAGACACTAGTAAAGGAAGTGTTGTTTATTGACCTGTCTGTACTGAACATGTCCAACTGAGTGGCAAAGGCATATAAAATACATATCAGTCCATTTACTGGGTCGCTCTGGGTTACCGATGTGTCCAGGTTTTATGACATACATACCGGTAAGTACCAGCCCTAACTGTAAGGGGGCATTCACACAGGCGTTTTTTTATGTTTAGAAAACACCTGACCATGGTGGATTTTTAAGAAGCAAAAGCTGCCGACGGGTGTCTATCCAAAAAACTACACCGATCAAGAGTTCATTCTAGAACATAACTACGTTACAATCGTTAGGCTAGGCTACAAACTTTAGCTTAGGTTACTTGTATCAGTGTCAACCAGCACCTGATATAGTCTTTGGATGAGAAACGTAGCCCCATTTTAATAGCGGGTGGTTTCCATGTGGTAGATATTATGATATAACGTGTCTTTTTTTTTAAAACCACTCTGTACCATAGGGATATAATGTACATCCACCCGCAGCTAAGAAAAAAAACACCAATGTGAACACGACCTAAGTAGCCTACCGAGAGGGGAAAAACAGGCCTCCAAAACTATTTATGGATGAAAGCCAAAATGTCCCCAATTTGTCCCCAACTCAACAGTAGTAGCGACCTACAGTACTAGGAGGATCATACAGGGCTCCATTTGGACACAGAAGCAGCTGAGTGTTCTGTGTACTGCTGTAGTATGGGGTTAAAAATGTCTCAATAGTATTTCTAAATGCACAGATAGGTACAAATAGGTAATGGTGTGTTAAAGTGTGATGTAATTTGTAAAAAAATTATATTTGTAAAACTGGAAATTATATTTGTGAATTGTGTTTCTGCATTTGTGGATCCCCAATCACACGTACGGATCCCCAATCACACGTGCGCATTCATCGTTCCCCTATGACATATTTTTGAGACATTTTTTCCCGCAGACACAGATCCACAAATGCCTACTGAGCAAATACAGAGACATATGCACGCTAGCTATCATGGCAGTGTCGTTCAAATAATTATGGCTCTGATTCATTAGGCAAAGCTGTCTGATTCATTTTGCCTATGATAAGGGATTAAATTATTTTAACTATAGATTGGGAAAAATGGGATGGTTATGGAATGTTTGTGGTATGTGCCTATCATACGTGAGTGTAGTGACAGAGTATATTGAAAGGGGAAAAAGTTTACCCCTCCTCCCAGCACCCTCCCTGCAGACCCACCTCAGATGTGTAAGAGGGCTCCTCATGTTTCCTGGTGAACCAGTAGCCTGTAAGTAACAGGCTACTGGCACACTGCCCTTTCACGCCTCTCCGCAGGCGTGGTTTAGTCAAAAGATGCTTGCACGTGGTTGGAGCAACCTCATATGAATGACATGACACTTCGACCACTCACGTTGAAGCTTTGTGACGTAGGACGTGTCGTCACGTAAGCGCCGCCAGGTCGGGAACCAAACGTCATACCCACTGAAATCCCTCCCTACGATCCTGATTCGTCGTGCTGCCCCGGTTATTTCGAAAACGGAGGAGGAGAGCGAATCACTGGTGTACCAGAAGGTTTGTGTAGCCCAGCCCCCTGGGCGTCAACACATAGCTTCTGGTTCACCAGGAAACTCCTCATGGGGGCTGGAGAAGAATGGTTGGATCATACTGTATCATCTGTGGTGGTGGTGGCAGTGTCTAACAGCTCTGCTGCATGTGGCACAGAGAATTAAACACTGAACACACACACACACACACACACACACACACACACGCGGCTCTCTGATTTGAAAGAAATCTGCACATTTGGCCTAGAAAATTGTTAGCCTAGAAAATTGTTTTGCTCAACCAGTATGTCTAGTGATGAGCCATAGGTGATTATGATTGGTTCACCCTCAGTGGTGGGGGACCAATCACAACACTGTGTGTAGTAGAGTTTTGCAAATTGAAAGACAATGCTGATTCCACCCCTCGTCTTGAGCCACGGTCTATCCTTCATCGCCAGTCTTTACATTATACTGTATGTTATAGTCTGGCTTGTCAGGCTACAAAGGTCCTACAAAAACAAAACATATTTTGGGGCAATTTTACATTTACATTTGGGTGTTTAACGCAATACCTCAGAAGTTAATCATTTACAGTATTTCCCAGCAGAGATTATGCAATGAGAGGCGGATTGTTTGTTTCATATTGGCAACAAGGGTTTCTGCGCTGATTACTCACACAAGGTGTAATGTGGAATGTCTGACCTGAGTAGAGCAAGAAGGAAAAAAAATAAACTCTGAGCAGAAAATACAAATATATTACAATCCTTCGTCCTAAATATAAGTTTTTTTAATGTATAATATATCTGATTTCCATAATCTTAATTCAGTCAGTCTACATAATATTTAGTCCCTTAGTGCCCCCGCCACACACACATTGACTGATCAGGAAGCTTCCTTCAACATACATACAGTACAGCACACTACCCCCACCAGCACCAACAACAATATTGTCACTATAATCTCCCCTGCTGTCATCATTTGGCCCCTTACTATTATTATTATTATTATTATTATTATTATGGTTTATTTATTTAAATAGGGACAGATACAAAAACATAGATAAGCTTAAAAGGTCATCTGATGCATGGATCATAGCGTTTTAGCTAAAGCTAATTTACAATGCTTGTCCCTAGTAGGGCTTTTAGATAAAAAAAAAAATAAAGATTTACAATAATATAAAAATAGGAGATACTAAAAAAGAACAGGATAAAAAAAGAAAAGAAAAAAAAAACAAGAGAAAGAAAGAATTATAGAATTAAAAAAATAAATAAATAAAAATAAAATCCTCCCCCTACCTACATGCACTGCACATTGCCAGAAGTGCACTGCTTCCCTCCCTCACCACCAATCTAGCTCATCACCCTAGTTGTGCCTGGTGCCGCTACTTTGAATGTGTACTCATTTGGTGAGACCAGAGACCAGCAAAGTAGAGTGTGGATCGGGCCGATTTTTTCTGTCCGAGTTCGACAGAACAGTGATCAAATCCGAACCGAGCCCGTTACGTATTAGCATACGACCGAACACCGAATCACACTATTTTCATTGCCCCGCTTATGACACACATTGCCCGTGTGGAAAGTCCGGTTTTATCACTCAACTTCAGGGAGCTATCAGCGCGCGCGCAGGCACACACACACGCGCATACACAGAGCAACAAGTGACTGGGCCCAGTCAGAGCCATCTTTCTATGGATCTGGGCCCAGTCATGTCAGGCATCAACAATCACTAACATGAGCGTATCAATGAAGTAGCCCAAGGCTAACGCTAACTTAGTTGTAGCCTACAAGACAGTAAAGTTCAATTTTATCTGCTAAGATCACCTTTCATTAACGTTGCTCCATCTTCTTTCTCTCCCTCTCCTTTCTCTACCAGAATTATCCACCTCGTTGTTGTTTATTCTCCATACATCCACACGAAAAAAAGTTCTTATGGTTAGGCTATTCTGCTGCATGTCTGTAGCCCAGATGTAAACAAATGGCTCTGCTGCTTGGAGCCTATGCAGACATGTGCGTTTCTGGTTGGCTGCTATAGTAACGGGAATAAACGCACTTAGATGTGCATTTAAGATTTCCTAAATTAGATGGGATAAGATTTCTTTTGTTTTGTAATTTGCTTCCATAATATGCCTACCATTAAAAAAAAAAAAAAATCATCCTATCTTTGTCCGAGTTCGACCCGACCCCGAAAATGAGTTATAAATATTTGTTCGAGTTCGACCGAACCCGTCGGACTTCGGTCGGGTTTCCATGCTCTACAGCAAAGATCACTGCCACAGACCAAGATAGAGCAATGCAAATATGAATAGTTCCAGTGTAACATTACATCACATTATAAACTTTTCCTTGGTGTTCACTGAGTAACACAGAAACACAGCCAACATAACTTGAGGAGTGCTGAAATTTTGAAAACTGAAACGAGAAAATCATGAGGACATACAATAAATAAAAATAAATAAATTAAAAAACCATAGGCTATACAAACAGTATAATTAAAATCAAGGAAAAATAGTGAGAGTGCATGACTGTCAAGTGTCATGGAAGACTCGTGGCAGAAGCATGTCTGTAAATCACATCTCCATAGTCCAGAGAACAAAAGAGAAAAATAAATGCTGTTTCAGATGTGCTATACTGGGGAATATACAACAGCACTGAATATGATTCAGCCAATCATAATCAAAAACTTGAGCTATCCATTTTATAATACAGAAATAACAATATTGGCTAATATTTGTGAACCCCTTTGTATCTACCTATTCTGTATTATTTGAAGTGATGTTCATCATACAGTGTATACTTTGTAGTCAGACAATGATGCTAATTGCCCAACACATAAGTAAGCAAATTCGGATTAATCACTTGGACCTCCTCTGGCAGGACTCAGGTTAACAACTGACCCAACTGTGCTCAGGTTTATGTGAGTGACAGCAACCTTCCCTCTGACCTTTGCCATATAATTTCACTTGCTGGTAATTATACCTGTAGAACCCATCATTCGTCTCATGTTTTAGAGTAGATATGCAAATCTACCTGCCTCTTTGACTCACAGAGGTAAGCAAGCTGTCAACTTCCTTCCAACTTCAAATTCCTTTGCCCATTTCCACATGATCCATTAGAAATTATTGTGAGAAATGTAAACATGATGATTGTGAGAAATTATTGTGAGAAATGTGAACATGATGATGTATGAAGCTAATGCAGCCTGAGCCTTATAACAAAGATGTTGTCACTGCATAGGCTACTTTATTATGATTATACCTTAGACCAGGGCTATTCAATTGGCGGCCCGCGGGCCACATCCGGCCCGCACGCGGCCCAGATGCGGCCCGGACACGGCCCAGATGCGGCCGACGTGATTCATCACCTTTAAAACTAAAATTTTGTTATCAGTCTCCAAAGCTTAATATATACCTGATAATTTACAGAATATTAATAAATAGATAATATGTCCCCAAACTACGTCCATTTAAGTGGCATTAATACATTAGGAAATATTTTTTTAAGGTATTTTCCACTGTTCATTCTCTATGGCGATTCTAAGCAAATACGTGTAATTCCGGTTTTGGCCACCAGATGATTTTGGCGCTGTTGCGCAGCCTTTTTATTTATTTTTTTTAAGCCGGTTTGGTCTATTGATGCAGCATTTCCTCTTATGACAACTGTACTTATATTAGAGTCCTTGCGTGTTTACGTGTTATTTTAAATTTTTCTTTTAGCCTACCTGTTGGAGTGCAACATAAGTTCTGTAATAGGACATTTAGGGATGAATAATTCACTTTAAAAACAAAGTTATGGTATTAAAATATTCTGTTCTGGTAATTTAAAAATGTAAATTTTGTAAATAAATACTTTGTAGCTATTGTTAACATGCAAAGCAAATATGGATTTTTAATCAATGTGTTGCGATTTGATTATTTAAAAATAGTGACTGCGAAAATTTTGCGGCCCTGCTCAAGTTCTTGGATTCTAAATGTGGCCCCCTTGGAAAACTAATTGAATAGCCCTGCCTTAGACAGTGCCAACATGCCAACATCCTCTCACTGTCTATAATGCTTATACCTTTTTTTAGTAACTTGACAGTTTCGATTCATTTAACAGTCAGGGCCCACTAAACATTTGTGTTACATTTGCTTACAGAATGACTCTTTTCTGAAGAATGTTCTGTCAGTATACAATCATGCTATCTTTGTGTCTGAGGTCAAAGTTTTGAGTGCAATCATAGGGGTGGTGCTTAGTGAGGAAATCATTGTTACTGTAATAATAATATATGTGCATCTCTTCAGGCTCATAGCCGCTGAAGCATGTAATGTATTTTAGTAGTTTGAGAAGGAATAATTCAAATGAATCATTATGACTACAGGTCTTCTCCACAGTAATAGTACATTAAGCTGAGTCAGGGCTGCATTTGAACTCATAAACAGCTGAGTGTTCTGTATCCTCTGAATTACAATAGGGAAGTGAACATACTTGGACTCTGTCCAGATGATCTTTCCCCCGTGTATTATGATGCGTGTTATAAGGTACTTATCAGTTGTCTTTCACAGCAATGCAATCTAGAGCCAACATAAAAATATGATTTGTTAAATATTAACTATAATGACATGTTAGAAAGAGAGTTGAGTTGAGACAGAAGAGAAAGAGAAGAGTACAGTGAAGCATGATCTGGGAATTGTCAAGGGAATTCTTGCCATTTCAGCTATTGTTGTTTTAATGACAAAAGTGAAGACAGAACTGCAGTGAGCATAACAATGGGAATTACTTTCTGGTTTCTCTGTCTGTGTACAGCACCTCTGTGGGTAAGCCACTCTCCCAATTATGTCTTTGAGACAAATACTTTTCAAAAGGTCATCAAAGCCTACATCAGGGGTGAAAGTAGTTTTGATGACTTACCTGCACTACAACTACTACAACTACTTCATTGCCACTCTTTAGAGGAAAAAAGAAACAAAAAACTATGTGTTATGTAGGGCCGATAGTATGTATAGTCGATGGTATGTATAGTATGGAGCATGTCTCTCCAGATGTTCCAACCTGCCAAAAAAACAAGATTTTCAGCTTGACTTAGGCATTAGATGAGCAGAATATTGTTCATTTCCAATGTCAGATTGTGGGTAGATGTGTTTTTAATTAATCAAACCTGTTAGGTACTCTTATCACTACTACATAGGCCTACTACCTGTCAATCTTGTACCTATACTTAGTATAGGTGCATATACAGTAGGCTTACTTTCACCCCTGGCCTACATCTCACACGTTTTCATGTCTTCCTTGTTTTTTTTGTTTTTTTTTTAACGATCAAGATTTTTAAATATCAATGAGGTGTTATGTTGAAGGTGCATTGATGATATAAAATATTTGCTGCATACAGTGTAAAACTTTGAGTCAAAGTATTTTATAAGGTCACAGAAAAACAATTCAGTGTTCTTGCAGCCACAGTCTTCATGATGTATTGTTTCAAACTATCTCTTGTAGTGTGGATGCTGGGGAAGTGCAGCCGAAACACGTGAGTTTTACCTCAATACCTAACAATGAAAAATAAGTGAGCATAGGTGCAGTGCTGTGCTATAAATATATCTCTATAAATACTTAAAATGAAAATAGCAGCACAAGTGTTAAAGTGTGTGTGGCAGGTTAAATTTTCAGTGAATTTAGACATTATATTGTTCATTAACGTACGTAGAAACAATTTTGTATCATTTTGTATCTTTTTTATGGACGCGAATGGGAAAAAAACGGTTTTAATAGCCATTTTTATGCAGTATTCATGAACATTCTAAAGGTGGTGCTACGTCACCTAGGGGAGTCGTGGCTGCCTCTACTTACTTTTGCATGGTGTATGAGGCATAACTATTTCACCTACAGTTACATTACAGGAATTTGTAAATGTACAAAACATTACCAAAGTATGTCTGCATTGTGTTTGCAACTTAATAATAGGCCAGCTTGCTATAACATGATCACAGACAGACTCGGGACAAATCGGTTCCCATGACAAGACGAGTATCTGTTTTGCACAAGTATCCGCCGGGTTACTGGCTCAGAAAAGTGCTACACGGCAAGTCATAAATGAATCAACAGAAAATTCACCGTGTCTGTATGCAATAGGCTATTTATCAAACATGGACTACTTCATAGACAAACATAGTAGCTTGTAACATCTGCAATAGCCTGGAAGTTCGATGCATGCATGAGACTGCTAATCTAATGTGTAAGAACATGAAAACAGCTGAAAGCAATATGGAAAATTTACGCACTTGCTGACAAGTCTTTTCAAAGATCACTGCCTAGATGCGATAGCCTCGACTGTTTGTATTAGTCTGACGATGATCTCAGGTAAAAATCATGGACTAGACTATAATGTTTTGCATGACAGGCTACAGGTTAGGAAAAGCACGTCAACTAACTCATACATTAATCGGCAGAAAATACACCATGCTTGTATGTCCATCCATGCCCATCAAACTAGCCAGCTAATATCAAAGCCAACTTCAATTTCATTGCGCTAGCCAGCGAATATCAAAGCCAACTTCCAATTTCATAGCGCGAGCTGCATAACCAGCCTGAACTGTATTGCAAGAAGTTCGAGATATGACGATAAGACAGCAAAATGCGAACGGGGACGAAATAACAATTAAACCGTTATGACAAATCTATACACTTGCTGATAGTCAGCAAAGCGACTGTATCTGGTCCCGTCATGTGGACACGGTGCTTGAGTGATTCATAGCCAGTTAGAGCTCAGCTGTAGGCTAATAGGCCGATGGAGCGGTAGACAGACTAACTTGACTGTGGTAGATTTGGGAAGATTACGTCCTCTACGTCGTAACCATTGGGTCGTAACACAGACTTGATTCTGTTAAAAACTTCCATGTAGGCTATATTCTGATGTGATGGCAAACTAATAGCCTAATAATTAACCTATAGATTATGTTAGCTCAGCAAGCATAGCCTACTCACCAAGACTGTCCACTGTCCACTTCACTGCTTGAACAATAAATGAATTATTTGCTGATGGAGTTATTTATCCAAATCCTCCTCGGTTAGATGCCAGAAAAGTTCATAATTACAATTCATAGGAATGCATATGAGTTAAGGCTATGTTTTTTGCCCAAACCATGTCTCAAAGATACTATTATAATCAATTACTCTCTACCAGAAATTTTCACCGTCTACCCTGCGTGACCTATGATTCTATTTTGGAATGTTCATTAAGTCAGTTAAAAAATGGCTGTTTATGTTATTTAAATTTTTAATTTTAATGAAATTCTGGTCATTGTGAATCTCTTTACAGCATATCAAAAGTAAATGTTAACCTGCCATATGCACTTTAAGCTGCTGCAAATAACTTCATTACAGATTCGTGAACTGCCCGTGTAAACTCTTTTTTTTCAGAAGGGCCTACATGTGTGCAGGTAGTGACATATACAGGCTTGTGTAGTAGGCCTACAGTATGTTGATGAATCCTGAAGATATCCAAATTTAAAATAAGCATAATTTAAAGAAACCAAAAAATATGTCAAAGTATGTTCTGGTCTACAAATAGCTGATGTTTATTAATTAGTTTCAAGAGAATACCAAAACAAATTGTCTGATACTCAGCTGACAAATTAATAGTGTTTAGTCAAATGAGATTTAATATGAAGCAGTTATGTGGATGGTGCAGTTATGTGGTGGTGTGTAACTGGTGGCTTTATTACCTCCGCCAAGGAGGTTATGTTTTCACCGGCGTGTGTGTGTCTGTCTGTTTGTGTGTCTGTGTACAACATAACTCGAAAAGTACAGCACATATTTGGATGAAATCTTCGGACAACTTGTGAATTGGGACAAGGAGGAACTGATTCGATTTTGTTGGCGATCGGTGACCAAGAACACCATCTGTGACCACATTGTCTTGGCGGAGGTCTGCACTCTCTGAGCGCTTTTCTAGTTAACATAGCTGTTCTTTCATTCCAAGTACAAAAGTGGAGGGGAGAGTACATAGGGAGGAGGGGAGTGAAGCCTGTCTTAGTTTATGTTTTTTGAGATCTTTTAAAAAGTATAACTTATTAAGGTTAAATCAAATTAAATAAGCTTTGAAGTAAGGAGGGGGATGGGATTTGAAAAATATGGGTGAAATCTTGAGGGTATAAGCTCCCAGGAAATATATGGTTTATGAGGTCGTATATGTTTCTAGCCTATGTAGGCTACAAGCTGGCTTTATTGAAATGAGGAGGGTGGGGCATGTGTCACTGCCACACTTTGCCATTTGATGTCACATCCTGAGGGTGTATGCTTTCAGAAAATTTATGGAATGGTAAAATTAGTTTCCCTTTCATGCTTCAGAGACCAAAATATAGTTGTGCATATTTTCCTGCAAAATCCACAACCAATTCCATTGATTTCAATAGAATGTTAATTCATTCATTATTAATTTCCATGTATCCCGCCACATAGACACCTGGGCAAATGCAAACATTGATTTTCTGACTCAGAATGCAGTGACCTTTCCAAAAATGTAATATACATAATCCCCCAAAAATTCACACAAAATGAAATTATTATTATTTTTTCAATTCAATTTTATTTGTAGAGCGCAATGGCTCAAATACAGTACATTGTCTCGCGGCACTTTACAGACAGTACGGGAAGCATCCATGAGAATCAGGGGCAATTATGTACTGAACACAGTCAATATGACATGTTGAATTGTTATGGAACCCTGTGATTCATTGAAAACATAGACCTATCAAATAAATAGCCTATGTGAGGAAGTGATGGTCAGAGTATGTGGAGGAGCAGGAGCCTACAGCACAAGAGAATTGTTTGGTGGAAATGTGTGTGAGATAGCATTACGGAGTGTCCGCTGAAGGGACAGGGACAATCAAAGTAGCAACCATGAGCTTTGCAAAAATGGCAATTTGGAGACAGAAGAGAGCAATGTGCCTGCCGCAATATTGTTGTTGCAGTTATGTTGCTTAATTAATTATGGGTAGTAGAAAAACTAATCGTCAATTCTTCACATAATCATAATCATACAAGTAGATTTCAGACAGATTTTTTTTTTTGTTGGATGTATCATTTTTGGTGGCATTTTCCCAAACTCATCTTGCATTCTGCAACTTAAATCTCTTACTGCCATCCATCTCTCTGTGTTTATTTCACTTGTCTGCCGTTTTTCTCCTCTCAATTCAGCTCCCCTGGTGTGACCCATGTAACTGTGGTAAACCGCTCTGAGACTCACCTAGAACTGCAGTGGGACAAAGTCAACAACAACAACAATTATACTTATAAACTGAGTCAAGCCCAATCATATGAGGCCATTATCACCCCAACAGAAGAGACCTCAGTGACACACACAGTCAAACCTCTCCAAGCTGGGCTTACATACTCTTTCACTCTCTACACTGTGTATGGAGGAGCGAGCAGCACAGGGTTCAACTTTCCAGGGGTTACAAGTAAGTTTGCTTCTAATTTAAATTCTCCTGTTTCACAGCAACTTTCCAGGAATAAACAAATTAGACACACAGTTTAAACAAGTTATTACCCCATTGCTGTATGCCCCACAGGGATGTCATGTGGATTGTCATGATGGCTTCATTGAACTCTTTTTAGTAAAGCAAGTGATGTAGGCTGTGAAAATTATAGTTTGCTATTTGCTATTTACCCAATATGTAAACAGTGTCTTCCATCTTAAGTTTTAGTGTTGATGTTAATTGACAAAATTTCCTCTGTTGCAATGGGTTCTAATTTGTTGACCAATGCACCAGGTGAACTAATTCTAATCATATTTCTATAAGAAAAAAAAAATTAAGTTCAACATGGTGGGCACAATGAACACCCTTTGTCATATCTTTCAATTTGTCGTTTGCACACTGTCAGATATAGGCCTAGCCCAGGTCTATATAGGTAACTTGCAACTCTGGGTCCACTGTTTGTTCATACTGTGTGGTTGCTCCACAGTAAATCTGTGCAGACATCAGTGTGTGTCCCTGTTTCAGATAAGAGCCCTAACTTTCTCTCTTGCTGCATGCGACCCTCCATCCCTATGTGTTTCTGTCTATTGCCTTTCCCGTCCCCCTCAGCTCCTCCTGGTGTTGCCCAGGTAAATGTGATTGGACGCTCTGAGACTCATCTAGAGCTGCAGTGGGAAAAACCTGGAAACAACAAGTTTAAAGATTACTTGCTGAAAGACAGTGATGGAGTAGAGACCAACATCACTGGACCCAACATAGGTCCCACAGTGACACACAGAGTCTCATCTCTCTCTGCTGGGACAAAATACTCTTTCACTCTCTACACTGTGTTTCAGGGAGTGAGAAACGCAGGACTAGAGTTTTCAGAAGTTACAAGTAAGTCCAGCACCTTGAAAGAAAAGCACATGTTCACAGTATTTCCAACATTATTTCCTAAGTGTTGATCATTGGTTTCCTTCTCATTATATTTCATGTGAACCAACATCATTCAGATTGTTTTCTGAATTTAATTCTGTCCTCCAGTTGTGCTGTATGAGACTCTCGTAATATTTTCAAATGCATGCAGTATAAATATGAATGTTTTTGACACTCCATGCATTTGCATTAGTCTGTTTCTAACTCTAAACTTCTTCTGTTAATGGCCACCCATCCCCTCTGTGTTTCTCTGTCTGCTGTATTTTCCCTCCCATTCAGTTCCCCGTAGTGTTGCCCAGGTAAATGTAGCATCCCGCTCTGAGACTCATCTAGAGCTGCAGTGGGACAAAGTCAACAACAACAATAATTATGATTACATACTGATAGACAGCAATGGAACAGAAACCACCATCACTGGATCAGATGCAGGAACCACAGTGACACACACAGTCTCATCTCTCTCTGCTGGGACAAAATACTCTTTCACTCTCTACACTGTGCTTAAGGGAGTGAACAGCACAGGATATCAGTTTACACATGTTACAAGTACGTTCCTTAAACCAAATATTTTAAACAAATTGCTTCCCTTTGCCAATTATGTCTCAACTTCATTCACTTTTTAATGGATGTTTTACTGTTCTATCACCATGGCACACTTTTACAATAATAATAGTTATTAAAAATTAATTGACATAACATTTTATTTACATCACGTTAAATGAAGTCTGTTTTTAAATAAAATGTTATCATAAAATGTCTGTTTTTAAATAAAATGTAATGGTACCCAGATTTACATGTATCCTGCAGTCTACAGTCTTGAAAAATCTCTTTCTGCGACCATCCATCTGTCTGTTTATGTTTTCTGTGCTCCATTCACCCCTGCAGGTCCCTCTAATGTTGCCCAGGTAACTGTGGTGTCCCGCTCTGAGACTCATCTAGAGCTGCAGTGGGATAAAGTCAGCAACGACAATAAGTATGATTACAAACTGAATGAGACCACCATCACTGGATCAGATTATGCAGGGAGCACAGTGACACACACAGTCTCATCTCTCTCTGCTGGGACTAAATACTCTTTCACTCTCTACACTGTGTTTGAGGAAGTGAACAGCAAAGAGTATATAATCACCACAGTGACAAGTAAGTAACCTTTTGATCAGACCATTCGGTTAACTCCTCACATAGAACTGCAGTGGGACAAAGTCAACAAAAACAAAAATTATGACTACATACTGGGATACATTGATGGAGAGGAAACCCCTATCACTGGATCAAATAACACATGAAATCTCACCTCTCTCTCCTGGGACAAATATAATTTCACTGTTTGGACTGTGTTTAAGAAGGTGAATAGCAGAGGGCATAACTTCAGAGCAGGTACAAGTAAGTTCCTTTCTTTAAATTCTTGATCGGGATCACAGAAAAAGTTAATTTCATCAGAAATACAGTAGGCTACATGAGGATGTGAGAGGTACTGAAGAGAAACGTTCCGGTAACACTTTCTATGAACCCAGTTTTCATAGAGCAATATGAATGCATTAATAAAGGCTTATAATACATTCATAAAGGCTTAACACTTTCTATGAACCCAGTTTTCATAGAGCATTATGAATGCATTAATAAAGGCTTATAATACATTCATAAAGGCTTATAACTGCTGACATTAGAATTCATAACTGATTATATGTTCTCATGACTGCATTCATAAGGAATCATAATGCTATCATATAAACCTTTATAACTTGATGTATCACAAAGCATTTTAACCTTCTTTGAACTTTTGATACTAGGGGAACATACCACTTTACTTAGTATCTGTTATGGTGCCTTATTCATTTTCATGAGTAATTATGTGCTGATCTTACTTTACTAGGGTATGCACTGAGTACTTGTAACTCGTCATTATGCAGCATGAACAAATTGACATATAAAAGGACAATAACAAATTGAAGCATAATAATGTTTTGTGACAATTCAAGTTTTAAAGACTTATAAGATAACATTATAATGCTTTATGAGTATAGACATGAGAATGTATAAACAGTTATGAACACTAATGTCACTATAAGACTTTATGAATGTGTTATAACCCTTTATGAATGCATTTATAATGCTCTATGAATACTGGGTTCATAGAAAGTGTTACCAAAGTGCCTATTATATTCACTTAAGCCTTCAAACCACAAAAGGTGTTGTGTTTACAGTTCATAAAACCTTTTGCATTTCATATAACCTTTTTTGTGTGCAGGTAATTGGCACAATGGAACTTAGGCTATTAGTTCCTCTGGCTCACAACTATTCTGGTAGGGGGAAAGCAAGCTGGAAAACTACGAACTGCCTCTCCAGTTCTTGAAATTAAAAGTGGGTCAAGCCCTAACACATTGCTTGCCAAAGGTAGCAGTTGAAGCAGTGCAAGACTTCACTGTAAACGCTCAAAATATCTGTGGGAACTGATATCTAGTTTATTGAGAGCAATCTAATAAAGTCTTAAATTGGCTACCCAATGACATGCTGGATGATTATTTCTTATCCCATTGCAAAACGGCAAAATAATACTATAAAACTTGCAACCTTCAACAGGAATTTATTGGGGGGAGGGGGGTCACTATGTATTGTGGTGGGTTAGAGATGTTCCCTTGGGCACATGCATCTGATGTCGCTTGATAAGAAAATTGTTTCAAAGGACCGGACGTCATCAAAAATCCTTACTTGTACTTGGATAAACCACTTGTCCGTCATCCTACTTCAACCACTTAAATCGAAACCTACCGATTGCATCCCGTGAGCCCTTGCATTTTCTTGTTTTTTCACCTGTTCCAAACAAACATAAATGGTAGACGTAATATAGATGTCTGTCTCTTTCATATATAACTGTTGGAAGTTTGCTAGAGATGAGTTACGTCAAAAATCCCGCCTGCTGATTTGTATGTGTCTCCTGGGTGGTCCGTCCATTCAATATTTGTCCTGAAATACCTTTTAATGGACGTAACATCAGATCGCTGCGCCCAAGGGGGCGCTGCATCTGACGTGAGTGAGGTAACGGTATCGTATTAACTGCGGCAACAAATTTCCTGCATGGACAATCAAATGATATATACTTGTATATTTATGAAGAAAATGTACTTGAAATCGAATAGTTGTAATCGAGATCTAATCCATTTCCTCAAATACTTTGAGCGCAATGAACATGTTGGGGTTTACAGTGTAGGACGGTGTGTTTGGGTGTTTAGTGATTTGCTTTTCCTACCTGATGCCTGTTTTATAAGTTCTGGATGGATCACAGTTCACATCTCTTGTTCATCAACTTGTGCTATATATACAACCCTTTGCTGTGGGTGGTATGCAGTGCCTCTGGTCAGGAAGCTGTCTGTAGTGTCTCTGTAAATGGCATTCATAATTTCCAAATTGAAAATATGGATCTCAAACTCAAATTTTCACTTATGTCATCATCTTTGTAGTCATGTTGGGTTAAATGATTGCTTACACAAGGCAAATAAATGGTCTCCCTGTATCAGCCTTATCGCCTCAGTGATATAAATACCAAACGGAAAGTATGAGTCTTCTGAAATCATGTTTGTTTTCCAAAAAGACAATTGCTCGAAAATAACTTTGCTTATTCCTATACCCTTTTTACTAAACAAACCCACATGCCCAATCTATGTGAGTATTTAAAACTGTGGTCCATCCTACCACAGCCCTGTTGTTCATGCTCAGAGTGCTGTCAAAAAGAAGTAAGTCTACAAGAGAAGCTTGTACAGCCAAGAAGCTTATGTAAACTGATGTGCACCACGGGAAATGACCTGAAAGTGAGCTGATGTGCACATCAATCAGAACATATTGTATGTATGCCAGTTAGCTATGGTTGGCCTTAGTACATGTCAATCATATGGCCAGAATGCCAGATCCGGCCCCTCACATCTTTTCACGTTGCCCACTTCATTTAGCTATGTGGCCTGCTTGAAAAGTTGCACAAACTGACCTATAAAATGTTAAAACTTAAGCAACAAGTACAAATAAAAGTAGTTGCATATGGCCCGTTTAAAAAATCCTTAATTAGACTTGCATGAGGTATCTTCACATGAGTGAGTGCAGAGCTCCACTCAAGATTATTCTTGAATTCTAGGAGAAATCCAGTGTAAATCCATCCATAGCCCTGTTGTTCAAACTCAGTGAGTACTTTAGGTAGGAAAAAGAATTAGACAATTTGACACAACATGGGCCGAGCAGTGAACCGGCAACTAATAAGTCAATGGGGCATGTCAAGTTTATGTTTGATTTCATTACGCCCCATTCAGACAGCATAAGTAATCGTTTTGTTATTTGGTCTACATAGCATCAAATATTATTGTTCTTTTTCTTAAAGACAGAGTTTAGGCACCTGCTACAACAGGGCTATTCACACTGGGTTTCTCCTTTCATGTATCCAAAGAGACACACATACTGTAAAACAGTTTTTTTAAGATAAAGGATATCCCCCATACAGTCTCCAAGTACAGTATTTCTCTGCAAACATCCATCCATCTATTTATGTTTTTTAATGTTTTCTGCTCCATTCACCCTTTCAGCTCCCTCTATTGTCACCGAGGTAACTGTGGTGAACCGCTCTGAGACTCATCTAGAGCTGCAGTGGGACAAAGTCAAGAACAGCCAAAACTATAATCAGTATAATTACACACTGAGAGACAGCAGCGGAACAGAGACCATCACTGGATCAGCTGCAGGGAGCACAGTGACACACACAGTCTCATCTCTCTCTGCTGGGACAAAATACACTTTCACTCTCTACACTGTGTTTGAGGGAGTGGACAGCAAAGAGTATATCATCACCACAGTTACAAGTAAGTACCCTTTTGATCCATTCAGTTTACTTCTATCAGGAACACTTGGAAAAAAACCTATTTTCAAAGGTCTTCAAACTTTGTGAAAAGAAACCACTATAAATTGACCTCGTCAAGACCCCTCTGCTAAAACTGCTATATAAGCCAAGTGGACAACAAAGTACACATAAGTCAGTTACCTTACCTTACTATTCACACACAAATGAAAAAGGAACAAACAAAGATGACTGACAAGATAAGAACGCCAACACATCACCAACAACCATACTAGTATTAACACAATCAAAAACGTCCAAATTTAAATTTACGGATTCATCCCCAGACTTCAGCTCCCACAAGCACAAGGCGTCAGTAGAAAGTGAGGTTCCCGCTAAGTGCACCCCAATTCACACAATAACTGAATCACAACAATTAGCAGCACAGCTGTCTACAGTGTGTAAGCATGTATGCTAGAGTCAGTATGATGTCAGAAAGTATGGAGAAGGTGCTTGGGAGAGAGATCACCAGGTGCCTACAACATAGACATGTCAAGCAGAGAGCCAGAGCCAGAGAGAGATAGAGAGAGAGAGAAAGAAGTAGAAAACAGACCCTTAAACAAAAGACATCCTACTCATTGGCCAAGTCTTCTCAGCATGGCCTATGCATTACCCACGCCAGGCCTGAAGGGAGCACAGTGGGTCGTAATAATCAGTTAGAACATATTGTTGCAGGACCTATTTAAAAATCACTTGGACTTGTACAAGGTATCTTCACATACAATGTGAGCGTAAGTGAACTCTACTTAATTTAGTATATCCATTTACATTACATTTACATTTATGCATTTAGCAGACGCTTTTATCCAAAGCGACTTACAAAAGAGGGATAACAATCAAGCTGCAACACAATACAAGTAAGTGCCTACTAGGAGTGCCATTTGCTAATAGGAGAGCAAGTGCAAGAGTTTAGAAGCACTTGACCAGTGCATTCCAAGTAATTTAACAATCTAGGACAAGAGATACTCTTGAAAGAGCTGAGTCTTCAATATATCCCATGAGACATACATACTGTATAACAGTTTTAAATGATGCAATTGACCATTTGTTTTTTCAAGGATATCCCCCATTCAACAGTCCTTAAGTACAGTAGATTTTCAGATTCAGATTCAGGGTGCTTTATTGGCATGACAAAACAGAATTTGTATTGCCAAAGCAGTAATACAAGATGGAAAAACATTGCAATGATACATTTACATACATGGTAACATTAAATAAACAACTGTATAGATAAGACTTTTTTTTTTCAAGAAAGTTAATATTGTTAATATGAGTTTAGATCTTTTAGGCTATAAACACATGTAAGCATATATTGTAAGCATATACTGTACTGTACACACACATAACATAATGTATGTATATATACACATGCATGTACCTGCACACACACACACACACACACACACACACACACACACACACACACACACACACACACACACACACACATTAAAACAGTATAAAAATACTGCTACAACTAATAATAATAGAAATAATAGTAGAAATAGTAATAATGAATATAATATGATAGTCATTAAAAAAATCAAATCAAATCAAAATAAAATCTTTCAGCTTATATGCTTATATGCATTACTTAAATAACAAATCGATATCAAGGTAGAGTAAGGAAAGAAAAGAAATACCTTCTTTTTTTTTTACTGAGATGGATATTAGACATGAAACTGTACATTTACATTGACCCAGTGTCTCGCAGCATATGACAGGTAGAAACATACTTTGCTGCTAGGGCAGCTGTAGGTCCCTCTCCAGAAAGAAGTGCCATTTTCTCAGTCATGTTGAGGGTGTCAAAGTTAGGCTGTCTGGCTTTGAATTTTCTGAAGAAGGCTTTTCTTATTTCACTGTATTTTTCGCAGTGAAGAAAAAAGTGCTCCTCTGTCTCAACCTCCTCTGTCTGGCAGTGACCACAAGTTCTTTCCTCTTTTGGTAGCCAGGTTTTCCTGTATCTACCTGTTTCTATTGCAAGTTTGTGATCACTAGGCCTGTATTTGGTTAGGATTTGCCTCTGCCTCGTATCTCTGACAGAGGTGAGATATTCAGCCAATTTGTACTCTCGATTTAGGGTCAGATAGAAATTCATTCTCTTTTGATTTGAAGTTTGGTTTCTCCAATGATCCAAATAGTTTTCTTTTGTTTGTTTGATAATTTTATTGACACTAATTTGTGTTTTGGAGGCAGTACTGGTCTGAGCTTGTTGGATATTAGTTTTTGTTAGAGGGTTAGTGAGCTTCAGTACCAGCTGGCACAGGGGACTCTTTTCTGGGTTCAGTTCCTGGGTTTTTAATGCTTCAAATTGAAGTGTGTCTGTGGGACTGGATTTCAAGTGCATCCAGAATTTGAGAGATCTTTTTTGGATGGGTATTGCCAATGGGTAACGACCTAATTCTGCCCTACATGCGTTGTTGGGTGTTTTAGTTTGGACTTTAAGTATAAATCTGCAAAATTCTGCATGTAGGGCTTAAGTTGGATGCTTGTCCCATGTAGTGTAATTCTGCAGTATTTCTCTGCAATTTCTCTGTTTTCTGTGCTCCATTCGCCCCTTCAGCTCCCTCTAATGTTGCCCAAGTAAATGTGGTATCCCACTCTGAGACTCACCTAGAACTGCAGTGGGACAAAGTCAACAATAATGACAACTATGATTACAAACTGAGAGACACCAGCAGTGGAACAAATACTACCATCTCTGGATCAGCTGCAGGGCCCACAGTGACACACACAGTCTCATCTCTCTCTGCTGGGACAAAATACTCTTTCAAACTCTACACTGTGTTTGAGGGAGTGGACAGCAAAGAGTATATCATCGGCACAGTTACAAGTAAGTACCTTTTGATCCATTCAGTTCACTCCTATCAGGAACACTTGGAGAAAAAAACTGTTCATTTGCAGAAGGAAGTGAGGTGATCAATTTCATTAACTATGACATGACGTTGTCATGAATCTGTCATAAGCTTTATACACATGTCATGACTTCTGTCATTAAGTGTTACCCGGTATTTGTCATGGTTAGGGTTAGGGTATGTTAGAAGCCATGACAGGTTTATAAAGTTAGTTTATGACAGATTCCTGACAACGTCATGTCATAGTTAATGACAGTTTCATGTCAGTCTCATGATGGTACCTTCAAATAAAGTGTTACTCAAAAATCCATTCCATTAAAATGTAGCCACCACTGCTCATGCAAATGCTGCTACAAACTTAATGCTGCACTAAACATGTTATATTATACAAGATATCAACAACAAAAATATCAGAATGAAATGAATGCAATCAAATTCATTTTTATTGAAATTAAGTGTGAACACTTCGTTAAACCTTTTTTTAAAAAAAAACACTAATCTACCTCACCATGACATGAAGATTAAACCTTTAAACATAAGTATTGGCTATGTCATTAAAAGACCATTCAGACGTGTTATTTAGTTTCAATACAAATTTTGAAAGTCAGACTAAGCAAAGCATGAGGCTGCTTGAAATTAATTGAGGGAGTGCACTGCAAAGAGTATATCATCACCACAGTTACAAGTAAGTAATCTTTTGATTAGATGGGTGAGTCTTACCTGTAACAGGCCCCTCGCCCTGTCATACTGTCCATGTGCTGGTGGACATTGTTATTAGGCTTACCTTCCCCAAAAGCTTTGCAAAGAAAATAAGCGTCACTGTGGCTCTCTGCTCCCATGTACAGTGAGTCACAGGCAACCCAAAAGGTTGTCCAAATCCAAAGGAGCTTCTTCAATCATACATAGGCCACTCAATGAAGTGTAAGGTAATGGGGCCTAGTGTACAGTAACTGCGGCTCTCTGCTTCCCTTCCAATCTCTTTGTAAGGTCATAGCAAACCAGTTCCAAAAATATTTTTAAAACCCAAAAGAGGTTATATGACCTATGTAGATATGGTATCCAGTCCCCAAATGTATTTTGTTAGTAGTGACATTGATTACAGAGTCATATGAGAGGAATTGTTCCTTGTATAGCCTACAGAAAAGTTGACAGTGTACCCTTTGCTTTGCCTTCTCAAATCATGTTTATTTTCTTATAAGACAACAGTTGCTTGAAAATAATAATCATGGCTTTGTCATATACCCTTTACTAAACACACCCACATGTCCAGTATATGAGTTACTCCTGAGTATCCAACCATAGCCCTGTTGTTTATGCTCACAGAGTGCTGTAACTAAGTACAAGAGAAATTTGAACAACATAAACTAAGAAATGATAAACTACTGTGCACCATGGGAAATTACCTGAAAGTGAGCCTATAATGTTCTCTGTTCAGGATAGAGCACATCAGTTAGAGCATATTATTGTAGTATTAGCTATGGTTGGAACTTCTCTGGACAATAGCTCTCAATGCAGGGGTGTCAAACATGACAGTATGCTGCATGTTGAGAGCGCAACACAGCTAGCTTACCGCAACTACCCTAAGACCAACATAGACTACACCATACAATTTATTAAGCTGTAGCCTGCTTGCACCCCTGCAAACAAAAATTCATGCTGGGTCAGTTTTAAAATCCCTTGGACTCGTACACATACAACATGAGTGTAATCCAGAACTGCGTCCAGATTGTTCTACTTAATATGTCCCATGTGACTTACACTGTGTATAGATTAGAAGTTTTAGATTGTTTTTTTTTTTTTAATGTTTTTTTGTGCTCCTTTTGCCCTTTCAGCTCCCTCTAAAGTTGCCCAGGTAACTGTGGTAAAACGCTCTGAGACTCACCTAGAACTGCAGTGGGACAAAGTCAGCAACAGCCAAAACTACAATAACTATAATTACATACTGAGAGACAGCAGTGGAACAGATGCCACCATCACTGGATCAGATTATGCCGACACCACAGTAACATACACAGTCTCATCTCTCTTTGCTGGGACAAAATACTCTTTCACTCTCTACACTGTGTTTGAGGGAGTGGACAGCAAAGAGTATATCATCACCACAGTTACAAGTAAGTAACCTTTTGATCCATTCTTTTGACTCCTATCAGGAACACTTGGAGAAAAAAACATTGGTAACACTTTGCGGTAAGGGTACATGAATTGCATGATTTCATTCATGATTCATTCGTGATTCATGCATTACTTCACCTCTGAATATCTAATGACTCATCAGGTATTAGCATGAATTCATTGTTTATCATTAATGACCTCCTGCTGAAATAGCAGATGATCTTAAGCATTAATTACTCTGGGTACATCATGAGTCATGACTAATTGCACATGATCATGATGTTTTTGTTCAAAAGAATTTGATATAATTTGATATAACAAAAGTACTTATTTAGCCTACTTTGGCCGAGTTCCTCATATCTATCCCATACGTCAACTAAATTTTACCAATTTAACCATGTCAACACTTTAGTTGAGGGGGCACAAACATGATGAATTCATCATGATCATGCTAATTTATCATGACTCATGCTAATTAATCATGACTCATGATGATGTACCCAGAGTAACTAATACTTAAGATCATGTGCTATTTCAGCAGGAGGTCATTAATGACAAACAATGAATTCAAGTTAATTCCTGATAACTCATTAGACTTTCAGAGATGAAGTAATGCATGAATCATGAATTTATCATGAATGATTTCATGCATGAATTTATGATAATTAATGTACCCTTACCGCAAAGTGTTACCAAAACATCAAATGTTCATTTACAGAATCTAAGGAAGTAAGGTGATCAATTTAGCAGTTTTCATATTATATCTATTATATTACACTTTGAAGATTATTTATAACAGAAATCTTGGTTATACTGTATGTTTCCATTAAAATTTAGCCAGCTCTGATCATGCAAATGCCCTGACAAACTTATTACTGAATTAAAAAAAAATGAACTAAATTCGGGCAAGTTGTGGTTGAATCCTCGCTAGCACCTTGATTTGCAAAAACCTTAAAACAACTAGCAAATTTCAGGCAGGTGTGATATGGAAATTTGACAAAATTAACGTTGGTTATTGTGAGGGAATAAGCAGTAGGCAAAGGACACAGAGGATAAAGTGGTAACAAAAATGAGAATTTATTTTCTCAAAATTAATCATACAAAATAACATAAGGATCTGGGCCCCAAATAAAGAGCATAACTTAAGCAAACTTAACAGAAGAGACCCTAACCACCATCTAACCAAGTGAGACAAAAGATGTTGTTTTTAGCGTGTAGATGTTAGAATGTTGTGTAGTGTATGCATAATGCAATAATATAAATATGAGTATTAACTTAAATATAAAGAAAACAAATGAAACGTGAGTGAGTGCAAAGGGAGGGGTTACCGACAGGTACTGGTGTTAGTGTGAGGACGCGGCTGTGTCCCTCACAGTTATGATGGATGATGGAAATATTATGAGTTTTATGATGCGGTTGCGGATGAATAATAGCCTAACTGCGCATCCCTGCTGCACGAATTTAATGTATTGATGACTATTTCAGTGTTTTTTAAAGTCTTAGAAGTGTTTTTAAAACCCACCCACTATCCACTACTGATTAAACGGGTTAAAACAGGCCTGACTTCTGGATTGCTGATTTTTCTTTGTCTTTTCCCCAAAGAAATCAACTGTGCCAACGGACAGTGGACCACCACCAGCTCCACCATTGAGGGGCAGGTTCCAGGGCTGTTCTCCATGGCAACAGCTACAAATGGGAGTGATGCTGATGCTGTGAGTGGCACTGTCGGAGGAAACAAAGTCTCCTTCAGTGACCTTTACCCTGGAGCTACTTACAGTGTCACACTCTACTATGAGATATCCACAGGAGAAATGCCACTGCCACAATGTTTACAAATTTTGACTTTGGGTGAGTTTGTTGCTTTTCCTAGACTAACTATGCTATGTAATACAATGATTCATGTATTGTATTCAAGTATGTTTTCATGTAGGGCTACAATTTAGAATATATTACAAAGGGAAATTATGTTTTTGTCAGTCATTATGTTTTGCACCATTCAATAAAAGTAAAAAGTTAAAAAGTCATCTGTGTTGCACCGACGCTCTCTCCTTCATAGAATATATTACATAAAACCCTTATGCCTTCTGTTGCTCATCATAGATCCTGCAAGAGTGACCAATTTTCAATGTCATTCTGGAGACTACTCCATTCGTCTGAAATGGGAGAAACCAATTGGTGTGTGGACTGAAATGGAGGTGAATGTGACCGGGAAAAGTTCTAACAAAACAATGAACACAGAACTGATGATAACTGAACTCCAGCCTGCTCAGACCTCCAGCATCACTCTCACAACACTCTCTGGAGAAAGGAGGAGTTCACCTCTAGAGATCAACTGCCAAACTCAAACAAGTAAGAATTTGTTGTAAGAGCATTTGTTCTGTCATACAACTCTGTAATGACAGTAATATGTATTTGTATACATATTCAAAGATGCTGTTTGTTACCACTGCTGGTGTAGGACACCCAATATTGACCTGTTATGTGCAATGATGTCTGTAAAATCACTGAGACTGCACACTGTATGTCCACCTGATGTATAATGATCTGTCCTGTGCTCCTTCCTTCTCTGCTTCTCTTAGCCGTGATCTGGGTACCAGTGCTGGTCATCATACTGCTGGGCCTAGGAGTGGGAGCGGGAATGTTTGTTTATCGAAGGAACTTTAAACCTCGCAAGTAAGTAATAACAAAATTAGTGAGAATCAGATCATTCATTTATATTTCAACAGTAATTGCAAACTAAATGTTGCACTTGTTTTCTGTCCTTTGCAGAAAAGAACAAGTTCCAATGAATCAAACACGAATGGATTCTTCTCAGAATAAATTCAAGTATGTTTTATAAAAATCATTGTTTAATTAAGAAGAAATAAAAGACGATTCCTCTTACTTTCTGTTGAGTAGAACACTTATTGAGCTAAACTATAGCTAAAGAAGTATTTGCAAAACACACTTAAACACATGTATAGCCACATGTATAGGCTACTTTAAAACACCTAGGAATATTGAGCTGGCTCAGATGTTATAACAGTGATAAGAAAGGACACTTTTTTAAATTCGTGGTTATCCATAATCATGGAGCTACAGTATAACCAAAGATCATGGAATACTGAGCAAGATAAGGCATCATAATACATTTCAATGGGAGCAACTGGAATACTTCCTGTCTGCATAATGCATTACATCACAATAAGAAAGATCTTTAAGTCTGCATAATCATTACATCACAATAAGAAAACATTCTTTAAGTCTGCATAAGGGGATTTTCCCCCCCCCCTTGCAAAAATAGAACCAGGAACTGAACCAGCGTTGACACCTCTGCTCCGCTTGAATCCTCTCTGGTATAACTGCCTTCTTCACTGGCTTTAGTTTCCATGACACCATAGCTAAACAGTTTTTTTCTATTGCTTGTTTCATGGAATTGGAAGAAAAACATTGAAAAGTGTTATAGAGTGCTTATTTTCCAATACCAACTGACTATGCTTTACACAGGGCAATTCCAGTAAACAGATTTCAAGAACATTTCCACCAGCTAAGCCGTGATGATAACAAAGACTTTTCAATGGAATATATGGTAAGAGAAAAACTAATAACTTCAGTCATTCAACATACTGCATTGTACAAATACATTATATTCATTGCTCTGTGTCTCAAAGCAATTCAGCACTGTAGGAGCAGACCTTTCTAAGCATCAAGCCACTCTTCCAGAGAACAAGAGCAAAAACAGATTCACCGATATACTACCATGTAAGCACAAACAACAATGTCCTTTCCAACCTACACAAACATACTGTACATCTGCCACTTCAAATATTTTCAATGTCTATACCGCTCTATTTCATTGACAGATGATTGTTCTCGTGTGAAGCTAAGTACACATGGCCAAAACTCAGACTACATCAATGCCAACTACATACCTGTGAGTCTGCATGCCATCCTAAAGCACTTCTTATCCACAGCAGTAACTGCACCTGCTACTAATGCTGTTCACCAGTCTAAGATCTGTTGATTTTGTCCATAGCTAAGCTGCTAATTAACTGCATTAACTATAGTAACCATGGCAAAAACGACTGTATTCTCACCTATTAGGGCTATGGGGGCAAGACCATGGACTACATTGCAGCACAAGGTCCACTCCCCACCACTGTCAACGACTTCTGGAGAATGATCTGGGAACAAAAGGCAGAGAGGATCGTCATGGTGACCAGGTGTACAGAGAATGGAAGGGTGAGTCTGATGAATACAGTATGTCTGTGCATGCATATTACAACTGATTACATAAAATATGGAGATGCAAGCTCCCACAACCAATAAGATAGCCTGTCTTCTGATAATAGCTGGTAGTCATAATAACACTACTATCATGATTGGATGTGTTAACATACGTAGCTTACAGAGAGGAGATATTAAGATTAAAGGAGAAATCTTTTGTGAATCAGTCAATATTCTTGTTCTGATGTTGCTGAGAGAATTCAGTCAAACAGTTGACAAAAAATCTGGTTTAACATAGACTATTGAATTTGTGAAAGCAAGAGCATCTAATAGGGCACAGGCAAATGAAGCTAAAGCTAAGTTTACTGTGCCCCAGCTAGCTTAGCGATACCTTAGCGATACTCAGAGTCTATGTTGCATTAAATTCACCATTCTCATGGATTTAGTTTCACTTAGGCCCTGTCCCATTACTATCACTTTACTATCACTTCCCCTCGATTTTGGCCCTAACACTCGTTCACGTGTAAGTGTAGGGTGTCCCAATACATTCAGGACCGAGGGATAGTGGCTTTCAGCCCTTCAAATCGCTCCTTCAAAGGGAGGGAGGTCTGATGCAGACTTCGAACGAAGTGAAGTTGAAGTGAAGATGAAATTACCCACGATTCTTTGCAAACTCAATCAGCTAAATAAAAAGATTGAGTGTCGGTACCCGATCTGTGTCTGAATGCACGAGCTGTGTCCCGTTCTCTCAGCTCTGGATAAGAACTTCAAAAATGTAGCTACTATTGCAATTAAGCATGTATATATATTTTTTGTCGGGATATCTTAGTTTGATGAAAATTCAGTTGAATTCCGCACAGGTGTGTCAAAACATGACTATTAAAAAGATCATTATTTTTCAAAGTGCGCGTGTCGGTACCCGATCTGTGTCCGAATGCACAAGCTGTGTCCTGTTGTCTCAGCTCTGGATAAGAACTTCAAAAAGATAGCTACTGTTGCAATTAAGCATGTATACATATTTTTTTAATGTCGGGATATCTTAGTTTGATGTAAATACAGTTGAATTCAGCACTGGTGTGTCAAAACATGACTATTAATTACTATATCGATATTTTTCAAAGTACGCAAATCTTTCAACAGAATTACCAGATCCTCTCATGTGGGTGATTTTCTCTATGATAATTTGTGGATGACGGCTTTTGAACAGTTTATGCCGGTTTAGAGCCTTATATCCGTTCAGACGCGTAAAACAGGTGAAGACGTTTTTACGCAAAGTGTTGTCCCATTTATTAGGGGAAGATCTGCACTTCTCACTACACAATCAAGGGGTGTCTCATCTTGGAGGGAACTCGAAAACGAGTGCTAGTGTTAGGGAAGAGAAATGGGACTGGGCCTTAGGCTACCTGATGCAAACTATGCTTATAAAGTTTTTCCATGAAAGGCTGCCGACTAACCCTGGGTTGCGGTAGCGCAGGCAGAGAGCATTGCATCAGGCCTGGAGACCACATGCTACTCTACGGCATGTAGTTAGCCTGCTAGGGCTATGTCAAAAATGGACTAGAATAAAAGATAACCCTTTTAAATATTAAAGTATCAAACCTGATGGCAGGTCCAGTTGCAGCACAGTAGCCTACATGTTAATTTTTCAAAAATCTGTTTGGTATAATAATTTTTGCTCTGTTCCTCGTTCTCATTTTTGCCTGTAAAAAAATCCTGTCTTTCAGAATAAGTGTGCAGAGTACTGGCCCCAGAGTGCTCCATGTCAGTATGGTGAGCTACGCATATCTAAAAACTCAGAACGTGACGAGAGAAACTGGACTATACGTGAATTTACTGTAAAACATGTAAGAAAGAACTATTCCATTCCTCAATCATGATCATCATTCATCATTCATCGATCATCATTCCATTCTTCATCATCAATGTCTCCTACGAGCAAGTGTTAATTTTTAAATTTGTGTGCGTGTCTGCTGTCAGGTCGTCAAATCAGAGGTCAGATTGGTGAAGCATTTCCACTATACAGCCTGGCCGGACCATGGGGTTCCTGGAGGAACGAATGAACTGATTCAGTTCCGTGACCTTATCTGGAATCACAATAGATCTCAAACTGGGCCCACAGTGGTGCACTGCAGGTACAGCACACACACCCCTCTAATGATCACTTCCCAGTACCTGATATACGTATGCTAGTACATTCTAAACATATACCGCTGTACATGACTGACTGAGTAAGCATGAGGATGAGAATTTTGTAGTGAAGCTTCTAGTAATATAGTTTCATAGAATAACCCTGTCAGTCTTTATAGTAGTTATCTAACTAAACATTGACCCCAAGAGCGAAGGCTGTAAAATCCATG
>JAODXP020000032.1:13869619-13884405 GCA_027497455.2 Sardinella longiceps | reverse complement strand
GTTTTGTTGTCTTCAAATAAAAAGAACTGTTATGTTGTCTTTTATGTTCAATTTATTAAGACCAAGTAACGTACATGTAACTCACATGTTCCTAGTTCTAAATCTACTCTATCTAGTAGTGAATCTCATATCTTGTATATAGCGCTACTGACACCTAGTGGCCTGAGGTATAATAACACAAATCACCACATCCCCCTTTCTTTGAGGTAAATACTAAACAACTTAAAGACATCACAGGTGTCAGCTTTACTTTTAACAGTTACCTGCCATAACTCATTCTAGTAACATAACTCATTTCACAATGCTACATTCTTGGCTAACCTGACTTTTATCATATTTCAAAACATCAAACTTGAGCATTAGCAAACATTAAAACATCACAATTACATGCTCATTAACTTCAGACCTTTCAATTTTTTTTTTTAGAGGTCCAGTCTATCAGGTTTCTTAATTGTCCTTTCAGATCTCCTTGTTGCAATTTCAGGAGGTGTGAGTGCACTGGGTTGACTTTCAGTATATGTGTTTGTGTTGCAGTTTTCAGAAAGTGTGCTGTTGGCCTTAGACTCAGTGTGTGTGTCACTGGACTCTTGGTCTGCAACAGTCCCTGGTGTCTTCAGTAAACTGCGCCGATTCCGTCTGACGATTTGACCCTCTTTGGTTTTCACCACGTAGGACTGTGGAGCAACTTCTCGAAGAACAGTGGCTCTGGTAGACCATCCTTCAGGGCTTTCAATCCTAACTGGATCATTACGTGACAGTGGCGGAAGCTGTTTGGCTGTTCGGTCATAGAAAACCTTCTGCATCATCTTCTGCCTATTCAGCTTTTGCTGTAGCACAGGGTTGTTCTTTTGCTTATAGCAGCTTGGAAGTGTTGTGCGAAGCTTTCTCTTCATCAGTAACTCACCAGGTGATAACCCGCACTCCAAAGGTGATGCTCTGTAACTGAGTAGAGCGAGGTAAGGATCTGCATCACTATCAGCAGCTTTCTTTAGAAGTTGCTTCAGAATGTGTACTCCTTTCTCCGCTTTACCATTGGACTGGCTATACAGTGGGCTGGATGTTACATGCTTGAAGTCATAAGCTTTTGCGAAGTCTTGCCATTCTTTGCTGTTAAAGCATGGTCCATTGTCACTCATCACTGTATGCGGAATGCCATGTCTGGCGAAGATTGATTTTGCATGTGTAATAACACAGCTGGAAGATGTGCTTGAGAGTAATGCCATTTCTGGGTAATTTGAGTAATAGTCAATGACAACTAGGTACTCTTTACCTTTTAGGTGGAATAAATCCATGCCTACTTTATGCCAAGGTGCAGTTGGCACTTCAGTTACAGTCATTGGCTCTTTCACTTGTCTGTTTCTGTGTTTCTGACAAGTCTCACATCTGCTTATCAGATTCTCAATGTCTTTATTCAATCCAGGCCAGAACACTGTCTCTCTCGCCCGTCTTTTGCATTTTTCAACACCTAAGTGTCCTTCATGAATTCTCTGCAAAATGTCTTGTCTTAATTGTCTTGGGATGACTATTCTATTTTGTTTTAACAACAGTCCTTCTACTACACTAAGCTCACCTCTTACATGGTAGAACTGTGGGCAGCATCCTGCAGGCCATCCACTCTGCATGTTCTCCATGATGCGCTGAAGTTCAGGATCTTTAGCTGTTTCCTCGATGATCTGCTGAGTCTTTGTGTCTGACACAGGGAGTGTAGCAGACACCATGTTGACGTGTGCTTGAACATCCTCTTCAGTTGAACTGGCACTATTTCTTGTAGGTGCTCTTGACAGTGCATCTGCTAGTATCAGGTGTTTGCCAGGTGTGTAGATGAGGTCAAAGTCATACCTCTGCAACTTCATCATCATGCGTTGTATCCTCGGTGACATTTCATTTAGATTCTTTTTCATGATGGCAACTAGTGGACGATGGTCAGTCTCTACAGTGAAGGTGGGTAAGCCATATATGTAGCTATGGAACTTTTCTAGGCCAAACACTAATCCGAGACATTCTTTTTCTATTTGCGCGTATCGACACTCAGTCTCTGTCATGGATCGTGATATGTATGCCACAGGTTTCCAATGCTCACCTTCAGCTTGAAGAAGAACGCCACCAATTGCATCTTTTGAAGCATCAGTTGACACTTTGATTCTTTTCGTTGGATCGAAGAATGTCAGTACAGGTGCAGCGGTCAGTGAACTTTTGAGCCTTTGCCACTCACGGTCATGGTTGGAGGTCCATTTGAAGTTTTCATCCTTGTGCAGGAGCTCACGAATGCAAGTCGTCTTTGCTGACAGGTTGGGTATAAATTTCCCTATGAAATTGACCATTCCCATGATGCGTAGCACACCTGCCTTGTCTGTGGGTTTGGGCATGTTCACTATGGCACTGATCTTTTCTTCATCAGGCTGTATGCCTTGTGCTGAGAGTTTGTCTCCAAGGAAGACAATTTCTGGTGCTGCAAACTGACATTTGTTTTTGTTGAGCTTTAGTCCATTCTTTTGTATTCGCTCCAGGACACTTGTCAGTCTCTGATTGTGCTGTTGGAGGGTGGATCCCCATATGATGATGTCATCGACATAGGCACGCACGCCATCTAGACCTTCAATTATGTGTTCCATTGCTCTGTGGAATATTTCTGAAGCTGATATAATTCCAAAGGGTAGCCTCTGAAAGCAATATCGGCCAAACGGAGTATTAAAAGTGCAGTATTTGGTGCTACTTTCATCTAACCTGAGTTGCCAGAACCCTTGTGACGCATCCAGCTTCGAGAAATATCTGGCGCCCGCCATCTCACTGGTGATCTCCTCTCGCTTTGGTATTTGATAATGTTCACGCTTGATGTTCTCATTCAAATCCTTTGGATCCATGCATATTCTTAATTCTCCATTTTCTTTTTCACACAAACCATCGAGTTGACCCAGTCTGTTGGTTCCTCGATTTTCCGATCACACCAAGCGCCGTCATCCGCTCCAGTTCCTTTTTCAGTTTATCTTTTAATGCCAGTGGAACTCTTCTTGCGGCATGTACAACTGGTTGCGCATTTTCTTTGAGCTGAATCTTTTTTTTTTTCAATTGTTTATTTATTGAATTTTCATTTTACATACACAAACACAACAACACATAAGTAACTGAGAGGGAGCAATGAAAGTATTACCAATATTGATGCATGCTTAAGTTGGGAGAAAAACAAAAGTATAAACATAATAAAATAAAATAAAAATAATAAACATAAATACAGTAAAATAAAGTCAAGTGTATTATTGTTATTAATGTCATAATTTACAGAAAAGAAAATAGACAGGTAAACATGGATATAGGTCATATAATGGATCAAAATGAGGTGTCAGGTGATTATTAAAGGTCCCAGTGTTTGAGCAAAAAGATCCCCTTTACCTTTCAAGTGGTATGTGTGGTGTTCCAGTTGCATTGTATCGTTCATTATGGTTTTAAACATATTAATTGTGGGTGCTGTAGCTTGTTTCCAGTTGAGCAGTATGCATTTTTTGGCTACATATGCAATTATACCAATTCTTTTATTTGAGATGGGGTCTAATGTGTGATCTGGATCTGTACCAAAGAGATACAGTAGAGGTGATAGTGTGAATTGGATTTGCAAAAGTTTGCTTGTCAGATTGTGTACTGCATTCCAAAAGTGTTTCAGTTCTTTGCAATTCCAAAATACATGGATAAGAGAACCAGTACATGTCTTACAGCGATGACATTTAGAGGACACATTGGGATACATCTTGCTAAGACGTACTGGTGTCAGGTACATTCTGTGCATAAATTTGTAATTTTGCTCTATGATTTTGTTACAAGATAAAGAAACAAAAACATTATTACACATGTTGTCCCAAAGCTCATCATCAAGATCTTGTTCTAAGTCATTCTGCCATACAGTTCTGAGTGAAATCAAGGAGGAGCTATTGTGGTCTAGTAATGCTCCATAAATCACTGAAATCTTCCCTTTCAGCTTTGTGGAGTTTACAATAATTTCCTCAATGGTTGATAAAGTAAAGGACATTTGCCCTGACTTTTCCAATGTGGTTATATAATGACGAAGCTGTAGATATTTATAGAAGTCTTGGTTTGGGATGTCAAATTCTGATCTGAGGTCTAGAAAAGATTTTAAAGAGCCCTCCTCAAATAAGTTCTGGAACTGGTGTACGCCATATTCTTTCCACTTAGTAAGGGCTTCCCCTATCAGGGGTGGCAGGTCTGGGTTAAATGATAGAGGGGCCAGAGTAGAAATGGTGGTATGTGATCCACAAAATCTCTTTACATCTTGCCAAGTCTGAAGAGAGTTTGCTATAACATATGTTTTAGATATTGACTTTATGGATTTTGTGTTATTGATGAATGGCAGAGTAGTGATTGAGTTGGGAAAACAGAGTTCAGCTTCAATATCTGTCCAATGAGCAGTTGTCCGGTTCTGTATCCAACTAATGGTGTCCTTAGTCTGTGCTGCCCAGTAGTACAGTTGAAAATCTGGAAGACCCAGACCACCATTTTCTTTAGATTTTGTTAGGGTTTTCAGTGAGATCCTAGGTGTTGATTTTTTCCATATAAAAGAGTTTATCAATTTGTTAATTGACTGAAAGAATGTTTTGTTAAGATAACATGGTAAGGATTGGAAGAGATAATTAAATCGTGGTAGCACATTCATTTTAATTACGTTTATTCGTCCAATAAAAGAGATAGGAAGCAGAGTCCAAAACTCCAGTTCCTCTTTGATTTTGCTAAGTAGGGGGCTGTAGTTTATTTGAAATAAGTCTTTTAGATTAGGAGATACATTTATTCCCAGGTATTTAAAACCACCTTGTGCCCAAGTAAAGGGAGAAATTCTTTTAAGTTCAGCTGGAATATCTGAGTTAAGTAGACAGGCATTGGATTTTGTCAAGTTAATTTTGTAACCTGATATTCTTCCAAATTTACTAATTAGGTCCAGTACTACTGGAATTGATCTCTCTGGGGTAGACAAATATAATATCACATCGTCTGCATAAAGAGAAATTCTATTCTCTTTTCTACCAATGTCAATGCCATGCATATCTTTACTTGCTCTAATTGCCTCTGCAAGAGGCTCAATAGCCAAATTAAATAAAAGAGGAGACAAAGGGCAGCCTTGACGACAGCCTCTGAATAGGCTAAATCTTTCAGACAAAGACCCATTGACGCACACTTGTGCTTGAGGATCCCTGTAAAGACTTATAATCCACCCAATAAATGTTTTGTCAAAATTAAATTTCTTCAAGACAGCAAATAAGTAGGACCACTCCACCCTGTCAAACGCCTTCTCAGCGTCCAGTGAGATTAGCAGTGCCTGGCGTTCAGACAGGGAAGAGTAGTCAATGACGTCCAATAATCTCCTGATGTTATCTGAGGCATATCGTTCTTTAATGAAACCAGACTGGTCAGGGTTAACTAGCATGGGTAGTAGGTTCTCCAGTCTTCGCGTGATCAGTTTGGATATGATTTTTAAGTCAACTGTAAGTAGGGAAATTGGACGGTATGAGGAACATTCAGCACTATCTTTGTCTTTCTTGTGTATCAGTGATATCACAGCTGTTTTCATGGAGTCAGGGAGCAGTCCTTTCTTAAAAAAGTCCTGAACCATGGGCATAAAAAGGGGCTCAATGTCAGGCCAAAATGTTTTGTAAAATTCAGCAGGGTATCCATCTAATCCTGGGGATTTTCCTAGTGGTAAAGATTTAATGGTCTCTAGCACCTCCTCTGAAGTAAAAGGGCGACCTAGATGTGCATTATCTTCGTCTGACAGTGTGGGTAAGGATAGTTGCTCTAGAAATGGCTGAATGTCTGATTCTAAGGGGTTTTCTGAAGTGTATAAATTTTTGTAAAAGTCTAGGAATGAGGACTGTATACTCTGCAAATCATACCGCAATTGGCCTGTTGCCTGACGTATGTGTTTTATGGTACGATCAGTTCGTTCTTTTTTGAGCTGGTAAGCTAAAAGTCTGCTGGGCTTATTTCCATACTCATAATAACGCTGCCTTGTGAAAAATAGAAGTTTTTTAACTTGCTCTGTTTGAATGAGATTGAGATCAGTCTTGACAGCATTAAGTTTCCTCAAGTTGTCCTCTGTAGGCGCTTGTTTGTGGGACTGTTCAAGGGTAATAAGTTCTTTTTGAAGCTGAGAAGCACGTTCATTGGCAGCCTTTTTCCTAGCACTTGTATATGAGATAAGCTGTCCCCTGATCACTGCTTTGGCCGCATCCCACATTACGGCATTTGAAACTGGGGAGTCTGAATTTTCCTGTTTGTATTGACTTATCCATTGCCTAATTTTTAGACAGGCCTCTGTGTTTGAGAGAAGTGATGAATTAAATCTCCAGTATTTGGTTTGTTGTTTCTGATGCCCTATGGCAAATGTGAGATACACTGGAGAATGATCAGATATAAGGATTGATCCGATAGTACAGGAGGTAACAAAGGAAAGTTGGTCTTGAGGTAAAAGAAAGTAATCTAATCTTGAATATGTTTTATGCCTAGTTGAGTAAAATGAGTAATCTTTAATGGTTGGGTTAAATTCTCTCCAGACATCAACCAGACCTGCATCGCTACAGGCCAACTGTAGCGCTTTGGATGCATTTGGATTGGATATTAAATGAGATGACTTATCTAAATTACCATCCCAGTTACAATTAAAGTCACCAGCCACAACTCCCAGGTCTTTATGATGTTGGGTAAACAGAGTTATCATGTCTGACATGAATTTGGGGCAGTCTTCATTTGGTGCATAAATGTTATGCAAAAGAATTTCTTGACCATATAATAGCCCACAAATCAAGACATATCTGGCTTCCTGATCATAGTGCTCTTCTTTGATGATGAATGGCAAATTTTTATGGATAAGTATTGCTGTTCCCCTTTTATTGCTTGTATAACTTGAAAAATAAACCTGTCCTACCCAGTCTCTCTTCAGTTTTTTATGTTCCTCATTTGAAAGGTGAGTTTCTTGTAGAAACGCAATGTCTACTTTTTTGCTTTTTAAAAATGAAAGGACTCTCTTACGTTTAATTGGATGACCTAGACCTCTGACGTTAAATGTTACCACATTAAGTGAGTTTACCATATGTGAAATGAACAATATCGCACCATATAATACACTTGCAAAAAAAGACACAAAATATACAAAAAGTATAAACAATAAAGTAAATGAAACAAGGGCAGACAAGACAAAAATCCCTCTCAGCGCTGACAAACCTTCCCCCCCACCCCCCACCCAGAAGCCTAGTCCCCAATTGACAAGGCAGTCCCATTGCAAAAATAACCCTGATACTGTCTAACAGAATGTACAACAGGTGCCCTTGAACAATGCACAGCAAAGAAATAATAATTGTAAATTCCCCCTATTTTAATACCAAAAAGGTCTCACAAGCCACAAAAAAACAAGTTTCAGATCAGCTGAAAACTTAATATGATATAAAAGTCATAGGTAGGGCAGAAAGAAAAATATTTTGTCAAAAATGTTTTAAAATAATGTTACGTTTGGTTTCAAATCAATGTCCATATCTGCAGAGTTCCATTAAGGTTTCAGTTCTTGTTTGGCTCAGTGAGATTGTATGTGAAAATAGGTCATAATACCACTCACCCTTCAGTTGAAGTGGAGTTTTCCCCTACCTGGCGACCACCACCCTGGCAACCCCCACCTGCGATGCTGCGGTAGAAATCTTCAGCGTCTTCTGGTGAGGAAAAGTGTCGAATCTTTCCTTCGTGGAGTACTCTGAGCCTGCAAGGATGTGGATGAAAGCCTCGGAAAGTCCCCATGTCCAAGAACAGCTGTTTAACACGGTCGAACTTGCGTCTCCGTCTGATGGTCTCGGCCGACAGGTCCTGGGTGAGGTAGATCTGGCTTTCGTCGTGTGTGATATTGCGATTCTTTGCTAAACGGAGGACGAGCTCTTTCTCTCGGAAGTTAAGAAAGCGGACGAGGACGGCTCTGTGCTGATCCGGCTTTACATCACCCAGCGTGCGATGCACTCTCTCCAGTACAGGGGGTTGGCTAGGATCCTGTCCAAGCCATACAGGTAACTTTTCACGCACAAAGTCAAAAAGTGAGCGCGAGCCCTCTGCGCCCTCCTTAAGACCAAATAGCCTGATGTTTTTACGCCTTCCACGATTTTCCAAATCTTCCGTCTTTGATTCGAGTTGCGCAATCCTTTTCATGGCCGTAGCTAAAGATGCCTCCATGTGATGTAGCGTATCATCTGTATCAGAGATGCGGGTCTCGGCCTCGTCGATGCGTTTTTCGTTGGAGGAGACGTCTCGTCTGATATCTGAAAATTTGTCCTCCAATGCTGAAATGGAGTTGGACATTGCATCCAGACGGCCGTCTATTACATCGAGTTTTGATCCAAATTCTGATCGGAGAGCCTTCAGCTCGGTTAGCACCTCTGCTATCGCCATTTCGTCCCCCTCGTTACCGGTTTCGTCCGACGCTGTCTTCGGGGTTTTCTTACCTCCTTTGTTTGCTTTTTTGAAAATGTCACACTCCTTTACAGGCTTGGGGTTTGGCATAGTCAATCCAAGGCAGTTTGTCGGCAAGTGGCAGGTTTAAAATAGGGTTTGGGGTAATTTTCTGTGCGAAGTCCTGAGGAGCTTCTCAATATGCTGCCATCCTCTACAGGGTCGAGAGCGCCCCCCCTTTGAGCTGAATCTTGTAAGTAAACGGCAGCACACCAAAACCTCTGAAGACATCTGAAAAGTTCTGTACTATCGAGTCAGCAGAGTCACATGCACTCATTTCAGTGTTAATTCTGTATACTCTCTTCACAAGCTGTAAATCTTCACAGGCTTTATCACCAAGAAGGGAATCAAGACCTTCAGGAACAACTGAAAAGAGTAGGTGGTGCACTTTTTCTTTCACTGTTACTTTCAGTTTGCATGTGCCTAAACACTCAATGCTTTGTCCGTTATAGTCCTTCAGTGCAAGTGTTTTTCTTTGGATTTTTGGTTTTTCTTTCATTGCTTTCACATCAGACATGCTAATCAAGTTTGCTTTTGCACCGGTATCTAATTTCAGCATGACTATAGTCCCATTTATTTGCAGTGGTGCTATCCATTTATCTTCCTTAATGGCATTTATCTGATTTGGTTCATCACAGTTCACCATTCCAACAAAGAATGTGTCATTTAAGTCTGTTTCTTCCACAACATGGACTAATTTTCCTTTCTGTGCCACTTTTGTTTTTGTAAAACACTGTTTAGCAAAATGGTTCTTGCCCTGACATTTGTTGCATTGCTTACCAAAGGCTGGACACTCCCTTGGTTTGTGCTGTGTGCCACATCTTTTGCACTGGAACGGACCTTTCTTCTGTCGCTTATCCGGCTTTGAGACGGCACCAACATCAGCGGCTTCTTTCATTGTGCTAACAGTTGAGAGTTCGCTAAACGTCTTCACATGTTTTTGGCATAACTCACTCGCATGGCAAATCTTGATTGCTCCCTCTAGCGTCAGTTCCACTTCTCTGAGCAGTCGTTCTCTGACCTTTTTGTCCTCTATGCCGAACACAATCTGGTCCCTGATCATTGAGTCTTTCAGAGTGTTAAAGTTGCACGACTGTGCCTTTATCCTTAAATCAGTCAGAAAACTGTCAAAACTTTCATCTTGCTGCTGCAACCTCGAACGGAATATATATCTCTCATATGTCTCGTTCTTCTTCGGAGAGCAATGAGCCTCGAACTTGCCTAGCACTGCATCCAATTTTAATCGATCATCCTCACTATCAAAAACGAAAGTGTTGTACACTTCAATGGCTTGTGGGCCTGCTATTGTAAGCAGTAAAGCTACCTTTCTGGCATCCGGCTTTGAATCCAGTCCCATGGCCTCCAGATACAGACGAAACTGTTGCTTAAACGTGCGCCAGTTGCTATCGACATTCCCCGTTAGCTTCAAGTGCTCCGGTGGCTTCAGAGTATCCATCACGTCGAATTTCACAAATAGGCAACTTCTCACAAAAGTTTCACTCACAGCAGTTTCAGTAGTTTCACTCCTGGTACCATGTTTTGTTGTCTTCAAATAAAAAGAACTGTTATGTTGTCTTTTATGTTCAATTTATTAAGACCAAGTAACGTACATGTAACTCACATGTTCCTAGTTCTAAATCTACTCTATCTAGTAGTGAATCTCATATCTTGTATATAGCGCTACTGACACCTAGTGGCCTGAGGTATAATAACACAAATCACCACAGGTTCCACTCGCAACGCAAAATAATTAGTCCACAGAAGTTTAGTAATTTAAGGAGTTAGGATGAATGTAAGTGAAACAAATTGAAATAGCATCATTTGGATGGGGGCTTAAAAATTTACTACCTCGTCAGATGATGCTTCTTACTTTTTACTACTTTTTACTGGCCTTAATTTGACCTGATTTCACTTACTACCTTTTACAACTTTTTACAAACCCGCGGACACCCTGTTTAAACTGAAATTAAAGCCCCTTATTCTCACGCAAGTACATTACAGTACATTAGTGGTACCCATACATGCCTCTGGTTGTTCACTTTAATTTGATACCAAATACCGTCATTGTAGGGGCAGATATGTCCATATCAAAGCTACGAAAGACATTGACGCAAAACCGCATCACCCCGCAATTGTATTTTTCGGCGCTCACATGCCCGACGATGCCGCCCTGGGGTTACAACAATGAATGTTAGCATTCTACCATCAAAGTACGATGTTTGTGGGAACTAAGTGGGTGCTCAGTAGAGCATGGAAACCGACGGGTTCGGTCGAACTCGAACAAATAGGCCTATTTATAACTCATTTTCGGGGTCGGGTCGAACTCGGACAATGATAGGATTTTTTTTTTTTTTTTTAAATGGTAGGCGTATTATAGAAGCAAATTACAAAACAAAAGTAATCTTATCCCATCTAATTTAGGAAATCTTAAATGCACATCTAAGTGCGTTTATTCCCGTTAGCAGCCAACCAGAAACGCACATGTCTGCATAGGCTCCAAGCAGCAGAGCCATTTGTTTACATCTGGGCTACAGACATGCAGCAGAATAGCCTAACCACAAGAACTTTTTGTGTGTGGATGTATGGAGAATAAACAACAACGAGATGGCTAATTCTGGTAGAGAAAGGAGAGGGAGAGAAAAGGAGATGGAGCAACGTTAATGAAAGGTTACCGTCTTGTAGGCTACAACTAAATTAGCGTTAGCCTTGGGCTACTTCATTTAAATACGCTCATGTTAGTGATTCAGGCTAGAACGTTGATGCCTGACATGACTGGGCCCAGTCACTTGTTGCTCTGTGTGTGTGTGTGTGTGTGTGTGTGTGTGTGTGTGTGTGTGTGTGTGTGCGCGCGCGCGCGCTGATAGCTCCCTGAAGTTGAGTGATAAAACCGGACTTTCCACACGGGCAATGTGTGTCATTAGCGGGGCAATGGAAATGTGTGATTCGGTGTTCGGTCGGACTCGGACACAAGTTTGCGAATACGTAACGGGTTCGGTTCGGATTTGATCACTGTTCTGTCGGACTCGGGTCGAACTCGGACAGAAAAAATCGGCCCGATCCACACTCTAGTGCTCAGCTAGGGTGTTTCCCAAAAATCCTTTACCAACATCGTACTATGTAAGTTTCTACCATGTTGGTATATACCAACTTAGTCCCTTAGTTTGCAGATGTTTTTGGAAGTGTTCGGAGACTATTCGGGTGCATTCATGACAGGAAGTATGCCAGTCCCGTTTATACATTTATGTTGATATCGTCAGTTAATAACAGTGGGACCTGTGATGAATAAGATTCAATTAATTCATATGGAAAAGATGGTCAATTTTACCTTCACCTTCGTGTGAAAATACATGAAATAATAACGACAGGAATTATTTTGGCAAGTACTTTAGTTTTATGTGAGGAACATTTTCATTGTGTGTAGCAGGTGGCCTAGTGGGTTAAGCACACCGCTGCAGAATACAACCAATGAAAACAGCTCATTCGGGGGTTCTATTCCAGGTGACCACAGCAGAATTTCTTCTTACTTTGTGTCTAAACTATTCAATTTAAAACAATACAAGATAAATAAATTATGACATTGTTGTCAATGCTGTTTGGGCATATTTTACGCATTAGTGCGTAACAGTTTGTGTGTCCCCGCTTGTTCCATGCAATATTATCTTTGAATTTGAATGTCTACCGATTAATAGCACCCACATTAACAAAGAAACCATCTAATTTCCTAATTGAATAGGCCTTCCACTACACCTGCTATCACTAAGGCCTCGTTCAGATTGGCATCCCAAATCCGATTTTTTCATATCCAGATTGTATCTAGAATTGATTTCGGGTGGTCTGAACAGCAGAAAACCACATGAATTCCGATTTTTCCGAATCTGTTACGCCCTACATACCCATGTGGTGTCAATTGCGATTCATATCGGATATGCTGCGATCTGAACAGCTTTTCCACATGGGATAAGATTTCACCGTGTCACTTGCGTCATTTGTCACGTGACACAAACATCAACACGTGGAATGCAGATGGACGGAAGTGAGAGATCAATGTTAATTCTCCTTTTAAAAAATTGTATCGTTTGCTATAACAACGTGTCAGTGCGCGTCATGGATTTGCCGCAAGTTGGAGTTTACCTCGCGTGTGGAAAGCAAGGTTTACCTCGCGTGTGGAAAGCAACGTCAGTGAAAGTTTTCAACCACGCATCAGAAAGGCAACTAACAGCTGTGCTGGACTGCATTGATGCACTGAAATAAAGATGAGTAACGCTATTCTTCCATCTCTGACACTTCCTTGTTACTTGTGGCTGTGTGCTACGGCCCCACTTAACCATCTGAGAGAGAAACAACCAACATTCTGCCCTCCGCGGTTTTGTTTATTATTTGTGGGCATGATGCGTCAGGGTACCATAGTAACCCACGTGGATATGGCAGGTGATTAGCGGACATGGAGATCCGATATGACAAGCAATGTGAACACGGTCGATAGAGAGATCTGATGTTGATCAGATATGCAAAAAATCAGATTTGGAGTGCAGTCTGAACATAGCCTAATAGGCTAATCACCACCTGGAAACTTTCTCCCAATTAAAATCCTTCCTAAATAACAAAGGACGACAGAAAGCTCCCGCACTTACCCACACACACACAGAGGCGGGCTTGAACCCGCCCACAGCACACCAGCTTATCCTTTTAAGCCACTAATTATGACCACCGCTAGTGTAGCAAGTGTAGCGGTCATATCATGATTGTCAAAGTTTTTTTTTTTTTTTTTTTTCTCCTGTCATCTACTTCCTGAATTCCTTCCTGACAAACACCGGGGCACATGAAACTTGGTGGGCATGTAGCCCCTGTAGACTTTTACGGAAAAAAAACGTTTGGTCCCCCGGGGGCCACTCCATCTTTGCTCTGCCCCCCCTCGAAACCCCAAAAATACAGTTTTTCCTAAAGAACTACCTGACCCGTGATATTGAGGAGGATGAAATGTTTATGGAATGTTGGTCTCAAGAGCCCACATCAACTTAGCTTATAACCAGTCATTTGTGATTTGCAACCCCATGGTAAAAAATGAAAATGCAATATTATACTGCTTTAATTGCCCCTATCTTTAGAACAGATGTAATGAACTGCACCAAATTTAATGATGAACTATGATGAACCTGACATCTTGTGGAAATATGTCAAGTTTTGTGAAATTTCATCCATGTGGGGCTATAAAATAAATGAATTTATATGTACATTTAATAACTGTACAACCAGTGTTCTAGAAAGATACTAGCTTGTTACGGGAGGAGAAGAGGTGTTAGAACAAAATCTTTTGTTCTATGCGTGTTCGTTACAGGGAGGAAAGGACTGACACCGAAACCAGAAATGGAGTTAAGACGGTTTACTTGATTAGACAAGACAAAGTTACAACAGCTCAACCTACAGTGCTGTTGGAGAATGCATTCCTCCAGCACATAAGATTCACCCCACATTTATACCCCCTTATGCTACATAGTTGCACTTGGCCGGGTTCCCAGAGTCTCACAAGATGCCATGCGTCACAGAAGTTAGAATGTTAGAAACACAATGTTTTAGTCCCAGTTAGGGCTGGGCGATTATGCGATCTCGATTAGGGATCGCGATCAAATTTAGTTCGATCACGGTGATCAGCTGTGCGCATATTTTCTCGATCACGTGCCTTACATGTTGGAAAGGTGCGCGCCGACTACAGTTCCCATTCACCCTTATGCGCGACATAAAAGTTTTTTTCCGACGTTTTGTCATCTTCAACTCCAGGAGTGTTGGACATCCGTCCTCTATAGTATTTATGCAGACGTAAAGACTATCTTTGTCTAATATGAAATCAACTCGTCATTAAAATGAAAGCCTCCTGCAGAGCGAATGGAAACAATAAATGCATTTCACCCTGAATTAAAGTATTGTGATAGCCTACTGCTGGACACGGTTTAACAGGGTAAACTTCCCTTTCTTTATTGTAGACACATACAACAAGAACGAGTTGCTGTTTTAGCCACAACTCCCGCTTTTAGAACTTTCAACACAGCGGCAATGCTACTGTCTCTCTCCCAATTCTCTGACACCCACTCTCTCGCACCTGCGCGCACACACACACACACTCGCAGGCACACCTAAACTCCACCCCTTAATTCCCCAAAAAAGGCACATAGCAACCTAGGAAACTTAACAGATAACAAAACATCATTATCACACAAACTTGCAGGTTATTACAGTATGCTCATACATTGTATGCATCACACCATATTTAACCTTGTCTGGTAGAAATTAATGTGTGTATCATGTTTCTG
>JAODXP020000032.1:13774619-13864619 GCA_027497455.2 Sardinella longiceps | reverse complement strand
GCTGCTGTCCAAACATTCCATAACCCTTCTTACTTGTTTCTTCCCTGCTCGTCTCTTTCCCCCTACACTCCACACACTTTCTTGTTTGCTTCGAACACTTTCCTCATCCCATCTAGTTTTGTTTGCTTCCCTACTTACTTTTTCCCAACAATACTCCGGCAGTATACCTTGACTGTTAACACTAGTTAAATCCATGTCACTCAACTGTCTATTGCCATTAATCATGGCAGCACTTCTCATCATACTGGTCACCTCTAAATGCCCAGGACGTGTTATTTGTTTCAGCGTGAGATTGTCAAGGGCAGAATCCAGTTCATTCATTAGCTTGCTACTATTATCAGCCCTAAATGGCTCTCTGACCTTGGGTGCGCACAATATGTTATCAGCCCCTTCTTTTCGGTTCAGCTCTCTTTTTAAGTCCTCATGTAATTGTTTAGCTTGAATTTGCATCTCTAAGATATTGATCATAGTACTATTCCTAGTTTGTTCGTATTGATTATTAATTAGGTCTGCTAAATTGGGCAACATCATCCAGCTGCGTCTCATCTAAAACGCCCAGTCCTCGATAAAACGCCCTCACACAGTACTGCCCCTTACTTCGTCACTGTCAACGTGCTGCTTTGTTATTGAACATCCGGGTTCTCATGTGCTATCGCTAGCCTCGATAGATAGGAAAGTGAAAGCATTTGGCGACTCGTTTGTATTTTGTCCAGAGTAAAGTTCGTGAAAATGATTCTTATTCCGATTGTAAAAGGAGTATTTGCAATATTTAAGTCATGCAGATTGTTTGATGTCAAACGGAAGAAGAGTTAACAGGACACGTAGGCCTACATCAACCAAATATTTTTCGGTGTATCCCTACGTAATACCAGTGAATACACTCAATGAGGCCCCTTCCTTTACATTACAGATAGCCTACTGACTGAATCCGCAGAGCTCATAAGTCACGCGGCACGTCCCTCTACGTTATAGTATGATAACGATAACACAAAAACAGTTTTATTCCGCCATTGAGACCATACAGAAAACTTGCACTTCCTAGGTTGCATGTTGAACGTCGCTTACGAGCTGGGGACACTTCTATGCCGCCCCCACCACCTTTAGCGCACATTGGATGATTAAATAAAACAGAATTGTAACTCTCAAACAGTTTATTTCAAACAAACATGAACAGTGAAGTGAAGTTTAGTTTATTGGTTTATTTGACAGGGGCCATGTACCAGTTAGCTACAAAGCTATTTTACATCTGTGGACATATTAAAACACATTTCAGACCGGCATAACAAATAAATAAATACCAAAAACACATTATAGACCAGAATAGCAAATAAATAAAAAGCAATGAATAAACAAGAAATAAAGAATGAATAAAACTGGATTAAAGCTGTGGCACAAGGTCAGGAATCAGCTTGGCAGTGTTAAGTTTCTCTCCTTTTCCCTAGTTTCTCTTCTTTCTTTTTCAAACTGAACAAATAAAATCCTTAAACTTCAGATACTATTATATTATATTGCAAACATATCCCCCAATCCTCTCTCTCTCTCTCAAAAAAGAAGCATGTCTCAGAACTCAAAACAAAAAGCCTGAGATATCCCTACCCCCAGTTTTAGAGATAAGAAATTAGAACTTACACCTTGCTCTGTTAAGGATATGGTATTATTAACTAATTTGCATTAACTTCAAGGATTTCAGGACAATTTGTGGTCAGATACATTAAAATGCTGTGCAGTGAGTTGGGAGACTGGCTGGACTGTGTGTGTGTGTGTGTGTGTGTGTTAGTGCCAGGCAGGGAGTCAGACATCTTCTATGATGATATCCTATTAAAAAAAAAACAGCATTCCCATGTCCAAGCAGAGCGTCTCCTTGATGATCCTCTGCAGGATCTCCGGGGGAGGACAGGCCTGTCCATCGCTGCCACTTGTTCTGCGGGGCTGAGGAGAGGGAAAGAGAGAATACACCAAATAAAAAAATAAATGCAAGGTTTGCTTTGAATGATTTACTGCTTTGGGCAATGGCTTAATATTTAGATATTAGTTGTTTTTGGTCCAAAGCCAACCACTTTGCACTGCACTCACACATGCCATTAGCAAAACCTGTAGCAAATTGAAGGTCAGTCAGATGAGTGGTTCAAGAGTTACACAGGGAGGCAACCATCTTCATGAGCAGCCAATATGAACAGAGAGAAAATTATGCAATATGTATGAGTAGTGAGAAAATTATGAATACAGTGTATGACGACATTTGTTGTTTTTGGTCCAAAGCCAACAACTTCACACTGCTCTCACACATAGTAGCAAATTGATGGTAAGCCAGATGAGTGGTTCAAGAGTTACACAGGGAGGCTACGCTGGATGCATGAAGTGAAAACGATTTCTGCCGTAACAATTAACTTCCACTGTGATCAATGGAACTGGTTACACCACTGCAGTGCAGTGAACATCCTAAAAACAAAATAGACCACTCTTTCATGTGCTTATGATATAAATTGACTTAATGTCAATGTAAAGCATCCTGTGTCGCCCACGGGTTTTGCATGGAATAGACACACAGGGTAACAGACAGGCCTTCCATGCATTAATAGATAGATGTTGGCAAATGGCAAAGTACATTCTTTAATACCTTTCTCTGCTCAATGCTTCAAGGGTGGGACCAACATGTGTTAATGGCGAGGGCAAGAAAGGTGTTCCAGCTTGTTCTGTTGGGGTACAGAGAGAGAGAGAGAGAGAGAGAGGGTAAGGTTTAACTACCAGCTTCATGAGCAGCCAATATGAGCAGAGAGGAAAATACTCAAAATTTCTTTTGTATAACTTATTGCTATGTGGGCAAATGGTAAAGTACAATCTCTAGTACTGTACCTCTCCATGCATGCGGCCTCCAGGGTTTGGCTGACAGGTGCCACAGATGCGCTACGTTGACCTGTAGGGCTACAGGAAAGGGGGGGGGGGTAGTGGGAAAGGTATTGGGAACACCCAATATGTATGAGTAGTGAGGAAATTTTGAATACAGTATATAATACTTCAGTAGGGATCCCTGCAACAGCTGTTGGCACCACCACCTCCAAATAGACAACATATCAACCTGTACAGTAAAAAGATGAACTATGCATATGAATATTGCATATTCAATTTCTACGCCGAGAGGAGCTAGAGCGAGGCGAAGCGGTTATCAATCGACCTAAAAACTGCTGTACAATCACCACAATGACTCTTAAGCTGCTAAATAAAGGTAAATTGAACTAAAAATGTTAGTATAGTAGCGTAGCATAGTTCCCTTTTAAAGATCTCCATAGCTTTTTACAAGGTTATAGTACTGGCAATGTACAGAGATGTAGTCCTTTCCTTCAATAGCTAAGTGTATATGGTGAATGTTAACTGTAGGCTCCAAATAGGATGGCTGGAATATTAAAAAAACATATTCCACTACATATTCTTTTAAGATTCAGAAAACTCACCTCCCCAAAATCACACGTCTTTTCCAGTGTGGCGTACATTGCATACTGAAAAAAACAAACAAACAAACAAAAAACATCAGGACCTGTTAGTTGGTCTGCAAACGCAATATCAGTAATCATTTTGTAAAATATTGTAGGCTCTCTCACCATCAACATATATACCCCACAGCTGTTGCTTTGGTACTGGCAAGATGCACCCTGTAATTGAGAAAAAAGAACGCAATTTCTTAACAATGATTATCATTAAATGATGGCTGTATACAGATCTCCACCCTCAATAGCTTTGATTATGTCATCAAATCACAGTTAACAATCAAGACTATAGCAGTGTAAGCAACTTGACTAAATGCAAAGATTTGCAGGCACACATTTTACCTCATCAGCCAAACAATTCATAACGTTAGCATACTTTCACAGTTCAGGTTTAATATCTGTGCACAGGTCCATGGCGCCGTTGTGCTTAACCACGTTAACCTTGCTTCTCAATCGTATCGTATTTCATGATGGCTGTATACAGATCTCCACCCTCAATAGCTTTGATTATGTCATCAAATCACAGTTAATAATCAAGACTGTAGCAGTGTAAGCAACTTGACTAAATGCAAAGATTTGCAGGCACACATTTTACCTCATCAGCCAAACAATTCATAACGTTAGCATACTTTCACAGTTCAGGTTTAATATCTGTGCACAGGTCCATGGCGCCGTTGTGCTTAACCACGTTAACCTTGCTTCTCAATCGTATCGTATTTCAAATAACAGTTTTGTTTAGCACTTACATTATGGGGTACTTTCTTTTAGGTAGCGTTAGCTGCTAAGTGTACACCACATACAGTAGGACGAGAGAAGAGAACACGACCCTAACGTTAGCTGCTAACGTTAACGTTATATCTGTCTGTCGAATTCGAATGCAATTAAGATTACAACCTTAATGTCAGTAACCTGACTCCCGCGCAGATGAATGAATACACGAGTGTCTGCGAAAGCTAGGCTACAATGTCAGTGCATGTTGTCGAAATAAAGAATATAGCCAACTTACCAACATAATCTTCCGAGCAAGATGTCACCATTGCTGACCACGAGTTAGAGCGGTGTGCGCCATAGCTTTCAGAAATGGATTTGAGAATGACATCATACCCAGTGTCCCTTGCGAAATTCTTCACGATTGGCCAATCTGCAAATTCTTGGAACGCCCATGGGCGTTCTGGCATTAAGGCGGAACCGTCAATACTGCAGCTGGACCCTTCTCAAATTGCGTGCCTCCACATCAGCCTTCTTGATCAAGGTGTCAAGTTTCACGGCTAGTTGTCGGGTTATGTCAGTTAAGTCCTCCAACGCATCACGCTCTATTAGCTGCGCAGGTATGAATAGAGATGAAGCTCGAACGGTCGGAGTGGACGGTTGAGAATATGGGGGTGGTAGTTCTGTTATCTCAGTGTTTGTTAACTCAGGATATAATTCCTCAGTTTCTGTCCTCTGCCGACTCGCCTCATCAGCGTTTTCAGGGCTGGGTTGTTTTGCCATCGCCAAAATGAACACTTCTTTTGTTATTTCTTCTGCCAGCTCAAACTTTTTGTCAGTCTTTCTTTTCAGTTTATCCATTGCTTTCTCTCTTAACCCCTTCGTTGCGTACCAAGTATTTTTTAATGTATCCAGTTTGGTGTCATACTCTGCCAGAATTTTTTCTTTTAAGGCTCTGCATATTTCCAGGTCTATTTTTTCAGTGTCTTTTGGAAACCATCCCTTGTCTACCCACATACCATGTGAACTTTCCCACAATGAGATGTCTTTCATTGACGAAGTTTGTTTGCTAAACAGTCTAGGTTTGACTTTGTTCATCACATCCCTCGCTATCAGTAAGTTGGCCATTGTTACCCCCAGCCTCTCCGTGGCGTGTTGGTCGAGTTAGTTCACGTCCCCCAATGAGAGGGTCAACCAAAGTCCCCCTAGGATTGTGCTTTCAGTAGGCCTAGGCGGTGGCACCACTTTTATACTCCCGTCTACTTCTGTTACAATTTGACCTAAGTCTATTGTACCGTCTGGATCAATTCGACTTTCGTAAATATTTTTCTGGCTCCACACCTTTCTCTCCCAGAGAGGAGTAATCTCTATTCTCACGTATCTGTACCAGCTGCTTGGTGGATTTCTGCCTAAATGTTTGTTTCTTTGCCACCACGTAGCAAATGGGGTTAGGTGGAATTTAAAGTAATAGGCTACTCGTTATTCTTTTTCCGGGAATTGAGCAATTGACTATGAAATGAATCAAGCGTTCTCTTCAACAACCCTAAGTTGTTCAGATAGGCGTCTATTGTCCTATTCACGTCCTCAGTTTGTATAGGGGCCTGTATTTTAATGTGCCTCTCAGAATGGCCTGCTCTGTGGGTCACAGACTGTATCACACGCAGCGCCTCTGTTTCTCCCAATTTCGCAACCGTTGGGTCCCACCAATTTGTATCAACGCCTACAAAAATTGTTTGACCCCTTAGGTTTAGATTTCTGGTCATGTAGTAGATCAACAGTTAGTCGTTAGTTATACACCCACTATTTCAGTAATTATTATTATTGTTATTATTAATTTGTATTTATTTATTTATTTTAAAAAAGTACTAGTAAACATAGGAAACCTTACTCTTACACAGAAATGTCCCTTTTGTCCCACAGTCATGTGATTGAGTCGGGGGCCAGGTGTCAAAGAACCTTAATCTGCTCCCCGCATCAGCCAAGACCCAAGCAAACACTGGGTGTGTGTCGTGTTGGTTGGTCTAGGCTCACAGCCACATGATCTATCCCCTTTTGTAGTCTATGACAATTAACATACACAAATAACAGCTAAGCCTAGTTTTGCAGTGTTAGTGTTTTTTTTTTTTTTTTTTTTTTACATATATATAAAGCCTTGTGCACTATTTACCCTCTGTACATACCGGTTTTCGCCTATTGTACTGCAGAAGGCACCCCCTTCTCTCACTGCAGATATCCCTTTGTCTCAATTTTGATTGCAGAAGGTAACCCCTTCTCTTACTGCAAGAGACCCCCTTTTTTCACTAATTGGCAGCAGAAACACCACACCCTTTCTGACTGCAGAAACCCCTTTTTGTATTACTAATTGATTGCAGAAGGTAACCTCTTCTCTGACTGCAGATATCCCTTTTGTCTCAATTTTGATTGCAGAAGGTAACCCCTTCTCTTACTGCAAGAGACCCCCTTTTTTCACTAATTGGCAGCAGAAACACCACACCCTTTCTGGCTGCAGAAACCCCTTTTTTGTATTACTAATTGATTGCAGAAGGTAACCTCTTCTCTGACTGCAGATATCCCTTTGTCTCAATTTTGCACCGGTGTTTACCACTTACACCGTCATTTAGTCTTCCTCCGGTCCTGGCAGACAGACAAAAATTCTATACTATCTGAACAGTTCTAACTATGGAGAATTCAATGAAATAGGTTTCTCCTTACCTGATTATGAGTTGCCCGGGCTATTTGTCTGTCCACTGGACTGGATGGAAGTCCCCTAGGCCGGAGCCCAGAAGCCCCTTTCCTCCCCCGAACGTCGGAAGGTCACCAATTGTTAGAACAAAATCTTTTGTTCTATGCGTGTTCGTTACAGGGAGGAAAGGACTGACACCGAAACCAGAAATAAAGTTAAGACGGTTTACTTGGTTAGACAAGACAAAGTTACAACAGCTCAACCTACAGTGCTGTTGGAGAATGCATTCCTCCAGCACATAAGATTCACCCCACATTTATACCCCCTTATGCTACATAGTTGCACTTGGCCGGGTTCCCAGAGTCTCACAAGATGCCATGCGTCACAGAAGTTAGAATGTTAGAAACACAATGTTTTAGTCCCAGTACATAATAATTATTCTTTCAATAATAATTATTCTTACAGAAGTTCTCGTAGGTATGGATGAAATTACGATGTTGTTTACGATATAGCGCAGTAACCATGATTTCGATAAACTCTGTAGGTGGTTACCACGTACATCGTAACATGGAAGTTTCACCTCCATAGTATGGACGAGCATTTTGAGGAACACCTCCCTCGTAGTTTTATTGTTCCTACGCTGTTAGTAGGCACCAGTTAGCTTGTAAATAGCTCGTAAAATTTTGGGGAACGAATCCCTGGGCGACCGCCCATATCGCCCATGCCAGAAACCGCTCCTGGGCATCAGCATCAGCTGAGCTGACAGCTGACAAACATTTTCTGTTAGGGGGCAATTTGGTTGAATGCAACTTCGACTATGACTTGATGTTAATTCCCCTCACAAAGTTCATATTTTTATATAAGTAATCTCTTATCCCTTTAAATTTGCAATATTTTAATTGAACACTGCATTTGTGGATGCTACACCTGCAAACACATTTTTAAATGTGCAGATTAAATCAATACTGCACAGCTGACTTTAAACATAACTGTAGTCATGTCTGCATCTGAAATGATTAAAATTGCAATAATGCTCAACATGCTGCATCCTTGTATTAGCTATATGTATTGCAATTTTACTGCAGATCTTCAGTGTTCTGCATAATGTTCCAGTTACTTTGTAAGTAATGACACATTTATACTTGTATTCGTAGTGCAGTTTTTAGTGCATATCTTGGGAGAGGAAAAGCTACAGAGGCACCAGACACCAACACAGTAACAGATTTTAGTGGCTCAAAGTTTAATAGGAATCACTGTTTATACAGTAGATCAGGTAGTCTATTGATCTTTGCATATATGTATAGGATTCAGAGTGCTTGACATTTAAATGCATCAAAAGTACATCTTATCTTATGAAGAGAATAGTTGTACATCGTATATGACAGTTCTGCTGGCAGCTCATGGTCTCAATCTAAGTTTGTGAAGACATATAAAAAGTCCTATCAGGAACTCTACTTCACATGAATGTCCTGTTCACTCTGGAGGACTCACGTTCTGTGACCAGCTGACAAAATCATTTACTTTTATCATTACTATACATTAATCAACACATTTACATTCTGACTGTGATTTTATATGACAGAAGAATGTAGAAAAAAAACATTCCCATCTCATAGCTGAGTAGGAAAATCAATATAAAACAATATACATATATTCTTTTTTTCTGTATATTTTCTCTGTACTACCCTGTAGGTCTGTCTTCATGTGAATGAATTCATGTCTAAAATACCATGGTTTCTCAATGGCTGTTGGTGTGGATGCTGTCATTCATATTAACTGGAGCAATATTTATATTTTATTAAAGTTGTCATTCTTGGTGTGAAAGCACCTTAATTTACATTTTGTGTTTGGTTTCTTTTTCTTTACTCCCTCTTTCCCCTTCATCTTTTCTACCTCATACCTCATTATTTTCTAGAACATTTCCTTGCGGTAGTATTTACCATGATTTGATGCCAGCATGTTATTTATTTTCTCCAAAAGTGTAGTAACCTGTCCATTGCCTCTTCTACCTCTGTTATTGAATGAATGGTATCTGTTTTCACATTCCTCAAGGAGGGTTTTCAAATTCACGTCAGCATTTTCAAGATACTTCTCCACTGTCTTCTTCTGTAGATCATCTTCCGTTGTGAAAAGCACAAGGGTGTACCTCAGAAATTCCTTCCCAAACATTTCTTTGATCCTCTCAATAGTAACTCTCTCCTCTTGAGTGAAGGGGCCTACTGCTATGACCAGCAGGAACACATGTGGGCCTGGGGCTGTCATTTCCAGGCATCTAATAACCTCTTTCACATTGTCTTTATTACAGTCTGTATCAAACAATCCTGGAGTGTCTATCACAGTTATCTGTCTTCCATTGATCACAGCGGTTTCCTTCTGACACTCATTTGTGACGGATTTGGTGGAAATGTCCTCTTTGAAGAAGTCTCCTCCAAGTATAGTGTTTCCAGAGGCACTCTTCCCACTACCAGTCTTCCCCAGCAGTACTATTCTCAAATCACCTGAATAAAACACATCAATTCAGCAACATTATTATTTGTATTTTTATTAATTATTAAAATTTTTCTTGATTGCTAAAATAAATTTGTTCCCTCCGCCAATGAGGTTATATTTTCTCCGGTGTGTGTGTGTGTGTGTGTGTTTGTGTGTGTGTGTCTGTCTGTCTGTCTGTCTGTCTGTGTACAACATAACTCGAAAAGTACTGCACAGATTTGGATGAAATTCTTGGACAACGTGTGTATTGTGATCCATAACACCATCTGTGACCACATTGTCTTGGCGGAGGACTGCGTTCTCTGAGCGCTTTTCTAGTTGAAATTATGCATCTTCTTAAAACTCTATATCCAAATAATAAACTCTCTCCTCAGACATACACCCTAAGATCTCCACTCGGGAAGGTGGTTTCACTTTTTTTGTTTTCAAAGCTATTGCTACAGTAAATGACATGGACATCTTACAAAATATTTTGCATTTTTTCAACACTGGGCATTATTGTGTAAAATCTATTGCAGGCTGGTTTGCTATTTACTATTGAGTCTCCATACGGAATACTGCATCCTCATTAGGCATACATTGATTTTGAAGTGGGTGGGCACTTTGATTGAACTTAAACCTATTGGCTTCATCTTCAATTCCTGATTGTCAACTGGGTGCTGAGAAATCTAGTCAGACATCCAAGCCTTTGGAGAGAGTACTGGCATTACTGGCTACCCTATTTCATATTTCAGAATATTCCATAAGGGGAAAACTTGTATCTTAATACACTAATTGGCAAATAAAAATGTCTCACTATTGTTTCCTGCTACAGAATTATGTGATCTGAACTACATGGAAGTCTGCAGCTTTTAAGGAAAAAGAGAGGTTTTAAACTGAAGGAAAGGGATGCACAATTCTGACAGATTCCAATTCTGTGGTTTCTTGTTTTCTTTTCAAGATTAATATACCTTTCTACCTTTATTCCCATTTCCCAATATACCTTATCTCTTGGTTGAACCACTACACTGATCTTACCAAGCAAAGGATGCATAATGTAGACTAAAACTTCGGTCTTCCTTACCTGCTGTGAAATTTGTGGTGGTGGGTTTGCTTTGACGGTCATTTGCCACAGTGGATACAAGGACAGTTAACTCCTTGTCATGTTTTGCCAACTCAGAGATGGGATGATTATCAGCTGTTGTATGGATGCTCTTCAGTTTTGTCCCACTGCTCATGCTGAAAAGTTCCAGCAGGTAACAGACCTCATCTACTCCCTCTGGTTTGGTCCACTTTAGGGAGTCATGAGACCAGTCCACAGTGAGATTCTCTGGCATTGGAACCTCTGTATAATAGACAAGTTCCCATTTGAGTTACATATACTGTACAGACAAAGCCAATTAACACTCTGAGGTTGCATTCCCCCTTTGGGAGAAATTTTGGACTACTACACATCTAAAGCTCTGCGAGTTTGTGTCCTATAAACATAAAGTAACACTACTAGAAACCTTCAATCTTCTAGTTTTTAAATATATAGTGAATCATTTGTGCTTTATAAAGAGAATAAAAATAAATGTTAGATTTTGAGGAGTTTAGCCAGCAGCAGGCTGTTACTGGCTCCACTTAGATATTCAGAATTCAGATTGTAAGTGTCTGGGAGCACAGGGTGAAAACACGCCCTGTTTCTCCGGCATAGGTTGTTCCGGCAAACACGCTGTTTCTGTTTCTCCACATTTGGTTTCATTGGCTAATCGATATTCTATGTAAAATAAATTTAGGGAGTATCCTATTGCTGTCTTCAGCAATTCATTTTCTGGCAGCAATTTTTCTGGCTTTGTAATGCTAGTGATGTTGCCATGAAAATAGTAGCAATAAATAAACCACATTTTGTTAGAGATGCAGGAGTAGAAGCTGGAAGAGTGGTTAACTTGAATCTGATGCTCACCAGTGTATACAAATCGCTCCACACAGGTGCTCTCCTGGTCATCTTCACTGAGGGAGCACACAGTAAAATGGTACTTCTCTGCAGGAAGAAGCCCTGCAACCTCCACCTCACAACCTTCCACCAGCAATCTTTGAGTCTTTTGGCCTCCTCGCCAGGTCACCCTGTACCTGAATGAACCTGGAGTGCCCTCTGGTGGTGACCAGCTGACAGTCACTGATTTTGTACCCACGAAAGGAAACTGGATGGGTCCAGGTGGAGGAACACCTGAGAGTGATGGAAGTAAAGTTAAATTGAGATGGGATAACTTGAAGTTTTTCTTTTAATCAAAAATAAATCAACGTCAAATGTCCCAATGCAAATACCTCTGCTTTTGGTTACTTTAGACTGTTCTTTCACATTCTGTGCAAGGAAAAAAAGATGATTAGTTGTAAGAAGAATGGAATATTAAAAACAACTGCAAAGAAATTTCAGCAACTAAAAACTTTATCCACCACTTTCAGCAAATAAACAACGGGGGTCGCCATAACAGCAGCCAGCCTCGGAAGCTGGCCATAGAGTTTGCATTGACCTGAAACCAAATGTTGTTCAGTAGCCGAGGTCGGTCTGCACTCCACACCGGTCTCAAACCCGCCACTACATCAACTACAACACACCCACAGCATGGGAGATGAACACCCTAACCACTGAGCTGAAAAGCCCAAGCTTCCAACTCAGCACTTAGAAGCATTCTTGAGGCTATAGGTGATGTGAGGATTAACAGTACACGTACTGCTGCCAGCTAGGCTACAGTATTTGGCATCCGGGACAATCCCAGCAAGGGACAGCTAGTGATACGGCCTTCTCTCTCCTCACTGTGGTTGAGATTCGGTCTTAAAAAAAATCTTGATTTGTCCTTCTACAGCATCTTTCTGAGAAATTAGTAAACCACACAAACCACACCTGATCTGTGTCTGTGTTATCCTGCTGTATGGCATCATGTCCCCTGTGATTGCCAAGTAAGCAGTGTGAGCAGATAGCTGATTGGTCCGTCCTGCAATAGAACTTCAGCTTTTTCTGATGCTGTTCACAGCGGTTCTGATGCTGGATATCCTGTAGCTTATGTGTTTCCAGGTCTGGAGATGTGTAGTGATTCTTAACATGAGTCTCACAATAGGAGTCCATGCAGGTCAGACATTTCTTCACTGCTGGATTTGAGCAGACATCGCAGAGCATTTGCCCACCTGATAGTCTACAAGAAAATGCATATGAATGGATGTCTCAAGGAATCTGTTGTGCAGTCATACAACCATAATCAAAGGGTTAAAGGAGAGTGCTGGTGTGAAAAAAGTTGATCGATGAGTAGGAGCAAAAACTGATCACGATAATACTTGTGTTCCTATGACAGTCACAGATATTTCAAGCAGCAGCTGCAATCTGTTCCTCTAGTCTACCTATTCATTTGTGCTTGTCAATTGACTTATTGCGACTAATAAAAAGATGGCTTATGAAGATCCTGAACATCCTAATATCACTACATTTTTACACACCTGACTAAACTCATTTGAAGGGTGTTGGAACTTACTCTGTGGCCTTCTCTTCTTTGAAATTTATTGGTGAAAGGTTTGACATATCGCTCTTCATGGACAGTACACTGGGGACTGGCGATGACCTTTCTGACCTATGAATCCAGAGACAATTTTTTCTGAATACTATGGCTTTATGAGCTTGGGTATACTCAACACAAGATAATGAGAGTGGATCAGGAGTTAAGTAATTCAAATCCCACTTTCAGCATAATTTTGTAAATTGGTAACACTTTTTATGAACCACGTACAGTAATAAAGCATCACAAACACATTAATTTTAATATTCACTGGAAGTAATTATGATATTTAAGGAATAACGCCAGACAAGGTGACCGGTTCTATGGAAATAATGGCGTGGTGGAGGTCTAGAACTCCGGCAACTGAGGCATTCAATTTTGTGTTCAATGTTTATGCTTTATGAATGCTGAAGTTATCATTACATCTTACCACATATTTTTCAATATGCAGCAAATACACAACAAAGTTATTTACAGAAAGATATCAAAGGGTTTATAACGGACACCGCCATTGCTATGAATTTGATTTTAAAAGCCAGATCACTAAAAACCATTTGGATCTTTAGTTTCACCCACTTCCAGCCAGCCCAACTAACAAGTTTGGTTATTGTGGTATTGTGCCCGGTCTACCTTTCACATGGCTGTTTCTCCATCAGTTGGGGGTTCGTGTCTCCTGGCTCCTCCTCAGGCAGACTCTTCAATAGATCTTTCACCTCCTTCCATTCCCCCAAGGGTGAGCCAGTAGCCCCCCTTTGCATGGGGAGCTCATTTTCAAAGGGCCTTCTCTTCCTCCAAGCACCGAGCAGCTTATATCAACTCCTAGAATGCCAATGACTGAAACAAAAACAAGATCAATCAAGGACATTTTTTTCTTAATTTCTTTTGTTCATTTTATAAAAATACAGGTGTACTGAAGAAACAGGAAAATGAGAGCCTGCTCAAAGATGCCGTCAAAATGTCAGACAGAGAGAGAGTCCCTCAGGACAATTACGCAAATATCCCATACACAACTCCATTAAGACAACAGTAAAATATCTACAGTACAAAAAGGTGAAGTGCAGTTTCATCAGAGGAAGTACTAACACTGATGTTCAAGTGCTTTCTGTCATCAGTAATGTTTGGGAACAGATTATGAGCAGCCACATTAATTTGCATTACAATGAAAACTATTAAAACAAACTTGGCTAATCTTGTGTATTTAACCCTCTATGGTACGGCGTTGCCTCCAGGCAACATGGCCTTATTTGACTTATTAAATCAAAAGTAAACATGCAACTGATTGGATATTTCTTCAGCAGGGGTGGGAACCCCTATACTATCCAATGAAATTGCAAAAATAATGTCATGTGACTCAAAAGAAGTAATTTTACTTCCTTGTTCAGGGACTGTGCTGGTAGCCTGTGGTACTGCATTTCCGCCCACAGAAATTGCCTTTTTTCAGTTATAATTTCAAAGTAAATCATAAAGAAAAAATATCAGTAACCTTGAGAAATAAGTCAAGAGGTATTACCAACAACTTTAGATAAGATATCAATCAAGATTTCTTAGAAAATTACAAAAAACTGCATGTTGCCCTGAGGCAACATTGTACCGTAGCGGACTAGCATGAGGCCATAGCAAATATACTAAGTAGGGAAGACAATACATTATATTTGTAGAGCAAGGAGAGAAAAAACAATTGTTTTGACTATATTTGTAAGTAAATATACAAATAGTACCAATATCTGTTAAAATATAGATAAGTCTATGTAATATTAGCCCCAAAAACCTGGCTTTTCAGTGTTGCGATCACAGCTGCAGGATTTGTGCAGGGGTGTGAGGCCAGGTTTGACACTGCTTTTCTCATTTGCTACAAGCTGCCTGTAATAAAATGGCTTATAGTAAAGCCAAAGAATGTTTGGTCAAATTGTGAGCCTTTTGTGGAACCATCAAGCTGTTTGAGTCCTGTATAGGGGTCTTCAGGGAACCTACAGGTTTGGTACCTGTATCCCCAAGTTGGGTACCTGACCGCTTTCTATCTATCTACTATACGGTATAAATAATTGTTCAGCTAAATAACTGTTTCTCTGATGAGAAGCAATGCTTATTAATCTTTCAAAAAGTTAGAAAACATATCTGGAAGCAACAGTGGAGGCTATTTTGTACGTGCGCACAAGTGTGCACATGTGCATGTTTATGTGCAAACTCATAGATGTATGGTTATGCTTGTGTATATTTATGCATATATTGGAATATTTGGATGGGTTTATGATACTTTCTAATTATGGAAAAAAAGGAATTTGGTTGATTATATTTGATGTGTAGTGTAAAATAATCATTTTAAGTTCATATGTCAAAATGTTGAATTTCAGGTCGGAACGGTACAATGTTGCCTGAGGGCAACGACTGAATTTAAAATTTCATTTATTTCAATATTTTAGACATATATTTAATTTAAAACCAGATAAAACATTTCACTATAGTGTTTAGCTTTAACTAATGGTATTTTAGATTAAAAAGTTTGCTTTATTTCTTAGAAATATGAAGTATTTCACTTTTTTCCACTACGGTACAATGTTGCTTTGAGGTAACAAATTTTTAAAATCTTTTAAAAAATAAAAATTAAAAAAATTTCCACAGATATTGTTAAAGTGTCCCATTTTAAGCAGGAAAAACACTACAAACATTTTTTTTTACAATCAGATCATAATGCGTACCATAGAGGTAATCTATTACATGGGTGATATTGTATCAGTCTATACTGATAGCTGTTGTAAAATCAATTAGGCTACTGTAACCTACAACAGCCAGTTGGAACTCATTGCTTACAGTAAATTGTGAGAAGAGAGTAAGCCATTTATGCCAGTTATGCATAAGTTTGTTTTTGTCCACACAAGCTCAACTTTCTAGACCAGTCACTGTGATATTCTTGAGGAAAACAAAAGATTAACTAACCACTTTACACCCAAGAATAAAATCATTTGTGCACTACAAGGTAGTCAAGTTTGTTCTAAGATAGTATGTGCACTGCTTTTTCTTTTAGATAGATAGATAGATAGATAGATAGATAGATAGATAGATAGATAGATAGATATACCTATAGCATGAATGAATATCAGAGCTTATTGTCTGTATTTCTCATGGTTCACAAACTTGATTTGCTCAATAGTAGTGTCTTAAGTACATATACTTATTGAGGTATATTAATCTACACGTATTAATCATACATGCATTAAATTGGTTTCTTGACTGTTCTTAATTAAGTTTAATCCAAAGTGTTCCCAAAAGATCCTCATTTTTTGACATGAGCAATCAGATTCTAGTTGTTTGTTTTATCATGTTACGTGTTGTGTACGTTATGTGAATGCTTAATTCTTTTAACCCCCTTTTCCCCCTACTGAGGGTAAATGTGCAATGCCAGAAATCTAAAGCCAAGGATTTGCCTCTTATCTCTCACTAGTAATAGTCTGTACTCTGTAGCTATTATGTATTGCATTACTATGCACAACTCATTCCCTCTATAGTTATGAGAATTTCACTGTTAATATTTTCACATAATCTAAAATGGACAATTCAATTTCTCACCCCCTACACCAGTATAATATATTGCCAAAGATAATGTCCAAAATTTTTGATGAACCTGCAGCATTGCACTGGTTAGAATGTGTGATGCTTTTCTGTCATGGCACCTTGGACTTTCCAATTAATTTGCATTGCATTGAAAGACTGAACCAAATGCCATGCCATACCATATGAGATCATATTCAAGTCACATCATGAACATAACTAATAAGAAAATAATATCTAAGAGAAAGGTAAAGATTAGTTTCATCAGTGGGAGTGCAGTAGGGTGAAACCTGGAGGCTCAAGTACTGATAATGGTTTGGTAATAAGTTCAAGATTCCCAGAGGGTGCGAGGCATCCATTTTGTGCCATGCATAACAATGTCCCTTAGCTCTTCCAAAATCAATGTAACAGTCCCTTGGAGTTGCCCACATACAGTAGAAAAATAGAACACACAAACAAACATATTATCTCCAGTATCTGCAGAAAGAAAAATTCTTCTATATCTATCTTTGGTAGATCGTGACACAAGTTTACAAAATGGCAGTCAAGTAGCCATGAACGAATGATAAGATACCATCTTGCCTGCATCTACATTTTTTGTCACCTACCTACTCTGTAATGATCAACCTCATTGTGACGTTGAGATATATACTTGCTTATTCTACATATTCTTCCACTATTCTGGATTTATTCAGACAGTATGCTAGTGGGTTATACATATTCTACTTTGGTAGGTACTACTACTTAGTAAGTAGAGATCAAGGCTTATCAGGGCATTATTAAGATTATGTCAAAAATAAAGGCCTAATTAGTCAAGTGTTACCGAAATGATTTATGAATAGGTTACTGGGTTCATAGAAAATGTTACCTAATTCTTTACCTCTAATACCTGCAGAAAAAAAAAATAGTGTCTTTGGTGCCTCTTCCTTCCTACAATGCCTCTATTTACAAAATGGTAAACATGATACCTGCTTGCTCACAAAATGGCAGCCAAGAAGCCATGACAGAAGTAAGATGGTATCTTGCCTGTATCTACATCTTTGGCACATCCACTGATCATCATACAGTAGGTGTTTAGTAACAATAACCTCCATACGATAGTCACGGCAAGCAATTATCATTTGATTGAAAACAGATAAATCTTTTAGATTTAGATGGACCATATCAATATCTTGAGAGAGAAGTATGCTACTTATGCCAGTTATGCATAACTTTTACCCCGCTCTACTGCCTAGACCAGTTCAGTTACTTTGCTTTAAGAACATAGAAAAACAAAATGCTTTTGTAACTCTGATATAGCCCTTTGTAGTTTTTTCATACTTTGTTTCTGTTGTTTTCAGGGTATTAGAAGTGAATAAACACATCAAAGTGACCACAAACAAATGACCATGTAAACACTATTTCCACTCAAGTGTGTAGTCCATCAAGCTTATAATCTCTTTGTTTTATGCGTGTATAATTCTAATGACAGAATGTAGTCTCAATAGAACTACTGTAAATTATAAAGAAATACTGTAATAAAACAAACTTACTGTGTGTTGTGTCTTGGCAGCTGGCTTTTTAAAATGTATTTCCTTGAACTCAATCTCAGGTGTGCCCTAAAAAAGAACTGGAGGGACCTGTCACTTAGAGGTTTTTTTCAACATCATGATCTGGTTTGAATGTTTAACTGTTTCAATTCCATCCCTTCATCTACTGAAAGCAACACAATGTAGCTCTTCAATCATACATGATTTAAACTCAATTTGATAACACAAGAATTAGAAAAACTCAGAATAAAACTCTTTGTGTTACTGTACTGATGTCAAATTTGGAGGTAGACTTTCAACAAGAGGAGAGCATAAACGCTTAACGTTTAACTAATCTCTGTGTACAAAATCAATGAGAGTCGATTGAACTAGTCAGTGCTGGACTGGGACCAAAAAATGGCCCACCATAGTTTTATTCACACATTGAATGGACACTTTGAATGAAAATTAGAGATTTAGTAGGACTAGCCCAATATCTTTCAAGAAAAGTATGAGAAAACTAGAAAAGCGCTCAGAGAGTGCAGATATCCGCCAACTGGCAATGTGGTCACAGACACAATATAAATTCCAGATAGTGTTCTGCATCACCAATCGCCACCAAAATTGAATCAGTTCTTACTTGTCCCAATATACATGTTGTCACACACGTACACATACACACACACACACACACACACCCACACACACACACACACACACACACACACATACAGACACATGCTGGCGAAAACATAATCTCCTTGGCAGAGGTAATAATTATGACAGCCCTGGCCCAAAAATGAATGTCGGCCCACCGGGCATTGCCTTGCATTCCCTATGGTCAGTCCATGCCTGTTGGTAGTGCACATCATATTGGTCTATAACTACAGCATGGAAATACATGAAAATTAATGGAAATTGAAAATGAACATAAATACAAATGAATATGTAAAATAAATAAAACAAATTAAGATGACACTTATTACACATTATTTGATATTGGAAGTGAAAAGAGGTGGTTTATGGATTTTGTTGTCACTTGCTGAATAAAAATTACCTTGTTTTTCACCTATGAAAGAAAAAGATTAACACAAGTAGACCTATAGTCCTATGCTTTCTAAAGAAAAGAAATATGAAAAATATTATTCCTGCTTTTTGGACCTATGCAAGGACTTTTGGTTAGAGACATTGGGGACCTTTATGAGCCCACAGCCCACATGAGCACAGTACACGTAAGATGCTCATTTGCTAGCCTGCTATAGCATGGGTTTTCAACAGGGGGTCTGTGGACCCCTGATGGTCAGTGAAGACTTTCCTGATGGTCTGTGACATTTTTGAAAACTTAATTTGCGTAACAAGCACAGATTTAAGCACAGGAATAATTTTTACAACTGTGCTCCAACTGATCACTCCAAAAGCAGTGTAAGAATGAACTCTCACTTGGGTAGATGGTCTTTTTGTTTAACATCCCTGAGACACCGCCCTCATGATGGGCCACCTATGACTTCTTTGTCAGAATGGTGGTCCCTAAGACTGAACCAGGTGACAACCCCTGTGCTATAGAATCATGAAATCAAGCAGCTGAGGTAAACAGCATCTGCTAGTAATGTGAATCAGTTTAAATCTGTTTTTCTTTAGCAATAGCCTGCAAAAGTAGACATGCACTATAAGTCGACTCATAATGTGTTCTACATTGGGTAGCAATAAGTAAAGAGGCAGTAAAATAGTCACATCATAAAATAATTATTGTATAGATAGATGAATCAGTTTTCAGTATCGGTACAGGCATGAGCATGTCATATGAAGTTGGATTATATCCACGGAGAATATGGAATATACTTTTAGAAAAGTTGGAAAAGTGGCACTTGAGCCACATGCTGAACCCCATGCCCCTCCCCTTTGCCACCCTAAAATTTCTGGAGGTGCCATTGAATGGCAGCACTACAGTAAGAGGTTGATATTTCCCAGAGTCATCAAACTTTTTGAAATTTGAAACACTGCACTTATCACACATGGCAACAGGAAGTAGGCTGACATAACTGTAAAGTAGATGTCAATGATTTTTAAGTTTTCAAGGCTGTTATTTTGGATATATCAGCTATATGCATTCATTGTTTCATTATGGATCAAAGTGGTGCTCATTTAGACTATGTGTGTTTCATTTTAGATGTTAAAGTAATTTTTCAAGTGTACGTTTGAACTACCAGGCTATTGGGATTTATTTGAATGAATATCTTATGCATCATGTGAAGCCGGTTCACTTTGATAAGACATCTGTGTTTGAAGTGTCTGAAGATATCATTTTACTCATATTCAGATGCATTGTGCACAAAGCTAATTTCAAGGATTATGTATTGATGTGGCTACTCTCCTTATTTCATTCACAGAGGTGTTATCGATAACATAGAGATATAGATTATAGATTATAATATAAAGACATATAGATTTTCGAATGCTGCATATATTGGGAACAATCCTTACCCATCTCTCTCTCCCCCTCTCATTTCCTCTCAGGAGGGGCACCTGCAGATGCAGGGGGCGGCAATTAACACACAGCCTTGTCCTTGCCCTATAGACAAATCCGACGAGCGTTTTGTGTAGGCTGCCATCTTGTGGCGACGTCATTGTTGGACTGTAAACAAACCTGTTTGACAATGCACAGTCAATGACAGCCAACAGCAATAACCATGGAATACTCTGACATACAAGTAGTAGTAAATCTTGTAAATCACAGCATTTTATAGTGTGCTATCGTTATCCCAATGGACAGATTGGCGATCTTACAGCTCAAAAATGGCGCCTGCTTACTTCCGGTAATTTCGTCAGAGTCGTGTATACTGCTCATGCCAATAACTGCTAGGCCTACTGAATATGAGTGTGATTTTACTTCAGGGTAAACAAAGTTTAAAGGTGTTTTAACAATGGATTATGATGAGTACATATAAGAATAAGAGTGTGACTTTACATTTTTGAGGTACAAAAAAATCAGTCTGTAAATATTTATTAGTGGGGTTCAAGAGGAATACATCATCTGTACAGTACACAGGACTGAACAGCATCAAAGAGGCTACTGTAGATCAACAAGTAGGCCTACCTGATGAGGTTTGTTAAGAAGTGCATTCATTCATAAGGACTCTGTGACTTCCATTCAAATCTATCATGAATTTATTACTTAATTTATTATGATGTGTGCACTACTTTGCACAATATTATAGATATAACAGCGTTGGAAATATGAACTTGAGAGAATGAGGAATAGACCAAAGGAAAAAACAATGATAAAAATCCATTACATATGATTTATTAATGAGAAAATAAGCATGATTTCTGTAATGTTTTTTTTTGTAACAACAATGCTTAAGGGTTAGTTAATACTTAACTAATGCTAAATTCTGTACCATTATTATAATGTGTTTACTATTGATGTGTCTCCATTTGTAACCATTTAAAATTGCATTGCGGAGTCCTTTCGCTTTTTCATCTTTGCAAAGACTGCACATCTGAAAATCTTATTATCTTCGTGGACATACAGTAGTCTAGCCTACTTCATATTTCTCAATTGTTTTCAGTGCTTCATACTGTGTTCTTCTTTGACATCCCTCTGTTTCTGTTATGTTCTAAGACAATGCTATGTCCTCCTGAGAGGCTCATATCTGACAGGTCAGTCGAGTCTTGAGACCCTTTACTCTACTCATTTTCCAAGATACACAGAATCAGCCTTGACATTAGGAGCCCTTTGATGAACAAGCGGACCAGATCTGTCTGTTTCCTTCAATACACACCGGTGCACTCAGCGGCAGCATCGACAGCATGATCGCTTTGATGAAATTGGTGAGCCAGGTCTGTCTATACTCACACACACACACACACACACACACACACACACACACACACACACACACACACACACACACACACACAAACATACACACAAAATGTTATATTTTAGGAAACATTTGCAAGAAAGTAAAATTAATTACAGTATATTTCATATTCATTTGCCATTCAATTTTAATATATTTTTTCATAATATAAAGTCATTACATAGATGGTTGTTAAAGCACATCTATATGTTACAGAACTTTTCATCTGTTATAGTCATACCCACCAGTCAGATGTGCAGTTGCTTCCTGCTGTTTTAAGGCCTCCGCTGCTTGCTGGAACATCTCAATGCTGTAGTAACTGCCTTCATTTGCTGTCAGCATTTTATTTATTTTATCCAGAAGTTTGTGAACCTGGTCTTTGTTGCTTTTGTCTCTGTTATTGAACAGATGACATCTATTTCCACATTGGCTGAGAAGAGTACTTATACTTGGATCAGGATCCTTAAGATATTCATCTAAAGTCTTTCCCAGAACATCCCCTCTTGTGAATAACACTATTGTGTACTTCATAGATTCCATCCCAAACATTTCTTGGATCATCTTAACAGTGTTTTTCTCTTCTTCTGTGTAGCGGCCTTCAGCTATGACTAGTAGAAAAACATGTGGACCTGGAGCTGCCAAAGAGATGCATTTTGTGACCTCATCCTTAGTCTTATCACTAGAAGAAGATGTATCAAACAATCCTGGAGTATCGACCACAGTTATGTGTCTTCTATCGACCACAACATGCTTCTGGCATTCAGTTGTGACTGATTCAGAGGAGAGATCTTCTTCAAACACAGTCTTCCCAAGTATGGTGTTTCCAGAGGCACTCTTCCCACTACCTGTCTTCCCCAGCAGGACAATTCTTATGTCTTCTGTGGTCCCTAAAATGCAAATTACAATGACAATTACTGTTATCCTAGCTTGATCATAACCAGCCAGTCTGCGTTTCTCTTTGTACGAGGGTCTAGGATTCTGGATATTGAGAAACAATTGCTTGCTGGAGATGTTTAAATTAAGATTGGATCAGCTCTTCCTGACTGATAGCCTGTCACATTCTCAATCTGCAATCTCAAAGTTTGTTCACTGGCCAGGATGGGATGCATCCTGAGCGAATAAGGCCAAATGCTGAATCCCAGACGGGAAGGGAGATGAGAATCGAGCAGAATTGCATAGGAGGGCAATGGCCAGACTACTGTTGTCCCTGAAGGAAAACACTTGCTGCTAGCTGGTTTGCATATCAATAGATAGATAGTTCTTTTTTATCCCATAAAATGGTCAGACTCTTACCACCAAACCTGCAAGCTCATAGTTGCATGTGGCCAGCAGAACCAGCTAGAATGCCATCATAAGCTGGACAAAGCCACTAATCAAAATTCAAACAAAGCAAGCAATTTGGCAGGTTAAGGTGGTATTTTCTAAATTGTTACATTAGAAAAGTACAAATAGAAAATTGTCATAATTTATTATTTCATCAGTCATTAAAATACAGGAGGCGAACAGTATCTAATCAAACCTCAAATCTTAACGGCTTAAGGGAGAAATGTGGAGTCTATTGTAAATGACATTCATGGCTGCTGACACAGGTGACTATTAATGCCCCAACTGTGTCTCAAGGTCAGAATGGTTCAACTCTGTGACCCAATTCAGGCCACAGTAAAACCAATGGGTAAAATATAGATCACCACTCTATAACATCTTAAATTGTTCACAGGTGAATAAATTCTGTGTTTCTCACCTAAGTGTACAGAATCCTCCAGTGCTATGTCAGCCATCTTCACTAAGGGTGGCCACAGTAAAATGGCATTTCTCTCATGGAAGAAGCCCAGTCATCCCCACTTCATGTCACCACAGTTTTTTGCTGTTCTTGGTCTTGTCTCTACAGTAGGTCACTCTCTACCTACATGAACCAGGCATGCCCACTGGAAATGACCATGCTGACCGTTACTGAATTCAGCTGCACTGCGGGAAACTGAATTGGTCCAAGTGAAGGAATACCTTGAATTAATGGTTATACAGATATTATCTTTTTAGTTTTGCAAAGCTATACATCAATGTGCTAGAAATGTATTAATATAATGTACATACAGTGTACATGTAATGTGTCCTAATCATGCCATTTATGCAAACCAGGCAGTTGAATGGGAGTATAGGGAACTCTTTATGAAGAGATATTAAGTCAGAAATGTGCCCAATTTCTGCCTGATAATGCTCAAATGAATGGAGTCATTATGAACAATCAAAAGTTCATCACTGTAAGCCTCTTTGCGCATACTATTTAAAAGTTTACAAAATGGCAACCAAGTAACCGTGAAGGAATAGATACCACCTAGCTGGAACCTACACTCAGTATTTATCGTCTTAACTGATAAATGTATGAATCATTTTCATAGTTTATACATTGTATTGCTTAAGTTATCTTAGGTGCATGTTGTCTTACACCCATCTCTGAGAGAGAAAACGCTGGCGATTACGTCAGTTATGATTCAGTCTCTCGTGCCCAAGTTCCACTGTCTCGAACAGTTACTTAAATTAAAGATAGTGAGAATTTTTTTTTTTTACTCCTCTTTTACTGTTACTCATGTGTGTATACAGCCTATATATTGTCTTAAAAGATAACGTGTGACATAAATATATTTATTTTTCAGATGACTTTTCAGAATATTTTTTTTACGTTTCCTATGGACACAAGTGTAGTTCCCTACATAAACGTTCTCTATGATTTATTTTAGGAGCTAAAAGGGAAGTAAACACATTTACTCAAAGCGATAGAAAGATATGGGTTTTGTGTTTGTATTGATTGATTGATTGAAACCGGACATGGTATGCAAACTCGGTTTCCACCCAAGTGAAAGTGCTGTCCTTCTAACATTGATAAACTTAAGCTCAGCTATGTTTCTCATTTCCAAATACTAGGCTATAATGCATCACTAAATAGTGACAGAAATAAACTTACAGCATGTTGTGTCTCATCGGCTTGTTTTCGTGAATGCATTTACTTTAATTTATTCTCAATTGTTCCCTCCCAGAAGAACAAGACAGACCTGTTCCTTTATTTTCTTCTTGCTGTCATCTTTTTTTTTTAAATCATGATCTCACTTTCGTTTTTTTAACTCTTTCAACCCCACTTCCCCATTATGAAAGTTATACAATACAATTATTTTTAAGATAACAGATTCAATCTGATTTTGATCCTACACAATATTAGACAATGCAAATTCCTCATTTGCATGCATCTTGGCTGTTGCATAGATATATTATTTTTGCAATGTGTGTCTCTTTTGTGACTGTCTCTCAATGTCAAGAATGCTTCCTTATGCCTAACAGAATAGTTTCTAGAGAGGCAAGTCTAGAAATCTAGAAATTTTATGAATTTTTGTTGTTGTATTAAACAATTTGAAGATGCAAAGGATTGGGGATACGTCTTTAAGTTCGAGGACACACCAATGCATCCTCGAAAACTCCAAGAATGAAGCACTCCAGAAGGCATTGCAGGAAGAAAGAGATGCTCCCCACAAAATACCTTTGCAAAAGAGTTTAGTGTAACGATAAAGTTACTTGCCATATAGCAAGAGATCTTGGTTGACCTACTTTCTGGGGCAGTTCATAATTATCTGTAAAAATTGTAAGGCAGATTGATTTTGTTTTGAATTTTTCACTTTGGAAAGACCTGCACATAAACATTCAAGAGTTTCAATATTATTTGCAGAGCATGATTTTCTCATTACACTGGCTCTGGCTTATGTTGAAAGAAGGTAGTTTATGTAGATTACTATATGTGTGTCCGTGGAGCTCTATGAGACAATGAGCAGTGAGTGACCATGTCTTCCTTTCATCCTTAGACTGACGACTATAGGGTCATAATGTAGGTCTAGCCCACTTAGCTACATACTGTAGCATTTATTTTTTTTAGATGCCTCTGCCCTAAATCCTAGTCCTCTTTATTACAAGATGGCCTCTGTTGTAGGATAGAGCAGGCTTCGTTATAGGATTAAACGTTTTCTGAAGCAGTAAAATAATAATAATAATAATAATAATAATAAAAAAATAGACAAGCATAACAGGTGGTTATGTGAGAAAAGTGAGGAATTGCTTTTAACTGCTCTACAGTATGTATCCACAAATGAAATAAGAACTCAAGTAGACCAATATGCCGGCTTACTGGCATCTTTTTCAGCCTTCCAGTGCTTCAGAGGACTGCTTTACAATGGTGACATTGTGGAACACTAAGGGCGTACTCACACTAGGCAATTCGTACCGTACCCGAGTACGCTTTACCCCTGAAGTCCGGTTTGTTTGGCCAGTGTGATCGCATCGTACCGTACCGGGTGCGGTACGCTAGTATGCTTGGAAGAGGACTCGAGCACGCTTCAGCTGGACTCGGGCACGGTACACATGCAGTGTGAGCGCAAACCGTACTCCAGCACGGATCTCAACATGACGTCAGTGACGAGACTCCAAATAATAAATATTTCAAGTTATTTAAGCAAAATTATGTTGCTAATTGGCGTGTTTTCAAAGCACTGGCGAACGTGCAATGCATAAACCATGTAGGGAGACCTGTCGTTTGCCATTATATCAACCAGGACTGAATAGAAATGGGAGGATCAAAAAACTCACTTCGTCTATGACCATGATTAACTATATGGCATGGCATTCAAATGGCATGATCAGTCTGCACTTTAGAGTAAAACTTGAGTGGTTTAAATATTTTATGACAAGTATCTAATTGTTTATTTCACTCGATTTTAGAACTAGCTTGTTAGCTAACTTTGTTAACTCGCTGGATTAGCAGATGTTGTTATGGTAACAAAAGACGATCCTAACCAAAGATTCTGGAACACTTGCCTGAATCGTGCTTGAGTACGAACAGTGTGAGTGCAAACCTGGGAAAGGGGGCAATCGTACTCGGGTACGGTACGGGTGAACTGTACCTAGTGTGAGTACGACCTAACAAATATGTTGGCAAGATAATCTAAACCATTTCACGTTGATAATAAATCTGTCACGTACAGGAACATATTTTTATTACCTCCGCCAAGGGGGATGTTTTCGCCGGCGTGTGTGTGTCTGTGTGTCTGTCTGTGTACAACATAACTCAAAAGGTAGCCTACTGCATGGATTTGGATGAATTTTTTTCGGACAACGTGTGTATTGGGACAAGTAAGAACTGGTTTGATTTTGGTGGTGATCAGTGATCCAGGACACCATCTATGACCACATTGTCTTGGCGGAGGTCTGCGCTCTCTGAGCGCTTTTCTAGTTAAAAATGAACCCAATCCATGTGACAGATGACTCATATGAAAAACAACTGTTAAAGAATTCAAAAGTTCACAATGGAGTTTGTATTATGTGCCCTATAGTTATATTAGCCCATACCACAAGGTGGCATGCATGTACTCGGATTGGGAGAGCCACGTCTTTTCTTGAGATCCTTTTGGCTTGGGCACAAAGGACTTTTGATTGAATCTAAGTATGATCAAGATGGCATGGATGGTAAACTATCTCACCGGGAAAACTTTTATTAAATTTCATTAAGTTTTGGTTATTGCAGTCAATAATGACCATTATGATTTAAAATTGAAATGAGAATTGGATCATGGCTCCCGTGACACCAGTTGCTGTATCATTTAGAAATTTACCAGAGGAGAAGTAACACACACAAACACAGAATATATATGTTTCTCAATTTATTTATTTATTTAATTAATTAATTAAAAATAATAGCATAATAAACATATGCAGTGCAACCAATTTAATCACACAGAACAAGCTTGACTAACAGTAATATGGCCAAGGCTACTGGCATCAATCCAGACGCAGCTGCCTATGCTCTGACGTTATTAACTTGTGTTTGGTTGTTTACACCAGGGTAAATCGCTTGTGACTGTAAAACTCACTACAAGTTTACATAACCACAGCTGTTCCTTCCTTAAAATATGGATTTACAGGCAAGATATCCCAAGCCTGATCATGCTATGAGTGTTCTGTCCATATCTACAGTATGTCCAGGTAAGCTCATTAATGCACTCATTGTGAGAGGGGGGACTAGACCCTCACCAGCAAGTCAGCTTTCATATCAGGCAGGCAGCCCCTAGCAGAAATGAGGACTTTCTGATATTAAACTTTTCAACAATCAGATTTCTCTCAATAAAGACTGGTGCGGTTTAAAACCAGGACAGACAGGTGCTGGTTACAGTATTTCTCTGTGTCTGAAACAATGAATTGAACATGCATCAACATGTGACCCCCATGGATTAACCGTTACACCATGGATTAACTGCACTTTAACATTTACACTTCTTTCAAAATATTCCAGTGGCTTAATTTGTTTAAGTGATACACTTAGTGCAGGTTGAGTGCATACAGTATCTGGGAGGAATGATACAGAGGCAGGCCTGAGTGTTTGTGTAAGATGGAATCACCCAGCCAGTCTGTGCTGTTTTATCAGAGGTTGACAATTGCATGCATCATCAGATTTAGAATGCTTCATATTTGTATGCAATGGACAACATCTGCCGAAGAGAACAATGATACATCGTAATAAGGTAATAATGCAATATAGTACACATTAAATAGTACACATTAAATATGAATTGCAACAAAGTTAAAAACAGAACAGGTCATGGTCTCAGGCATATTAATGTGTGAGAGTGTGTATGCTGTGTGTGTGTGTGTGTGTGTGTGTGTGTGTGTGTGTGTGTGTGTGTGTGTGTGTGTGTGTGTGTGTGTGTGTGTGTGTGAGACTAGGCAGACTGTAAATGGGAAAGACAATTCACATGCTAGTGCAAGAATCATTACTTCTGTGCTTCCCTCCACCAGATTTATCACCTGGTTTGAGGAATCGACCAGTTTTCCGGAATATGTCAGTGGCATAGTAATTACCTTGATTTAAGACCAGCAAGTCATTCATTTTGTTCAGAAGTTTGTTAACCTGGCCAATGTCATTTCTACCTCTGTTGTTGAATGAATGGTATCGGTTTCCACATTCTTGAAGGAGAGTCTTCAAATTTACGTTAGCCCTTTCCAAATACTTCTCCAGAGACTTCTGTAAAATATCTTCTCTTGTGAAGAGCACTATGGTGTATTTCAGAAAATCCTCCCCAAACATTTCTTTGATCCTATTAATAGTATTTCTCTCCTCTTGAGTGAAGGGGCCTACTGCTATGACCAGAAGAAACACATGTGGGCCTGGAGCTGCTAAGTCTATGCATCGAACAATCTCGTTTTTAGTTTCATCACTACATGCTGTGTCAAACAGTCCTGGAGTGTCAACCACTGTTATGCGTCTTCCATTGATCACAGCAGTCTCCTTCTGACACTCATTAGTGACAGATTTGGTGGAACTGTCCTCTTTGAATAAGTCTCCTCCAAGTATAGTGTTTCCAGAGGCACTCTTCCCACTACCAGTCTTTCCCAGCAGGACTACTCTAAGGTCATCTAAATACAGAACAAATCACATTATTGTTATTACAGTTGTTGTCAATTAATATTCCTGTTGTTTTACATTGCTGAGATGCTAATGTATATGTTTGAGAAGAAAAGAATATGGTGCAACATGGACTGACAAACGGCTCTAATTTGAAACGCTGAATCCACTGATGTTAGCATATAAGTGATAGTAAGTGATGAAATTTTGTCCTCCTTACCTGTTGTAAAACTTTTGGTGGTGGGTTTACTTTGACGGTCATTTGTCATGGTGGATACATGGACAGTTAACTCCTTGCCATGTTTTGCCAACTCAGAGATGGAATAGTTATCAGCTTTTGTGTGGATGCTCTTTAGTTTTTCCCCACTGCTGATGCTGAACACTTCCAGCAGATAAGACACCTCATCTACTCCCGTTGGTTTGGTCCAGTTTAGGGAGTCACGGGAGGAGTCCACAGTGAGATTCTCTGGCATTGGTACTTCTGTAAAACAGACAAGTTACCATTTGTGTTAGTTACATACAACAAAGACTCAAAGAGAAAATAAGGTTTTAAATGAACCGTTTAAAAATTACATATGACAAAATTGGCATATGATAATGAAATAATATGGAAATTACATATCGGTCAATTGGGGCATTTCTGTATAATTTGTTTACGACAAAAAACATTGTGATTATAGTAACATATCTGTCTATATGTAAATGCAAGAAAATGTCTGTCTGAGTGTCAAACAGAAGATTCAAATTGTTATTAAGGTTCATTTTAAAATGCAATATTCTTTTGGTTACACAGTGAGTGGAAACTTGCACTATACAGTGAGAGCAAGAATGAAACAGGATGAAAATGGAGTATGATGGGCTAAAAAAAGAAAAGCATGATCAGATAGCCTACGCACAAACATTGTTCAGGCCTCCTGAACACACAAAACAAATTATGCAAATTAGATTATATATACCCTCACCTGTGTATACAGATGCCTCAACACTGGTACTGTGATGGCCATCGTCATTGAGGGAGCAGACAGTAAAATGGTACTTCTGGGCTGGACGAAGCCCTGTCATCTCAACCTCAGAACATGCAACCACCATTCTGTTCTTCATTTGGTTCTGTCTCCAGGTCACCCTGTACCTGTATAAACCTGGAGCGCCTTCCGGTGGTGACCAACTGACAGTCACTGAGTTGGTACTCACAGAAGGAAACTGGATTGGTCCAGGTGGAGGAACACCTGAGAGTGATGGAAGTAAAGTTAGATTAAAACACTTGAGTAAAGGGATGGACTTTAAAGTTTTGTGTGAAGGAAAACTAAATAAAGTAATTAATTAAAAGCAAATACTTTTGATTATGGATGTTCTGCGGTGCTCTTTCAAATTCTGTGAAAACAAAAGCAAGACTAGTTATATGAATGGCAAAAACAACAACAACAACAACAACAACAACAACAACGACAACAACGACAACAAAACAACAACAAAACCAGAAAATTACCAGCAGCTGACAACTTTGAAGTACAACAGTGATGTAGGATCACAGTTGAGTTGTCATGTTCTTGACCAAACTAAATGCTCTCAGGGCTATCACAATATGAAAATTTCGATGTGAGTTGAGTTGGGTTGCAGCCAAATTTTCAGAAGCATGACAATATTATGACCATATATCGCAATGATATAGGATACCATAAGTGTATCACTTTAAATGTATTTTTATTCAAAATTTTCTCCTAACCACCAGCAAGCACATGAACTTGTGCTTTCTTGTGTTATTCCATCCGTGTAAGCATGAGCAATAATTATGGATTATTGGAAATGCACATTTCCAAAATAATGAAACACTCACTTGAGTTCCATGAAATCTTTAACTATTTGTTTCTTGACTGCATTTTTGTGTCTCTTCACTTCATAAATAGTCAACAAACCTCACCTGATCCGTATCTTTCTCCTCCTGTTGGATGATATCATGCCCTCTGTGATTTTCGAGTGCGCAACGTGAGCAGATTGCTGATTGGTCAGTTCTGCAATAGAACTTTAGCTTTTTGTGATGCTGCTCACAGCGGGTCTGATGCTGGAGGTCCTGTAGCTGGTGTCCCTCCAGGTCTGGACATGTGTAGTGGTCCCTCACATGAGTCTCACAGTAGGAATCACTGCAGGTCAGACATGTCTTCACAGCTGGTCTTGACAACTCACACACATCACACAGTATCCGTCCAGCGGATAGTCTACAAGGAAATACATATAAATAATGGGCACCTCAATTAAATTACTGCCTAACAGAGTCATTTACAGCTATAATCGGAGAACATGGACACACCAACAGTAGGGAGTGTGTTACCTCTCCATGAGAATCCTGGTCACAAATTAAGTCAGATCCTAACATTGCAAAAAAAAACTATCCATCTGATTAAATAGATAAATAAATAGAGAGGAGAGTGGTAACTTACTGTGTGGCCTTGTCTTGTCCTGTGAAATTTACTGGTGAATAGTTGGAATGCTCACTTTGCATGGACATCACACTGGGCACTGGGGATAACCTGTTTGACCTGTGAATGCAGAGACATCCACCAATAATGCACGAAAAAATCTGTCTGTGTCTCTGTTTATGATACAAATATCGATTGTCATTGTAAAATTATGCAATGGCATATTATTGATATCTTCAGTTTTATGTTTTGTAACATATGCCAGTATGTGTGTGTGTGTGATGTGTGTGTGTGTCTGTGTGCGTACGTGTGTGTGTGTGTCTCTGTGTGTGTGTGTGTGTGTGGATGACATGTCTGAACAAGCTGTGATATCTGATGTGTATACTCGTTGAGGCATATCTCTGTTGAATGCATCCAATAATTAGCATATTATGTTATTGTCGTTAGGAACTTCCATGATAATCATTATTTGGCTGTTTTTCCAGCCTGGGTGTCTGGGTGGCAAGAGGTTTTGTCTTTGGAGGAAAATCAGTGATGATTCTTACTGCATTGACTTTTGCCCCAACAAAAAAGCTCCACCCTCTTGGCCACCCAGCCAAGTGAAACATGTCCGGTTATTGTGGTATTGTACCCAGTCTACCTTTCACATGGCTGTCTCTCCATCAGTTGGGGGTCTGTGTCTCCTGGCTCCTCCTCAGGCAGACTCTTCAAGACGTCTTTCACCTCCTTCCCTTTCCCCAAGGGTGAATCAGTAGCCCCTGGCTCTTTACATGGGGAGCTCATTTTCAAAGGGCCTTCTCTTCCTCCAAGCACCGATCAGCTTATGTCAACTCCTAGAATGTCAATGACTGAAACAAACAAACAAACAAAAAACCAATTGCTCTCAAGCAGGCGTGGACTTTCCATAGGGCATACAGGGCAATGCCTGGTGGGCCTAAGGTAATTTTGGGCTGGGCTGGGGCTTGTCATAATCTGCTCATAATTTTCTTGAAATTTTTGGCTTGTCCAATTAAATCTTTCAAATCCATTTGTCCAACTTACACTGTTATTTAAGCTTGCCATGAAGTTATTATTGAACATAATCATGGTAGGCTGCCTTGCCCAAAAATGCCTCTACCATTTTTTTTGGTCCCAGTCCAGCACTGCTCTCAAGTGTGGTTGATACTTGGCTTAGGGAGAGTGAAGTATTCCATTTATGCCAGTTATGCATAACTGTGGAAACTCTTGCTTAACTCTACATTCTGAACCAGTTCAGTCACTTGAATTGAATCTGTGAATATATTAGCTCTCTTTCTCCCATGCATTGATCAGGAATATGACTTCAAAATCTCTACAATAGTACTGTTGTAAAGGCAACTTAACAGTGGTGTGAGGATATATGCTATATAATTATATACAACACAATGTGTAGTACTAGTACACAGACTATATGAGGTACAGTACTGAATGTTTTCACAGACAGAATATGATTTCAAATGTGCACTCTTTGCAGAGATGTTAACAAAAAGCAGCAAAAGCACTTGGCAATGCAATTTTCATGACACAACAACACGGTGTGCAGATATAGAAAAATAATGTACTTCTCGAAGTGTAAAAGCCACTCGGCTCTCGCCTTGTTATGACACTTGGAACGTGCATTATTTTTCAATATCTGCACACCGTGTTGTTCACTATCCCTTACTGGTCAAATTTCTTATTGTGATGCTGTATTTAGAATGTGCATTATTTTACAGATAACTGCACGGCTAGGAAGTAGATCAATCTTTCCGTCCACACACTTGCATATCAATTCGCCCAACTTGCTCTGAAGTGTAAATGACCTGCCACGTTAATACAGGATCACAATTTACATGCAGTGCCCTGACCCATGTTCATGACACACCAACATTGTAACTTGTGACCGTGATGATTTTACCTTGAACATGCATTATTTTTCTTGCATGCCGTGTTGGTCATTATCCCTTACACATCAACCCAAATGAACAAATATGACAGCTGATTTTTTGTGTTTGTCCTAGTATTGAAACACAAAACTGTAGTCCTTCGTACATTAGGCCTATCATAATATGAGTTCCGCTCAGCATATAGCCTATTATAAATTCTGATACTATAATGTATCATACATGTATATCATAAGATATTAACTCACTGGGTGTTGTATCTTGTCAACTTGTTTTTCTTAAAAGTATCTCTGGAACTCAATCTCATGTGTTCCCAAAAGAACTGGATGAACCGGTCCCAGTTTTAACCATGATCTCATTTTGACTGGACATCAAACCCGCTCAATGGTGTTTTTTGCCCCCAACGGCACCTTCCAGGAAGCACAGCCTAAAAGGCACCACCCTTACCCTATTCCACCCTAACCCTAACCCCCTCAACCCTCATCCTAACCCTAAACTGAGTGGAGTAGTGCCTTGAAGGCAGTGCTGCCTGGAAGGCACCGTTGAGGGCAAAAAATACCAAAGACCATCAAACCCCAAATACTTCCAGTGTCACTTTCCCTCATGAAAGTAATCAATGAAAAAATAACTAAATAAACAGTTTCTTCTGAACAGAAATCTACATTTCTGCTTACAACATTTCATAGTAATTCATTTCCATCTCATCTTAAATAAGTAATTAATTCTGTTGCATGTAACAGATAGGCTAAGTTTGTTGTACAGGCTGTGGACATGGCATAAGGGATTTAATGATTTAATGGCTATTAAACTGACTGAAATGGTGAAGAATACAGAAAACAAAAAGTTAACGTTTTACAGACTGAACAACTGCAACACACTTCACATTGGGAGCCTGATGAGGGTGTGTAACCCTTTAATTGTCAGCTCAACCGTTGGTAGAGCTCACTTTAAAGCATCATATTTCACCATATTTTCAACTATTTTGAATTCAAGCTTACTGAGCCTTTTCTACCACTAGTGCACGACCCGTTAAGCACAAAAAAAAAATGTCAGCACCCTTTTACCTTCGAATACCATACCTTTTAAGTATACATGATTTGAAGAATGGAACACGTATGATTTCGGCCATATTTTGTGGGCTCACATCTGTCAAGTTTGTAATTGTAAGATTTTTTTTCTTCATAATTATGTTTAAATGAAGTCAAATAATGCATTAATTCACTTACCTAAGAAATAAAATAACATCTTCATGGTTAAATAATTTTTTAAAGATATGCGTGACCAAACGGTTGATAAGTCAATTTATGGTAAAAGTCAGTTTCCCACAGAGAATAATAGAGGCTCTCAACAAGTTTCCAAATTAGTGATATTAATTATCAAAAAATGTTTCTAAATGTATGCTGCCACTGTAAACACAACATTTAAAGATTTAAAAGTCATGTTTAACTATGTTTTACATCAAATTATATCAAATATGCTTCCAATGCAATTCAATGCGTTTTCAATGGAGGTGTCATTAATTTGGAAGAAAGCAGCTAAAAGTGGAATAGGGAATGGTGCAATTGCATCAGGATTCAAGGTAATTTGGTAAAGAGAGGTTTCAGACGGTTCAAAACAATAGGCAATTGCATTGCAGTGTTTTAAATGAGTTTGGGTCACTCTCAATGGTCGTTCCCATGCATTCCCATTCAATAAAAATAATTTAATCCATGGTTATATGTGTTGTAAAAGTCTAAAATGTGGTGCTGTTGCATTAAGTACAATAGAGTATCACTTAATTACTTTTACAAATGTTTTACAGACAAGGAGAAAATATACATCCTTGCAGTTTACCCATTTCACTGGACATATGGTACATTTGGCGATTTTTTTCATGTATTTCCGGTTATTTTTAATCAAATATGCATTTCCTTTCATAATAAAAAGTTTGAAATACAATGAAAATGTTTTTCCCATATACCTTTTCAATATAGTAGACTTTCTTAAATAAAAATAATACTCTTTTTTACACTAAAATGGCTCAAATCAATGAAAAACTACCATAAATTGACTTTGTGACCGTTTGGTAGAGGTTCATAAAATGGAAACGGTGGGCCCTATGAAAAAAAATCTTTTTTCTACGTCATATGTCAGGCTAATAGAGCAGGATGAAACCAAAAAATAATTTTTATAAAGTGCTTTTCAGGGTGTGCCAGCACCTCCACCATCCATCCTCCACTCACGGCTCCCTATCTCCACAAGGACTGTGTACACACACCTCAAAGAATTCCTAAGTCCACAAAACACAGCACACCTCTCCCAATCCACTCATCTAAACCTCCTCCTCCACACCCAGAACCAAATGGGACAAACAATGGGACCATGGGAGATAAGGTCCTCTGTGCTTCTGCCCCAAACTTATGGAATGGCCCCCCTGACACTCTAAGGGCAACACAATCCACTGACGTTGTTTGAAAGATATGACGTCCTTCTACCAAAACTTGAAGGTCTCCATTGTTAGAATTTCTTTATGGCCTCTTTATGGCAGTTTTCAAATTAACTGCTTCTTCCCCCCCCCCCCCCATTTTCTACCCTTATTTTTATGTATTCATTTAATGTTTTCAGCTGCTTGTTTATTTGGGTTTTGCAGCTTATGGATTTCAGAAAAATGAATTGTGCTATTTGGCATTATCTTGGCCAGATCTTTATTTACTCACATTCATTCAAATTTTGTGAGAGATTTTTTTTTATTTCTGCATGTATAATTGTAGTAACAGAAATGTCCATAATAAATGAGCGATGTGTTATGTCTTGCCTGCATTTTTGGAATGTATCTCCTTGCACTCAATCTCAGATATTTGCTAAAGAAGAACTGGTGGGACCTGCACAGGCATTTCTTCAGGCCTACATCTTGATCTGGATATTTAACTGTTTCAGCCTCGCTTCCTCCAAATTCTACATTTATGTTTGTCATGGTCTTATCATGTTTCCATCACAATAAACAGATCCAATGTAATTGTCATTTTAGCTATTAGACTGTAATAATATTAAAAACAGGTAAAATAGGGGTTTTACAGTTCTCATTCTGAAAAGACATGGAAATCACAGGGTAATTACGAGAAGTAATTGTTTACCATTTCTTTACTTCTTACCATCTAATTTCACCATACCCAGTATTAAATTGTCATTACTTTTTGGTTTCTGTACTGATAATGCCACAACTAATAGTGGGTTATTGTTTACAAATAACATAAAAATAGCCTAGTCAGTAATTATTCGGTTATTATTCAGTAGGCTAATGTGAGATCTTAGAAGCTGTTAACATAATCATACCAAGTTATTACCACAGAATTACTCTCTGATTAGCAATGTGTAAGGTAAAGTGGTACACTACTGACATTTTAAAAGTCTGGTCAAAAAGTCTGTTTTCAAAGCATATTAAGACTAGACTGCTCTGGTTGAGTTATGACCAAAACATTTCATTCTGAGCAAAAAAAAAAAACAAAACAAAACAAAACAAAACAAAACAAAAAAACATGAAAATTACACCAAAAAGCTAAAGGTAAACTGGGCCAAAACTGGGGGAAAATCCAATTGATGGAACTAATCATCCAATAAACCATAATCTACGTCTTGGAACTCATTGTAACAAAATGAAAATTCTTTATCTCCAACATCTGCGGAAGTGTATTCAGTACCTCTTTGTACAGCTCAGTTTACAAAATGGAAAATGACACCTGCAAGTTTACAAAATGGCAGCCACGTAGCTGTGAAAGATTGAAAGATGGCATCCAATCTGCTACTACATCTTTGTCATCTGTACTGATCATCTTCAGACTGGATATCATATTTACATTTACTATGATAACCTCATTAGGACAGTGTTTATCACGGCCAACTTTTATCAGTGGATTAAAAACATACATAAATCTTTTATACTTAGTTTAGACTTGGTAGACCATACACTATCTGGAGAGTGCCACTTTTCCAGATACAGAACTTTGGTCTCTGTTACCCAACTTTGCCTGGAACAATCCAATTACTATTAAAGAACATCGACAAAAAGTCAAATATATCCCTCTTTTGTAACTCAAGCGCTTTTAATTATAGGTATTTCATACATACTTTTTTGTGATTTGTAGGACATCAGAAAATCAACACAAAGTGACCATAATCAAATGAGAGCTGTTTTTTTTTTTTTTACAGTATAGGCAATATACCATGGGAACCCACCCAAGGGTGTAGTCCAGGGGTGGCCAAACCTTTTTGTTTGAGGGTCACATAATGAAAAATCTAAATGGCAGAGGGCCCATACAAAATACCAACTAGTTACATTTGAAGCGCCTGTGGTTTAGGTCAACTGCGGTTTAGATCAGAGAACGCCCCACGTTGCACAAAACATTACAGTGCTTCGGGTAAAGGTACTACTGACAACTGTTGGTATTAAATTGAACAGATTATCTGTGAATGAAATGATATCTGTCAATGAAAATGGGTTTGCATCCATGATGGCAATGTTGTTCAAAATCACAGAATTCAGAGATGTGCAATGATGTATTATCAGATTCAATGGGCCTCATTACAGTTTTGTATTTAGACTTCATAGTTTAGTAATCCCTGGTGTAGTTCCTCAACCTTATAAACTTAATTGCTCTGCATGTTTTATAAATTGTAGTAAAAGAAATTCCATAAGAAATTAACTTACGGTGTGTTGTGTCTTGTCAGCCTGCTTTTTGGAATGTATTTCCTTATTGTCTTCAATCTCAGATATTCACTAACAAAGAACTGGTGGGACCTGTGCAGGCATTTCTTTGCATCATGATTTGGCTCTGAATATTTAACTGTTTCAACGTCGCATCCATTTTGATGCCACAGGAAGAAAGAATGCATTGCACCAGTCTTGCTATTAGTCCATGGGTAAAGACAACTGTAAGTTGGAAGACAACTGTAAGTTCAAAACAAATAATTATATTAATGAAACATGCTTGAAGATTATAACTATGTCATTTATGTAGGTATTTTAGGGGGGTGGAGGGCCCCCAAGTCTTGTTTGCTTGGGGCCCCCTAAGTCTCTTGAAATGGCCCTTGGTAAAGAGGTGAAGCCATAACAAATAGACAATGTAATCCCACAGAATTGCTAATCAATGGAAATGCACAGAGTAGAATTTGTAGCAATTTTTATGATAAAAACGTAAAATGAAAAGATCACCTGTTTAGTGTTGAGGGAGCCATATTCTTATGGTGAGAGGCTGAAGCAGTTTATATATGTCCGAGTTGACAACACAGATTATAATTGCTTAACAACTTTCTAATTGTTTCTTTAATTGACAATGGTGATGTCTCAATATAAATTGCTGAACTATCAATTACAATAATGTGATTTCTACCCCATGCTGTCACTAGAGGGCGTCATTAGATCGCTGGAAAACAATTTTACCATGTGTACAAAAAACTACGTTTCAGCTGGGTTTAAAGACACTAAAATTTTATTTTGTGTGGCATACCATTTGCAGGCGTTAAACCATCTTCATCCTTTTTCTCACTATTATAAGTTGACATATTTATTTATATATTGATGTATTACAAAAGTGCAAAGTAATAATGAGTAAATATAGTGTAACAAAGTTCTTGTCTATCCTAGATAACAGGCTAGGTCTTCAGGTTCTCCATAACCCCTGGCCTTTTGTATGTCTGCATTGCCTATAGTACATCGCAACAGATAATATTTGTAATATAATAACAATTGTAATTCATAGTAATTGTAAATTTTATATCTTAAGGAAAAAAAGTTCTGAGCACAAAAGTGAAATAGGTTTTTCACAATAAAACAAGTTTTATTTCTGAAGAAAAGATTATTCGTGATTGGATAATAAGATTATTTACAATTTCTTCTTCATTTTTCAACAGTCAAAAACATTATTCTTGGATGTCTTTATAGAGAAGTGTAATCAAGCATAGTGTACAATAAAAACAATTATTATAGTTACCAATTTCCCACAGTTAATGTAATACACATTTCAAATTCACTTTCAAGAAGGTTTGAACCCACACTTTCCAGTCTACTAGCCCAGCAAGGCAGGTTACTTGACCACTACTTGCCCTCCTAAGTACCTGGTGAGGTAAGAACTTCATTAACAAAAATTACCAAGGGATAAATTGTAACTACTGTGTAAATATGCTGGAATAATACAAATTACAAATAGTTCTCAGCATTAGAAGAATTCTATTGTTTTCTGCTTGAGCTCAGGAGGAAAAGTATCACAGAAGGATGTTCTGTCGTACACAGTTATTACAGACTATGTGTGTAGGCATAATAAAATAATCACAAATTCTTCATAATTGTTATATAGCCAACAAGCCAACTTAAAGAGATGAAAAGTTAGCATGAGGAAAGCCATATTTGAGCATGTTATACGTGTCAATTGTGTTTGTCACAAACAGGCATCTGGCTTGATGTAGGGCCAGACACTAGAAAATATGGCCTGTCCATCATAAACCCAGCCATGTGGTCAAAGTTGGTTCTAGTATGCAATATGGAATCAAATCCTGCCAGAACCTATGCAAAATCAAAATGCCATTACATAGGCCTACTGAAATGCTAATAAACCAGTTTTCAGTTAGGTATGGAATATGGTGTTCAGTAATTTAAGAAAATGGCTTAGCCTTTCTTAGTCTCTACTGGGCAGCATTTGAAGCCAAACTTGAACATTTTTATCCACTCGTCTTGTGACAGACACACATCTATATATCTCTCAGTTTGTCTGAAGCTGACTGTCAAGTTAAATCTATATCAAAACATAAACAAATTGCTATTGTTTATATCGTCCATCTAGGACTGGACATTGAAGGTGAGCAAAATCTGTGTTCAGTTTAGCTATCTAAGATGGTAGACATATGTGGCATCACTGCAGTGGAACATGTGTGAGTTTGTGTGCCAGGAGTCAGTACACAGATAGGCACATCTTGAAATTTGCTGATGACACAGTTATTGTCAGTTTACTCCACAGAGATGAATGTCAGCATGGGCCAGTGGTTGATGAGTTTGTTAGTTGGTGTGACAAATACTTTCTGCACTTGAACACAACAAAGACTAAAGACATGGTCATTGACTTTAGGAAGAAACAACCCTGCTCTCTACCACCGACTAATATTAAGGGTTGTCCTATAGAGTTGGTAGACCAGTACAAATATTTGGGTACAATACTTGATAACAGGCTCAAATTTGATGGAAACACTGAGGCCATTTACAAGAAAGGTCAACAACGTCTGTATTTTTTACGGAAGTTAAATTCATTTGGTGTGGACAAGGTTATGTTGTCCTTATTTTATAAATCCTTTATTGAATCTGTCCTCACATTTTCTTTTATTGCCTGGTTTGGGGGCATCAGTGTTCGGGACAAGAACAGTCTCAACCAAATTGTGAAGGTGGCGGGGAAGTTGATTGGATGTCCTCAGCTATCCTTACAATCAATTTATGAGAGACAGGTCATCAAGAAAGCAGAGTCAATACTGGACTGTACTTATCACCCCCTTCATTGCTCATTTGAAATTCTCCCCTCAGGCCGGAGACTTAGAGTGCCATTTTTTAAGTCCAACAGGATAAAACACTCTTTTATTCCCAGTGCAATTCGCCTGCTAAATTTGCACAATTCTGCAATTTTGCACAGACATTACTCTGATAATCTTGAGTCAGAAGGTTAGACGGGTTTTTTACAATGTATGAGACAATCTTTTATATCTATTGGTCTGTTGTTGTGTCCCCCTTGTGTGTTTGTGTGTTGTAAGTGGTTGTGTTTATTTATGCGTATCTGTCTGTACCTGACTGCAAGACAAGTTTCCCTTTGGGACAATAAAGTTAAACTGAACTGAACTGAACTGAACTGAAACAGGATGCACTGCACTTTGGTGTCGTTGACAAACCATTAACAGCGCCAATTCTGTATCTAATATAACTAAATGTAACAAGACAGCAAGTGAAAAAGGCGATACAAATAATACAAATAACAATATTGACAGTAATCTACTATCACTTCCAGCACATAAAGAATTGAAAAGAAAGAAATACTTCTTGCTAAAGGTTTCTGTTGAGTTCTTTCTGTTTTGCTTGTAGTTATTTCTTCAGTGCCTTGCCTTGTGATCTCTGTTGAGTTACTGTATTCGTTTCTGGATCAATCTCTGTGGAGGAAGTGACAAAGACAATACTAATACTGTCAGGGGCGGTCCTACCCTCTTTGGTGCCCTGGGCGAACACCTTATCTGCCCCCCCCCCCCCCCCCAAAAAAAAAAAAAAACCAAATAATAAAATAATATTATTATATAAATATAATAAAAATGATGCAGCACACCTCATCATATTTTCATGGCCTAGAACAAGAGGATAAATATCAAAGTTACAATAAAACAAAGTTATATAGCCATTGCTGCTAATTTCCATTATTTTTTTATTTTTCTATTTTTTTGCAAAACTCTTATGGTACTTATGGTAGCTATTAGTTACTCTACTATATGCATGTCTAGCTTCTAAGGCAAAGGAGAAGATCTGAACCCCAAACCCCTCCCCTTTCTTTTGTGTGAGACTTCAGCACTGAAGTCTGAAAGCAGGCAAACCTTAAGGGATTTGGGGTGTTCATTTTCTGCAAATGGGTGATAGAAAACTCTTCTGTTCAAATTATAGGTCTATATCATAATGTGTAGTGATTGTTTTGGTTTAGTTTTATTTTTTGAGCTCTTGGTTATAAGATGGAACTCCAGCAGCTAAGTTTATAACACCAGATAAAGATATTATAAAATGGGGCCAATCTTTACACTGAAATTGAACACCATTATTCTCAAGCAAATACATTAGCACCAATGCATGCCCCTGGATGTCTACTTTAATTTGATACCAAATACTTCTATTGTAGGCGCAGATATACCAGTAACAAAGCTTCCGAAAGACAATGAAGCAAAACCGGATCACTCGTAATTTTCGGCGCTCGCGTGCGCAATAATAATAAAAAAAAAAACTTCGGAGTGCCCGTGATGCCGCCCTCACGACGATGCCGCCCTGGGCGATCGCCCATGCCAGAAACCGCTCCTGAATACTGTAATTTAATTGTAGAAAATTTTCCTTGTTGTATTTTACAAGAATATAGTGTTAGAAAACAGGGGTGCCGCTAGGGGGGGAAAGGTTAGGATGAGGCCTGGCAATAACAGGGGGGCCCTGAGAAAATTTCAATATTAAAATCAATATTTGAGGGGCCCAAAATGATTTTTTCTCATAGGAAATAGAAAATAATAAGGAAGTCTACTTATTTTGTCCTTTGAGAAATGTTGGAGTGTCCAGTGAGCAAGAAATGCTTAATTTGGGGTCTTTTAGATTAACAGGAAGAAAATCTTGATTCTGTGAGATCCTCACTGTGATGGTTGTAAAAGTACTGGACACAAATGCAGTTTCCCAAAGTCAATGCTTTTAATAAAGCCTCTTGGCGAAAACAAACTGAGAAAGCCCCACTGGGCATAAGAGGAACAAACACATAGTCACCTCTGTGACAACAATATCTGGCACTGAGTTCAGGACAGTCCAACTTAAATAGAGGCACTAAGTGGAAATGACATACAGGTGCAAGACAAAGACAGGTGCTAGTGATGATGTAGGTGCAGTCAGTGGCCGTTTCTCAATACAAAGTACATACAAGAATGGACTCCCTTACTTGCGAGTTCAAACTTGGGAAGTCGAGAACGAGAGTACAAACTTTCAAGAATGCGAGGACACAGTGCGCTGAACCTGCTGTTTGAGACGTTGGGTACTTGTTACGTTAGCTATGAAAGCTAAAGGGGAGGCTGTCTATGCTTGCCCCAAAACACACCGGCAGGTTGGTGGATGACAAGCTAACAGTGGTACAAACATCGTATCTCACCACAGACACACTTTTTGGTTACAAAACCCATGTGTACAGACTTAATTTAAACACTTTCCCGCCTCATTTTGAAATATATCGAGCCAGAAGCTCCAAATGTGTTAGGTAATCAGAAGTCACCATCCGATGCATCCTCGAAAACATGGCTGAATCGAGAAAACATCCGAGAACTCCATGCGAACTTGAGTAAATGCGAACTTTTGAATTGGAACAGTACTTCGGCTAATGACATTTCACAAGTCCACGAGATCGCAAGTACATTCAAGTACGGATAATGAGAAACGGCCAGTGATTCAATCATGGCTTGTGATCAGTATTCCGGTGATGCTGGGTGTTGATTGGACGGTGCAGATGGAGCAAACGAAGGTGGAGCAGACGAGGGTGTTACACTCACCCACAGAACTTTGTCATCTGGAGGCCATTCAAGACGGCCATAACGGTGCATTACGTTGAACCTAACGCAAACGATGTTGGGCTGAACATACTGTTGTGTCACGTCAGTGCAGCAACAATGGAAGCCTGGAGGGCCATTCTGCACGTGGTGACAGACAAGGAAATAGCTGAACTTGACAACAACCTCAGTAGTTTAAATGTATCATTGTTAGGAATACTACAAAATTATAATATTGCCACTGCTTTTACTGTCACCAGAGGACTAGCCAACACAACATGAATTTGTGTTCTATTTAGCACTAGCGCTTCTCAGAACTTCCCATACACCTACATGCTCATTGGTGAACACCTCTGAAACACCCACCAAATGAGAGTGAACTACCTCAGAAGTATGTTGTGCACCGGTGTGGAGTGTAACGGGTAAACTTATCATTCAATTAGGCTAACGATACGCAATGTGCCGTTGAATGGACCCCTGTTATGTCATACTCACTATTCAGATGGTCCACCTCCTCCCCTTTGCTGTGAAGCTTCTTCCACGCTCCTTCCAAGCTCTCCTCCTCCAGTTGTCTCTGCTCCCCTTCCTTCTGTTACCCTCTGCTCCTGGAACATCTCAGCTGTGTAATAACGGCCTTCATTTGACTTTAGCATTTCATCTATTTTATCCAGAAGTCTGTAAACCTGGTCTTTGTTCTCTCTGCCTCTATTGTTGAACAGATGGCACCTATTTCCACATTGGCTGAGAAGAGTACTTATACCTGGGTCAGGATCCTTAAGATATTCATCTAAAGTCTTTCTCAGAACATCCCCTCTTGTGAATAACACTATTGTGTACTTCATAGATTCCATCCCAAACATTTCTTGGATCATCTTAACAGTGTTTTTCTCTTCTTCTGTGTAGCGGCCTTCAGCTATGACTAGTAGAAAAACATGTGGACCTGGGGATACCAAGCATATGCATTTTGTGACCTCATCCCTAGTTTTATCATTAGAACAGGATGTATCAAACAATCCTGGAGTATCAACCACAGTTATTTGTCTTCCATCGACCACATCATGCTTCTGGCATTCAGTTGTGACTGATTCAGAGGACAGATCTTCTTCAAACACAGTCTTCCCAAGTATGGTGTTTCCAGATGCACTCTTCCCACTACCAGTCCTCCCCAGCAGGACTATTCTTATGTCTTCCATGGTCCCTAAAATGCAATTTAATAACAATTACTGTTTTTCCTTGTAGAAAAAAACCCCACAAAAACACAACTTAAAGCAATATACCAGAGTAAGTTTAAGCATAGTCCTGCTGCACAAGCCTTCTAACAGCAATATATTTCGCATGAAATGAAAGATTTTCGAACAGCACAGACCGAGAAACGCGAACGAGAAACACTTTACATTGAGTCAATGTAACCTCAGATCTTACTTTCGATTTCCAACAGTCAGGTCCCATTGATTCAGTGTAAAGTGCCTGTTCGCTTTTGCGTTAGCGTTCGGTCTGTGCTGTACCAAATTATTTTGTTCCACTCGCTAACTAGCGCATTTAGCAAGCTCTTTCAACAGGGCTATGCTTGAATTTACTCTGGTACTCTCCTTTAAGCTGGCCAACTGGGCTGGTCAACTTAAAGGCTGTGGGGAGAATAGGGTCAGAGTACATGCTCTCCCCGTGTCTCAAGCCATGTTATGCCACTGTTTGGCCAAATCTGTCACTGTCAACTTTCAAATTCAAATTCATCATGACCAGAGCATGCTAGAAAAATGGTATTGTGGCAAAGTGGGGGGTGCATTCTGACGCTATCTGGCTGTCAAACTGGAAACTAGGGAGAGTGGTCTGGTTACAGTGGTATGCATGGAAATGGCTGAACATGACCAGCATTATAAATAAGCTGGCCAAACTAGCTAAAATTTATATGTAAAAAGGATATAGGTTATGTTGAATTTGGCATCACATGTGTATCATGTGAAACTGCACAATCTGACTTAACAACAGCACTATTATCTCATTTATGTCTCAGCAATTAATGTGGAATTGGTGCTGGTGTTACAGGCATGCAAGGCACGCGTTGTATGTAGGGCACCAAACACTGGATAGGGCACCAAACTTTTCCACACTTAACATACTTAAAATAAATCGTGCATTTTATCACGAGCGACAAGATTTAGCTTCATTCTCTTGTTTCTGAAGCTTTGGTAAGGGTAAATCTACTCCTAAGATGGAAGTAAAGGTATAAAATGAAACTATGCAAGCAGTATTGGTGATACAGTACTTGCTCGAGAGTAATCATACAAAATGTAGAATTGTAGTCAACATTACCTGTTTTAAAAACAATGGAGGTGGATTCGCTTTGATGGTCATTTGTGACTGTGGATACATGGACAGTTAGCTCCTTGCCATGTTTTGCCAACTCAGAGACCGGATAATTATCATCTGTTGTGTGGATGCTCGTCAGATATTCTCCACTGCTTATGCTAAAAAGTTCCAGCAGGTAGCACACTTCATCAACTCCCTCTGGTTTGGTCCACTTCAAGGAACCACAAGAGGAGTCCACAGTGAGATTCTCTGGCATTGGTACCGCTGCAGAACAGACAAGTTACCATTTGAATTTTATAAACAGACAGAAAGGGATAGTCTTGAGAAAAGGGAAGAGCTGTGGTACTGAATGATAATGAATTCAAAGTGCTTCCAATTTTTCTACATTTATGAATCTGAATCAAGAAGACAAAGTTGAATCTAGGCAATGTTCTTCCTTTTTTTCCCAGTTTAAATACAGGGGCTTTTTACTCATAAAACCAACAATGTGGCATCATTTTAAAGCAGTATTAGAGGTCCTATACACAGCGGGAATAGACAGTTAAAATGGTGAAAATGCAAGGTAAGCTAAAGAGAAGAGAGTATGTTCAGATGGTTTACTGAACAAACCAAACAAATCAAGCATTTACATCTTAGTGCACTAAGATGCAGTTTCTAAAAAAACTTGCATGGCTAAGAGGCCAATACATAAGAGATGCAGAACCTGGATGAGTGGTTTTATCTGATGCTCACCTGTGTATACAAATCGCTCCACACAGGTGCTCTCCTGGTCATCTTCACTGACGGTGACCACAGAAAAATGGTACTTCTCTGCTGGACGAAGTCCATTCACCTCCATCTTACAACCCCTCACCACCACTTTGTGCTCCTTTTGGCCTCCAGTCCTGGTCACCCTGTACCTGTACAAACTAGGAGCGTCTTCTGGTGGTGACCAGCAGACAGTCACTGAGTCAAGCTGCACTGAAGGAAACTGGATTGGTCCAGGTGGGGGAACACCTGAAAGTGATGGATGTACAGTTAAACTGAAACATCTGTGCAAAAGATAGACTTAGAAGTTCAGTATTTTTCATGTAAAGCCTTGTTTTCTGATCTTTTCTGATGAAGTACAACGGTTAAGATCGGAATTGTGACAGATACTTATTTTCTGTGCGGTAACACAACAGCCGAAAATCCTTGGAACAGAGGGATTCGGCAAATTTTCATCTTAACCACTGTACTTCATCAGAAACTATCTGAAAATACATATAAGTACTGACTTTTGTGTGAAGCAATAATCATGTGTGTTTATGTTTATATTATTTTTATGCTTATTTTATCAATGCAAATACCTTTGCTTTTGGTTACTTTGCACTGCTCTTCCATATTCTGTGCGAACAAGAAGAGACGAGTCATGACAGATCAGCAACACAACTGCCAAGAACTACTGTATGTGTAACTAACCAATTTGAAAAGGCTACAGATTCAGATCATCCTTAAAAAAACATACAGTTTACATAGAGTTTACATGGTCACTGAGCACTGGCTGATGTGTCTGTTCTACTGTTTGACTGGAATGTTCTTTAACAGCCTCCTTCTTCTAAGAGAACAAGTGCAAGCTATACAGTACATACAGCTGCTAGCAGTTACATTGAACTCCACAAAGAGCCTGACTTTGAGGGCATTGCTTTCAGGCACAGTAGTTATGATGTTCAGATTGTCCATGGTGCATTGTCAACTTCAGTACCCTTCCAAATTAGCCTGGCGACGCCATCCTACGTACTTCCAGTCAGCTTTTTGCCCAGGCTACTTCCAAATGCGATATTGAGGACAATTTTGGTTGGCGATTGTTAGCTTCATGTGCTTGCTAACTAGCCATCTTCATTCATCACCATTGTAAAAGTAGCTATCTTTAACTTGCTAAATTGAGTTGATAACACTAACAATATGACAGAGCAAAAACCACCCATACCCTTTCTTAGTCAGTGTTTTGGATGGACAAATTTATCGTAGGCTAAACCTTACAAGCAGGTCCTACTAAATAGATAAAACATCTTAGATGGATTTTATTCAAATTTACTTAGTGATCTCTTGTTGTTAAGCAACTCTCTCTGCCTGCAGCAGTGCTTCTCCACTCACCTGCACGTTAACTTGACGACTATTTTCCCCCATGCTGACCCCGTCCTCACTTTTTTGGGGAGTTAACCAGACTTGCCGGCTACTGGAGCGTGCAAAATGTGACGGGCTGAAAATGAATGGATAGGTAGAGATTCATCTATACATCAAATAATCATTTAAGGTCTAATAGTATACAGTATATAAATGTCTGTAGATTAAGTTGATTGTTACAGATCCCTGAATAATTAAGAATGAAAAGAGTATAATTCAATGTCATATTGGTTTAGGAAACTGCCACATTTTATTTTCTATCAGTCGTACGGCCGATTCACACACAAACCTGTGCGTGAGCGGCGCGTAAGCGGTGCGGGCGCGGTTTTGGGGCGATTTCATTTAGAATACATGTTAACAGGTTAGGTCATTCAGACTGCACGCGTGTTCTGCGCGGCTCCTGTCCGGTTTCTGAGCGGTGAACCGCGCAGCTCCCGCGCTGCTTTTTTGAAATAGAAACAAGTTCTATTTTTCCAAGCGTTTTCAGCGCGGTAAGCGGGACTTGCGCGGTGTCTATAGATTTTGAATGCAGAGCTCGGGCAGCCGCTTCGCGCAGAACACCGCAGAAACAATTTCTTGTGTGAATGCCCAAGTCCACAGGCACCGCTTACGGACCGCACCGCGAACGCGCAGTTTGTGTGTGATTCGGGCCTTAGTAAACCGTTTAGAGGGGCCAGATTGATTTTAAATGAGGGGAAAAATAACAGAATTCTGTTGACTCTTGTCCAGTGAAAACACAGCTATTACTTTTTTATTGTTGAAAAGAGTAAGACCTAACATTTTACGTAAATTCAAGGAATAAAGGTATGTGTATTTTCAATGTAGGCCTATGCATCCAGCTTACCTTTCTGGTTCATCTGGCTGTTTCGCTACCTGTTGTGTGCTTGCACCATCGTGATTGTCCTCCAACATGTCCTCAGACATACTCTCCAAAGGGTGTTTCACCTCTTCCTCCAAGGGTGGGGCAGTAGCTTCCCCTGGTGTATTCTCAGGGAGGCTCATTTTTAAGGGGCCTTCTCTTCCCCCAAGCACAGTTTAGCTATCAAATGCTGGAATGGCAATGAGTGAGAAAAATACTATAGTATTTGTATGCCAGAGAGCCATGCCTCATGTTCATAGCTCTTTGACCATGCACAATCTCTCTTAATTCATCAAAGACAATGTAAAAGTGGTTTTACATTCTATGTCTCCTTTAAAAAGAAACTCAACTATGACTATCCTGAGTCACTTTGTCTCTCTACCCCTATGTTCAAGAGTTTGGACCTGTTTAGTCGCAACTCATTTCCTCTAGTAAGACTCTGAACGCTAAGGTACTGTAGGTTGCATCCCTATTTTTGCCTGGGTAAGACGCTGATGCAAGCATTTATATAAATTATATTTTAAGGTCCCATTTTTAAAAACATTGCTTTGAAAGGATTTAGTGGTGTTTAGTCATTAGGCCTATAATGATAAGTGACCATGAAAGTTTTTTTTCACCTATAAAGATCCAACCCCAGACCAGATAAATAACTGAATACCATTTGAAAGAACTCTACAATATAGATATCAGCCATGTCCATTTTAATAGATTGATTCAAATGAATGTGAACTTGTGACTTATACTGTACACTGTCATATATCATCCTAATATCACTGTGACGGAGTACGGTTGAGTATGCGCTCTGACTGCCATACCAACGAGCCTGGCTCTTTGCCGTTGCGGTCAAGTTGCACGTTTAGCACCCCGGAGACCCGGGTTCGAGACTGGGTGGGGTCACTGTTCTCTCCCTTCGCTACATATGGTGTCAGAAGTTGGATGGCGACTGTGAGGCCATCGGAGGCGTAGCTAATGTGTGAGCTGTATGAGGGACCTCCAGGATAGGTTGACCCCGGTGTGAGGGACCCCAGAAATGGGTGAAGCACTAGAATGTGGGGCACCCTGGGATGGGAGAAGTACGGCTGGTGGATGCGTGAGGGACGCTAGTATGTATGAAGCGCATGGCTGCGCTTCCCGAAGGAGAAGGCAGTGTGACGGATTACCATCACTACGGTTGAGTATGCGCTCTGACTGCCATATCAACAAGCCTGGCTCTTTGGCGTTGCGGTCAAGTTGCACGTTTAGCACTGTCAATGGCGTAAATTTGCATAGGGACCATAGTGACATGTCACAACCAATATTTTGGGAAGACAAAATAGTCCATACCAATATTTAGCATTTTATTTTTACATGACAAAGTTACAAATTTATTTGCATATTTCTTGCGAACACTATAGTATACTTTTTAGTAGTTTCCGACGTGCCAACATTCTGCATGAGCATGAGAGCTCATACTGCAATTTCAGAGCCATGTTCATCTCACATGGAGTAAACAAAGCGAAACCTACTGAGACAGCTAGCAGACATGGGGGAGAAGTCTATGGTAAGATACTAGCTACAATAGAGAGCACCAAGGTCTGGACCTCTGTAATTTTTTTGAGCTGAAAATAAAATTGGTTAAACAATCATATTCAATTTATCTATCTATTACCGTGCGCTGCAATTAATATAGCAGGTGACAAGGTTTTCCTTCACTGTCTCTCGGAAGCTTAATGTGGGTATATCTGCTATTACAATGGAGGTATTTGGTATCAAATTAAAGACCTATCCATTGGTATCACTCATAACTGTACTATCTTGAGATTGAAGGGTTCAATTTCAGTGTAAATATTTCTATTTCTATTTCGGCTAGAGAAATATCTTTATCTGCTATTACAGGCTACATAGGCTAAACTGGGTTTAGTTGGCTGACTGGGGTTCCATAATCTAACCAAGAACTTGCAAAAAACACCACACATCATGATATAGGACTGATATAATTTGCTCAGACAAGTTTTCATCATCGATTGTCCCTACCAATGTTGAGAACAAACCTACGCCCTTGGTCACTGTTCTCTCCCTTCGCTACAATCATTATATGATTGTCTCTCCCTGAAATGTTATATGCACATTTCAAGGAGAGAGACAAATACATATGGCAACTATCATAATTGCAGACTGTCTCTTGCCCAACATAACATCCTGGACAAGTTTAGTCACTTGAACTCAATCTGTGAATATAACTCTCTGTCTCCAGTTACTCATGTAGGAATATAACTATGTACAAAAATATAGTTGTAAAAGACATTATAATGGATTGTACTAAATGCAAATATTCTATTACTGCATCTCCCACTTTTGATTTGCAACCTTAGTTGATCCCATCCCACCATGGACTAAAGCCTTTTTATGTGCTTTTCCTATATAATTTCTTTTCAATCTCTAATGTATGCATTTTCACATATCTTCGCATATTATTATTTCAATGTATGACAAATATTTGGGTAAATGATGACCGTAAAGCATTTAATTCTAAGCAAAACAAACAAACAAATAAAAACACATAGCCTAACACAAATAAATTAAACCATTCTTTTTGTAGTAGTATTAAAAACCTAAGAGTAAGCTTATGCTTTGTGACACTCCAAGTTGTACAGACTTAGATGATAAAGTTGCCTTATGAGGAACAGTCATGAATAGTAATATCATTAATTATAAGGCTTGGGTTAATTGAAAGTGCTGCCAAATTCTTTATCTTCAATATCTGCAGAAAAAAGTCTTTACCTTAGTGTCTTCGGTGCCTCTTCCTACTGTATCTGTTTACAAAATGGTAACCTTCATGATATCTTCAGATTCACAAAATGGCAGTCAAGTAGCCGTGAAAGATTTAAGATTGCATCCAGCCCGAGCCATATCTTTGTCACCTGTACCCAATTTCAGACTGGACATTATACAGTATTTAAGCTAAAACTCTCTTTTTTTAACTTAGTAACAATAACCTCCATAAAACAGTTATCACGACCAGATATAGTCAGTGGATTGAAAGCATAAATGCATCTTTTAGACTTAGACCATATGATATCTGGATAGAGAACGATGCCGCTTACGTCAGTTATGCATCTTTGGTTTCTGTTACCCAACTCTACTGCCTAAACCAGTTCAGTCACTTCCGTTAAAAAAACATTGAAAAACAAAATATGATCCCTCTTTTTAATCAAGTATAGTCTTTTGTAGCTATTTCATGCATGCCTTCAAGTTTATAAAACGTTGTTTTGTTTAGTTTTGTTCCGCATGTATTATCAATTGACAGATATACCATAATGAACTTACGCTGTGTTGTGTCAGCTTAATGTATTTCCTTGAACTCAATCTCAGGTGTTCCAAGAACTGGAGGGACCTGTCATAGATTTTTTTACATCATGATCTTGCTTTGAATGTTTAACTATTTCAAGCCCACTTCCCTCTAATGAAAGCAACACAATGTATCGCTTTAATCCCTGACAGCTGTAACTCCACATGATGCCATAATGTAAAACCAAAAGCATCAAAAGCATTTTGGGACTTTCCCTCTTTATTAAAAAACAAACAAACAAAAAACATCGTATCTAGTTAACAATAGGGAGGCATAACAAATTTAGACACAGGTATTATCTACCAGGGTGTTTATAACAAACAGTGCTAATAGAATTTTGATTGGAAGTAACAAACTCGAATGAAGAGCTAAAATACAAAAAAAAAAAAAAAAAAAAACCTGAAATATGCAAAAATAACCATGTTTTTAATAATAATTTCCAACTAATTTCATGTCAAAACTTTGAATGTTAATATCAAATTTGGATTTGGCATGATAATAAAGTCTTTTAACATTATGTACATTGAAAACATGCAGTGTGCAAAGCTAAGCAGTTTCTGTAAACACATTCGACTCAGGCAAAATATCACCTCCATTATCTAAATACGCTGTTTAAAAAATGATGCCCTGGCAGCAATGCTAACACTGCTGCTTCATTACAGAACTACATAAGGGTATTCTCCTGAGGCTAACTAGCTTTTCTAACCGATATGCAAACAATTAAAGTTCAAACTAAGTACCCACCCACCTTGAAGTAAACCTATGTATGGGTGTCCAAACTCTTTGCACAAAGTCAAACAAAAAGAGAGATTTATGGCTACTGGCCATGGGAACTGAAATGAAAGTAAGCAGAGACAGCTTGTTCCCCACTTGAGGGAACACTATATAATAATGACTATTAAACTAAAGTATATTACTATTTCATTTATCTCTATGTATGATAAATTTGTCTGCTAAAAATGCAAATATAAGCAAACACATTGCCAGACACCACAAATTGAGTTCCTCTCTGTAATTTATTTTTTGTACGAATTGTATGATTTTTACATGAAAAAAAAAAACTTCAGCACATTAACGCCTTGGTGCACACCTGATCAAAGGTTTATTTTCTACAGAATGGAGAGTCGCTCAGTCAGACATTCAGGGGGTTCTCATAGTCATATCATTAATGTGTTTTCAAAATAGAATACATCCTCTGCTACATAGAATAAGTCTACATTGAATAAGAAAACTAAATGCACAGAAAAATTACACCAAATCTAAAGAAAAATCACAGTATACAGTATGTTAACAGCTGCTCACAGGGTATTGTTGTCCCAAACAATAGTAATACTCATATATAACTTGTTTTGTTTCTGATTTTCTCAGCTGTCAAAGAAGATTGCAGCAACTGCCCCTTAACAGAAGATGGAAATGATTCATCATAAACAGGTTTCAACAAATACACCTTGCTCTGCCAAAATTAATATAATCACATCATCACCACTCTAAACATCACTTTGGATTGGCCCTTCCGCCTTTTCAAAGAAAATTGGAAAAAATCTATAATTTCATAATAATGAATAGATGAAGCTGTAATTTAACAGCTTTCACGTAAAATTCCAAAATACAGAGCAGTTTGGCAATTCTCCACTTTATGTTTTAAGATGTTTTTCTTTATCTAATTTTGTATTCATGCTAAACAATTGTTTGAATTTTCTTGCAGCTTCATCAAAACCCTTTTTGAAACCTTTGTGATGCCCTTCTCTGTATCCCTCACCGTGGCCCTGTGTCTTAGCCTCTTTGACCCTTTGATTCATTTCTTCAGTAAACTGCCTCTCTGCTTGTTTCCGGGCTTCTTCCTCAGCCTCTCTCTTCAGTTTTTGTAGTTTTCTCTCATACTGTTCCATCTGCCATTTAATATCAGCTTCTCTCCTTTCACTGGCTTCTGCTTCCTTCTGTCTTTGTTCTTCCATTAGCTGCCTCAGCACTGTGAGGTATGCATCCATTTCCTCCTTCTGTTGTGCATCTCTCTCACTGCTTTCCCTTTCGACTTCCTGTAGTTGGGATTGAAGCCATTGCTGAAGGTCCCACATCTCCTTTTCCTTTGTTTTAATTTCTCTATGATACTTCTGCTGTATTTCCTTAATGTTGTTTTCTTCCGACAGTCTTCTCCTTCTCTCCTCTGCCTCTCTTCTCTGCTTCTCTTCCTGCTTTTCCCTCTCATACCTCACATGCTCCTGTCTGAACTGTTCCTTTAATGCCAACCTTTCTCTCTCCGAAGACAATTTTGCTATTTCTTGTTTTTGTTTCTCATCCCATAACTGCTCTTTCTCCATCTCTTTTAACTTTCTCTGTTCCTCTTCTTCCTCTCGTTTCCTTTGTTCTGTTCCAATCTTTCTCTTTAACTGCTTTTGTTCTCTTTGTAGTGCAAACTGTAGCTCTGCAATCTGATGTTTTATTTCATCCTCTTTCTGTTGCTGCGCTTTGCATTTCTTTTCCAACTCCAAGCGTTTTCGTGTCTTTTCCTGTTTAATTGCCTTTTCAATGTCCTGCATATTATACTTAATTTCCTCCTCTCTCTTTCTCATCTTCTCTTCTTGTCTCCTCCTATCCTCCTCCATCTCCTTCCGCAGTTTCTCAATTTCAGCTTCATGTTTTGCTTTCAGTTTTTCTGTCTCCCTCCTTATCTCCTCTTCTCTCTCCTTCAGTATTCTCTCCTGCTCATGTTTGAGGAGTTCTTCTGTATCCTGAAATATGTCAGTGGTGTAGTACCTGCCACCATTCAATTTCACCAGGGCATCTATTTTATCCAGAAGCCTTGAAACCTGCTCTCTGTTACTTTTGTCTCTATTGTTCAACACATGATATCTTCGCCCACATTTCTTGAGGAGTTTCTTCATTCCTGAATGAGCATCAATATATTTTTCCAAAGTCGGTCCCTGTAGATCATCTCCTTTTGTGAATACCACTAGCATGTATTTCCCTGATTCCTTACCAAACATTTCCTGTATAATTTTAGCAGCATTTTTCTCCTCTTGAGTGAAGCGGTCCAATTTTATTACTAGAAGGAATACATGTGGACCTGGAGCTGCCATAGCAATGCATCTTATGATCTCTTTCTTTGTTTCTTCAATACTATAGTCTGTATCAAACAACCCTGGAGTGTCAATCACAGTTGTCAGTCTTCCATCGACCATTGCAGTCTTCCTCTGACAAATAGATGTGACTGAGGTAAAGGAAAATTCTTCCTTAAACGCAGCACCCCCAAGTATGGTGTTTCCAGAGGCACTCTTCCCACTCCCAGTCTTCCCCAACAGGACAATTCTTAAGTCACTGGTGGTACCTAAAACAGTGCAGTTTGGTTTAGAGTGTGCAATTTACTAACACAGAAATGATTGTGAAATGTCTGCTTACGCAGACTGCTATTTTGCCTTACAACACAATCAGGGCCGCCGTTCCCCATACGCAGAGTACGCAAGGTGCGTAGGGCCTCAACCACTTGGCAGGGCCTCGGGGGGCCTCCAATTTTGAGCTTTACTAAAAAATGTCATGATAATAGTTACATTGCAAAAATATATGAATTAGTAATGAATAGGCCCATCATTTTTTGTTAAAAATTGCGTAACTCATCATACAATTCAAGCAAATTAACAGTTTTGCCTAATATACAAAGATAGTCCTACCCACCCCTATTCCCTGAAATGGTACATCCCAAATTGCGTCTTTGAGTTTGTTGTGTCGGCTTTGATTGAAGCAGCAAGCAGCAACGTTAGAAAACTGCAAATTGCAAGATTCTGCTGTGCAAATGTTCAGTAAATGTGTCAACATCGTTGACATCTAATAATGAAGAGACAGCATGAATCTGGTGCTGAAAAGCGAAAGAAAAAGAAGCAAAAAGAAGACGCCCGTGCATCCCTGGCCGGTAAGTCCGTTTAGGCTAACGTTAATTGTTTTGCTAACTTAACGTTCAATGATGTTGCTCAATTTAGGCTCGGTTGGTTGCAATATGAAACAATCTGGATTTTAAAATGAATGTGGCATGTTTGCAAGTAGTTGACAATTGTCACTGTAGTTTGTAGATATCGTGTTAATTTTAATAAATAGTAAAGGTTTGAGTGGAACTTCGAAGTCTTTGCTTTTGTTTTTTTTTTTTTTTGGGGGGGGGGGGGGGCCTCCCTGACCAGTTAAGCTTAGGGCCTCCAAAACCTTAGCAGCGGCCCTGAACACAATAGATCTTCTGTTGGTACTGAGCAAAACAGGTACTTCAGATGTATTATTTCAGATGTCTTATGTTATACTGACTTCCTAGATCAAAAGTATCATGTATATACTTACCCATATCTACAACTGCAATGTTTTAAGTAGCTGTGATACCTAAAATCACACTAAATGGCATACCAGAAAAACGCACACCTAGTTCTAAGACAAAGACAAACACACAGTTGCCCCAATCATGCCTCATAATTAAATTGAGCATGTTCTTCCTATTCAGCAGCCAGACCAATGGTACCCTGTCTCAGCTGAATAGCTGAAGCTAAGCATGTGTGAGTTTGGTTAGTATCTTGATGGGAGACCTCTGGGGAAAACTGGGTTAGCTGCTGGAAGTGGTTTTAGTGGGTGGCCAGAAGTTGGCCTCTCTTCCCTCTGGCCTAAGATCAATTCCAATGCCTCAGTGCAGTGATGAGGACACTGTGCTGTAGGACAGAGCATCTTTCTGATGAGACGTTAAACCGAGGTCGTGACTCAGTGGTCATAAAAGATGCCATGACACTTGTTGCAAAGAGTAGGGGTTTCCCGGTGTCCTGGCTAAAGTCCCAACCTGGCTAATTCAATCTGGCCCCCTTATCATCCCCTACTGTAATTGGCTCATTCAATAATTCCCTCACTCTCCACCTCAAGCTAGTGTGTGGTGAGCGTTCTGGCGCGTATTGGCTGCCGTGCATCACCCAGATGGGTGCTACACATTGGTGGTGGTTGGTGAGGTTCCCCCTTCCACTGTAAAGGGGTGGATTTGGGTGTCTTGAAAAGCGCTATAATATAAATGTAAGGTATTATTATTATTATAACAATGTTATATCACAGTGTCAGAATGTTTGCAGACTGTTTACAGACAGTTTTAGGCATATCTGTTTACTTTGGCTAATTTCTGTCAGGGCAAGTGCGAAAAGCATGATGTGGCTATTACTGTATGTCAGCAAGTAAACATGGGCTGGCATACAGTAGCTGGCCAGTATAAGATGAGGCAGAAGTCACATTGATCAAGGGATAGTTTTTGTATTTAAGCCGTGAATAGACAGACTTTGGCTTTGTAATCTGTGAGGTGGTAAAGATGACAGACACACAGATTTCATGCAAGATTACACGCAAGTTTCTGGGACATACTGTACAGTTCTCCCTATGGCTCTGATACAGTCTGGTTCGTTGGATAAAATAAATTCCTCATCATCTACAACAGGGGTTTTCAACTGGTTTAGTCCCAGGGACCACCATCCTGACTAAGAAGTCATTGGCGGCAGCAGAGAGTTCATTCTTACACACGATTTTAAGAACATCTTTTAAAACACCCAGCTTCACTCAGCTGTGAAATTAATGTGCACCTAAAGCTGCACTTATTTCTCAAATCAAGTATTCAGAAATCAATTTCAAATACGCTAAACTGAAACAGGAACCCATGTTGCGGACCACCTGTTGAACGCCCATGGTCTACAAAATCACATAGCCTACATTGGTATGTCTTTCAAACGTTTCTCTCTGATTCAGTAGCAATGCAACTGGAGATAAATAAACTTGCCTTCGTAGCTAATATCATTCCGATGCTGCTGGCTACAGGCAACAAGGTGTAACTGCACTGCTGCCCAGACACTGACACATTGCAATACAAGGGTTGTTTTATTTCTAACATTGTTCTATCAACACAATGTGCATTTACCTCGATAGTCTGGCATTTTAATTTATGTGCTTTGGGTTTACTGTGGAGATTGTAAGATTATTGGCTAGCTAGAAGGGTCCATTCACTTGCTATAGCTTAACCACCAACAAGCTCGTCAGGTCTAGCGGAGCGACTAGCAGTGGTTGGGCCACAAAAGTCAGAGGCAGTGAGTAAGATGGACAAGTAAATTTATTTTTCTGGCTTGAAAATGGCAAGAATGCAGAAAATTATAATAGCAAAAAAAAAAATAAAAATAAAAAAATAATAATAATAATAAAAAAAAATATTCAATATTGATATTCAAATAAAGTCAAAATTCAAATTTAAAAGCGGAAAAAGCTCAACTCTAAAATCAGAGGGTATAGATTCACCAAATTACAACGCGCAATACAATAAACTAAAGCTCAATGCTCACATTCACGACAAGACTAAAGACAAAGGACTAGACAAGTACATATACAAGACGATGGCGCCACTTAGGCCTACAGACAAGGTGTAAACATACAACAATCAATTAACAAATAAACAACAACAATGACTTCAAGACTAAAGCCCTAGCTCAAACACAAGCAACCAATGAAATTCACAAAATAAACATAACAAACATTTCATCCTAATAGTACAAAGACAGAAAACAGAGGTGGCTTGATCAGGGCCGCCTCCAACATCCCCATCCCCGCAACCAGGATGAACGAGCCCAAATTGGCCCGGAACAAATATATTAAATAATATTTCCGGACGGCACTCTTTTGCCTCCGGACGTTACGCTGCCAAACTGAAGCCCGTATTCAACGGTAATCTTTCCTTAACAACATTTCATTTTGCATTTAAGCTGTAAACTTAAAACACGTTAAAACAAGTTAAGGCTAACATCTTGTACGTCTCTTTTTCCACATTTATTTAAGCATTCCATAAGCGCATGTGAACGTAATGAAAAGTCCATGACGATGTTTGTGTGCGTGTGTAAACGATTGTCCGCGTGTGCATACGAACGCAAGAGGTAGTCCATGAGTTATTTATGTGTATATGCAATTGTCCATGTGTGCATGTGTGTGAGGGTGTAACAGTTCTCGATAGAGGGATTCTGTGCGGTCGTTCCATGACCGTCACAGGTCCTATGTCCTACCCTTTAAATCACCCAGTGATTCAGGCGACAGAGGCGATGGAAGTAATTGACTTTTTTTTATTTTTATTAGACTATTGTTTATTTTTTTATTGTCTGTAGGTCACTCTTGGCAAATGGCATCAGCTTTGGGGTCTAGACATAGGAACAAAACCCAAAACTATAAGAGCTTGTAAGGCAGATGTTTCTGCCATATTCAAGGGGTGAGGACCATCCCCCATAAATGGATAAGCCACACTGTCATAGGAACATAGAGCATAGGAACTCCCAAGCTAACGTCTAGTAGCCTAGCAAGCCATAGGGAATTGGCTTTTGGCCGTTGGCGACATCTCATCAGAACACTCTGTGTTTATGGTGGGCTTTGCCGGAAACCACGCCCAAACGAACCAATCAGTGTTGGCTTTGAGGCGGGTTGAAGTGCGGCGCAACGAGAGGTGGGTCTGAAGAACATGTACGTATGGTAGTACGTTATATGCTTCGTTGGTCTGATTGGTTGATTTGGCCTGTCTATCACCAACATAGGTCATGATAAGACAGATGCCTTATCCAATCAGTCAAAACTAAACAAACGAAAATGAAACTAACAAACCAAAACTTCTTCAACGGATTGTTCCCAGATGGAATTGCGGGAGCAAGTCCATCTGGCGGAGTCAGGTTATCTTTGTGCGCCCCCCCCACGAAACCCAAAAAATGCAGTTTTTTCTAAAGAACTACCTGACCCGTGACATTGAGGATGATGAAATGTTTATGGAATGTTGGTCTCAAGAGCCCACATCAACTTAGCTTATAACCAGTCATTTGTGATTTGCACCCCCATGGTAAAAAATGAAAATGCAATATTATACTGCTTTAATTGCCCCTATCTTTAGATCAGATGTTATGAACTGCACCAAATTTAATGTTTATGATGAACCTGACATCTTGTGGGAATATGTCAAGTTTTGTGGAATTTCATCCATGGGGGGCTATAATTAAATGAATGTACAACCATCAACCTGTAGGTGGTGCTATTAAGCGAAGGGTCACTGATTTATTGGTCGGGATGATAGGCCTACTGTCCCTCTCTCTCTCACACACACACACACTCACACACACAGGGCAGAGAATGTGCAGAACTGAGCGGCGGTCATATTGTGTACCGCCATGCGGTACATCTACTGTAGTTTCTGTAAAAGGGTCAACTCATCAGTCACTATCCCTTACTTATGTGTTTTGATTGGTTATAATGTATTCCTGAAAATACCTATTCCTGTTGTACCACCACCTTACAGTATAAGTGCTACCAAAATCATTCCTCAAACTGAGCTGATAAGATTCGGTGGAAGATACTTAAGATATATATATATATATATATATATATATATATATATATATATATATATATATATATTTTTTTTTTTTACCTTGTTTGACTCCTTTCAGTTTATCATTCTCCATCTTGAGTGCCTGCATTGTCATCTTCATGTTTTCAAGCTGGCTTTGACATGCCAAGTAGTTTTTCTGTTGAGCAGTGATGTACATGTCAGAATTGTAGCAGCCATTATTACTTGCCCTCATCCTTTCAATCTTCTCCAGAAGTGGTTTAACATTTGATCTGTGGTTCAGTGTGTGATGAGACCGGTGAGAGATTTCATCTAAACCATGCGCAACAACACCTTCATACGCCCTTTCAGTGGACTGCTGACATTCCCTAGTTTGCACTGTCTGAAAGTAGGCCTCAACGTCTTCACCAAAGAAGTGCTTAAATCTTCTCATTTCCTCTTTGCATTCATCAGTAAATGGATGTTGACGAGTAACTAGAAGGAAGGCATGGATCACTAGATCACAGAGACTGAGACATTTCTGTATTTCTTGCATCTTTGCTTCCTCAGAAAGTTGTGTGTTTCCCAGAGCTGGCATCAGGACCAGGATGATGTGACGTCCACACACTACTCCTTCTCTCTTCACACACACTAATCTGGGCTGTGGGCTGGGTTCTGTCTTTTCTCCCAGTATCAGGGCTGCTGCTGAGGCCTTTGCTGCTGCGCTGCTACCACACAATACCAGGTTCAGTTTGTTGGAGGAAACAGGACCTGTAGAGATTACATCAATATAATCTGAAAGAATCTCATAATTCGCTGTTTCAGATTTGGTAACACAATTTTACAGGCTTGCAGAGTGCTCTCATATGGAAGGATAATGAAATAATGATTCTAGTAATTACATAGGAGTACATTATTATAATCTGTTAATATAGCAAAGCCATAAAAAAAATTGTCAAAAGGATGGTTGGAAGTTTCTCCTGTACTGTGAAATTTTTAACCAGAAAAAAAATTTGTTAAGACTGAATCAAACTTTGCCATGGATATAAATGATTCGTAGTGAAATTGTGCTTCTCACACGGTGGGATGGAAAACTTTTTTCTGATTGGCTGTCAGGGTGTCCGTTATTTCTAGATAACAGGACACGTGTGACGTTTGTCGGGTAAAAAGTTTCACTGGCGTTCTCTATCAATTCTCTTTAGAATGCCGCCATGTGGATCGTCTTTCATATGAAAATAGTACCCCAACCAAACAGGTTAACGTCTTTCAAAACAGAGCCACATGTTTCTTTTATGTTTCTCACTTGCTTACCATCTATACGTTTTAGTTGCAACCGGGTGATAAGCAGGATAATGTCCTTCGAGGTGTCCCAATATAAGGTAATAATGAACTTGGCGGAAACAAACAGCTGTTATTACATCTTGTCCACTATTACTTAACATCGGGACACCTCGGCGGCCGTTATCCCTTACGTACTGTAGACCTGATCCCATTACTCACCTATATCAGTACTTTGTGAAAAAGCACTGATCCCATCTATGTCACAAGGACTGAAATCCAATTTATTCTCTGAAACATTATTTTCTAAAAATGTTAATGCCTCTGATTGCCGTTCACTGTTTTGATATATTGATGAGTACCGGTGCCAATGGAATACTTTTTGTTGACAAAGTTCAGATAATTTTTCGAAATCCTTTTGGACTTTTTCCTGTTTTTTTGTAGATGAAGGTTACTGAGCACAGAAAAGCCTGATCTGAGGAAGATTTCACAATCAGTTCCATCCTCTGTCTCTTCTTCACATCAAAGACGTTTGGGTTCACCACCAGCACCACTGCATGAGGCCCAGGTGCACAGAGGGACATACACTCCTTCACCTTCTGTTTAAGATAATTATCTGGGATTTCCAAGTTGAACAGGTCAGCGGTGTTGGCAACGGTGATGCATCTGCCCTCCACATATCTAGAGAATCCTGTGTTGTGGTTTCTTTCAGGACTTCTGTCAAGTCTTCTCTCAAACAGGGACGTTGCAGGCGGGGGGATGGGGGGATTCGACACCCCCACTTTTGCATAAATATGATTCCACCCCCTCACTTTTGTAGGATTAAAACAATACCAAATTGCGGAGCATGGATGGGATTGGTCGGAAACGCACAGTTGCAAAAAAAATGTGATCGGTTCCGTCTTTGGGCATAGGCCTACCCCTTTTGGATATTATGGAATGAGCGCTTCATAGCCGCCTGTGCCTGCAATTTACAGGCCTGGGGGGTATTCCATCAACGGAGCTATTCGCTATGCCGCACTAATTTCGGCAAGCGGCGCTAGTTTTAGTGTGAGTTCAGTTCCATTACTCTCGCTAACAGTAATCGCAGCTGAGTTGCTGGGGTAACATATGCTGCCAAACTAACCAGCTCCGTGGCAGGTTAACTGCAAGGCTTAATAAAGCGGTGTCTCAGAAAATGCAATCAGTCAGAAACACAAGTCACCCAAAAAGGTTCCATACACCTGCTTAATAATCTTTCCCACCAAATAAAGGTTGATAGGTTTTGCAAACACTGTGATCATGCATGAATTCCCATTTTACTAAACTACTATTTATATTTCGAAGTATCTATTAGGAATAATTTTAGTTACGAATTAAAAACAAATGCATGCATAATCAGAGACATGTCACATGCCGGCCCATCACGTGGTGTCTGGAGTTGTAGGCTACGTCTTAATTGAATGATTGATTGATTTCAGTTGCAGGTGCAAGTCTGCTGTGACAGAACAACATGAGACTGGCAATTTGTTCCAACAAGCAATGGTCAAACATTATGATTCAAAATATATTTTCAATCACCTTTTCAAATTTCTGCTACTACCAACTACTATAAAAATGTGATATTCAGTTATTTCACACAAAATTCAACAGATGACGTATGCATATCGAAGTTTCTTTCTTAAAATTCTTTTAGTTCTGCCTTAATTTTACGACAGTTCATCAGGTATTCCTAAATCACCTATTTAGGTCTAGTGTTGAGCTCGTGCACGCAGCCTTGTTCAAGTTAACGAGAGGCAGGCGCAGCTAACTTGCGTTGATGGAATGGCTTCAGCCTCATCTCTGAGTTGACGCTACTTCAAGCGAGGCTTAATCACATAAGCGCCGATATCATTAGCGACTTTGCAGGAATACCCCCCTGCTCAGTTAAAAGAAGGAGCAAAACAAAAACATGTAGGCCATGTGATATGTAAAAAGATGGAATGATGATTTTGGAATGATGGAAGAATGATTTTGTAAGCTAAAGAATGTGCCATTCGTTTGATATTGTCATGTTAAAGTGATAAGTCATTTAGCAATGTAAGACACAGATTTTTGAGATAGGATGTCTTTAGGATGTATGTTAGGTGGCAACGTCAAGTGGACATATTTTGGCCACAATCTATACCTGAGAGATTGACCTTTCTTGTTCCGCCGCTGCTGTAGAAAACTCACAGAGCTACAGACTTGAGTTTGGAATAGTCCAAATCGTACTCCCACAGGGGTACGGGACCCCGGGGTGTTAAAGCTCTGTTGTGCTCATGAGTTTTCTTGATCATTTGGGATCTAAATAACTATCGGGTTGGATTACCCTGAATTTTGGCTTTGAGGCTAATGTGGAATCGAACTCTTTGGACTTTTTGGGTTGTTTTTCTGTGCGTTTCATATAATTTAATAACGTAGTCTTTCTACACTGTCTGCATTCTCTGCAATGTCTGGACGGCTGGGATTTTATAAAGTAGGCTAATAACTTCACAAAGTTTAACCTTCTTGTTGCCTCCAGTTAATTTTTTCGTTAAGATATTAACTTTATTTGATTTGTGGTGTGGTGAAACAGTACAGAAATCGTTGTAGGCTACGCAAGAGCACTTCATGTCAAAAAGTTTGACCACCATGCGGGTTACGTTGCTTGGGTTGATCTGTGAGAAATGCACACATGCACACAAACACGCCCACGCAAGACAATCAAAGCAAATGATCAGACATCCCAAGTCCCATGTCCTTGAGTCTACCGGATTTTTCTAGTGGCTCATGGACGTCCGCGAGTGATGTAAAATCTCCCGTGAGTCGAAAGAAATAACGTCTTGCGCTGTCGGGTAAAATTCCTTTGAAGTGGAGCAGCGCAAATGAGAGGCAGTGAGACCCGCAATGAAGATAGGGTTCCCGCGTAGTAGGCTATTTATGAAGATACATACCTAAACAGACGGCCTCTTTGTCATCATCAAATCACTTTGTCTGTAAAATGAGCTTCTTAATACTTCCCCATCTTAGAAACCCCCCACTTTTGGAAAGCTTGATACGCCCCTGCTCTCAAATAGCCTGACACGCCAGACTATATCATAAGAATGTATAGTCTGAAAACCACTGATAGACTGTACCTCAATGGAGGGCGGGTGATTGCGTTGTCTTTCAAACTGCCTCTCCACGTAATAGGCTAGCGTTCCGGCCAGTGGTACCAGCTGGTATATCAAACTTCAAACTAGCCCGTCGGTAACACGGCAAAGACATCTTTTTCAGAACGAAAAACTTCAGTGCACTTTCTTGTTTCACTTTCAAAGAAAATGACAAGTGCAATTCGTCCAAAACTAAAGCCAAATACGATTCTGCTCTGGTTTGAGCAGGGCTGTCGTCATCGTACAAAGCCCGCCTTACGATTTCCTGTACACATACCGCGCTGTGATTGGTTATCCGCCTCCAGAGGAAGGATACAACGGGTTTCTATCAGTGGCCTCTAGACGTATCTGCTGTGCAAATTCAAATTTGCTACCGCTAGGGGTACGTCTAGAGTTCTAGGCTAGCTCTCAAACACATCTCTACTAAGGAGTGAGTTAGCAATGACATTTTTCTTCAACCAGTCATCTCCCACCAACACAATTCTGAAGTTCACTGTCAAACAAAGTGTGACACATTATATTCTCTACAGATTAATTTCTCTGGCACATCATACATAGCTTTGGGTGCCATTGCAAACAAGTGACTGGTTAAAAAGGATTAGTCACAAGGTCAGCTGCTTATCCTTCTCCTCGGTGCTACATTAGTGAGACTCATGATTTCTAAGCATTTCAGAGAACATTTGATTAATGTTACCCATCTATGTGTTTGCAGTATTTTCACTGTGACCATTTCTGGCCCAACCATGTGAAGCCTTTGCAAAATCATATTATTCCTTCCTCAAGGTCCCTTGAACACTACACAAATCTCCCCCTTTTCCATCTCCAAAGAATATTATTGATGACATCAATTCATTTGTTCTGTATGTCAGGATGTATCTAGATACCCAGCTATGTGTATAATTGGACAAGGTAGGTATTAAGGTAATACTATACAACTTTAGGCTATATTATGTCATTCAGAAAATCAAGGGCTGAGAGCCAAAATGGTGTGTGACATTTGGATCAACATGAAGTTATATACCACCTGAAATAATAGAATATTAAATATATTATAAAAATATTAATAATTTAGACTTACTGGTATAAAAGAATAATGAAAGGTCTTAACTGTGAAGCCGTTAGAGCCAAAACAGAGCAAGTGTGTTTTGACCAAAATATATTATTATTTGTTGAGTATTGTATCACCAGTGTCAAGAAAAGTGCTATAAATAAATGAAATCAGAACTTCTAGAAATGTATCTTATGCCTTTGAAATTGAATCAGACATTACACAAATACGGGGCTACATATTATTTATGTATAAATAAAACAAATAAAACAAATATTTAAAATTAAAAGACTTACATTGTGACGCTTTTATGCTTTTACTCATGATGAGAAAAGAGAAGAAGAAAATCTAGATGAGATGAAAATTGTTTGCTTTTCCCCTCTCTCAGGTCTCTATACAAATAAGAAAAGACTGCAACAGAGATCACACTGTTTCAGGTTCAAATAATAGACATTTGGGCACTTATGGAGTTAAATTTCATTGTACAGTCCTTCCACAATATTTTACTTTATTTACACAAAAATGTTGAGCCAGATACATGACGAATGACAAATTAAATGGTCAACATGGTAACAAACTGCAACGTAAACTGTAAAATTAAACTGTAAGTAAAAATTGTCCCACAATTTTTCTCGGTCACTTTGGTGCATTTTGATTAACCATTAAAGGAATGGTACAGAGTAGATTTACTAGGGTAAATCATGATCATCATGCATCATGATAACCCACTTTGCATCATGATGACCCACTCTCAATCCTGAAATTTTTTTTAGTGCAGTCACTAAATAAAAAATGAACCTATTGGAATTGTTTTTGGTTGATTCCCTTGTTTTGGTTTGGCAAACAAGCAATAGAAACATACAGCGCCCTCCATAAAAATTGGCACTGGTAAAGATATAAAGCGGGGGAAAAAATATCTTTTAAAAAATTATGTTTGAAACTGATGGAGAATAATCCCACCATCAACTTCAAGACATTTATCTGGAGAAAACACAATGTATCTGTGATGGTGTGGTGGAACACACACAAAGGCAAACATGGTTGCAGGTGCAGAGCGAGTTTTACTTAAACAAAGAAAGTGTAACGTAGTTACATCAAATACAGTGCAGTCTCAAACAGGTAACAGACTCAAGACTTCACAAGCATGGGGCGCTAGAGAGAGTCCTTATAGTGATCCGTGCATCAGGTGTAGACAATGACGTCTAGGTGTAGGTGCTCAAGGTGATAATGAGGTGATTGGCCAATGATCAATACTGAGGTGATGCCCGACGAGGAAGTAACGGGGAGGGCATCACAGTATCAAAAAGAAATACATTTTTTTCACCAAAACAATTTTTGGCACACCCTAGTTAACTAAGGAGTATGTGGAATTTCTAGAAGTATTACATGAGATCGTGGTCTACAATAGGCCTAAAATAAAGATTGAAATGAAACATATCCTCCTGAGACCCAACCCATAGACTTTTGTCCTTTATATAATGGACATTTATTTTAAGTACATACTGTAACTTTTTATTATTCATTTTTTTGAGCTACTCAATAAGTTCCCACTGTCATATAAAAATGGCTTCTCTAATGATATGTCACATGATTGGTTTGGTTGCTTGGAACCTCCCATTTCATTCTCTCCAAAATGGCTGCCATTGGAACAAGCACATTTTGTGGAAGGAGAGATAAGGCAAATATTGTTAATTTGCTGTGATATTTCTCACTATATTGACATACATTTATGTTTAATAATGCCAGGAATTATATTTTTAATTCTGGGGCTAGCGGCTACCTATAGTAGGTTCTATGTGTAAAATATTTCTTCACATCACAAAGAGGAAAGAATAGCCTCCTGGTTTGTAATCACTGAACAGTTAAATTTGTCTGCAGACACAAGTTGGTTCAGTTTTAAAACTTCCTGTAGCTGGTTCCACTTATTTGGTGCAAAAAACTGAAAAGCCAGTTTCCCAACCTCAGATTTAACTGTAGGTGTTTCAAAGGTTATAAAACCATGGGTCCTTGTATTGTGTGAGCTGTCTCTAATTCTTAAAAGTGAAGACAGGTAAGGAGGTAGTTTCCCCTGCAATGCCTTGTAAATAAACAGGAGGCAGTGTCTTTCCCTCCTTTCAGTGAGAGAAGGCCATCCTACACCCTGATAAAGTTTACAATGATGAGTTTTAAAATGATCACCAGTTATAAAACGAAGAGCACTGCGGTATACTTTGTCAAGAGCTTTCAAAAAGAAGGAGCAGAGTGCATGTAAAGAATATCACCATAGTCCAGAACTGACAAAATAGTGGACTGAACAATGGACTTTGTATTTTCTAGAGAAAAACATGACCTAATCCTATATAAAGCACCTAGTTTAATTTTCACCTTCTTTGTCAGCTCAAGCACATGAGTTTTAAAAGAAAGCTTATTATCAAGCCATATACCAAGATATTTATACTGAATAACTTGCTCAATTTGTGTTCCATTAAGGGAACATACAGTATAGGCATTAAGATCACACAATCTTGATCTGGTAAATAGTATGAATTTAGTCTTAGTTTCATTCAGAACAAGTCTAAGGCTTTTAAATGAATTCTGAACATAGTCAAATGCACACTGAAGGTATGACACAGCTTTCTCTATGGATTCTGCACAAGCATAAAGGATTGTATCATCAGCATAAAAATGAAACTTACAGTGTTCTAGTGAATCACATATATCATTAATATACAGAGTAAACAATAATGGGCCCAAAATTGAGCCTTGAGGCACACCATTTCTTAATCCTACTGCCTCTGAAGTCAATCCAGACACATTTACACATTGTGTTCTTTCAGAAAGATAGTCATGAAACCATCAATAAGAACCTTCATCAAAACCCAAAAAAGATAGCTTTTGAAGGAGGAGACGATTGACAGTATCAAAGGCCTTTGATAAATCAATAAACAAGGCTGCACAGTATAATACAATATAAAAATGAAACAAGCAAAAAAAAAATTGTAAGTTGTTTTTTTTAACCCTGTGCACACACATATACTCGCACAACTTTAACGACAAAATGCTGCAATTTACACTACCTGTTTTTACTGCCAATAACAACTGCAAACCTCCAGTATTCATTCTTGTATCTCTACTTTAAAGGGGTGCTCCAGGGTGATTTCAAGCATAGCCCTTTTGAACCTGCTAAATGCACTAGTTAGCGAGTGGAACAAAATAATTTGGAACAGCAAAGACAGAGCGTGAATGTGAACGCAGAAGCAAACAAGCACTTTACACTGAATCAATGACAACTCAGATTATTCGAAACCGAAAGTAAGATCTGAGGTACCGGTGAGTCAATGTAAAGTGCTTGTTCACCATCACGTTCGGTCTATGCTGTTCAAAATTCTTTAATTCCATGCTAAATCTAATGCTGTTACCCTTTGGTCACATGACAGGACAACTGAGCGATTTGAACAAGCAGCTCAGTCACCAAGAAGGCGTTAAGGCGTTGTTATGTGGTACAAAACCCATGTTTTCAAATTAATCTTACCTCATTTGCCGTCTCGTTTTACAAAATATCAAGTCATAAATCCTTAACTTTGTCATTTGTTACAGATAAATGCAATTTTGGAGTTAGCTCCACCATATTGGATTGAATCCAAACTCATATGTCGTCACGCATGGCTTCACTCTGATTGGCGTTTATGAAAAAATGGCCTGGTTAAATCGCCCCACTTTTGCAGAAAATAACCAGCATTTAAATTTTTTCAACAGCAGTGTTTTTGTCGCCCGTCTGACCACGGGGTTAGAAAGCTCGTGCAACAGGGCTATGTTTAAACTTACTCCAGAGCTACGCTTTAAGTGGTTCCAGCACCGATGGGGTATGTGTTGTCATGTGGCTTGATGGCTTGGCATTTGTTGCATTCATGACATAAGGTTACTCAACTTTGAGAAAATTTAGCTCAAAATATTAGTGGAAACAAATTACTTGTAGCATTTAATTTTTCTCTGAAGTTTCAAACTTTTGAAATATCTCAAGTTTTTAAACATTTTTAAGTATTTGGTGATTGTTAGATGAAAAATCTAATAATTATTTGAAGTTGATTACTCAAATATTTCAATTGATGTCTAAACAAAATAATAATCATATAATTATAATCAATGAAACGCACATTACATTATAAATAGTGCTATAACAGACTGTCTTCATCATTAAAGTGTATTCAACCTTTGCTTAGTCAACCCAAAAGAGGTTTATATGCTATTTAGCCATTACATATTTCAACAAAGACTAATGGGAATATGTTTCAGCCATACCATACAGTTCAATTTTTGAGTGAGGATTCCATTAACAAAAAATATAATGATTTTAACTCAGCAAAGGGGCGTACCACCTTAATAAGTTGATATGTAAACAACAGGATGTAGTATCACCAATTGTATCACAAATTGAAAAAGCATCACAGTTGCATTTTAATGACTTCAGTGTATTGCAAAGGGTCATGGGAGTGAAGTTACACTCACTCCCCTTTAAATTAGTCTGGATTCCAAATTGAAATGCTAGTCAGTTTCCACTAATATTATTCATGAAACATGTTGAGGTTTCCAGTGCAAGAGCAGCAGGGAAGGGTGGCACACTGAGCTACATATTGCATTGCAGGTTTGTCCCACGTGCCACACCCAGTTCTCTCAGACCAACCATGAGAAAACACAGAAACTCATAACTTAAAGCTTATTATATGTAGCCAATTAACCATCGCATACTAAATTTATTGAAAGTAAAATAAATTCAAAACGGCTACAGGTTCTCCAGAGACCAGAAGACCAGACCAGAAAGTATGACGGAGGTTTCAATTGGAGTCATGAACTTTATTTAATATTGGGGTGTTTTGTAAAAGTTTTGTTTCAGAAACTTCAAGGAGTAGCCTACCAACTCACTGTGATGGTAAAAGAAGAGGGTAGGCTAAACCATGAATTTTGTGGTCAGGTTAATAAATGCTATCCTGTGGAAACATGGAAACAGAAGTATTTAGGGCACACAAACTACATTTTACAGACAAATGCTGTGATTTTTTTACCAACAAAAAAGAAATTTGATAAACAGCACAGAGCAACATGAGAAAAGGCATATCAGCACAACATAATAATCATCATACGGAACATGTTAAAGGATGACAACAGGGCAGTTCAGATACCATGTGAACATGAGCTAGCCCATATTTTGCCATTTTTTTACATGCAACCTCTACAGTAAATCCTAAAGTTTATTTAATTTAAACATTCACGCAACTATAAGCATTTCATAGGTATTATTGATGAAAAGTCTACTCTCCATGGCATTGTTCTTCAACAACATGTTTGGCCAATAGTATAACCTAATGGCTTAAGAGCCATCAAACGCCACTCTCTACTTAAAACTACCTTGACTCTAGAATTAGATTAATTGATAGGCCCAACAATCAAATCAATCCATTTTCAATCTATCTACATCTATCCCATTAAGTACAAAACAATTGAATTAACTTTACTTACCATTAAATCTTTTAACCACTAAAAACAATTGACTGTACTTGTTAAGGAGAGTTCTGGAGGGAACATTACACTCCTGTGGCAACCTGTAATAAAATCTTTTACATAACACAATCTTTTAGAACATATCAGAGTCAAAGGTCACCCCTCACCCATGAGCTTGATCATTAAAGATACAGTAACATGGTGTAAGTGCTGTATGTGTCTGGGACTGAACTTTTGGCTATGTGTCTGCTCAGGGTGTAGGCACTGTTTTGGTTTTCACTCATTCATACAAACTCAACAAGGCACCATGTGCACACACACGCACACACACACACACACACACACACACACACACACACACACACACACACACACACACACACACACACACACACACACATATGCACACGAATTTCTCCTTTAATTTAAAGATGAGTGAAGGTGTCCATTTCCAGTAATCACATCTGTATTAGCTAGAGTTCAATTAAGGACCACCAGATTGCCCCTGTGCAAAACTAAAATGACCTACTACTTAGTGTAAACATACAGAACTGCTGTTCAGAATAATTATGAAACCCATCACACACTTATTGTTTATACTGAAATGTTGCATATTGTGAAGTCAGTAAAAAAGACTTTAACTTTAACAGAGACTTGAGGCTAATAGTTTCAACTCACTGGCTTATAATGGCTGAACAATAAGAAATAGAAAAAGAAACAAAAAGCAAAGATGATCCAATCAGGTGATGACCTTATGGTTTTGTCAATCTGACCATTATAAACCACTACATGGTGCTAAAAACATAAAACCTGTTTTATGTGTTTTGCTGAAGCCATCAGTCCCACCCTCTTCCATCCATTTGATATTTGGGGTTTGTATTTTACAGTAAAATAAGCAACTTGACACTTTTATGCACACGCTCATTCCTGTCAAAAATATTATGCAAACCACATTGGTTTGGCATGTTTGATTGTTCAGAGAAAAGACTAGGACAGTTTACAAGACAAGGAAATATAATTTGTTTAGTTGCAAAAACATCATAGGTTTTTTCTTTCAGATCATAAACATGAATTCTCTCAGGACTTCCAACATAACAACAACCAACACAGTCTCACCCCTTTTCCTCGAATATCGACGTATGATCAGGCTCCCTTCAACCGTCTGACGTGAAAGGTACCCCCTTCACGTCGTTTACCGAGGTTATGGGGCTGCCATAGATAGCAATGTTAATTTTTCACGTCGTTTACTGACGTTTACAGGGCTGCCATAGACAGCAATGTTAAATCTTCACGTCGATTAACGACTTTTAAAGACTGCCATAGGCATCAATGTTAACCCTCTACGTCGTTTAACGAAGTTTAAGATCTGCTTCGCTCTCACATTAAAAAAATAAAAGACTTGTGTGTCGACCTATTTTTACTTGATATTTGATGCAGGTATTTATTATTGTCAACGGTGTAGGCTACAATGGCTTAAGTGAGTCGACATGTTTTGTTTAATATTTTTTAGACCCAAGGAAGCCTAGGTTTTAAATGATCTCATTTCCGGCGACGCCAACATCAAATATCTCCCAATCTCAAAACGGATTATGAAGTTGTAATAAACTAAATGGACGCCTGCAAAAATGTTAAAATTTGTTAATTATGGAAATAAAGCTATTTGTTAAATACATGCATTCTGGGAAGTGATGTGTTTTAAAACATGATGGTAGGCTAAATAAACCTGTTGTTTCTTCACTCAGAGGTATATGCAAATAATTTCCGATTTTTGAGCAAGGATATAAAATATTATGGATCATTTTTTTGTCTTTGGTTGATATTTTGGCGCAATTTAGTGCAACACGTCACTGTGCGCGACGATCCAGTGCCCATTAGCTTTGCGCCATTCCAAGGTAAGTGTCACAAGAAATGAGCAAGAAAGAATTGACATGTTGTAAATTAATTTATGATAAAACAATGAACATTTTATATTAGTTAATTCTAAATCCCACTGTAAGAGCTGTTTTTGAACATATTAGGCTCAGCAGTATTTACTTTAGGCTACTTGGTGGGGGTCCAGGGTGGGGCAGGCAGGATTTGAGATGTGCTAGAACTAGCTGCTCGGTAGTCGTTGAGGCATGATGGGGTGGAGTGCTTTAGTACCGGCACGATAGCAGTGGATTTGAAGCAGGTTGGGACAACAGCTTGGGCCAGGGACAGGTTTAATAAGTCCGTCAGGACCCCCGTCAGCTCCCCAGCATATGCTCTGAGCACACGTCCAGGGATGTCATCAGGGCCTGCAGCTTTACGTGCGTTAATCCTGTTCAGCACTGCTTCGACATCAGTGGTGGAGAGTGTTGATGGTTGGTGTTCGGCAGCCAGCGCTGCCTTCATTACAAGTGCATGGTTGTCCTTCACAAACCGAGCGTAGAAGTTGTTAAGCTCATTTAGGAAAGATGTGTCAGTGGGGGGAGAAGAGGGGTTGGTGGACTTGTAGTCACTAATGATCCGAATGCCTTGCCACATGCGTCGGGGGTTGGAGTTGGAGAAGTGCTCTTCAACCCTCAGTTTGTAGCAATGCTTGGCCTGTTTGATGCCCCGCTTCAGGTCAGCTCTGGCTGTACTGTAGGCTTGTGCGTCTCCGGATCTGAAAGCGATGTTGCGGGCTTTTGTCTCTGTCATCATCAAATCACTTTGTCACTAAAACGAGTTTCTTAGGGCAATTGGAAATAAATAAAGCATTTCAACCTTAAGAATGCTCATGCATTGTAGGCATGATGCTGTTTTTGAATGGTAGAAGTATGGAAATACCCCTTCCTTTTTTAAAAGACAGCTGATGAGAGTTAACAGTTTAGGATATTTTAAGTTGCAATGCATTTTGAATAGGTTGGGATAATGTAAGGATGATGACAACAAAAACTGGACTGGATATGGACCGTAACAATATTGTAGCCTAGAATTTAAGAGAATAAATTAGAGACACTTGAATACTGTACAATGTAATATATTTTAGCTTTTTTTATCATAAAACTTTAAGGTTTCCGGGTCTTAAAGATTTTTCCTAGACCATGGGTTCCCAAACTCCATCATTGTGGGCCTCCCCTCTGAAAACAGTGACACCTTCGAGACCCCCCTCACCTCCCCGCCATGACAATCATTTCAAATATTGACAGTTAAGCCACTTATATCAGTGCTATACTATGCGACGCAATGAGTTATCAATAAAAATTGCAGCAAAACGGTTACCTCACTCACGTCAGATGTAGCGCTACGCGCGAACATCTGATCCTCCGCGATAGACGATTTATTTCAGGAGCCAGAAATCCTTGAATCTAACTGGACAAACGGCTTGTCCATCAATTTAATTGACGTACACTTCAGCCAACCACATCGAAACCAACCGATGACGCTGGTTACGTTTGTTGGATTGGTTGGATTCAAAACAGTTGCTTCTTCGCTACGTCACACCCTCTACAGCAGCCAGCAGCCCTGACTGGTCCGGTTAGGAAATATTGGGCTTGAAATCCCTCCCAATGGCATCAACATCAGATCGTTGCGCGGAGGCCTTACGAAAGTTACGTAGCGCATGATCTGACGTGAGTGAGGTAAGCAAAACGGAATCCTTTCAGAAAACCTAGCTCGGCTGGTGGCGCTGTTTCTATAATTAGTTACATTATGAAGTTTGGAGCAATACATTCTCACATAGGGATCAATAATACTTTCCACTATCCCAAACATTTATCATCTCTTCTATGATTTTAAGTCAGTTTTATACTGTTTTTCTTTCTTTCTTGAGTCAACCTTCCGCGCCTCCCCTCAAATTGTTCCGCACCCCCCTGGGGAGGCCCGCCTCACAGTTTGGGAACCTCTGTCCTAGACTAGCATGTCTAGCATACAGTCACATGTGTACAGGGAGTACAAGGACTTACAGTAGCCCATTTGATTTGATTTGGTGATCTGTTTGAATAAGATCTCTCTCTCTCTCTCTCTCTCTCTCTCTCTCTCTCTCTCTCTCTCTCTCTTCATCTCTCTTTGATGATGTATTGATTTTCTGATTTGTGTCTCTTTTTCTACAGGTTCCTCAGCTCATTCCGAATTAGTAGCAGCAAATTTTAGTGAATAAACACAAAAAAAGGCACTTCTAAGAGCCACGTCCGTCTTGTCCAACTTGTGTCTGTATTGGTCTCTCTCTCTCTCTCTCCTTCTCTCTCTCTGTCTTACTCTACTCTAGAGGAAGTGAGAACCCAAACAGGATTGTGACACTTAGGGAAAAATTAAGGGCCATATTCTCAAAGAATCTTATCTTAACTTTAGGAGTACTCCTAAACTGCACTAAAAGTTTTTATGTAGGAGCTATTTCTTAAAAGTAATTCCTCTGAGACCTATTTTTAGCTAGGATAAAAGGAAACTCTTAGGCTCAGCTCAGGGTCAGCTCACAGACCTTCAACTGCACGAGCCTGCTTGCATTTACATCGGAAATTGGTTAATGAGTGACAGGTGGGCATCATCTCCACTGCGAGCGGCACTGCTCCAGTAGACAGCATTGGCGATCGGAGATCTTGAGCCACGAATGAAATGGTAAACAAGATTCGCGGTGAAGTGATAAAGTATCTTTACACCGTTTTTGCTGCATTTTTGAGAGCACATTTAAGCTGGGCATACACTGTGCGATATTTTCTATCGTTAGACGCAGCACCAGCTCAAACTGTACAATTAATTCGCAGGGGTTAAAAGTTCATAGCTCATCGTTGATGTTCTCACACTGTACGATCTCATATTTGGCCACCACGTAACTGCTCACACTGCGCGAGCAAATACTGAGCACAAAACTCAAAATTATGGGAAGACACCACTAAAAGAAATGAAAGCTGAGGCGAAAGTTCTGCGGGAAGACTCAGTATTTGTCCATTTGTTAACCTTATCTTGCACACTGTCAACAAGTATAATGAGCTGAAGCGAAAGTTCACTGGGAAAACTCAGCATTTGTCCATTCTTTTTCCTAGCCTATCATAGCAAACATCCAATCACCCCTTCTGTCCAATCAGAGGCCTTTGCAGGTGTTTTAAATCAGCCTGGTTAACACTTCTCTTTTTGCTACCTAGAGCATGCCGACTTTGACGTCTGGCATGGCTCAATCATGCGACGTTGTTTTTCATTTTTCATGCTCCTCTGTCAATCATCTCTGAAGTCTTTTACCTGCTGTATCGATTAAGTCCTACGTTCATCTGGAAAGTCAGGTTATCTTCCGTTTGCTGTTTTGTTTTGGGCCGCAAAGTTTGCGCACTAGCAATCATGCTACGTGTTACGTGCTAGACTCTGGAAGCCTATTTTATACAGTCGTTCTCGTTCCCCGTTACTACCTGCTCCAGAACTTCTGCCCGTCAAGGATTTCAATCGGTCAAGTTTACTGTTTGTCATAAGCTCCTGTTCAAGTTTAACGTTACAGTTGCCTGTGCGTAAGTAGTGTTTCCTGCAAACCTTCACGTAAGTCTTTCCATTCATGCAACGTCTTTTTATCCAGCAACCTCTTGCCAATTAAGTTATTCATACATCTGTAGGCTCGGGCTTGGGCCAAAGTGAAATCGCTAAGAATATTCATTCCCGTTTTTTCTGTCCTTGCGCACGTCTCTGCATTCGTGCCTATCCCTGTCAATGCACGTTAATTCCTTGCAAATGCCATTTTTGTTGTGTGCCTTGTCCATACGCTAACGTTACGTTGTTGAAACACTTTTTCCTGCTGCTCATCTCAAACCTATTATCAGTAACGTAGTTCTGTCTCACCATTTCAATGTTTGAGCGCAATGAGCCTAACTTCACCGTGCTCTATGTTTGAAGCAGTTCTACTCTCTAGGCCTACTGGCTGTCCGTCAAGTCGCATCAAGATAACTCAAAGCTACAGCACGAGATACACCTGCTTTCAAAGGCGCTAGCGGACCTGGAAATGTTTTGAATACAAACTTCTACTTCATCAAGGCTATGCTCATCTTGAGTCTAAACCTTTTCCAATGTTGCTTATTTCTACTCATCCAAGGGAGCCTAATTAAGCTTTGCAAATCTGGTGGCGGTGGTTCCTCAGGTAAAGTGCAAATGTTATTTACGCATATCGGTTTTAACTGTTCTTAGCATGTTTTGGTTAAAAGTGCCTTCTAAATGCAAATGTATGCGCTCTTCTCTTATAGGTGACACCGCGTTTTTGCCCTTCAAACAATTGAATATCATTACGTTTATTTATTAACTATGGCCATTGGATGGATTGATGGATGATTTGCATTGAATGTGTTTGTATGTTGGAGGTTCATTTATTCATTATCTTCTATTTCAGAGGTATGAGCTCACTTCCACGTGCCATATTCATCCTCACGCTACATTCGTAGTAGAGCTGTTTCATATTGTTATTGGCATTAATTCAATTCTCTGTGTTGGAGGCGCGCGTCCATATGACCAGCAATTTTGGATTCACAATAGTTTATGTGCTCGTGCCACATTTTGGCTAGAGGTGGCGCAACATCTAAAGTGGGGTTTTGGTGCAGTAGCCCTATTTTTGTGGGCTAGTATGCATCACCGCATCATGGATTCATGATTATCATGTTTGTACGATCTCTGTCCGTGATGGTGGCCCGATCGTGCGAAACGTGATCGTGTTGTCTCTTTGCTATACATGCTCATGCCCAAGACATTTTTCTCTGCCTAGTAAATTAAAGTCCAACATAGAATCAGCTCAAACATTTGCCTACCCTTTTCTCTTTATTCTTAACCACACTTGTTTTTTATGTCATAAGGGCAGAGATCACCGATTTTCCAGCATAATTTCTCTGCTCACAAGTACTATAATTGAATTTTTAACCAGCTCGATTTAGATGCAACTTTTCTTCCTCCCACTCTCGTTTTGCAGCTAGAACTAGGGCATAAATTATGTGTCCTCTAGCCCTATGGATTTTGCCATGCTTCCTGCATTAACATCAGTAAATTGTTTTTACAGTTTTTCAGTACTGTTTAGTTTCCCCTGTTATTGGTCATTACCAGTAAGAAGTCTTTCTGATGGCTGCCCAGTGCGCACACGTTCTTGGAGGTAGCCTTCCTGCCAGTTGCCTAGTCATGCCTACAAGCCATATAACCACTTTTTTCTGTTCCATCCCTTAGTCCAGGGTATCCTGCTGCTGGTCACCTAGCCCTTTCCATGCAAGAAGTCTTTCTGCAGGCTGCCCAGTGCGCACACTTTTCTTTGGAAGTAGCCCTTCCAATCGTTGCCTAGTCATGCTTATAAGCCATCTAACCACTATTTTTTTCCTGTTTCCTCCCTTCGTTCAGGTTACCCTGCTGTTGATTGCCTAGCTTTTTCCCTGCAAGAAGTTCCTCTGCTGGTCGCCCAGTGCGCACACTTCAGAGGTAGCCCTCCCTCTGATTGCCTGGCTTTATGAGCCATTTAACCACTATTTGTTCTGTTTCATCCCTTCATTCAGGTTGCCCTGATGCTGTTTGCCCAGCTCTCTACATGCTAGAAGTTTTTCCTGCGGGTTGCCCAGTACGCTCATTTTTTCAGAGGTAGCCCTCCACCGGTTGCCCAGTCACTTAGGCCTCGTTCAGATTGGCATCCCAAATCCGATTTTTTCATATCCAGATTGTATCTAGAATTGATTTCGGGTGGTCTGAACAGCAGAAAACCACATGAATTCCGATTTTTCCGAATCTGTTACGCCCTACATACCCATGTGGTGTCAATTGCGATTCATATCGGATATGCTGCGATCTGAACAGCTTTTCCACATGGGATAAGATTTCACCGTGTCACTTGCGTCATTTGTCACGTGATACAAACATCAACACGTGGAATGCAGATGGACGGAAGTGAGAGATCAATGTTAATTCTCCTTTTAAAAAACAGTATCGTTTGCTATAACAACGTGTCAGTGCGCGTTATGGATTTGCCGCAAGTTGGAGTTTACCTCGCGTGTGGAAAGCAAGGTTTACCTCGCGTGTGGAAAGCAACGTCAGTGAAAGTTTTCAACCACGCATCAGAAAGGCAACTAACAGCTGTGCTGGACTGCATTGATGCACTGAAATAAAGATGAGTAACTTTATTCTTCCATCTCTGATACTTCCTTGTTACTTGTAGCTGTGGGGTACGGCCACACTTAACCATCTGAGAGAGAAACAACCAGCATTCTACCCTCCGCGGGTTTGTTTATTATTTGTGGGCATGATGCGTTGGGGTACCATAGTAACCCACGTGGATATGGCAGGTGATTAGCGGACATGGAGATCCGATATGACAAGCAATGTGAACGCGGTCGATAGAGAGATCTGATGTTGATCAGATATGCTAAAAATCAGATTTGGAGTGCAGTCTGAACATAGCCTTAGTGTATTTAACTACTATTCGTTCTGTTTTACGGCTAGTTGCCCAGTGCGCTAACTTTTTCAGAGGTAGCCCTCTCACCGGTTGCCCGGTTATATAGTTTGCTTTTGTCCTGTTCATCCATTGTTCAGGTTGCCCTGATGCTGGTTGACCCGATCTCTACATGCAAGAAGTTTTTCCCGCTGGTTGCCCAGTGCGCTCATTTTTCAGAGGTAGCCCTCTCACCAGTTGCCTGGTTATATAGTCTGTTTTTTGTTCCGTTCATCAATTGTTCAGATTGCCCTGATGCTGGTTGCCCAGATCTCTACATGCCAGAAGTTTTTCCCGCTGGTTGCCCAGTATGCTCTTTTTTTTTTTCAGAGGTAGCCCTCACCAGTTGCCCAGTCAGTCTGTTTTTCTACCATTTGTTCTGTTTTACGCTGGTTGTCCAGTGCGCTAACTTTTTCAGAGGTAGCCCTCACCGGTCGCTCGGTCATATAGTCTGTTCTTCGTTCTGTTCATCCTTTGTTCAGGTTGCCTTGATGCTGGTTGCCCAGATGTCTACATGCAAGAAGTTTTCCCACTGGTTGCCCAAAGTGCTCTTTTTTTACCAGAGGTAGCCCTCTTACCGGTTGCCCGGTCACATAGTCTATGTAATTACTATCCGTTCGTTTTTTTGGTGGTTGCCTAATGTGCTCACTTTTTCAGAGGTAGCCCTCTCACCGGTCGCCTGGTCTCACATTCTACTTAACTACTATTCATTCTGTTTCATCCTCTGTTCAGGTTGCCCTGCTGCTGGTTACCCAGCTCTCCACATGCAAGAAGGTTTTTCCGATGGTTGCCCAGTGCGCTCACCTTCTCAGAGGTAGCCCTCCCACCGGTTGCGCGGTCATATAGACTATTTAACTACTATTTGTCCTGTTTTATCCTTTGTTCAGGTTTGCCTGCTGCTGATTGCCTAGCTCTTTTGGTATAGGAAGTTCCCCTGATTGCCCAGTGCATACTTTTTCAGAGGTGGCCCTCTCGCCATTTCACCTGCGCGCCTAGCGGACCAGTGCGTTGCTGTATTTGTACACATTTCAGTTCAGTCTACATACCCGCATCATGAAGGTAATCTGTCGCCAGTTGCCTGGCCTATTGATTGTTTTTCCTCTAGTGCATTTTTGAATCAGTTTTCTGCATGTCTGCTTCTATATCTTGGTGTCCCTCCTAGGTCCTGTTCTAGCTTGATTTCTCAGCGTGTAAGTACTTGCCCATCTCTTTTGGGGGTAGGCTCTCGCCCCTGCCCTCTCCGACGGCAGCTCATGCATGTTCAGGTGAGAATTCAGTCCTGGCTGGTTGCCATCATGCAGCCCGTCCGTCTCGGCTCATACTGTAAGTCTGTCTCAGGTCAATCCAGGATGTAGTTCCTCTAAGCTTGTCCCCAGCAGGCTTCAGCTAACCCAGAGTTGGGGCCCCTGTCATTGTTAGTCATCCTTACTGTGTTTGTCCAAGGTGTAGATGCGGTCTCAAGGCCCGGATGGTTTTGACTCTCTCAGGGGGCTGGGGCCGTGTCGCTGCCACCTCCAGGCTCAGATGACCATCTCCATCGGCAGGACGTGAGATTTCTCCTCCTCCAGGTGTCGTTCACTGTGCTTAATACATCAGACGCACGTAAGTTTGCTTAATCAAATCTGCAGTACATGGTCTGAGAAGCATCCGGGCTTTACTCCACTGCTGATCCCCCATCACATTTATTAATGTTTTTTTTTAAGTACGTTGCTGGCCTGTTTCTTCTAGTTCTCAGGTCTTCTGCTCCGCAGTCCATCACCTTTCTGGGGGAAGGCTCTGCCCCCCTGCCTTTTTTCATCGGCAGGATATGCGAGTGGCTCGGTGCTACTCCTATCAACATCATGAGCCTTCTCCACGGACTTGCAATTATGGAAGACTTTGGAATTATGGAATTATGGAAAGACTTTGACTTTTTAAGTTAAACGTACTGTTCAATGTTCATTTTCTATGTGTTCTAAATATGGATTAAATTTGTTAATCTTATCTTGCATACTGAGTCTTTATAGTAGAAATGAAAGCTGAGGCGAAAGTTCTGCGGGAAGACTCAGTATTTGTCCATTTGTTAACCTTATCTTGCACACTGTAAACAAGTATAAATGAGCTGAAGCAAAAGTTCACTGGGAAAACTCAGCATTTGTCCATTCTTTTTCCTAGCCTATCATAGCAAACATCCAATCACCCCTTCTGTCCAATCAGAGGCCTTTGCAGGTGTTTTAAATCAGCCTGGTTAACACTTCTCTTTTTGCTACCTAGAGCATGCCGACTTTGACGTCTCCTCCTCCTCCTCCACCACCTTTCAGTTTCTTCTGTTATCATATGGGACCCAAGGGCTCGGCATTCCATCTCATCTCCTGCACCATTACCAGTTGGTTTCAGCCACACTACCCTGGACATGGAATCGTATCCTCTTCAACCTACACTCCATTGGTCCCTGGATTACCACTCTGGTCACTCCTATTCAACATGCCCTTTTTTAGCCACCGCCATCAGTTGGTCCCTGTCTCGATCCTGGGGGAAGGCTCTGCCCCCTGCCTTTTTCATCGGCAGGATATGCGAGTGGCTCGGTGCTACTCCTATCAACATCATGAGCCTTCTCCACGGACTTGCAATTATGGTTCGATGACAGGGGCCTGCGCCAAAGACTTTGACTTTTTAAGTTAAACGTACTGTTCAATGTTCATTTTCTATGTGTTCTAAATATGGATTAAATTTGTTAATCTTATCTTGCATACTGAGTCTTTATAGTAGAACAAGTCTTCTTGCCTGTTTGCACTCTTCCAGTGTAGAAAAATAAATTCATGGGGCATACGGGACTTTGAAGACATGGGTTTTGTTCATGTAGCACTGAAAGTGAATTCTGCATTATGTCTACAGCTTGCTGAATTCTGCACCAACTTTCATTGATGCAAATAAATAGGTACTTTTTGGTTTAGTCCACTTGTTGCCATGGCTTCAGTACACTTTCACTTTACCAATCATATCCGAGCAGGCTCAGAGAGCAAAAAGCATTAAGTTAATAGGGAAATCGTGTCGTGGCTTTGCTTTAACTGTGCCAACACCCTCACGAGGGACGACAGAATATCAAACCAGATTGATTTTCAGCCGACCCTACGATTGTCGCACGCCCATTTCTTTTAAGAGTTCCTCCTAAATTTGTCTGTTAAGAGCTACTTTTGACCTAAAGATTCTTTGAGAATATGGCCCCAAGTGTTATTACACTCGACACATCTGCAGCAAAGAAAAGAAACAAATGTGGGGGAGCATAGAAAGTCCACTTACATTCTGGGGCAACAGGAACAGGAACAGGAAACAAATTTAGGGTGAAAGTCTGGTCTGGGGCGATGGTCTGGCCTGGGTGGACTGTCTGGTCAAGGGCGATGGTCTGGCCTAGGGCGATGGTCTGGCCTGGGTGGACTGTCTGGCCTGGGTGGACTGTCTGGCCTGGGTGGACTGTCTGGTCTTGGGCGATGGTCTTGCCTGGGTGGACTGTCTGGTCTGGGGCGATGGTCTGGCCTGGGTGGGCTGTCTGGTCTGGGGCGATGGTCTGGCCTGGGTGGGCTGTCTGGTCTGAGGCGATGGTCTGGCCTGGGTGGGCTGTCTGGTCTGAGGCGATGGTCTGGCCTTGGGCAGAGCTGGACAAAAATACATCTAGAGCTTCATTTCAAATTGCAAATACATGTTCATGAATTATAACAAACAAGATACAAAAATAATGGTAATTTGAAAACACATGTCAACATAGTGAATGTAGGCTAATCATAAAGATTATTATCCTAGCTTCTACTAATTTTTTTTTTTTTTTAAAGTTATTTTATTAGGGCTTTTATGCCTTTAATTTGATAGGACAGTGAAGAGTGTGACAGGAAATGAGTGGAAGAGAGAGAAGGGTAGGGATCGGGAAATGACCTCGGGTCGGAATCGAACCCGGGTCCCGGATTTGCGCTATGACGCACTAGCCCACTGAGCTATGCCACCCCCAGCTTCTACTAATTTCTAACCAAATGCAAATCACAAAATATATATTTTAGCCACCTCTGTCCTTGGGGGGGAACCATGTCCTCGTTGGGTGTCTGGGGCTGGGGCTGGGACTGGGACCTGAGAAGAAACATGTAAGCCCTTTTCATGCTCTCAATTAATCTGGCATTTGCGGGAGTAGGTGGCAGATGACTAAAAACATCTGCCACTATCTTCCCAGTGCCTTTGTTTTTTCTTGCAAAAAAAAGGATGGGCATGTAGCCCAAGGCAGCTAGTTTCTCAACCTAAAAGGAATTAAATGCAAATGAATACATTTTCAATACATCATATTACTACATCATTAGATAAATGGCTGCCCATCTACTAATTACATATTTCTCTGAACAGTAAAATAATACCGGTAATAATGATTCTTTCGGCACATTATCGGAAACCACTGACAGTTATACCCAACCTATTCACAAATTTGGCCAAACAAAAAGCCCAATTCGCACTTTACTGTACACTCAGTTTGAAATGTTTGCTAAACTGTAAACACAATACACTGCATAATTCTCAGTTATCAATTTTATAGTGCAATTTTACACAAAATCTACACTTCCGTGTCTTCTACAGTACTCCCACTATTCTATAATTGACTTCCTACACTGAAATATGTCAAAGCATTTTTTGATTTTATGATTTCATTCAAACACATTACAGTATCTCAGACCTTCCCCTTTTTGGTGTAAACACTATATGTGCTTTGTATTTCATATCAATTTCCGCTTAATTAATGTAGCATGATCACCTTTACTTACTGAAAATTGAGCAGAGGACACCACCCGGGAGGCGTTGTGATTGGTAAGCACACCCTGGCCCCAGCCTTCTGGGATGTCCTTGGTGGACCTCTTCTTTTTTGTTGGTAGCAGAGAGTAGCACGAATCGCAGCTTTTCCTCTTTGCCTGCTGAGGCACACCACAGCTGGGGCAGGGGCTAAATTTTGGCTTTGTCATTGTCTGTCTGTGTGTGTATGTGTGTGTGTGTGAGAGAGAGTATCTATCTATTTATATATGTAATATGTATAATAATCTATAATCTAACCTATAATCAATCAATCAATGAATCTATCTATCTATCTATCTATCTATCTACCAACCTATCTATCTATCTATCTATCTATTTATATATCGGTCACAATAAACAGACTGGGACAAACAAAAGACGCGACAATCAGAAACAGGGGAGAGAGTGGAGGGAGAGAGAGAAAGGGGAGGGGGAGAGTAAGACAGAGAGAGAGAAGGAGAGAGAGAGAGAAAGAGAGAGACCAATACAGACACAAGTTGGACAAGACGGACGTGGCTCTTAGAAGTGCCTTTTTTTGTGTTTATTCACTAAAATTTGCTGCTACTAATTCGGAATGAGCTGAGGAACCTGTAGAAAAAGAGACACAAATCAGAAAATCAATACATCATCAAAGAGAGATGAAGAGAGAGAGAGAGAGAGAGAGAGAGAGAGAGAGAGAGAGATCTTATTCAAACAGATCACCAAATCAAATCAAATGGGCTACTGTAAGTCCTTGTACTCCCTGTACACATGTGACTGTATGCTAGACATGCTAGTCTAGGACAGAGGTTCCCAAACTGTGAGGCGGGCCTCCCCAGGGGGGTGCGGAACAATTTGAGGGGAGGCGCGGAAGGTTGACTCAAGAAAGAAAGAAAAATAGTATAAAACTGACTTAAAATCATAGAAGAGATGATAAATGTTTGGGATAGTGGAAAGTATTATTGATCCCTATGTGAGAATGTATTGCTCCAAACTTCATAATGTAACTAATGCTAGAAACAGCGCCACCAGCCGAGCTAGGTTTTCTGAAAGGATTCCGTTTTGCTGCAATTTTTATTGATAACTCATTGCGTCGCATAGTATAGCACTGATATAAGTGGCTTAACTGTCAATATTTGAAATGATTGTCATGGCGGGGAGGTGAGGGGGTCTCGAAGGTGTCACTGTTTTCAGAGGGGAGGCCCACAATGATGGAGTTTGGGAACCCATGGTCTAGGAAAAATCTTTAAGACCCGGAAACCTTAAAGTTTTATGATAAAAAAAAGCTAAAATATATTACATTGTACAGTATTCAAGTGTCTCTAATTTATTCTCTTAAATTCTAGGCTACAATATTGTTACGGTCCATATCCAGTCCAGTTTTTGTTGTCATCATCCTTACATTATCCCAACCTATTCAAAATGCATTGCAACTTAAAATATCCTAAACTGTTAACTCTCATCAGCTGTCTTTTAAAAAAGGAAGGGGTATTTCCATACTTCTACCATTCAAAAACAGCATCATGCCTACAATGCATGAGCATTCTTAAGGTTGAAATGCTTTATTTATTTCCAATTGCCCTAAGAAACTCGTTTTAGTGACAAAGTGATTTGATGATGACAGAGACAAAAGCCCGCAACATCGCTTTCAGATCCGGAGACGCACAAGCCTACAGTACAGCCAGAGCTGACCTGAAGCGGGGCATCAAACAGGCCAAGCATTGCTACAAACTGAGGGTTGAAGAGCACTTCTCCAACTCCAACCCCCGACGCATGTGGCAAGGCATTCGGATCATTAGTGACTACAAGTCCACCAACCCCTCTTCTCCCCCCACTGACACATCTTTCCTAAATGAGCTTAACAACTTCTACGCTCGGTTTGTGAAGGACAACCATGCACTTGTAATGAAGGCAGCGCTGGCTGCCGAACACCAACCATCAACACTCTCCACCACTGATGTCGAGGCAGTGCTGAACAGGATTAACGCACGTAAAGCTGCAGGCCCTGATGACATCCCTGGACGTGTGCTCAGAGCATATGCTGGGGAGCTGGAGGGGGTCCTGACGGACTTATTAAACCTGTCCCTGGCCCAAGCTGTTGTCCCAACCTGCTTCAAATCCACTGCTATCGTGCCGGTACTAAAGCACTCCACCCCATCATGCCTCAACGACTACCGAGCAGCTAGTTCTAGCACATCTCAAATCCTGCCTGCCCCACCCTGGACCCCCACCAAGTAGCCTAAAGTAAATACTGCTGAGCCTAATATGTTCAAAAACAGCTCTTACAGTGGGATTTAGAATTAACTAATATAAAATGTTCATTGTTTTATCATAAATTAATTTACAACATGTCAATTCTTTCTTGCTCATTTCTTGTGACACTTACCTTGGAATGGCGCAAAGCTAATGGGCACTGGATCGTCGCGCACAGTGACGTGTTGCACTAAATTGCGCCAAAATATCAACCAAAGACAAAAAAATGATCCATAATATTTTATATCCTTGCTCAAAAATCGGAAATTATTTGCATATACCTCTGAGTGAAGAAACAACAGGTTTATTTAGCCTACCATCATGTTTTAAAACACATCACTTCCCAGAATGCATGTATTTAACAAATAGCTTTATTTCCATAATTAACAAATTTTAACATTTTTGCAGGCGTCCATTTAGTTTATTACAACTTCATAATCCGTTTTGAGATTGGGAGATATTTGATGTTGGCGTCGCCGGAAATGAGATCATTTAAAACCTAGGCTTCCTTGGGTCTAAAAAATATTAAACAAAACATGTCGACTCACTTAAGCCATTGTAGCCTACACCGTTGACAATAATAAATACCTGCATCAAATATCAAGTAAAAATAGGTCGACACACAAGTCTTTTATTTTTTTAATGTGAGAGCGAAGCAGATCTTAAACTTCGTTAAACGACGTAGAGGGTTAACATTGATGCCTATGGCAGTCTTTAAAAGTCGTTAATCGACGTGAAGATTTAACATTGCTGTCTATGGCAGCCCTGTAAACGTCAGTAAACGACGTGAAAAATTAACATTGCTATCTATGGCAGCCCCATAACCTCGGTAAACGACGTGAAGGGGTACCTTTCACGTCAGACGGTTGACGTGAAGGGAGCCTGACCATACGTCGATATTCGAGGAAAAGGGGTGAGACTGTGTTGCAACAACATATGTAAGGTGGTGTTCTCACTACTTTTATTTGTGTTCTGCATGCTAACTGAATTTCAATAGTCAAGCAAGCACAACAACAACAGGTGTCGTTGTTGATATAAAAAGCCATGAACTCTCAACACACATCTCTGCTACAGTGGAGGAAGAAATAGCTTTACTTTAACACTTTCTACACTGTAAAAAAGGATTTGTAATACTTACTTTAAAAATGTGTGGAAACTCGTTGCCTCAAATGAGTTGAGTAACTATAACTTATCTTTTTAGATGTAAAGCGCTTTTAACTTGAAAAAGATAAGTTATAGTTACTTATCTCATTTGAGGCAACAAGTTTCCACACATTTTTCAAGTAACCATTACAAATCCTTTTGTATAAAGTATTCATAAGGCATTAGACATATATTAGTAAATATTAGTGTGTTATAGCTTCATAGTGTTATAGCTTCATAAAACCTTATAACTAAAGACATCACTATTAGGCTACTGTCTATAACCTACATTTGAGACTGTACTCATAAGGCATTACAATGTTATCATATAAGCCTTAACAATCTGAACCTCTATATAACCAGTGGTTAAAGTGGGGTTTGGCAGGAGGACTCTCATATTTTGTGTCAGCTCAAACAAAGAAAAATGTATAGAAGAAGAATGAGATGATATGGTTAATTTATCTGAAGTGCTGCAATTGAGTACCCCCCACCCCCACCCCACACACACACTTTAACATCTGTCTATAACGCTTTGTGAAACCTGAAATTGTAAAGGCTAATAAGATAACATTCAAATTCCTGATGAACACAGTCATTAAAAATATCAATATGGTTATAATGCTTTATGAATACGGGGTTCATAGAAAGTGTTTCATAAAGAAAGAAAGTCTTTACAGTAAGTAAATATTATTCATCGTCCTTTTCAACATACACTTCTTCCACCACAGGTCCACATGGACACCCAAAGCGGACCATGTAGTCCCTGCAGTATTGGCCAGGCCCATTCTTGCAGACAAACCCAGTTGTTGGAGAGTAGCTGCACAGAGAGGGGGGATATGAGTCAGGGAGCATACTTATATTATATATTATATTATTATAGGCTATTATATATACACTGTATATAGTAATACAGTTCATCAGTCACATACAGTAATGGTATAATCTTCCATTTACATACTTTATAATAGTTATATTCTTATGAATGCATAAATATAATAGTATAAAATATAATAAATATAGAATTAATTAACTATATGAGTTAATCAGTTTATTAATTAGCTGTCAAAATAAGTTGGAGACACTTATTTCAAAATGTATTGTAGGCCTACATAAACATAGAGAGAAGAAGCACATTTTTAAAAACAAAACAAGCAAAAAAAAAAAAAACATATCAAAGAACCAGTTTTTAATATGAGAAAAAAATCTCTTACTGAAGAAAGTCTTGTCCAGTCATGGTTGCGGGTGTGTTGGTGTCCACAGTCCTAACCTCAATGGCAATGGGATTAGCACAGATCTGACCAGGGTACTGAACACGCAGAGAATTCAGTCCCTCCCAGTCACCAGTGCCAGAGGGATTGTCTCGGTCATACCAGTTTGTCCAGCACACTGCACAATGGTACAAGACAGGAAATCTAATTATTAATCATTTCAGGCAAAAAAGATCTGATTATTATGTAATCAGAATGTGAGCACAATCCATATTAGAATCAATCCTGGAAGATTATAGCACCCCCACCCCCAAGGGTGAAATGAGGACTAATAAACTGACTGCAGAATTTGACAATAGTTTACCATACTAAAGACTGTTAATATGACTGTGAGTAACAGTAAAGACTTGAAGTCCACATACATTTCTCAGTGCCGCAGTATGGTGGGTGGCATACGAAACGGACTTTATAGTCCCGACAGAGGCATTTCTTTTGATCAGCATTCTTGCAGATGAGGCCAGTGATATGATCATTCCTATGTGCA
>JAODXP020000032.1:13539101-13774519 GCA_027497455.2 Sardinella longiceps | reverse complement strand
CACAAATGTATTAATCATTGACAAAATACTTTACAAAATTAAATATCTGGATGGAAGCGTAATTGTTTGTCTTTCTTTTTTTATTTTTTCCCCACATAAAATCTGTTCAAGAGCACATTCATAACTGGAACAGCACACCCAAACCCTTTCTCTATCCTGTAGGATAGAAATGGCTGGACTGGTTCTCCACAGGAGAGGAATTCATTTTTTTTCAAGGGAAAGAAAATCACAATATCACATCATCTATGTTAAACCCTGCAATATTTTAACATACAAAATTCCAGTCTGAATGCTTATGTTTGGTAAAATAAGGTCAAAATTTTCATTTATGAACTTTATTAACTTAATTATTTCTGGTGGTGATTTAATGTGGAATGTAAAGTGACCGGAATGTAAAATGACCTTCATACATCCTGACTTCTCATGAACTCATTCAAAATATCCAGCACAACACAAACCTAGCTGGACGCTAAGTAGCCAAATACACAGTAATATTACTGTAAGCAAACTGTCTGTCCCTCACACGTTCTCTCTAGTTGTTGATGTGGATGGTGGTCCCTGCTCCTGAGGTTCTGTGGGCCCTGCCCTGACTATTATGGGCTGTGCAGTGCAGTCCTAATGGAGGGTGGGGTTGTCTATGGCGTGGTCTGGGTCGCAGGTGAAGGACACGGTGATGGCATAGCGGGTCCCCCAGGCTACCTTCTCCACACGGTGCAGGTTCTCTGAGCCAGAGGAGAAGAAAGACACTCGCCCTAGAGTGAGGTAGATGGAGAAGTGGGCCCAGATGGGAGACAAGGATTACATATTTGAGAGCAACTTAGGAGACAATGTTTAGTTCAGTTTATTTGTTTTTTAAAGGGACAATGTACAAAAAAACATTAACATTGCGTGAAACAAGAGGTGATAATGTACTAAATCAATACAATTTTCCACCTATAGTCCACTGGGATCTACTTACTTAATCCTTCCCTTTGTTGTTAATTCACTGAAATTATCTTAACTGAAACCTCCCTGGTTATTGTGCAGTTCATATAAGCAAACCTACCCTGAGAAGCACTAGGTTCTGCATTTACGTACCTACTGTATGGATTTTGCTACTCAGATCTGACATTGACTAAACATAGGCACCTCTTACCTGCTCTTGGTTCCACTGTTCGGTTCCCATTAGCATCCATGAAGATGAAGCGACCCCCACCGAAGTCTGACCCATAGTCAGATAAGTACAGCAATGATGTGTAGTCAAATGAGCCATATGTCACCTGCCATGGGCATCAAAAGACAACTCAAGCATACTACACTGGTAGAACCTGAACAGTTTAGATATCACTTGAATTTTTATTACTTTTACATGCATTCATTTGATCTTTTTCTCATATATTTTTGGGCAGAATTCATAAAACCAGTAAATGAGCTGTGTGGAATGCTGTTTGTCAGGGCTGAATGTTTTGTGTCTTATGATCAGATGATGGTTGTACCTGTACCTTATCGACGTGAGGGTGCCAGTACTCATCATGGGCAGTCAGATCTCTTTTTACTTACTATATGTATTCATTTGCTATTGATTTAGTTTGTCTCACATATTTTTGGCAAAATGTATAAAACTGCTACAAAACTGTTGTGTGGAATGCTGTTTGTCAGGGCTGCATGCTTTGTGTCTTATGATCAGATGATGGTTGTACTGTACCTTATCGATGTGAGGGTGCCAGTACTCATCATGGGCAGTCTTGGCCTCAGTGCTGTTGATGCGGGAGAAGAAGGTGGGCTTTGTGAGGTACATGCGGGTTGAGTCCAAGCCAAATGTCTCAGCGATCATCTCCTGGATCCGTTTGCGCACGTCTCTACATACATCAATGCAAAAGTATAGTGTTTCAGCAGGTATCATCATACTGTACACAGCATTCAGTTACACAGTTAAGTTACACAAAAATGCAGTGGTGTGGTCTAACATGCACTAACACATGTCTAACATTTGCTTTCTTTTTACTCCTGAAAAAGGGAAACAGTGTAGGTCTGTAGGATAACAGTTTATGGTGATGGTGAGGCCTTAATCTTGATGGGAAATCTATGGCAAACACGTTAGCACTTTAGGTATGCAGGATAAAAAGTTATAAAATACATACAGTATGCTAAATACAGTAATGTATACAATAATAATTAAACAACTTCAGTATTAAGCTAGTTTGTTCAATGTAAGATGATACAGGCATGGTCCAACACTCCTTAAAGCCTTACTTGTAGAGCTCAAAATCCTGCGTTGAAAAAACATCTTTGATTTGCTCTCCAGAATACCTAGAATAATAGAGGGGCAAAGGATTATCAACTGACACACTGTTTATATTCCTATGCAGAGGTCTTAAATGCTACATTGAGTATAAAATGGTAAAAATATATATGAACACCCCTTGCTGTTGTATGTGTATGTCTAGAATGGTATATCTTTCTCAGAATGTACCAAATTGCTTCCTATGTACTTAGAGCCACAGATACAGAGAATGAAAATAAACAAGCAGAGTTAATGATTCTGTAGGCCTACAGTATGTCTGCTTACTTATAGATGTTAACAAATTGTTTCCCCATGGACAGAGCTCCTGAGTGCAGGTCAAGGATAGAGGCCTATAGAGAAGTGAGAAAATTAATAAAATATTTTTTAAAATATTCATTAGAATGAAATACACAGTACTGGAATTACAATGGTGTTTTAATGATAGGGTATTCACTCTTACCCCTCCTTCAGATCCACCCAAAGACAGACCCCTTTCAGCAAGCCTGTGAGAAGACAGAGAGGATGTGAGGATGATCACAGTCATTTCTCTGCATTATGATATGTATGTAACGTTACTACAGCCAAAGGGGACGAGAAGAGAGAGAGAGAGAGAGAGAGAGAGAGAGAGAGAGAGAGAGAGAGAGAGAGAGAGAGAGAGAGAGAGAGAGAGAGATCTTACTGTCTGAGTGCCTGCGCTTCTTCTCTGGTGACCACAGTATCAGTGACTGCTCTTCCACACGACTGAGGTGTGCAGCCTAACCATAAGAGAACATCAGAGAGTGTAAAACACAACTATCATATCATACAGACAAATAAGCAGAAGGGAAATACTGAGGCTCAGCAGGTGAGCGGGAGAATTACCTGGGAAGCTCTTGTAATTTTTATAATCTTCTGAACACTGTACAGGGAAGACTTTTGGCTGCTGAAGGACCTCCCTGCGTGACACCAGGGTCTCGGTGATGTCTTCATCCATTGTGAAGTACAACCAACCCAGTGTGGCACACACAGTTAGGGCTGTGCACCACAGTATGGTGCCAACTGTCCGCTTCCATGCTGAAGCTTGCCTCTGTGCATTTCCCCTTGTCACCACAACACAAATCATACCGTAGAGTTAAGTTAAGGGGGGGGAGACCTTCCCAACACACCCACTATGTAAACACACAACAAGGTGATACTTCCGTCTATTTTTACTCAGACAACAATGTATTTAAGTCCTTTCGAGCTACAACAGGAGGGAATAGGAGGAACAGGGATATAATAGGAATTCAGGTAACTTTCGTGCTGGACAAAACTAGGTTAGGCCTATTATCAAACAGACATCAAAGTGCCTAACGTTAGCTTCCGTACAGGGGATGCAAATAAGCTAACGTTAAACACGGGCACTTTATACCTGATACCTGATTCCCTTTCTGCAAAATGCAGAAAAGAAATATTAAGCTACTGTTAGACTTAAGGTAAAAACCTGACTCCACTTTATAGAACAGTGTTTGGCTGATCGCTGATAGTGTAACTTAGACATTAACGTAACATTAGGCTACAATGTAATCGTATGTGTCAGTTAAGTGAAACAATGAAACACTTAGTTTGTTGTTACCTTTTAATTTTTTTCTCTATTGCAGAAGAAGCGCCATTAACTTTTGCATTCCCTCTCCGTTGCGTTACCATTTCTAAATAAACTAAGTAAGCCTATTCACCATACGTGTGTCTCATCTTAAGAAACTGTTCACGATGCTATGAAGTACACATGCCTTATTACTGTCATTTCAAAATTGTGCCACTACAACACGTCTACTTCCCGTGTTACAGTAAAATGTGTCCGCCAAGAGTAAATATGTATTAACTGTCTACCACTAGAGGGAAGTGTTTCCAAGTTAACCATACAGTCAAGTGTCCTTGTCTTTTAAGTACTGTAATTCCCAAATAATGTGTTGATTTAATGTTGAAAAGAAAGAGAGGAATGAAGGGGCCCTGTAAACCTGTTGTGTCTTCTTTGCATCTTCGGTCTACGACGTTCTCATAGGCTACAGCTTATGATTGGGAGGAGGTTAGTTTTCAGTGAAATAAAATGTTTTTGTGTTTCAGTTTTTTATGTCTTTGACTTGAAGCACAGACGAATTAAGTCTACATTCCACCTTCAAAGGGGAAAAATCGATGAAATTGTCCTTGGCAAAAGATCCTTGCAGAACTCACACTAGGTCCATTATATCAACATTCGACACATTGTAACATTCAGAAGAATTCTGGAACCCCCTGCGTTGTATGACGTAGCATTATGATGCAACGTTGGTCCTAGACCTACTGTATGGCCAGATTTATTTACTTGAGATTATGCTGAATGAGCAAGAAATATGGTAGGCCTATTTATAGGGGCGAATTTTATATGTCAATCAGTAGAACTGAGAACTGTAATTTCCAATGCTAGTTTTTTTTATTTTGTACCAAAGTGCTACATATCTATGATTATGATGTATTTAATTACAAAAGTTATTTTGGATAGATATTAACATTGGGGTGCTGTGACCTGATTAATCACTGCATAAGAATTTGCTACTCACCATAGGGTCTTCAGGAGACAGCCCCTCTCAATGTAACTTTAAATGACATTTGCATGAAAGACAAATAAGTAAGACTAATGTGTTGTTTTGTTATAGGCAAGCGGTTAATAAAACATGCTACCAATGTGGAGGCTAGCCAATTCTGCAGTGGCTGAGCCCTCCCCCACCCTTCAACCTGGGGCCGGGGTAAAATACACTCGGGGTAAACTGGGTGAAAAGGTAGGTTCAGGATACTCATTTTCACACAGGACAGATCTCAGCTACTCAGGGCCGGTTCTAGGCATAGATGAAGTAGGCAGTCGCCTAGGGCACCAAATATCAAGGGGGCAACGCAATACATTTATTACTTTATTTTCTTTAGTTTTTCACTGTATTTCTAGAAAAGAGTAGTGTAGACGGTGGCGGTCCGCACCGCACACGGGTCTTGAACCCGCCACCCCGCAAGCTACAAACTCCCGGCGTGGGAGTGGAACGCTCTAACCAACTGAGCCAAAAGCCCAAGCTTCTAACGCAGCGTGTTAGAAGCGCCCATGGAATTGGGTGATGAGGATTTACACGTACTACCGCCGAGCTAGCCGGCCTCCATTACACTCACCCTCCAAATCCTCACTCCCATCCGGGTCACGGCACCAATGTAGCCGGTGGCGGTCCGCACCGCACACGGGTCTCGAACCTGCCACCCCGCAAGCTACAAACTCCTGGCGTGGGAGTGGAACGCTCTAACCAACTGAGCCAAAAGCCCAAGCTTCTAACTCTGCGTGTTAGAAGCGCCCATGGAATTGGGTGATGAGGATTTACACGTACTACCGCCGAGCTAGCCGAGCTAGCCGGCCTCCGTTACAGTAGCCTGGGCGAAAGCGACTGTTGACTATGTCATACATTACCTCACTCACGTCAGATGTAGCGCTACGCGCGTTCATCTGATATTCAGCGATAGACGAGATATTTCAGGAGCCAGAAATCCTTGAATCTAACTGGGCAAACGGCTTGTCCATCAATTTAATTGACGTACACTGCAGCCAACCACATCGAAACCAACCGATGACGCTGGTTAAGTTTGTTGGATTGGTTGGATTCAAAACAGTTGCTTATTCGCTACGTCACACCCTCTACAGCAGCTAGCGGCCCTGATTAGTCCGGTTAGAGAATAATGGCTTGAAATCTCTCTGATGGGCTTCAACATCAGATCGTTGCGCGGAAGTGCCTTACGAAAGTTACGTAGCGCATGATCTGACGTGAGTGAGGTAATGTCATACAGTCTGGCCCAACACAATTGAAATAGGTTTCCGTTTGGATATGACGTATTCTCTCGCCTGGCTGTCACGCCTACAACTTTCGCTTTCAGTATTAACAGATCTCTGGCAAGTTCTGATCTATTTTGACATCGTAGTGGCAATAAATCCTCAAGATCATGGATGCTAATGTCATGTACCAATTTTGTGAATGTAATTCGAAAGTGGGGGGAGAATAACAAACGCGTTCCTATCCTGTAGGACTACAAAAATTTGAGACATCGCTATAAACTGTGTGCTGATTGGCTAAACCGTAGAGTAACCGAGGGAAAGGCAGCAAGGGGGGCTTGGTCCAGACTACGTACCGAGATAAAATGTTTAGCAGAGGTACGTAGGATGGCATCGCCAGGCTAAGAAAAGAGGGGGCAAAACTCAAATCTGGCCTAGGGCAGCCAAAAGGCTAGAACCGGCCCTGCAGCTACTGATTATGCTGTGTCTGACAATGTGTGATCTGTTATCATGAGGATGTATTTTGCTTTCACAGCTCTATTTGCCATCACCTGGTTTCAATCTCCGAGACCCCAACTGCCATCTATTGAGCCCCACATACCACAGCTTGCATGATCCCTGTCTCAAGCTGCATTTCCACCGGAAAGACTTACACAACAATTTAAAGGAAAGAAATTTGATTACCGATGATGATATGGTAGGCTATTATTGATATGTAAGCAGCATTTCCACCGGAAAGACTTACACAACAATTTAAAGGAAAGAAATTTGATTACCGATGATGATATGGTAGGCTATTATTGATATGTAAGCAGCATTTCCACCGGAAAGACTTACATTACACAACAATTTAAAGGAAAGAAATTTGATTACCGATGATGATATGGTAGGCTATTATTGATATGTAAGCAGCATTTCCACCGGAAAGACTTACACAACAATTTAAAGGAAAGAAATTTGATTACCGATGATGATATGGTAGGCTATTATTGATATGTATTGTGGGGCTTATTTCTTTAGCTCACCTGGTCATTTATTAATTTGATCTTATTATATACCAATAGGTGATATGCACTCAGAAAGAATTCCACATGTACCGTCATTATGTGAAGGACATCCAACATGATTTTAAAACTCAACAATTGGTATGTTACCATCATTCTGTGTATGGTTTTTCCACGTGCTTATAGACCAAATGCTTATTTGTTTTTATTTTTATTTATTATTATTTATTTTTTTTCATGTATAGAGGGAAAGACAGCAGAAAATACTTGAACTCAAAGAACAGGGTTTGATTTCAGAAAATGTGTCTTTGGAAGATATCAGAATGTTCTTACAAACTAATAAGCTTCCAAGACATGATGAACACCAACAACCTGAAATTGGGTAAGAAAAAGATACAATGAATTTTCTTGGTGGCGTTCATGACCACAAGAAAACCTTGCGTTTGACATTCAGAAAATGCCTTGTTTAGTCACTGTTTATGAAAAAAGAAATAATTCAACCCACATGTTAATTCAAAGGCATCCAAAAAAATGCACCAAAAAGACTATGGAATGGAATGACGTACCTCCAAATGAAGGAGAATTTCCAAAAATAATGGTAAGAACTGTTTATATCTGATAATTATGATGGTTGCCAATGCCATATTTGTTGTTTGGCTAATCATGTTGGTTTCTAGATTGTCGTTGTGGTGCTATGGTTGGCTAGTGGTCACTATGCTGGTTGCTAGGTTAGTCCTGTTTTTACACTAAAATGTGTGGCATAACCTCCAGGCCTACAGTTAATGGTGAACTTTTTTTTTTTTTTTCATAAATGACCCAGATGCAGCCAACATGCACACAAGACAGAACACATCTACATATCATTGAGCAAGACATAAAACATGAATTCAACAGGAACAAATACCTGAAAGAGATACAGGAAAAAAGAAGGCGAAGGGTGAGAAGACATTACATGTGTATGTATAGTAATGTGTTGTTTGTGCCATGCCCATTATAAACTATCCTTCTTTTATGTGCAGGAAAAGATCATTTTAGAACGCAGGGCTGTTGCACAGCAGACAGAAATGGATAAGTTGAAGAAAACCTTGAGGGATTTGGACAAGATGAGAGTAATGAAAGAGGACCAAACAAAACGTCTGAATCACATATTCTGTGAATCAAACTCGGGTAAGTTCCATAAAATACGGGTATCCAGGCTAACGTCAATTTCTGAGATTTCAAGTTGAAATACAGGTGCATACAGTGGTTGCTTGGATATTTTGAGGTTTACATGAAGTGGTTCCCATCGTCTTGGTTGAGTAATTTTTGTGGTTGCTTTGCTGGTTTGTACCCAAACAACTTTTGGGCCCACCTTAGGCGTGTGTAAGGGGCCTTTTGGGGCTGCTCCATACCACCCTAATTGTGTGGACTGTGAACTTTTTGCTTACTGAATTAACATGGCTTGTAATTGTCAAGTTGTACATATTTTTATATATTTTATATTTTATAGCAAAGACACCAGTGAATAAACCCATGCAGAGGAGGCACACACTCCCGCCCATTAGTCGTCTACCAGCCAGAGGACAGGACTTGCCAGGTTGCCAGGTAGAGAAAAAATATTATAGAAAACATTTATACATATAAATACATATAAAATGTGTGTGTGTGTGTGTGTGTGTGAGTGAGTGAGTGAGTGAGTGTGAGAGAGAGAGAGAGAGAGAGAGAGAGAGAGAGAGAGAGAGAGAGAGAGTGTGTGTGTGTGTGCGCGTGTGTGTTTGTGTGTAGAAATGCACTTGTCTCAAGCTTTTACACACCTCCAAATGAAGATGGTAGTAATACTTGTCTTATCTCTATACAGCAGATATCTTCATCAGACACCAAACTTAGGCTGCCATCAGTCAGAGCACATCCAAAATTGACTTTTCTTGGCAATGTGAAAGTACCTACCATCCAACAGGATCCTGGAGCTAGCAACGATGTTAGAAGAAATCAGGCTTTACCAGACTATACCATATCCACTGCTACTCAAAGCCAGGGTAAGACTGTGGTTGAGGTCATCAGAGCTCCTAATGTGAACAGAGAGGACACTGCGGGAAAAACAGTGGATCATGGAAAGTCATTTGGTTTTGCAAACAGAACCCAAAAGATTGGGGCAACAAGTGCCTTCCTAAGCGGTTCTTACCCGTCTTCCAATGTTCCTGTTCTCCAGTCTGAAGAGGAATGTGGGTTTGTTCCCTTAATGGAGTCTGAGGCCTCTAGATCACACGTCTCCTCAGATGAGGTTCAGACTCTTGTAAGTTCCAGTAATGCTTCCCCTGTTTCTTCAATGTTTTCCTGTGATGCTCTGTGTCTACCATCCAAAGGCACCATGGTCATATCACATATGTCAAACGAAAAGCCACAACTTACAATTAAATTCACGCAAAAGTCTCCAATGAAGGGAGTGACACCAGTAGGCAGTCGAACAGCAATAAATGCCATGTGCACATCATTGGAGGATGTGAAAAGAACGATGAGCAATGAAATGTCCACTGTCTTTGACAGTAAAATGTTGCTGCTAGGGAGGTCTCAAGATACTAAGGTTGATTTAGAAATGGCTGGTGCAGATGGAAGTGCTGATGTCTCTGTGGCTCCCTTGTCCCCTAATGATTTATTAGAAGTAGAAGCAGTCACCTCAAGACCACATGAAGCCACACTGGAGACATCTTCAAATAAGATTGAAAAATTGCTGGATGCCAGTAGAGATCACTGTTTTGCACCATCCTTTCCCAGTGCTGCACAAGGTGGACCACCATCCTCAGGTACCAGCCAAGGGCCCCCCCGCAAGAAAACATCTACTGCCATTAAAAGCCTGTCCTTACCCAGGATTTATCCGGCAATTGCAGACGAAGTCAGTAAATATTTCACCACAACATTTTTTAAAGACAGGATTACTCAAGTGGTGAAGAAAGAACTCAAGCGATCCTTCTCTGTAAACGATTTGCCATCAACATCGCATCCGAATATGGGGCCAGAAGAGAGAACAGCTATTAAGAAGCTGCTCAAGAGAATATCCAAAGAACTGGACGAGTTAATGTCGAGGGAACATATTCTCTCTCTTTTGACAGCTGCTGAGACTGCCGGTCGCAGCTCGCCTGAGCATAATACTCTTCTTGCTCCACTCAAGGGAGCTGCATCACGACTCATTGATGGAGTTTTCACTGAAGTCAATACAAAAGTTGCCACTAAAATAAAGCAAGAATCTCCTAAGAGGGGTGTTTCTCCAGTGGCCAGTCAGGTAGCCATAAAAGCGGCACGTACGTCACTAGAGGATATAAAAAGGACTCTTTTGGGGGATGAAATGTTTGTTGCGTCCACCAGTGGCGTACGACTGTCTTTGTGTCCTGCTGATAAAAGAGTTGTTCCAGAAACATCAAATGCTAGTAACTTTAGCACAGTAAGCAAGATTCTATCTCCTCCAACATCTGAAATGGAGCCAACAGTGTTACCTGAAGTAAATGTTCCTTCAACTAGTTCCCTCATTTTTCTGAATTCTGCCTCCAATGTACCACCTGTCAGTAAGAGATCACATGCTACCTCTAAAAGTCCGTCTCTTCCCAACTTTTATCCCACCATTGTCAAGGAGGTTCTTCATCATGTTAACACAGCATCATTTACAGACTATGTTCAGCAAGTAGTGAGAAGGCAACAGAAACGTTCTCTATCTGTGAACGACATGAGACCAGATCAGCATCATCAGACACTAGGCTCAGAGGAGAGGAAGTTCATAAAGGACATGTTAAAAAATGTGTCAAGTGAGCTCAACGCTTTAATGGCGAGACGCTTTATCTCATCACTTTCATCCGAGACCCTCCCTACACGTTCCTCCTCAGCGTCTGATGATGATGATGATGATGATGACGAGGAAACACTTCAGAGGCTCAATGCAGTCGCATTAGAGATTATCCACAAAGTTAACAGCCAAGTCAAAGAAAAGTTGACAGCTGCCATTAGACAAGAATCGCCGAAAAGGGGGTTGTCTCCTGTGGCATTGAGTGCCATTGAGGTGACTCTAATGGATGAAGTTTGGAGCCCATCCACCTCACCTTTACAACAAAGAAAGACAGAGAGTCTTGAAATTGAAACGTTTTCTGCAGAAACATTGGAGGAAGAATATTCCTACGCCAGTGTTGTCTCTGATAGCCTGATTGAGGATGTGATCAGCATGTTTTACATGGACACAGACTCTATACTATCTAGCAGGACTCCTACGCCTACTCAGGGGCCAATAGGATGCACATTGCTCAATGAGATCGTGAAGCAGTCCTTACCCATGCTACCTACAGGAAGCAAGGCATGTAGCACAGACAGTTCAGATGAACCCTGTGCCCATATCGCTGTAGGACATTCTGCATCCCTGTTGTCCGGCATTATCACAAATGAAATTCTGCAGCACTTTTCTGCCACTTGCTTTAAAGACTGCATTTTCCAGTCTGTGAGGATGGAGGTTAGACAGTGTGTGACTGGAGTCAGTCAGGAATGTATGGTAAATATCAAAGACATAATGGAGGTCATAGTAAAGAGCACTTTTCAGAAAATGGTTCTCCATTTAAACAAAAGTCCACCAGACTCTCTGACTGCGGAAGATGACGCGTCAACGTCTGCAATGAATGACCTCCCTGTGTTGGGAGTTGATGGTTATCTGTCTATTGAGGAGTTGGCAAGTACTATCAAACAGATCGCCATAGCAGTCCTTAACCATTTGAAAGCACAGTTATATGATCAAATTCAACAGAAACATATCAGTCCAGAAGTGAGCGAATTAGTCACCCATGCACTGACTCATACATTGGGAACTATGGTTGAGTATGTAAGTAACATTCAGTTCTTCAAGGAAGAGTTGCACTGTTACATTTCCAAGGTAAACAACATTTCCACCCAGGAAATGGTCGGACAATGGATATCACCATCTAAACTAGACTTTATTTCCACGTGTCTGACTACAACTGTGATAGATAATTTATTTAACAGTGACAGCTCAACTAACCCTAGTTCATCACCTGAGCCTGGGGCAATTTCTCCTGTATCAGAATGGATGATGGCTCCATCAAAACCAGCAAGCTTACCAAATAATAGGTCATCCCAAGCTAGGAAGTGGTCATCGTGGTCTGCTCTTGAGAAGTCTGCCAACACTAATCCAGTCACTGCACTGCACTGCAGAAGCGCCCAGTGTTTGCCCAGGATTGACATGCAAAGTAAGAATGAGGTCCAGCTTAAGAGCTCATTAAGTGGAACTATGTCCGAGTCCTCCTGTGTTGCAAGCCTTGAGGAAGAGAGAAGTTCTGTGTGTTCACCTCCTATAAATAGGCTTAGAAGCTCAAAAACATTAACAAATTTAAGAGCTGATATGCAGATGGACTCTACGTTGCAGCCTAAACCTCCACGCGAAAAGAGTAGCCAGTGTCTCCAACTTCTGCTAGATGACGCCCCAAAAACGTGTGAGAAGAAGAGAGTGAAAATTTACAGCATATACCAGAACCCAGAAGTGTTCTCTGATGACGACTCAAGCATTACGTCATGCTCGGTTTCTGAAGACATCGAAAGTGATGACGTGTCCTCATCTGAAGAGGGCCCGTCATCGAGCCTCCGCAAAAGACGCTCCATATAGTGATGGTGCAGAGGAGCTTAAGAAGATATTTTTATACCTTCAAAGTCTTTCAAGTCTTATTATCCCAAGCATTAAAAAAAATCATTTAAAAAATTGAACTCATACATTCAATCTGCTGCCTCCTGGCCCGTGATTTCTTACATCCTTTTATTGTTTGCTTATTTCTACAAAAGAAAAATAATTCAGGGTATGAACTCAGAGGTATGAACTTGGGGTATAAGAAGAGATGCTTGGTATGAAGTTTTAATAATTATGATACTAATAACAAAGGCAGGTAAATGAAGGGTTTGATTATAGAGGGTGCCTGTATTGCTTATCTGGCAGACATGATACATTGGCATACATAGGTCTAAAAATGTGTTCCTTAGGATGTTCTGTTTTTTGTTTTTTTGTTTGTTTAATTTAGGCATATTTAGTGATGTACATTTAGGAAGAGATTTAATTAAACTACAAGTAATGTGTAATTTGAAAATACACACACACGCGCATACAGAGCAATGCCCGGTGGGCCGATGGCCATTTTTGGGCTGGGGCTGTCATAATTTAGTCATAATTTTCTTAAAGTATTGGGCTAATCCAATTACATCTCTAATGTTCATGCAATGTGTCCAACTTTCAGTGTTATTTTAGCTTGCCATGAAGTTACTGTATTATTGAATAAAATCATGGTGGGCCGCCATAGCCAAAAATGCCCGGGCTATGTTTTGGTCCCAGTCCGGGCCTGATTTTGAGGGACCCCTTCCCTTACCCTTAAACCTTTCATTCATAACAGGCCTACAGGCCCGTTGCATCAGGACAGGCAAACCAGGCGGCCCCCAAGATCGGCTGATTGGCTTATGTGCCATGCCATGATATAAACATACTGATTGTCCTGTCTGTTTGCGGGGATCCTGAAGTACCATGAAACGGCCCTGAGTAGCCATACCAGAGGGGACGATGTTCCCACTTATACCATAGTAAAAATTAGATGTTTAGATCATTTTTACTTTTCTAGGTTAATCTGGATGTGTTGTATTGTGTTTAAATAGCATTCACTTATTAACTTCACAATCTGTCTGTCAGGCATCTTTGCTGTTGCTGTCTACATTGCTGAATATGAATGATTTTTTTTCTCTCTCATTCGGACGTGTTGAAAATAAGTGTATGTGTAAGTATTAAGACTTGCTGTATGCAGTACTTGCATTGTGTACGTATTATGGTTATCCAGCAGGGAGCGCAAATAGCCAAAAAAAAAAAAAAAACTATAAATGGATTTTACAGAATTTCACTAATTAGGCTGGTCTGTGTTTTGGCTATGGCTTTGACTTCCTATAAACTATCTGACTATTGTTTTTTCTGACTTATTTGATGCTGTCTCATGTTCTCGTTGTTTGTTCCTCGAAGGGCTATACATAGAGGAAAGGTTTAATTCAGAATGAGGCGCGCCGGTCACCATCACTTTGCGACACATCCTTTGGCTTGCGTCACTTGATCAAAGGTACGAGGTTGGATTTGCCACGTTATAGCTCGTATCTAAGGACGTTGCCGAGGGGAGGGTAGCCTACCGTGAGGCTGCTCAGTCTGCCTGCAGTCATGCACCACGGCGGTGTACAGCAAGTCAGCATGCTCTTCTTCGACACACACACAACGGAAACCGGCTTGTAAACCGCGCCTGAGGATATAACGCAAGCGGATAACGAGAAGAGAGAAGCGGCTCTGGACATGCTGTTTTCGATGACAAGTGCAGTGCACGGGCACTGAATTGAGTGACAACGTTTTTCTAAAGAAGATGCTGACAGACATGATTGTTGAGGAGGAATTCGAAATTAAAGAGGAGGAACCTTGGTTCGACCAGCAAGATCTCGAGCATGGTAAGCTAAATGGTTTTGAATGATTTATACCTGAGTAGTAGCCCTAAACCCGGCGCGCTCTCAGCCGTTGGGATATAATGTTACGAATTTGTAACCTAGTCGCAGCCAGCTTTCTAGACAATTAACATTACGCGCATCTCAGAGATTCTTGGGTGTGCACTGATTAGGCTACTTTGAAAGGGAACTTGAGGAACGAGTGTTAACCTTGATCAGCAGTTTTATTCATTTGAAATATGGGCTAATCATATGCTGGCCATTGTGCTCATAACCTTACTACCGTACCAAAGCTTCAGTAGCCACTCATACTGGCCCACACCATGAGAACAAAACCTGATGGCGGAAGACTGGTTTTGTCACCTAGATTTCGTGATGCTGCTGATCTTGCTGAAAGAGACAAATAGGAATGACCTGAATCTAACCTCTGAGCTTGTGCGTAAGATCTCTTTTAAAGAAACCTCAGCTTTCTGGTGTCTGCCCTCTCACCCCACTGACAATGTCAATTTCTCAACAAAGCCATGTTGTCAGAAAATGTTAACAGAAATGAACTAACGTTAGGCTAAGCATTTGAACAGTAGTAGATGTAAAACGATATCAAATCGATCCTGCGAGCAAGCCATATGTTAGGTAGGCTACTGTATGCTCACTGGGTGTTGCTTGAAAGGTCACCCTCTCTGAGGACTAGGCAGGCATTCAGATAAAATGTTACACTGCATAACAAACATTTTTCATGTTGATGTTGATGATGTCCAGACATGGAAAGCATCACGCGGTGACATTCCAGTTATTATACACAAGCCACGGGCCTACCGGTCCTGCCTGTCGCTCCTTGTGTCTCACGCTCACATGTCCTAGCCTGCAAATTTGTCCTAACAGGCAAATGTTTGAGCAGCTGGGGGAATCAAACTAAGTCTGATTTTTTTTATTTCTCATATCTGTGAAAGTGAACATTTTCAAGATAGCAGTTTTTTTTTGTAATACATTTTCCCCCAGAATATGACTGTAACCCCACTGTATTTCAAAGCTGATAGAAATGCTATCTAGGCCTACAGAGGTCTCCTTTATGAGCTGTAAATGCACATACTTTGCAGAATGAATGAGGATTTGAAGTGTGAAAATGATCTCCCTTTTGCCTTCTATCTGGCATAGATCTTCATTTGGCAGCTGAGTTGGGCAAGACTCTCCTGGATCGTAACCGGGAGTTGGAGGACGGGCTTAAGCAGATGTATGGCACCAACCAGGAGCAGCTGCAAGAGATTGAGGTGATTATTCTTTTCATGTTTGAAAAATACAGGCTCTCACTTGCACATATAATCAAACTCTCTCTTTTTACAGATTCCTTTGTCCATTAAGAGCCCTTTTTAAAGGATGCCTCCAGTCCTCACACAAACTACTTACTGTACACTGTGAAATATTATTGACTGAAGAGATTTGAGATTACGGGTACACTTTTCGAGGATAGTGTACAGTTGAAACTATGTTCAGGGAGGCAATGTTAAGTTAAAAGCTAATCCTAATTATGCTAATATGCTCGTCATATTAGATCAGATTATGTTTCAGCGAGGATATCATCTCTAACAGATTTGCAACATGAGTGAGCATGCTCATTTGAATTGCAGATGTGAACTCAATCTTTCTAATAAGGTCAAACCAAAGATATATCCATGTCCTCTAAACCACTTTGACTGACAGTGCTAAATTCTCCTGCACGTTTCATTACTGAAAGAGGCATTAAAGGCTGCCACTATTGACAGGCTGGCTGTAACTCTTGGTCTCCCTGTTCAACTCAGTGTTGGGTTTGAGCTTGGCTGCAAGGCATAAGGAATAGCGTTGGAATTTCAAGCTGGAGTATCACATTGCTTGCATCAACAGAGAGAAATTCTATTAAAGAAATGATATAGCAACTTCTGTAGTATGTTGGATGTGTATGGTTGTAGGATTTAGTGAATCCTGTTAACGTGTATGGTATTGCAGTATGATATGCAATATAGAGACAGTTGAAAATATTACTGTTCAAAACTCAGAGGTATGGACTTTTCCCCCCAATACATTTGTGATAAGCACTTTGTATACGTTGTCGGTCCTGATGAAAAATAAAATGGGCTAGCCTTCACACATAAAAATGGAGAGAATGGTCTCTGACATGCTGAACCAGACAATAATATTTTGAAGTGGGATCAGCTATCTTGATATCTCTTATCTGTTTCACTCTTGAATTGATAGCAAGGGACGCTTGATGAGCTGACTAAGGATTTCAAAGGAGTACAGAACAATCTGTGTTCATGGCTGGCAAGAAAAAAAGGGGGGGAGCTGTTTGTTTAATGACAAACTGCTTTCTCTTGCATGTGTGTGTCTTTGACTAGCACCTCCAGCAGAGTTCAGAGCTAATGAGAATGACTTGACCTTTGAGTCTGTGTTAAAGAAGTTCCACATTCCGCAGAGGTCAAATTTGAGTTGGAAATGTCAGGCTAATGCAGCGCTGGTTGATGATGACGACTTCATACCTGTTTGACCAGTCTAGCATGTGGTTTTTTTTTCCAGTATTAATTAGTCACCGAGGTTACTTTATAATGACGATCAAAGTTCAATCCACTTTCTCATAAGTGGACAGTAAATAAACTATGGATGCCATATCAGTCCAGCCTGGAGTTATAATTTATTTCTTATATTAATACTTATATTTACTGATATTACTTTTTGCTTTTCCAGTACCTCTCCAAGCAAGTGGACCTCCTGCGGTCTGTGAATGATCAGCATGCCAAGGTGTATGAGCAGCTGGACAACATGGCGCGAGACCTGGAGCAAAGCAACCACAGACTGGTGCTGGACAACCGGGCAGCTACGCACAAGATCCAAGGGTGAGACAGAACAACTGATAAAAAATTAAAAACATTCTGTAAAAAAGTTTTTTGTTGAAAACTAGTGCTGGCAAAATTTAGTACCCGGGCCTTTACAGGGCAAAATAAGGATCCAACATACCCTAGCATCCAAATTCTTACTGGAGTAAATGAGTTGCGATTAAAAGTGATTAATCATGATTAATCATTGAAAAATGTTGTGATTAATCAGATTAATTTTTTTAATCGTTTGACAGCACTATTGAAAACTCTTGAAGGAACGCATATACACATAGTGCCACCACACAACAGGACAATTTGGCTTCTTGGTACTGGAAAAAAAAAGTGTGATTGAGTAACTAACTAACGATAGTCCAGTGTGGGGCTTGAACCTGTCACCTCACAACTGACAGAAATCATGGATCGGGAGGCGAACGGCCTAACCATTCGAACAAAAAGCACAGGCTGCCAGTCGATTGACTACTAGGACTACTCATTGAAGTGTCTGGGTGGGATATTTCCTAGCATTTGTTAGACTTTCATACCAAACATTTTCTTTTGCGTTATAGTAAATGATGTGTTGTCGTATAAAGTACATACAACTAGGCATGATAATGTGTTTCCCATATTTGCCTGAGTATGTTCATTTCTACCCACCCTTTCGGACATAATGGGTCTGGGTGGACAGTTGGCTAACATGGTAATGCTAAAGTATTGCTGGTGTTGTTTCCCTCTGTTCCCCAGGCTCACAGACACCATTGAGGGGCTGCAGACCCAGGTGGATGAGCTGCAGAGGCAGGTGGTGGACCTGAGTGTCTCCACTGCAGAGATGGGGGACCTGCAGCGACCGGGCAGCTCCAGAAGCCTGACCTCAGGGAAAGACAGTAGCAGCTCCAGGTAAGAGTCTATCAGTTCAATTGCCACATCCTCCATTTTAACATGCATGCATTTAAATAGATATGCATCCAAATACTGTATTCTTTTAAACATAGAGCATTTTAATTCATTAAGATTAATAGAAAGTTTTTTTTTAATTTTAGATTTTGAAAAATCATTTTTAGATTTTAGACTTGATGATGAGCATCTCTCACCTATTTGTTGTTATTGTCTGCTGTGATGTAAGGATGCAAGGAAGCCAGACGTAAACAATTCTAGCCCACCATGTTCCCGTCTAGTGTTGTTGGTCCTAGCCGCCTCTTATTTGTTGAACTGGATTGCACTGCCATGGCGACTATCTCTCTCTTTAATCCTATATGCTAAATTCAGCAAAGACCAGTAAAGGTGCTGGAATAGCTCTGGCCTCGAGTCAATGTAGTTCAACTCTTCCAAGCTAATGGAAGTGTTAAGTGAAGCAGACCGCACTTTATATACGACAATAAACCACATAATTTGAAGTGTGTGGACCCAAGTCAAAACATTTAGATTCTAATGGCTATCACTGGAGATCAACTGTCACTAGGTTAAATGGATTATCTACCTGTGAGAGAGCAAATCTGCAAAGTTGGCCGTTGTTGTCAGAATTAACCTTAGGCCCACTCAAGTTGGCAGCACCTATTGTCCATTCACTCATTCCTGATCTGTGCGTTCAATTGGTTCATCTGACCTGCTTTACCAGTGAATCTGTCTTGGTGTGTTAGCCTGTACCATGGACATTGACCTGACAGCTCAAGGTTTATTGTTGTCCAGGCACATCCTGTTTGTCTCTGCGTTTAGCCCTCACAAATTCGTATTTAAAGAGGTCTGCATCAGACCGCTTACTATTGGTTGCTGTGTTGACCTCAGGGTATTTTCGTAGAAATGGTTAATTGGAAGTCACAGTAGCACTAGTGATGCTGAAGAGCATGATCAAATTCTGTTTATGAAAGCATGATTGGAATCCACAAGCACATTGGAATGAACTTTAATGACATTATTTTGTCAACAACAAATGTGAATATTATGCATTCATATCATCCTCAATAGCAGTTTTCAGTGTTTCCTGCTCTGAACTGTGCATTAGAAAAATGAGAGGAATTCAGTCGTCTGATGGATTTAGATTTGGTTTTAGGCTCTCCCTTTAACAAAATCAGGATTTGATAGTTCTCTACATTAAACATAAACCTGTTTTCCAAATGCCAATTCCTAACTTAATCTCTTCACATTGTTTGCAGGGCGTTTTCCCATAGTGCCTCTGATGACGATGATGAAGATGTCTGTCAGGCCGAAGACGACCCTGAGCAGGAGGCGGAGTACGAAGCGCTGATGAGCTCCATGCAGGCGCTGCAGACTCAGCTGGCGACAGAGCGAACACGGCGTGAGGGAGCCGAGCGTGAGGCGGACGTGTTGGCGCGAGAATGTGGCGAGTTGGAACTGCGGCTGTCGTCGCTGGAGGGCTGCCAGGTCCGCTTGGCCGAGGCGGAGGCTGAGGTTGCCGAACTGCGCGAGCTGTGGCGCACCGATGGGGCACGTAACGCGATGGCCGGCCGGAGCTTGCCCGACGCCCTTTTACTGTTGTCTCCCGACAGGGGTGGCATCGGGTACTGGCGCGGAGGAGGCCGAGAACGGCTGAAACGCTGCAGCAGCGAGAGGCAGCTGAGGGTGTCCGAGGAGAACGAAGGCAACGGTGAGGATAACAGCGAGCTGGACGAGGAGGGTGTGGACGGCGTCGGCGTTGGCATCAGCTGCTGTAGACATGAACGAGCCTGCCTGGGCCGCTCAGAGGTGGTGAAACAACGTGGCATCTCGCTGCTCAACGAGGTCGACGCCCAGTACAGCGCCCTCCAGGTGAAGTACGACGCTCTGCTGCGGAGGTGCGAGGGAGGTCAGACGCAGGCGCAGAGTCACAAAGCCGTGCAGACACCGGCCGGCACCAGCACCTCTTCCACCGCTGCTTCCACAACGGGCAAAACGACGGGCGTTATTGCATCTACCGCAGTCGCCACCCACTCTGTCGCCGTGGGGGTCGAGGAGGATGCACAGTTGGTCGAGGAGGACGCACAGTTGCCTGAGTACAAGGTGCTCTTCCACGAGATCTTCAAATGCATCCAGAGGTCGAAAGCAGACATAATGCAGAACAGGGTCAAGCCTCGGCACGTCGAGTGAAGAAGAGGCTTGCTCCAGGCATCCAATGAAGAACATTTACTAGTGTCTTATCAGGCTGAGTGCTTAGCTGAAGTCCTAAGGGAATTGAGTTGAACAGAAATGGTGGGAGCGACAAGGACAGAACTGTTAAAAAGGGGGAAAAAAGAAAGAAAAGGAAAAAAGAGAAAAGAAGAAAGCTCCTCTGCACTTTTAACACCAGTGCCTATTTATGGACTCTACTCAACTCAGTTTTCCTGCCTTCTCCAAAGTGTTTGAAACAAACCAACCTCAGCTATGCTGTCTTTGTAGAATTGCACTTTTTAAACCTAGATAGAGATCAGTAGAATACAGGATCTCAAATGCGTGGCGTCATGTATGTACGAGTTAGCACGTTCAAACTTGAATTTGGTCTTGCCTTCTGGCTTTGAAGGGCTTGTTCATTGACTCAAGTGCTGCAACGTGAATGGACTGTTTCAGTAAGTAGGGGATGGATATTTAAACTGCAGTGTGAATATATACAGCATGGTTTGGTAGCTTTTGGTTTGGAATTTTTTTCTCGGCTTGAGGGAAGACTGGAAGTCGCGCTAGCTTGTGTTTATTGGGACTTTTGAAATGCTTCTTAGTATTACGCAACTTGAATATTATGGTGCTCAGCAAGTTATAATCAAAGTTAAGCAGGATGTACTATCTGTGGTGGTTAAGCTTGATCAAAGTTTGGCTTTTGGACTGGCAAACACACCCTTATGGTAATGCTGCAGTCGATGTTGGGTGCACTAGAGAGAGGAATATCGCCATGGCCTCAAACTTTGTAGGTTTTGAAAATCGGCAGACACTGGATCTTAACTTATTCAGGAAATTATTAAATTATTTATGTCACCACACAGCCATGTACTACTTTTTGTCATCGCTGTCAATTATCAATATACAATGTTTGTCAATAACTGTCAATTGTAACCTACTCCTAATCAAAATGTAGCTTTACACTGTTCTTTTTTTCACTGCACTGTAGGCCACTATAGTTGTTTTTGTTAGTTTGTTTGTTTGTTTGTGCGTCCCCACACTGTTTAATTGTTCCTTCAAAATGTGAATGTACTGTATGTCTACTTGTATATAATGCTTAACGGACACAATGCACCTCTGTTTCTATATGACTTGAAATAAGCAACTGTTCACAGTATGACATCGTATGACACTGCGTTGTCTGAATGTGTCTACTGAATAATAGAAGAAACAAATCATATCGAGTTGTGTAGTTTTTTTTTTGTCTGCAAAAGCTTCAGTCAACTACTATACCACATCCTTATGAGCCTTTGAAGATAAAACAGTAGCTTAGGTATATGAGCACTATAGCTAGAACTATAACTGTTGTCTTGTGTGTCACACTGGCATTACACCTTTTTTTTTTATGGAAATTGGTCATTCGTCCTCTTCCCTGGAGTTACATATGTTGGTTAAAAAAAAAAGACATTTTGGTCTCATTGAATGCTTTATCCTTGTCTGGCAAACCCAAAGATTCGCTTTAGTTTAGCATAGGCACTTGAATGTAAAGTAGCCAGATAGCAACTTTTTGGCTACTTTACTTTTCAGCACCTATGCTAAGCTAAAGCTAAAATTGGAATATTCCTCCAAGTCTACTCTGAAGACAGCACTGGTTTCACAGCAAGGTGTTTTCCAGCCAGTTTGTTTGCCAGTAGCATCACACCCAAGCCCAGTGGATGTGGCTGAGGATGACGAAGCCCTATGCAAGACTCATGTTTGTCAGGGAGCCTCAGTCTGCGGCTAGTGTGCATTATTCATTGTCTGAAGGCTCTTTGCCTCTCTGAGGTCCTTCACATATGCAAATGGCTTCACCTACATCAAAATTCAAATCATCTTTGATCTCTTTAGTTGAAGTGCAAAATGCTCAACCAATGCATGTTTTTAATGTAGCCAATAATATGACTGCAAGTGTTCTAGTAAAACGTCCACAATGAGAAATGCATATTCCTATTGCTAGTCAGATAACAGTTAATTTGATGCCCTGTTCATATTAAAATTCTATTATCATTACACAATATTCAAAGGAAGAAGTCACAAACAAAAAAGAACCACGAGAGACCATAGATTACTTTTAGTTCTGTACAGTTTTTTTTTATTGAGCCAAGTGACAATGAGTGTGTGCAGACCATCATTTCAATTAGGTCCATTTTTTTCTTTTTTAATGAACATTTTCAGAGGTAATGTGAGCGGAGGCAGAATGATCATACCATTCCGAGGAGAGGGATTGTGTTCTGGAATGATCTTTAAAATGGCTACTTCAGTCTTTGGTGCCTAAATTTATGTTCCTCCCCACTGTAAACAAGATGCTGGGGGAGATTCTACAGGTGATGGAGGGGGGAGGGAGGGGGTTCACTGTGACAATACGGGTTTGATGAGGGTGATGTTTCTCCTGAATACAATGGAGGCACTTTCTCTTGACTGAGGAAGTTGGGGAGGCTGAGTAGCCGCATTCAACACCTCACAGTCCCACAACAAGAGCAGCTCTAAATTCAAAATGGCTTTGCCAAGCACTTCCCTTAATCACTCGGATCACTTTAATTGTTTACACAGGACACTGAAATAAACAGGTTGCCTTCTAAGGCCAAATAAGAAAAAGCAAAAAAAAAAAAAAAAATCCCAAATGCAGTGGAACAGAAATGTGAAGTCAGTGAGTCAGTCAGTCAATGGGTTATGGAAATACATCACTAAGGACCTGAGGTTCTGATATGGCACTTTTTTTTCCTGGGTTTTAGTAACTGGAGAAAACAAGAGCTTTTGTTTCTGTTGGCAGACGGAATAACAGACCGTTCCTAAATAACTCCCTTAAGCTGAAGGAAGAGGATCAAATCTGAGTCAGGGGCTCACTGCCAGAACCAGTTTATGGCTGGAAAATGGCTTCTAGTAAAGCCCACCAACTAGAAGTCGACCACGGTTCAGCACAATACCCTAGATCTGAAAAAGCTTTAGAAAAAAAAACTTTTCTAAACTTTGCCTGATTAAATGTTGACCAACTCGTATGTCTTTATTTTCAAGTTTACACCCTCTCAAAAGGACATTTTTTTAATGATGCAACCGAAGACGATCCACTTTTTTCTGACTCCTGATTAAAGGGATCATGGATTTAAGCATTTCCCTACGACCTGCGGCGTAATACTGAAGACCCCATCTGTTTTTGTCTACAATCCAAGAGCATTAAGAAACACAGCCCCCCAAATTCTTGTCAGATGGACTTTTGGTTTGACATATTTCAAGTTATAGTGGTCTTCATAAAACACCGGCCTTAAATATTAGATATGTGCTTGGAAAACAAGATCAATTCCAGTTTTGATCACAAGCTTTCAATTCTTTCACATCTTGTTTTTTTTTTTTTTTTGTATTTTATTTATTAGCACAAGCACATGGACATACTAAAGCCAATTCTTTCATGCCTTTCCAACTCTGCATGATAACGTCAATCATTCATGATAGAGAGATTGAAAACAACTGTGAGGTAACTATAAGTGCACAATTCTACTGCAAACCAGCGGGTGATAAAACAAAATAAGGGTAAAAAAAAAAGAAAATGAACTCTGTATAAGGCCCACAGGAAAACAAACCAGAACCGTGAAATCGTGAAACGTTTTTCACTTGCAGAAGGCCACAGATCGGATTAACCTTGAACAACTCTGCATTGTCCTTTATTAACATACCACTAATCTACTATTAACTTATATGAAAACAAAATGTTGAAACTGAAATAAAAGATTACAGCATCACTTTAAACTCATTCACACAACTGCTCAAACGGTCACCAGTTCATTCTCCTCATCATGTACATGTGTGTGTGTGTGTGTGTTGCTCCATCGCCTCCAGCCCTTAGCATCGGTGTGAATTAAGTGAGGTGTCGGGGGTTTTAGCTCGGACTCTTCAGCATCTCGTGTCTCACACCCCGGCTACGTGTTTGGCTGCGTTAACAAGAGCACATCTTCAGGAGCAAAAAAAAAAAAAAAAAAAACATAATATGATGGACCTCTTCGATCACCCAATCACAGGCTTGTCCAGAGACGGCACGAGGGCAGTGATTGGTTAGTGCGTACTGTAAGGTCAGCTTTTTTGCCTCTCCAAGCAGAGGCTGCTCTCACCAGGCTCTGTAGGAAGGGGGGGCGGGGGGAGAGAGATGTTGACGGACAGAACCCGCAGGGGTCCGCCTCCTATCGTCACGACAGCATGGTACCCCGAAGATACCACATGCCTCCCTGGCTGACGCAGCACTCCTGCAGGGAGGAGAGGAGAGGAGAGGAGAGGAGAGGAGAGGAGAGAGGGCAGCATACAGCAGTTTAACACAGAGGAGTCTACAGCACACAGCTACATCATTACTAGAAACCAAAGGCCCATTTCAACATGGATTAAATGCACAGTGAATTGGGCATCTAGGTTTTAAGCAAACCATAATATATATACAGTCCCATTTGTGCCCTTCATAGAATTTAAGTGTGTGTGTGTGTGTGTGTGTGTGTGTGTGTGTGTGGCGTCAGTGTGAATTCTGGTGGGTCACCTTGAGCAGCCGGTCCACGTCGCCTTTGGTGACGTTGTCGCCTAGTTCCTGAGTGAGACGACTCTGTACCACATTTCTCCTGACCCGGTAATTCTTCATGAACAGTTCAAACAGGATCTGCCGGTACTGAAGGAAAAAAGCATACACTTCAGCTTCAAACCAAACTCTATAAATAAGACTAAATGTCTTCCTACAGCAACTCTATCTGATATCCAAAAATGAAGTGCCAAAAGATAGGAGGCCTTCTGGGAGGAATTTACAGCTGGCACTCAATTGTGCAGTTTGCTGACAAATGTGGGAATATTTGTGTGTCCCTTTTTGTAAAAAGACAAGGAGAATATTTTTTTTTGAAGAGGCTTTGCTTATTTTACCTTGTCAAAAGTTTCACCGGACTCCCACAAGGCAAACACCTTCTGTTCATCTGTAGCAGCTCTAATCTGAGGGGGGAACTGTAGGAAGAGACAAAAAAAGGCACCAATTTACTTTATTTAATTGACACACACACACACACACACACACACACACACACACACACACACACTTGAGGACTTTTTTTCTAAGTAAGATTGCAAATTCCCCAAATGTTTGATGACATGGCAATATCATCACTGCATTTTGCAGACAACAGAAGTAGACCTACATGGAAAGTCACAAATACGCATAGGCATCGTTTTTTTGTTTTGTTTTTGTGGCCACAGTAACTAGGCTACCTCCACCAACGATACAGCGGTTTGTCTGTAATCAGGTTAATGAGGAAAAAAAATTGCATTTGCATTCTCATAATGCTATGGTTGCCAATGTTAAGGTTGACACACACACACACACTGAAATAGGGGCTGAAATAATGCATATACACGGCACACTGTTGCATTCTCTGGCTAAACAAATACTGTTAAACAATGTAAAACCCTTTCATGAACCCCTTACATAAATCTATTATAAATCCAGTGCACATCATAGGTTTAGTACTGGTGTTAGGCCTAGGCCTAAATGTTCATCAACAGTATCATTAAACAGTGCACCATTAGACCGCCTGCGGATTTTCAGTCTAAAACAAAGTTGCACTTAAACTTGAAACTGGTTAAAAACTGAGGCTCCTGGCCCTTGGCCCTTGGCATCTTGGATTGTTCAGTATATGGTCTACAAACTGAAAGGTTTGGCCACCCCTGGCCTACAATATCTCCTGATATATTTGTGTTTTCCTAGCCAAGCACTCCAAGCAGCGTACGTTCCCATGGAGCACAAAGAAGAAAAGTGTCTGTGTGTGGCTCTAGATTTGTGTTATTGAAAGTGGCAAACAACCAAGGCAAACTGGTGCAGATGCAATACAATGCAATCTTGCCACTTTCCATCGGCACTACTGTTATAGGCTCCACCCTGACTAAACATTTGATTGGGTTAGGATATCACACACACACACACACACACAGAGACCTGAGGATGTAAACAAATAATTCACACTCCAAACACAAAAGCCAGATGTCACTTTCACAGAGAACAGAGAGCCTTGTTGGTATTTGCCTGAGGAACAAATTCTATACAACACCTACTTTAAATTTGTGCAGCTTTATGCTTGTGCAACCCATGGGTTTATAATTGCTACTGCTACTGAAACTGAACGCCGACACTCCACACGCCCCAAAAAATAAACAAAACTTAGAAATAATTGTTCCCCAACAACCACACTTAGGGTCTAATTATAGCTCCCATCCCCAGGAGGAGGGAGCTACTAGACCAGCCGAGCGGCTGTGGAGCGGCTGTGGTGTGGCGTGTTGTGGTTTGAAACTAATGATGAGTGCGGCGAGTCGCGCTCCTTCAAAAACACCTCCTCTACTCTCTCAGCCTCTCTCAGTTTACAGTCTAATTTTATTTTTGTAATCATCATAATAACATTCTAATGGTTCTAACATCTAAATTTGTCAGACTTTAGCACTGAGAACAGCAGATACAGTATCTCCCTGAATGACAACTGGAGAACTGTTATTCTTTAGATGTGCATATTATGGGAAGTAGTAGTATTGCAGCATATTGATATTGGAGTTGCTGTCTTCATTTACATGGATGAGTGGCGCGAGTCGCGCTCCTTCAAAAACACCTCCTCCTCTACTCTCTCAACCTGCTCTGCTCTGCTCTCCTTACTGGCTAATGCGCTTTGTCTCTCAGCAGGACCATTAATAGCCATTACATAAGCCTAGGCTTCCTGGCCATCCCATGGACCAAACAGGATTAGCCACAGCCACAGGTCTTACACCATAAACAAGGCTGGATTAAGGAACCCAAGTGCCACTCAACGGGGTCATGGGTGTCTTCCTGGTTCAAGGCTGAGGAGGCTGACAGGGGAAGCGGCCCGACAGCATTCCTGGTGATGAAGGCAGAGTTCGGTTTCCTATGGAACAGAATGCCCCTTTTTTCTAGAAGCTTCCTTCCTTCCCCGCGTCGCTCACAACAACACTACTATTGCCACCGAGCAGGAGTAGCGTACAAACCGTTGAAACATGATGCTTGGTGAAGAGAAAGCGAGAATTCAAACGTACAATGAGTGCAGGTGGGGGGGGGGGGGATTCCGTGCCTTCAACGGTCGACGGTTCACATGAACGCACAGGATGTAATTGAGAAGCGCTGAAGACTTTGAGGCATAACGGTCACGCACCAAACAGATTATACAGTAACAAAACATGTACAGTAGCCTGACCAGCTCTGTTCTTTAAATAACAGGAGTGCAAGATCTCACAGGACTCTGTGTCACTAGACATGGCTATTGTCTCTGGAAAGTTCCATCTATGATGAGGAGAACTATGTGTGTGTGTGTGTGTGTGTGTGTGTGTGGGGGAGGGGGGGTGTTGTAGTCGAGATTACAATCTATTTTTCTCTACTTCATGGTCTGCACAGTGACTGCTGAGATAGGAATTCAAATTATATCAACCTGTTGAAACGCTATCACAACCGCTACAAAGTAAATAAATAAACAAACAAACAAACAAACAAACTGCCAATTTAATGCAAAGAAAAGGATTCTTGATAAGTAGAGTACTATGTAAGTTGACAGCATGGGCCGTGGTGACGGAACCTTCCCCGGGTGGCCTGCTTGCCTGTGAGATGACGTCTGAGATCAGTGCAGTGCACACATGATGCATCGGAGTCTGAATCTCGGCAGGAATGTGGCCTCACGGCAGAGCAGAGGTGCACAGAACAGAGAACAGGGCCTCACTAAGGGCTCCAGTTTGCCTCTGTATGAACCTCATGTTTTATGTTTTGGCAAACAAATGGGTCAACAAGAGAAAGGTCTACCTTTCGGAAAGTCCACTACACATGTGTGTGGGTGTTAGAATGGATGATGTCACTCATTCATCTCTCCCTCCCTCACACACACACACACACACACACACTTACATTGTTGTGAAATATGACCCCTAGCTGGACTCTGACCTTTGGACTAATCCAGTGATCCCTATTGTCAGGGACTTCCTGTGCTATCATCTGTTACTTAAAATATCCTAAAGATGCCAACAACTCAAGAATGAAATTTGTTGTGGGCCCTATTCAACTAAATATGTAATACCCTATCATAAAAAGATAATACAATAACCATATAATATCAAAGTCTACTAAAAGAACTGATGGGGCAATCAGCCCCCACCCCCCCTCGCATCTGCTGCTATCCCTGTAACACAGCTGTGAAATAAATTCAGATAAAATAAATTCATTACTACGCTGCTGCATGAAATTCCTACAATGAGCCAAGGGCTGCCATCTCCAGTCTTCCAAAGCCTTTAAGAGAACAGCTTTGATGAAGGTTTTTGGGGGTACATGTGATCACCAGATCTGACTGTGTTTAATCCAAAGCCAGACAGAGTACTCCCACCTGCTCAATGCAACTCTCCAGTCACGGAATGGATCAGTTATTCTTCAAACGAGCCTTCAGCGGAGATTCTCAAAGAGTGTTAATCAGCTTCTTTGAGGGTTATTCTAAGAGCATTTTTAGTCACATTGAGCCAGTTATGTTACCCAACATTGTGGACAATGTCAACAAAAACAAAGCCCCCTCCTTGGTGCGTTTAAGCACTAAAGCCTCTAAGATCTCACAGCTTGAAGTGCAACTTAAACCTCCAATCAGCCATCAGCCATCCATTTAATTTTCTCTGGCACCTCATCTACTTGCGTGACTTGTTTTGGTTTAATATGGATCTTTAGGGCTAGTTTTTGGATCATTACAGCTAATATCCATTTCAAACCAGCAGCAATTTTACTCAGACCTAGATTCGTTATCAATATATTCACCCTACTAAAAAAAACGGCCGTGCCTTCCTTCAGCCTTTAGCCCCAAGTGGCAGCAGTGGCATACTCACAGGCACCAGGATCTGTTTGCACTGGTTGAGGAGGATAGCGTCCTGCAGCGCGCGATCCGAGACAGCACCCAGCGGACAGCGACCAGGCGGCAGGGCGGCCAAGTGGAGGTTGAGGAGCCGCTTGACCTCGCTCAGCGTCAGCACGTACTGCCGGCGGAACGTGGCGCGCACAAAGTCCTGCAGCTCCGGCCCGGGTGCCGCGTGTCCGTTTTGGGGGTCGGGGGAGCCCGGGTAACCGTTGACGGCGCCGTTAGGGATGGCAGCGTCCGAGGTGTCCATGGCTTCCTCAGAGTCGCTGAGGGGCTCCTGCTTGACACGGACAGACGGCGAAGCGCTGGAGGCGGCAGCTTTGCCACTCGGGCCGGGGCCTTTGCGACGAGCGTCCAGGTCCCTCTGTAGCGTGGTCTGGTTATCACGGGCATTGTCCCGCGCAGACTTCAGACGCTGCTCACCACTCACATGAACCGGTTCTGAATGAGGTCACCAAGGTTATACAATGTCAAAATACTTCATACATATTGTACAGCATTCCACAGCACTATAATTTATAGCTTGGTAATGTCAATGACAATAGGAAAACTACATTTATTAATGCAATTAACTTTCATTACAAATATACATTTACTGTACATGAACAGGAAGCTGTGAGAACATTACTGATGACTATCTTTTGAGTACATCCATTTACGACCCAGTTAATGCCATAATAGTTAGATATTGCATAACCTTAGAAATTAAAGATATCTGATGAAATACATCTCTCAAAGTCAACAGAATCCACTATATCATGACATCAGGCAAGTCATTGAGTTTCAAGATGGTGTCAAAGTCCGGTCATATCTGGACAACTAGCAGGGCAAAAGTGCATCACTGATAACTAAAATCACCATCAAAAAAAAGCCTCTGATTACCAACAAAGACTTCTACTCTGATGTGAATGAGAGACTTATCATGATAAGCATGGGAGAGAGGCAATACAGACAAGGGAACAACATGGCCCAGATAGACCCCCACCCCCATCCCCCCCAAACACACACACACACCTGCTTGAGAATCCTTCTTTGGGACAAAGTCCTCCTTGGAGAAAAAGAACACCTTCTCCAGCCTGTGAGAGAAAACACGACCAAATTTCAGTGACCGACTTCAAAGAGCTCAATGCGAAACATAACCTTTGGCCACTCTGGCTAAGTGAGGATAGGTCAGGCCTGGGCAAACTAAGGCCCAGGGGCCACATGTGGCCTGCTGAGCTATTTAATCCTTCCCAAAGTAGAATATAATTTATCTTTTAGCCAAGGAGACTTAGATTATAGGCCTAAATTATCGAATTTGTTGTAGTCATGAAATACAAATCCCCCTTCTTACCCTGCATATTAACATATCCTCTGAAGAAAGTGAGGCTACTGGTTTGAGACTTGCCAATTTACCGGCATCAACCGGTTGACGGTTAACACCCGGCCCAGTAGCCAAAATCTAAACGCCAATGTGGCCCTTCGACCAAAATAATTGCCCACCCCTGGGATAGGTAGTTACAAGTCTATGGCTGTGTCTCAAATCATGCACTTCTCTCAGTGCACTGCAATGCAATGTAGTCCATAGTGTGCACTCAGAACTTGCTGTCATAATGGGCATTTTGTGGCGTTCAGTGTTGTTCAGAGTTCAGTGTCCAAATGGATCACTGGTTTGTAAGACTAAGCAGATATGAAGGACATAACCACCATTTAAACTAAAAAAGCCACCAAAATCGAACCAGTTCTTACTCATCCCAATTCACATGTTGTCTGAAAATTTCATTCATATCCATGCAGTACTTTTCAAGTTATTTATATAATTGAACATCCTCGAAAATGAGATGGTTCATCTCAAGGGGCTATCCTTAATACACTTGAAACTTATGTTGTACAGACAGACACACACACACACACACCGGCGAAAACATAATCTCCTTGGCGGAGGTAATTAGCAACCCAAACAAACATTTACATTGATGACTGAAGTTTGACAGTGATTCTGAGTGTGATCGCTATGCACTGAAACATAGTGTTTGAAGTGTTTGAAGTGTTCTAGTGCGCGGTTTGAGATATGGCCTTTCTGTTCAGTCAGTGCTCTGTGCTCGACTTACTTGGACTGGATGCCCAGCCAGAGCATGTTCTGCCTCTGCGCCACGTCGGGGTGCTTCTTGACAAACTCGTGGTCGCTGGGCAACAGAAACTCCCAGCCACGGTTGACCCTGGGGACCGCCATCTGTTCCAGGAAGTCCTTCACGTCCTCTGGGGGCAGCTGGGCACACAAATAGTCACACAAAATAAACCTCTGGAGAACTGTTAGCATCAGCACAGGTAAAGGTGATGATGCAAGATTTTGGCTGTGTATATTACATTGACCCATATCACTACTGTTATTGAAGCCTCGCAACGCAAGTATGCTGATTGGTATTTGTTCATTAGACTTCAAATCTGTTCACATATTAATTGCTTTACTGATTTTTAAATTCATAACACACACACACACACACAAAATCCATTATTAAAGCTGCATTCTGAGCACCTGTCCTAAGAATGAAATCTTGCTTTATTTTACAGCGCCCTCTGGTGTTAAAAAGGCAGAACAGTAAAAAAACGGTGAAGTAGTGTCTTCATCCGTACCTTTATGATAGCAGCGATCTCCTTCCTCAGGACTGAGCGCTCCAGAGTGAATCTCCACATCTAAAGGAAGAAAACAATCATCAATGTGGTGGGCATGTGATGGTGGCACAGACCAGAAACACATTTGACCAGAGATGACTTTAAAGGAATATTCCACCTTTTTATGAAATTGTGTTATTCACCGTCATACCTGGAGTTACATATATGGGTAGAAGCATTTTGGTCTCAGTGCTTGCATTTTCCTGGTACGGTAACCCCAATTTTAGCATTAGCTTAGCATAGGTGTTGGAATGTAATATTGCCAAAGAGTTGCTATCTGGCTACTTTACATTCCAGCGCCTATGCTAAGCTAAGTCTAAAAAAAGTGCTAAAATTGAGGTTGCCAGATTAGGAAAACACATGCACTGAGAGAAAAATGCTTCAACCCACATGTGTAACACCAGGTAAGGGGGTGAATAAAGGGTTAAAGGGTTAAAGGGTGGACTATTCCTTTAAATCAGCCCCATGAGATGAGAGGAGATGAGATGAGGACTCACCACAAAGTCCCTGCCCCTGCAGAGCACCTCAGCAGGCACGCCACTGTGGGGACTGCAGCTGGTCTTTGGGTAGAGCACATCACTGCACAGACAAAACAAGACAAGGCATCAGCATTTACGGTGTCCGTTTTGACATTCACCATTTTAACAATAGTAACTGTACGTTCAGAACGCAAGCGATAAATTGCCAAGAGTCGCCGAAGACTCCCAAGAAACATCGCTTGAGCACAGCAACCAAAACGGCAAAATTGCCCATGATGTTAGCATTCTCTACAGGCATCTCACCAGTAAATCGACATTCTGATTAATAATCGCCCAACCGCATCATAGCTCATTACATAAAGTTAACCGAAGTTTAACTTGATTTTATCGCTCAAGTCGCCCAAGTTTCGTCACCTAAGTCACCTACCACCTTTTTGTCGCCCAAATCGCCAAAGTCAATTACTTCCGTCGCCCGTGTCGCCTGATTTCCTTTCGGTCTGAACGCACAGTCAGGCTTCCTAACTCCTGATTATTACAGCATTCCAACATAAAACATTGCTTGTACATTGAACAGTAATTTAGTAATTTAATTTATGTCCTTATTAAAAAACTGTCTCGGACACGTCATCAGTCTATATAGACACATATGCAGACTCTCAGATTGACACCTGCTGGAGTTAGTTTGTTTCAGATTAATTCATTGTTTCCTCCCTTGGTTTGAGCCATTTGGTCAATGTGAATACAAGAACTCCAACTCTAACCCTAGGTAAGAACCCTTCACCAAATATTTCTGTCAAATGATTGAATGACCCACACACACACACACACACACACACAGGAGCAAATGAATGAACCGCCCTTCCTGGTGTGAATAACCCCTAAGTAAACAAACTGCACAAGTTACTGAATGCTATGGGACTGAAAATGTCTGTCTCTCACCTCTTGACGACCCAGTTCCCTTGCACGAGCATCGCCACCTGCTGGATGCAGCGCAGCACTGCGGTGGAGTCTGTGCCTGGAGCCAGCAGGCCCATGAGGTTGGCAAACGGCATTACCTTCACTGCAGTACAACACAGAAAGAAATTCAGGGATGCGATTCGCCAAGGGCAAAAAAGCAGGAAAATATAGTCCATAACGAGCAAAATCACACACACACACAAAGAAAAATGTACCAAATTACCATAATTCTCTCTACTGACCCATTACCTGTAGAGGCCTAAGTACAAAATACAGTTTAACCTGCCTTCCCCTCTGTTAAATTAATCTGCCCGATTTTCGAGGGTCATATTTATAGGTCTGAAATTCAGGAAATCCTGATTTTTCAGGAAGAATCACATCTATGGAAATTATACAATGAAGTAATAATTCTAGTCAGCATTCTGAAGCAGCTACATGTAATAATGATTTATCTTAATCCACATACAAAAGCATTGTGGATAAGGGGAGGAAAAATGACAGTGACCCTGCACAAGAACAATACTAAATGTTACCCTTGCAATGAAAATAAAATAAAGTCTTATTCTTATTTTTCTACCCTTTGTTGCTGAACTGCTGGACAAGGCTGTATACACTAAAGCTGCATTAGGAGATTGTGGTTAGTAAGTCAAAAGCATCAACCCATTGTTTCAGCAAGATGCCAAAATATCACCACATAACACAAACATACAGTGAAATCCCATCAAAATGATGGCTTTGACTCCGTTCCAAATGCCTGATATCATTTCAAAAATCCATACTTTCATCACTTCTAAAACCCCAGACAGAGAACCTCTGCCAGAGAACTGATGCCACGCTAGACAGGCTTGTGTCAGAGGGCAGACTTACTTACTCACCGTTTTTCATGAGGGTCTTGACCTGGTCACCCAGGGGCAGCGTACGCAGCTGGGCCATGGAGAGCACATTGCTCGGGCCAGTAGGCCTCACACTGAGAAATCACCAGACAGACAGACAGACAGACAGAAAGACGGGACGGGTCAAAGACTCATGTTACATCCACTCACTCAGTCAGTCTCTGAAACCTTAGTGCTGCTCGGCTTGACTACTGTAGGTGGCACCCTACAAGCTTAATATATTGCTGATATCACTGTAGCTGCCTTTTGTTAGCCAACAAGACTTATGTTAAAGGGACACATGCAGTTTATTTTTCTTTCTGTAAAACTAGTGAACTAACTACATAAACCACATAAAAAAACCTTCCAAACATTGTCCAGAGTCTTTGTCACTGCTGGAACATGCTAATGATGTGTGATATAAAATATGTCAAGCTGTAATCTGGTTTCCTATTTTTTTGAGGTGGTTTCCACCCAGAATATCCTGATGGGAATAAAACTTGTATTTATTAAAAAAAATTGTATTTATACACCATATGTACACCATATGACTTCATGGTACCATCATTAATTTGGGGATGGTACCAAAATCAAATTGTCTCATTAAAAAGATACCTCAAACAATGGAGAAAAGTTGCATAGTGTTCCTTTAAAAAAAAAAAAAAAAAAAAGACACAAAAGGAAAAAAACAGAAAGTCAAGAAGTGTCCTACTCACATCTTCTCTTCTGCTACTGGAGGCATAAGCATGGACAGGTACTCACTGTGGAGTAAAAGAAAATTTAATACAGAGAGGGTCAAATATCATCATGTAATTCAATGATGTATGTGTTAAATAGTTCCCTTAAAGTACAAATAATGTTTACACATATCCAAGAGTTTCCATTGGAGCATCTCAACACGGTGGACCTGTCTATAAATGTGCGCACAAAAACAAATACTCAGTCCCCTCACTGTGCTGTACTGTACTTACCTAGGGGTCTTCACCAGCTCAGTGTTCTCTGTGGCGCCCATGTTCTGGCAGAACAGATATTGCCGCTCGTGCTCAGAACGTCCGTCCTACAAGGTTAGAGATGGTAGAGATCTTTAACAGGCGGGTTTACATGGACACTTCTAATCTGATTAGAAAGATTCCATGTGCATTCTATAGAACAGTATCCAAGGAGATGCATTCATAAACGTCAACTGAAATGGAATATTGGGTTAAATAATCAGATTAGAAGTGTCCATGTAAACGGGGCTACTACAAACAAACACATGCTCTCCAAGCTACAAAACTGTACATCAGGCTTCAGGACTTGAGGCTTCATGTGCCTGAAATCATGTTACAAATGTGTCTGTGATAATGACTTGTAGCGTTTCGACTTGTACTTGCCTATAAATATTACACAGCACTGGTCAGAGGTCTGATTAAGATAACACCATCTACATCATGTCTGTTACATATGCTGTTCTATTCCATTAGATTCTCCATTCAATCCAGGCGAGCAACCCGACTTGCACGACTAAAACAAAAATTAAGCAAGCAACTAAAATGCTACACGACCATCTGACAGTAGTTTGCAAGTAGGACAAGGTCTTAAGATGGCTACAGTCCAAAGATCCACGACGAGACGGGATCTTAAGTCTGAATTGAGCTTTAGAGAACAACCAGGGGTCTGTCATTGATCCAGCTGCAAGAGGATTTGGCTGTTATATATTGAAGGTAGATGTACAGTAGTACCTTTATGCCATGGTAGTGTAGTACAGTACTGGGAAGGGTGAAGTACAGTGATGTGCAGTACTACCTTTATGCCATGGTAGTGTAGTACAGTACTGGGAAGGGTGAAGTACAGTGATGTGCAGTACTACCTTTATGCCATGGTAGTGTAGTACAGTACTGGGAAGGGTGAAGTACAGTGATGTGCAGTACTACCTTTATGCCATGGTAGTGTAGTACAGTACTGGGAAGGGTGAAGTACAGTGATGTGCAGTACTACCTTTATGCCATGGTAGTGTAGATGCGCCCAGGGCTCCTCATTCTGTTTCCTCTGCAGGAACTCATAGGACTGGACACGCCGCTGACGGGCCTGCTCAGACTCCGGACGAGAAAACCTCACCTGCGGGGGACAGAGGGGACACTGGGTAATCTCTGGAACATAGTGGGGTATGAGGGGAGAGAGAGAGAGAGAGAGAGAGAGAGAGAGAGAGAGAGAGAGAGAGAGAGAGAGAGAGAGAGAGAGAGAGAGAGAAAGAAAGCAAGAAAGTGAGAGAGAACGATAGAGTGAGAAGAATGAGTGAGAATGAGAGAGTGAGAGCACGAAAAAGAGGGGGGGGAAAGAAAGCTAGAAAAAGAAACTTACAGTGATTTGCTTGACATCCTCCTCGGCCTCATCCTGAGAGGAGTCACCACCAGCTACAAGAAACCAGCAGCAGATTCAGCCATCAAACACACAACACAACACACTCTCTGAGTCCTGGAGGGTATTCCAAGGTGGTTAAGTGATAAACCTGGATAAGTTAACCTAGAGGAAGTCGTAAACCAGCTAAGAGAGGAGCCCGCAGGCTGTTTAGTTAAGAGAACATGGAGTCGAGGCTCCTGTACAATGAGATTTACCACTACTTCCATCTTAACTTACCCAGGTTTGTCACTTATCTGCGTTCTTGGAATACCCCCCTGTACATTTGCACAATAAGACCTACACATTTCAAAATACATAGTTAACACAAAGGCTAAAATCAAAACCCTGCCTTCATTTGCCTACTGTATAGCCACTGAATTGTGCTTTTGTAACACACCAACCAATTTTGAAGGGGAATTGCAATGGAATGTTACATACAATCAAGCCTCATATATGCTCAATCCATAAATATGATAAAATCTGCTAGCAAAATGCTTTTATCCTAATCTGAATGTCGCATATCAGCTATATAGACTTTTTACATCTATAGCCATTTTCAGACATAATTTCCAGTAATCAGCCTGACATGACACACAGATATAACGCGACAAGACGACTGACTCCAACATGGCCCTCAGACTCTGCCCAGAACAGTTATACACGGTAACCAGCAGGGGGAGCTCTGCAGAGCCATATAGAATCAATAGGATTCATGATGCTTTGTGTAGAAATAACATTTCATTTACTCAGATACAGCATAGACAGATGGACCATATGCCTGCTCCATCTTATCCTCATCCCATGCCCTAATTTGATCTATTCTACTTGAATAACGTCCAAAACAAAGACCATTTAGTGTTCTGCTGGTCCTGGAATCATGACAGTTTAGGTTATTCATCCAGCCCACTGTCATTTTTGATGTTTTGATGACATGTTAGAAGCAACTTATGAGACCTACGAGCAAACGTTTAGTGCTCGGACATGATAGTGGTAGCAATCTTGGTAGGATCCTGGACATGCAGCCCTACAATTTGATTCTCTGTAGGTATCCAATTTTCCATAATATAGAATGGAAAGGAATAGAATGAATAAGGCTTGGACAAACATAGCTTGTCCTACCTTCATTGGCCGCCTCCCTCTCACGGTGTTTGGAGTCGGCTTTGTCCAGGTAGGAGAAGCTGGGCCTCAGCTGAAGGATGCCCTGCAGTGGCGTGAGGTGGAACTCACCTAGCAACCAACACAAACAAACACAGTCAGGGAGTGTTTGCTTTAGTGCGTGCGTGTTTAGTAAACAAATAAGATTTCGTCATCAACGAATATGGTTACTTCATGAAACTAGTACCAAGTGGAGCTATTTAGGTGTTACAGTGATCAACAAAGTGAAGTCACACTAAATCTGTCAAGCCAAAGAGAGAAAGCATGGCAGGACACCACCAACACAATTAGAAAATGTGATGAAATGACGTCAGATCTTTGATCAAAATTCTATTTTGATTTGAAGTGAGGGCATCGTTTCACCTTTGCGGAAAATGGCAGCTGCATAGCGAGACGTGTCAGTGGTTGCTTGGATAGATGACAAGGTTTGTTTGTCCATCATTTTTCTAATAAAAACACAGAGTTACGTGTTAAGTTACTTCAGGCTAGCACAAAACTAAAACAAATCACATTACATCAAAAGATTCTGTTTAAAAGACCTACAATGAATCTGTGCTCTGCACTACTATCTCAAAACAATGAAGCACATTAAAGCAGACGTTGTGTCACCCATTCAGTACTCACACAGAATACAAATTAGACTCTTCAGAAGAAGTGCCATCCACGTTGAGAGCGATCTGTTCCCCTTTACTGCGGCAGTAGTTTGGGCTCATGGTGTCCATGGCCACTTCAAGCTCCACCTGCATATAGAAAAGGTAGAAGTGGTCACAACCAGGCATTTTTCTATTGCATTCAGTTAGATGAATCTGAATCATCGCATCACCACAAACATCTTTTCATTGGCATCTCACCTTCTGTTGCTTAGGCTTAATTTTGGCAGATAAATGAGTTGCATCATCGTATGTCATAGTTGAGGGGCGTACAGGATACTAACAGAAGCGGGGGAAAAAAGATCAACAGTCCAAATTCAGCATTCAATAAGCACTGATGACAAGGGTGTATGAAGCACTATTCATGTGACGTTCAATGTTTACCTGAAACAGGTACAGCTTGTCCGAAAGACTTTTGGCCAAGTACACATCAAACTGAAGCACAAAAACAACAGTATTATTATTATTATTTGACCTTTCCTCCCTTGAAACCTCTATAATGCACCAGTACAATTCCGTTAGCTATGTTTCAGTGGCTCATGCTTGAAGATTCATCACTCCAATGCTGATAAATGAGTGCTTATCTTCACTGTTGTAAAGCTGAGACCTTTGTGTGGTCTGATCATAGGATCTGATGCACATACCTCTTGTATGATGGGGTCATCGTCATCTCCGCTGGCCATGATGGGGGACAGGGAGGGACCACTGCAACACACCTCTTAAGTCCAAGCCTAGGATTAGCGAAATGCTGAAGCACTCATTTTGTGGTGGAAACGGGTGGAAACTATAACGTTACTACTTTCATGTAAGATTTAGCCATAAACACATGATACCGTTGTACCATTTTGGTTACTCCTTTTCAAATTTCATTATACTATGACTTGCTGTTTAAGATGGTCAGGTTGCATCATGCTACATGGCTGTATCTAATCAGCTGTCATACCTTCAGTATCAATTATTTTATTTCATCGATTAACATAAAACTATGGTACACTTAGCTGGCATTTGATCCTTCAGTCTCTAACGTTAACGTTACTCAAGTTCAAAAAACAGAGCCACAATGACAAGCGTTGCAGATCCATGAAAGTGCTCTCTGCTAACGTTACAATCAGGCTAAGTTGACAGACCGACTGCTTGAAACATCTGTTATTTTTTTTTTTCTATGATGGTGGTCAATGCATTTATACAGAGGCAAACAACGTTAAAATATTTCCAAACCACCGTATGAAACAGCAAGCACTGTTGTTAATGTGACTGGTTCAGATATATAACAAGCTAGCTGAGTGCTGGCTATTGCTAACATATGCAAACTAACCAGCTTTAGCTATGATCTCTGGTTAAACAACAGCGTGTCACTGGGGCGTATAAAAGCATATTCGTAACGTTAGTGTGTGAACGTCGTGAAGTTATTTGGTTGCGCAAACACGTTTCAAAGGGAAAAATAGTTGATACGGCATCAGACTAGCAAGCTAATCAATGTAGAGGTGGTTGAAAATTCCATGCATCTGCCCAGGTAACGTTAACGTCAACCTCAACGTGGACATGAACATGAACATAATTCAGGTAAACTACCTTTAATGTCCTCATGACCAAACAAATATAACATTAGCCATCCATCAACATCGATGGCCATGGTCACTGATCCAGAAAGATGACCCAACACTATGTAACTTTTCAAATGCTATATTGTCTTGTTAGCTTGCTAGCTGCCAAATAAGTCTTACCAAGGCCTGTTTACACTATAACTACGATACATTAAATTAACGTCAGTCTCACCTGCAACACAGAGATCCGCCTTTCTTCTGCGTCCTCTACTCGGGTGGTTTAATAGCTTCAGTAGGGTACAATCTTATCTCTGATGAAAATGTCAAGGTAAGAAATCTGTGTCTGGTGCTGCCATGTTGCTGATTCCAGTACTACACAGACACGTGGGGAGGAGCTGCTGCTTTCCTTTCCCACAATCCTATGGTAAAAGAGACACAAGTTTTGAACTCAGGGCGGCGCCAAAGTGCTATGGTAGAGAATCACTTTTTTACTGCCTGTGAGTGCAACTGGTTGAACTCGTTTTTCAACTACTTTCTGCGTTTCTCTGTACATCGGTACTAAACGACTGACTTCTGATTGTCAAACTCATTTGCCGGTCGTGTGTATCATTTCGAAGTAAGATCAGCTTTGGCATGTGAGCAAATGCGTCTGCTCCAGTCAAAACTCTGGCAGCGGTGGGATTCGAACCCACGCCCCCGAAGAGACTGGAGCCTTAATCCAGCGCCTTAGACCGCTCGGCCACGCTACCATGTGAGTCCATGGTCTGGGCCACGTTCAATTCAAAATCGTGATTAAAAAATACCCAGAGAAAAAATGGGATTATGCTTTTGAATATTTTTTGCCACTTTAAAATATGCACACCTGTCAAATTACCCGCTCTGCAATTCCATTCTAGCATACGAAGTATCAAACCATCTTCCGCACGCATGGACACGCGCGCGCACGCTCAGACCCATGTCTCTCTCTCCCCATGCTTCACATTGCATACATTATAACTCTGTTTATCTTACACAAAAAGTAATTTTGCCCCGCTCCACTTTGCCTAGGGTTTGCAACCTTTGCGGAGTAGGCCTATCCGTTTTCAGTGATTGAAAAGGCAGATGCGTTTGCAAATAAGAATAGAATAGAATAGAATAGAATAGACTTTATTGTCATGCTATCATGAAAATTGCCTTTGGTCTCACTGTAGAAAAACACAAATAGACATTCATTCCATTGCTCAAAACAAAAACACATACACAAATCAATGCATCCCCTCCCCTCCTGTATGCATCTTTTATCCGCATACAAACGGGCTGATTAAAGATAAATAGTAAGGCCTTTATTTGTGACGTTTTGTTTCATATTTTTATGTCGAAGCCAACAAATTAGAGGTTTTGAGATTTGATCCAGAAGTGTAAAACCCTTTTTGATCAGCAATGTCAATTGTCTTGTCATTTCATCAGGCCTGTGCTACATTACATTCTATGCTGTTAAAAAAAAACCCTCAAAAATAGGCCTAAATCCAATAAATCCAAAAATATCTGTAGTTGCAGCCCTAATGTATTGCAATAGCTGGCTCTCGAGTTGGACCCAGTTCCTTGATCCACTGTGAATTTTGCAGTGTTTTAGGACAATCCAGAGACCACAGTAATGTTGGGAAAACAGGTAGGGGGTATAGATTTGTAGGCTAGAAAACGGCCATATTCAACAGTGTGTTATGCAGCCACACAGCAGTTAGTGCTTATCATGTGTCAGTATGGATTGTAAACACCTGATTTTTTTAAAACCACTGGCAGCGGTGGGATTCGAACCCACGCCCCCGAAGAGACTGGAGCCTTAATCCAGCGCCTTAGACCGCTCGGCCACGCTACCATGTGCTCCTTTGCTATGTGACGTAATTCGAAATATTGCAACGTTACTGGGTTACCTAGAGGATATTTCAGACTTAATGTGTGGGACTCCAGACAACAAAATCACCCAAACTTGAGTTGCCACGATAGCAACTCACCAGCCTTCGGTAGTCTACTGTACCTGTCTTAATTGATTTCCCCAGTTAATCAGATGAAAAGCCCTTTAATTATAAGGCAATGGTGTTACAGTCATTTTTTGTTTACCTGCAAGACCGTATACTAGGGTGTAAAAGAAAATGCAATATTTCTGACAGTCCTAATGCACCACCTAATGCACTTGTCTTCCTTTCCTGTTGGTCAGCATGTCTATGATGTATCTCATAGAGAGTTGCTTGAACTGTGTTGCAAAAACGTGACAGAATCCATTTTTTGCATCGTTAGAACCATTTTACAATCACCTACAATTCTTTTTAAGCTTTTTGAACCGGGCCGTTAAGGAAATGATGTAAAGGGCCACATCCGGCCCCCGGGTCTTATGCTTGACACCCCTGGTACCTCCTATGTCTTTGATGTGCTTTCCCCCCCACCCTCATTTTAAGTATTGACTTTCACATCCACAAAATAATAGGGTTAAACATAATTGTTTAAAAATATTTATTTCCACATTGGTTGAGACAATGAATATCAAGTATTCATACAGACCAAGTATTCATCAGAGACAGACATTCATGCAGTCATGAAGCAAAAGCTTCCATATCCTTACATGCACAACTCATTCTATACATACGAACTATACAAAATTAGGACGGTTTTAAGTAAACGTTTGTTCCTGGAAAAAACTTCAGATAAACCAACCTTCCATAACAATAATAAAAAGTAGATTAGGAATACAGGCACCTTGTGAAGGGGGTATGGGGACGGTGGTGGTAGTGGAGGTGGGGGATGGGAGACTGAACACTATCCAGACATTACATTATTTTCGGTAAAGCATCAGATTATTCTCACAGGAAAGCATTGTAACACAATTGGCGTTTTCAAGATGACATAACGTTAGAAAACGTTTCATACTGTACGTCACCCATAGGGATGAATGGGAACTGTTGTGTTACGTTACGAAACATTACGATCGCTGAATTCGCCAAATGAATAAACTTCTTGTAAACATTCCTCTTTTTGGAGTCCCATTATGGGTCTACTCTGGCCAATGGAGTGAATAGGTTCTCTCATTCCTCCATCAACGCCCACGCCTCCTCGGCCTTCATGTAGTACTGATTGGCCAGACGTCCCTTCATGGCCTCCATAGCAGCATCTGCCGCCTCTGTGAAGAGGTCACCTAGAAAACATAGGGCGGGAGCTTTTTAGAATAGCTTTCATTGACAAAAACACATCCACATTAGCCATGGTTGATTTCAAAACCTACTTTAGGTATCCAATCACAAAACGAGGAGGGACTAGCCTGGGAGAACCCATGCTCAGTCTCACTTTATGTAATCTGCTGGCTCTGGTATTGGCTATGAACTACATACAGACGCTATGATAGACATTTGTAGTGTCCAATAAACGGCTCTGGAGTTGCATAATCAATCATAAACAATGCTTCTACTACGAGAACATGAATAGGTGGGTCACCAGACTAAGTATCACTTCTGATTAAAAAAGCAATAAGTCCCAGGCACTCAGGAGTATATGAAGGATTGAAAAAGTTAAAAAGCCTTTATTAAATGTGGCTACTCATAATTAAAATGCCAACATGTTTCAACCACCAATATGGCCTTTGGCTTTGCCCTGATGAAGACCACATTGGTGGTCAAAACATGTTGGCATTTTAATTATGAGTAGCCACATTTAATAAAGGCTTTTTAACTTTTTCAATCCTTCATATACTTCTGAGTGCCTGGGACTTATTGCTTTTTTGATTGCTGATTTCCCTTTCCCAAGAGCAACACTTTGGACCTATTTCTCTACACCTGAGCGCCGAGTTGACATCTCTTTTTATCACTTCTGATTATTTAGTTTGGCGCCATTCTACAGTTCATACACGAGTCAAGGGAAGCATCATTTCATCAACAAACCCCCCCCCCCAATGGCACTAGACACTACCTTTGGTTTGGTTCTCACCTGCTCTTTGTGGATCTGCATCTAAGTTAAAGCCTCCATCCTGGTACATGGCTGCCTCTCTGGCCAGCAGGAGGTATCGGGGTTCATCCTGCATGCCGTCAAACTCCCCACCCTCGTCAAAGTCCGTCATGTTGAGGACGCAGTCATACCAGTGAATGGCCTCCGTCCAGTCCTGTGTCCTGCATAGGCCCACACAAGTCAACCAAGTCACGTTAGTCATAACATGGACTAAAATCTTTAGAACAGGGGGACAAATTTGTTAAGGTAATCAAAAGATTAGGCAAGCAATATTCTATGATCATTACAATTTCAAAGCATCTACATCCTACCTGTCAGGTGGTAGGTTCAGACCGTTGTCGAAAGCCCTGGCAACTAGAATCATACTGGGTCTGTCACCAGCATCAGCTGCCTGCAGGAGGTAGGTGAAGCCCTTCTCCCTGTTTTCTTCATCATCCTGTGAACCACAAGAAGAAACATGAACCTCACAGAGGACAAACGCACGGGTTAAAATGACACAAGCTGTCAAAAATGCAACACTTCAAAGGAAACCTCTCCCAAATTCTTACTAAGAATTCAATAAACTATGATGGGCATGGTGAATCAGCTGGTTCCAACTCAGATTCAACTCTTGAACCCACTGTTGGATTGGATAAAAGTGACTGCTAACAACAACCAGTGGTGCCAAGTGCTTTTGAAGCAGAGAGAAGTTAAAGGAATAGTTCACCTCTTTATGAAAATTGGTAATTCACCCCCTTACCTGGAGTTACATATGTGGGTAAGTGCATGCGTTGCCCTAGTCTGGCAACCCCAATTTTACCTTTAGCTTAGCATAGGCGCTGGAAAGTAAAGTTGCCAAAGAATTGCTATCTGGCAACATTACATTCCAGTGCCTATGCTAAGCCACAGCTAAAAAATGGGGAAAATTGGGGATGCCATACTAGGAAAACGCAAACATTGAGACCAAAATGCTTTTACCCACATATGTAACTCCAGGTAAGATGGTGAATAACCAATTTTCATAAAGAGGTGAACTATTCCCCTAACGACTGTCATTGCAGACTCAAGGCTGATTGTGTTTAGGTGTGTGTGTGTGTGTGTGTGTGTGTGTGTGTGTGTGTGTGTGTGTAGGTGTGTGTGTGTGTGTGTGTGTGTGTGTGTGTGTGTGTGTGTGTGTGTGTGTGTGTGTGTGTGTGCGCGTGTTAAGTGTTTACCTCCATTTCAAACTCTGGGAGGATGTGGTGAGGCAGCTGGAGGTAGCACTGGCCCAAGGCCACAATGGCTTCCAGCTCCCCACACATGGCTGCCCTCTCCAGGTGATAGACAGCAGCAACCTGGTCCCATGGCTGGTCCTTCTCAACGAAACGACCCGCCTCGTGGTACCGCACCATCGCAAGATGGACCTTTTCCCAGGTGGCGTTGAGAGAGGGGACAAAGAGGTGGACCAAGGCATGAGACGAGGCATGACATAAGACAACAGATGGGGACTACAGATGAAAAGTAGTCTTTTGACACTTCTGGCATATTTACATGGCTGTATTTTTATACAAAAATGTTCATAAATATGCATGGTCCCTACCAAATAAACCAATAAATAAATAAAATAAATAAAACAAGATCATATGCTAGTTTTGCTGTGGATCCTACCCCCTTACTGAAGTACACAAGAGTTGAAACCACATGCAGTATACTACAGTAGTTTTGTATGCAACGATTGCCTAGATGTCCCCATATAGGGAAATAATGGTGGATGTGGAGGCCAAGGATAAGCACGACGTGAAGCAACTCAAACGTATAAACGATAAGAAAGTGTTAAAAGCATTAAAGAAACAAGCTGTTCCTTTTGGAAAGAAGTTAACCTGTTTAGTTGGGGTACAATTTTCGTGTTAAAGAAGATCCTCAAGGCTGCTTAAAGTCTTTAAAAGAACCTTGATATGAAACGGTGGTGAAACTTTTTTAACCAGATAAACGTCAGTGGAGTCATGTTATCAAGAAATAACAGAGTCAGAAAAGCCAGTCAGAAAACAGCAATTCATTCTACCGGGTGACAAAGCAATAGATGCCGATCACATACTGTAATTGAGGTCTTCATGTATTGCATTCACTAACAGCCATTTTGTGGCATTACCTTCCCCAATATGGATTTGCCAATCTTCCTCTCCAGCACAAGAGCGTTGAGTCTCTCCATCTCTACGGCAACACAGGAGGGCCTGTGGATGTGTGATCGAGATGTGTGGTAGAAAGACCACTTCTCTTCTGTGAGCTGTGGAAGGAAGACATAAAGTTAACAAGAGAATCAAACAAAAAACAGGGCTGTGTTACTCCGCGTTTTCTGAGCTCTTTGTTAATTTTTTTGAGGCATTTTCCTGGGCCATCTTAGCTAAGCAACTTTGTAATTAAATCTCACCCACACCCACAATAGGAAAAAATTTCCTTTGCACTGGGTGGGAACTTTGTTTCAACCCTTAAGCAATCAATTTCGGTTTGCTGACTAGTTGCTAGAAAATCTAGTTGAGCAATCCAAATCCTTCTAAACGTTCCTTTAACGTAGTACTGGAGCAAAATGCAATATTGAGCAGAGGGTAGCTAATTAGGACCATTATGGGACGGGGACATGACACAGCCCAGATGTTTCAAAAACAATATGTCTGTCCACACATTGGATTCAAGTCAAGTCAAGGATTCAAGTCAATCATTTGCAATCAGGTTAAATCGGTTTCTTGATTAGAGTGGTGCGTAGTGCTCATTAAATCATTATGCTGCTGAGAGACTTTACTTGTTATGCATGCAAGGAGGACAGGCATGATGTAGTTAGAACAGGCAGGTATGGTGCATGAGAATTCTGTGGATTTTAACTGAACAAGCAAGCCACTCCTTACTGCAAGGCAAACATTGTGCCTACTTGGACAAGAACAGGCACTTGTAAACAAAACCATTAATTTAAAAAAAAAACTGTTCATCAAAAACCCCTTACTACATGCTCACCATTTTAAGGCCTTGTACAAAAAAATTAAATGCCAAACATACTGCATCAAAACTGAAATCTGAGGCCAAAATATTCCATTCCATTCTGTGTGAATGCAAGGGCTTTACAAAGTGCTTAAAAACAGATTGAAGTCCAATGACATATAGGAATCACAAACACTAATGCAGAGAAGGTCTGGGGGAAAAAAAAAACAACAAAAAAAACAGGCCATCTATAATCACCGATTGAATCTGGGGACTGTCTGCAGCTTGGGTGAGCTTGCTGGCATTAAGCACCATTTTCTGGCAAAAAGAAGGGATGGGTGATGATGATCAGTAAAGAAAAGTAGCAGGGTTGGATTAGAGAGGGAGATGAATGAGTGTGAGAGGGAAAGGAAGAGGGATAGGAGAGGGAGGGGGAGAATCACACGCTTGATACCTAATGACCCAATCGAATTAGAGGCATGTAGTACAACAACACCAAGTCCAGAATGTAGGGAAGGGTGTCATGTACATGTAGGATGAAAGGACAACTGCATAACTGGGTTACTGATTGGTGAGTAATGATGATTCAGAGCTAAGAGGTATTTACCCGACGAACACTGTCCTCATCCGACTCAGAGTAATGCCTGAAGTAGTTGGGGCGAACCTACAGTACAGTACAGTGCAGTACATTGGGATGTTTATCAAAGCCACCATTAAAAACAAACACAGCATTGGTGAAAGCACCACCATTGAATAAATTTAGTTGATAAAGAGGTACAGGTGCTACATTCTCCAAAACTGGCCTCCAAAACTGACTTAGCAACAAGCTAAAGCTTTATTTTGTGTCACTACTGTGCCTGGTCCCACAATACACATAGTTTTGAGGTGTTATGATACTTAATTAAAATTTCTTATGATAAATTTGACTTATTATATGGTGAAACTTCAAGAGAGACTTTATTGAGTGTCTGGGGTATGAAACAAGGAAGATGATGTTTTTATTTACCCTATCAGCATGATCCGCTGGGTCCCCCTCACTCCTTCTCTCACTGGGGTAACCGCTGTCTCCACCATTTTCCGAGTCCTTAGTAAATATGAATAGAAATTATACACAAATGACAGCTTATTATATTTAGTGTCAACATTAAGTCAACAGTAATTTTCTATTAAATGTTGGTGCTATTTACCTTGTGTTCAGCCTCATTGGAGTCATGCGAAATTGACCAGCCTTGAGAGAGAAATCATACATTTTTCCATGTCAACAATAGTAACACCCATATACCACATAACTTTTGCATACTGTAAAGATATGGTTTTATTTGTGCATTTAATCATACAATGCATGTTTTTAGTATTAAAAAAAGAACTTAGCTAGCTGGTAAGTCTTTGAGGGTTAAGAGCTTCTTGTAGGGGTACAGAATATTTATTATGTTTATATATACTGTTTACATTGTATAGGTTTTGTTGTAATATTAAATATACAAAGGAAATTGGCTTGGGAGATGGACAGTGACTCGATTCTTTCTTTATTTATTAAAGAGGGCACAGTAAACGTCACGTCACCACATGGTGGCAGTGAGAAACGTAAGGAAAATGGCCGTCGCTCTCACCCAGAGGCGACCTGGTGTCGATGGAGCCCATTCCAAAAGGGGAGCAAGGCATGGAGTCTGGGTCGCTCATGTGTTCATCTGCTGACGACGTCTCGGAGAGGCGGGAGAGCAGAGGCGGCGCTCGGTTAAAGGAGCTGGTCCTGACGCGAGGGGATCCACAAATCTCCTCACAGCCTCGAAGTACAGTCTTTGCTGACTGCTGCTCATGTGTGTATGTTTGTGTGTGTGTGTGTGTGTATGTGTGTGTGTTCGTGTTTATAAGTGTGTGTGTGTGTGTGTTTGTGTTTGCGTGTGCATGTGTGTGTGTGTGTGTGTAGGGGGAAGGGGGAGGGGGGGGAACACATTTATTATTGGGCTACCATGACATTATGAGTTATACTGCAGATGACATGGAGAATTCTACTGCCAAATAGAACACTTCATAAATCACTTCCTTGGCTACAAAAGCATTTATGATGGCTGCATCCATAGCAACAGCAGCACTCTATGTTCTTTTGCTCCTCTGGCCCAACAAATATACATACTGTACACTACTGCTATTATTGAAGCACTGGTGCTTGAGCCCATGTGCTTAAGTTCTCACCAGCAGTTTGTTGGTAGAGTCCAGCTGGCTCTTCTCAGCGGGAGCCATGTCAAAGGGCGAGAGGTCCATGCTTTTGCAAATGGAATTGCATAAGTGAGAATGGAAGAATAAAGCCATACCCCGGACACCTATAATATATGTAAACACACACACATACACAAACACACACTCATGAATATATAGCAACAGATAATGTACCTTTAGTCATGACTGCATCACGACTACAAGTCATTACCGTTTACGAAAAAATGAACAGGAATGATGACTTGCGGCAAATTTTTGACATTACGCTGAATTGTTATGGACAGGAAGTTGCTCATTACCCAAGTTCCCGTCCCCAAAGTCAGTGCCTAGTGACGTGTGGATCTGGGGGTCTGTGTAGAGGTCTCCCACTCCTTGGATGTCCACCACAATCAGCTGGTGACCGGAGCGCTCAAAGGTGAAGTGGCTGAATGCCTTTAAAAAGAACCAGAAACCCCAAAGAGGAACAAGTGGTTTAAAAACAGATCTTGTGTGACCCAGTACAGAGAGCAAAACGTTCTTTCTCGAGAACAGAAGTTCTTTTTCTTCACTCCAGGTTTCTATGACAAATAACCAATTTGTTCCTGGACTAATATCATTTAATTCCATTCATTGGATTCAACTTGAATTGAACTACATGCTGGTACCCACTTGAACTGAACTGAACTGAACTGAACTGAACTGAACTGAAATCAACTAAGGTCAACTGCTTTGACCCCTGATGGTGGTCTACATACTGTGGGTGTCTTTTTTAGTGCCTGTGGAGGCACATGCTGTACCTGTGGGGTCAGGCGAATGTTCTCATCTCGCACAAAGCCTGAGTTGGAGTTGTACTTGATGTATTTGCCCTCTATGTAGTGCTCCAGGTGGAACAGCGGTTTGCCTGGTCGCTCTGTCAACTCAATCACACACATCTGCATGATATCCACCTGTAGAAGACATACACACAGGCACCCATGGGTCCATCACTGCCAAGAACAACAAAGCTACTGTACCACAGCACTGGTAGGCTCACAAGATTCTAAAAAGATAAGGCAACAAAGACGTACTTTTTTTTTAAGATGATATGCATTGGCTACAAAAACCTGACAGGAAATTCTACTGAAGAGTATGACGATACAGATTCAATTTACTGATAGTGTAACAGAACCACAAGTCATGCTTATCAAAGGAAGACCAGTTCCTTAAACTGGCAACTGTGCTAGAGGTTGTTGGCACTTATCACACACACACACACACACACACACACACACACACACACACACACACACACACACACACACACACACACACACACACACTTTAGCCCACTACAGGAGCAGTACCTGTTTGGGCGGCTTGTGACGATTATACTCCTCCCCCCATAACTTGGCCTCCATCTGAAGCCGCACATCCTCAAAGTAAACATCTCGGTCCACTGTCTCCATGTAACGCTTTGTCACGTAGTTGGAGGCTGACTTCCAGTTGCTGCTGTTAGAGAAGTTTGAGAGTTTCTTCCTGCCAAAAAGAACAGACAGAGGCCACAGTCTTTTCAAACATAATTCTGGTGTCTGTTTCGCAAAAGCATAGTTGCTAACCAGGTAGCAACTTACCTAGTTGTCAATGGGAAATTGCATTGTAACCATCAAGGTTACCAACTTAGTTACATACATACATAAGCATATACTTTGGCATCAGACTTAGAAAGTATTTCACTTTCATGACAGCTATCCAATGCCATTGCCTGAGAAAAAAAAAACCTTTGAGAGGGGTTGGTTTTAAAAACAAGCTTCTTCTCAAAAATATTTAGGAAAATGAGTTTGTTTTCAGAGGACAGTGGGGATTTGACTGATGCATATTGCTTTTACTTCAATAAACCATGGGGGGAAAAACTCCATGCCTGTCTCACAGCAGACTGAGTAAAAGGGCACAGAGAAGTCTTAGGGATGTATACATCCTATTCTTAGACCCCCTTACCCTGGAAATCAGCCATAGGACCCTGAGAGAGGGCGGTTTCGACTGGGGAGGCATGTGAAAAATGTCAACACAGGTCCAGGCCCAGGCCTGTTCAAAACATTTCTCAAGACACTGCTTTGTGTGTATAAGGCTCACGTTTGAGTCTACATTCACGCAGTTCCTTGCTTCACGGATCCCGCGTTACTTACGTTCTGTAACACTCCCTCATAGCTCCTCGGCCGAAGGGCTGTATTAAGAAAACAAAACAACTTTACTAAGCAGACACCACTAAAAGCTGCCAGCTTAACGATTAAGTAGTTCTACCTGAATTTGCTTATGGTCATACAGTACAGTATATGGGAGGATACATTTCTAAATTACCTGGGCAGACATCTTGATGAACACTGGATCCTGTGCCCATTCGCCAGTAACAGCATTGTATCTGAAAGGAAATAATAAACATGATACATGCCTCCGTCATTTTCATGAGTCAATATTTTTTTAAGAAATTGGACAGCCATGGCAACATTGTTTGAATCATAAAACTCTCTACTCCTGTACACTCCCTGTAAGAGTCAGGAGTTCATTTACACGTGATCCATAAAAACAAGTATGCAGTAATAGTATACTTCATGGCCAAAAGTGACAACCAAAGCAGAAGTGGAGAGAGAAGTTGAAAGTGACACTTCATCTACAACCAATTGACAGAAAGTCACTACTGTATATATCAAAATTAAATCTAAAAATGAACAAGAGCAAATCCTATTACTATTGATTAGGTTTCACCAGGTAATTGTAACCTACAGTATGCCTAACCCATGCCTACTGTACGTCATTGCTTTCTATGAACGGGAACGGATATTCTCAGCTCTATATTCTCTATCCACTTGTTTATATGTGTGGTAAACAACACGTCTTTGCATGTCCTCAGGCTTTAAGCCAAGACACCATGCACATCACTTCATCTCCCGTTCCCGCTTGACATATGGGATGTTAAACAACAGGCTGCTGCTATTCCCTAAAAGTCCAATATTTACGCTTTGGGGCGGGCGCATGCAGTGTGTTGCCACGTGGTCGGTTGGGGACGCTCTGTTCCATGAGTATCATTCCACATAGAGCACGTCGAGAGCGTCGTCTCAGTTCCTACGCCCGAGCCAGCCGAGGTCAGTGGCACACTGCCATTGGCTCGCGGTCAGAGGAATGCGGGGGAGTGAGGTTACGAGCCGTTTTTAAAATTAGCCCCCCTGTTTAGAGCGGAGAGAAGCCTACAGTACCATTGCCCAGCACCTCCAGGTTATGTAATACCATAGGGAGCCATATAAATCCCAATTGAAGTTGAAGTGGTAAGCCCTGGCCCAAACAGCCCAAGAGAAACCAGTGGGAGAGAGAGATGAAGGGTTAACTAGGAGAGGGGGTTAACTAGGGCTGGGGATAGGGTTAGGGGTAGGGGTAGGGGTGGGGGTCGGGGTGTTCTGGTCAAGCACAGACACACAGACCTGTATCGGATACAGGGCTCCGTCTGCACCTCCTCCAAGTGGAACTCTGCCCAGGGGTCTGGCATGGCTTTAGCTTTCTCGATCGCATTCTTCCACGCAGCCTGCACCAAAGGCATGGGGACACACAATGAGACATCTGGCCAAATGCATTCAACTTAAGTTCTCTCTCTCTCTCTATTATACACCCATTCACACACACACACACACACACACACACACACACACACACACACACACACACACACACACACACACACACACACACACAAACACTCCTTTGTGCCTTTGCTGATTGATGGTCTTTGCTTCCCTTTCCTGTGGGCGGTAGGCTGATAAAGGGTTGTGCTGAAAGTACGAGAGAAACTCTAGACAACAAGGCAGCAGAGAGGACGGAGGACACACACTGGATCAGGGGCTGAAAAAAGCTACATGCACTCAAGTGTAAGCAAGCAAGTGAATGAACTCCAGCAAGAAAGTCAGGAGGAAAATAAGGAAGCGCTGAAAGAAATTCAAATTAATTAAATTAAATTTAAAATTAATCAACACAACACACCAAAGGGATTTAAGGAGAGATCCAGATGTGATCTGCCACAGTGTGTCATTTGTGTTATTTGTTATGGCTACATCTGCCAGGCTGGAAGAGCATTACTGGTTCCCCTGATTGGACAACCACCTGTCTGTATGTGGCTGACGGATATGAATGATTAACCGGTGTAAAGGAACATGAGATAATAAACTTCGCTCATGGGTATTTGGCATTAAGTTACCCTCATGTGAACTGTTCCACGAATGAGCACTGATATGACGATGTGTCAGACACAGCATGTTTGGCTGCAGATAGGTTTTCCAGGGTAGACGTCCATCATGGCATGGCAGATATGCCAGAGGTGCTGTGTGACGGTGTATATTTAGAACTCAAGTATTTACTTTTTCGCTGGTGAGAAGGTCACTGATGCATGGCACCGCTTGGGACATGGATGTCCCACCACTGTCCCTCAAAGAGGGAGTGCCCCCCTTTCCCTTGTACAATTGCCTTACTACATGTAATTTAACCCACCCATCACAAGATTACTGCAATGATCCCATCCCCAGAGTGTGAGAATGGCTCTCTACCAATAAACACTCAAGAGTATATACTTTGACCCACTTTCAAGTGCTATAGTTGATAATTGACCAGACTGAAACTTGATTATGTCTGGCTTCCACTTTATCAGACAAAACGAAAGTTTACAACAATGGAAGCATTTATTTCTAACAGTGTTGTATTGATGTTACTTGCTAATATGAGCTTTCAATTAAGGCAGTCAAAACAAATCTAATGGCATATCTGACATGTCTGATTGAAAGTCCGAAACTGCATTGCAACTATGATAAAACGATGATAAACAATGGATTTGCCCTCCTAAAGAAAAGAAAAAGAGTGAGCACATGCTTACTAAGCAAAGGGGAAATGAAGCTAAGTGAGAGAAATTAATGGTGAATTAATAAACAGGAGGAAATTAGAGGAAGGGGTAATACCGATGCAGAGGTGAAAGGTCGTTAAAAGAACAAGGGCGTTTTGAACCTACCCGACCTTTCTCAGTTAATGACCCAAACCTGACGGCTCGTTTCTCTGGCTGTGACTGATCAGTGTTCTATAGGGGGAAATACAAAACATGGTTTCCCTTGTTTTCCAAAGACAAGACAACAAATGTGTAGGCTACCTGGTTGACCTTAGAGAAGAAAAATGTTAGAATTAGATATAGGTAGAGTAATCCAATGTGTTTACACAGAGATCATACATCACAGCACTGACGTCACTTCCTTATTCGCCTAAGAAGTCGAAGTGGAAAAAGCTCCTGATCCCTTTCATGCTTCGTGACAGAAACAAAGGGTTTGAAATCCACATATGAGAGGAGAGAAAGAGAGTCTCGATCATGCTTCTTTGCTGTTAAAGTGCAACTCTTTGCTCAGCCAGCATTACAAATGCACATGCTTTCATATGACATAACAATCATGTCAGCAATGCAAAACAATGGCGCTGAAGAAAATGAATTCATGGAGTCTCATGATGACATGTAAACATTAAAGCCCCAGGCATTGTCCTCTTCATCAAGTCAATACTACGTCAACACAGACAAAGCACTGTCAAAACCACAGTCAGACGTTCAAAGCTGCACATATATAGATACGGCCTACATATGAATTCAGATGCACAACCCCTGTGCAAAAATTGTCAACAGCAACACTACAGATCTATTTCTGTGGTCAAGCTATGACCTTTGGGTAACACTGTTACACCAGTGGTAATACTAGGCAGTTTACAATGTTAAACTTCTGCAGGAAGTACAGCCAGCAAGCAGCCTCGCTACTCTAGGTGTGAGGAAGCTTGCTGTACTTTAGAGGAATGTGCACACTGTACAAAAATCCAATGTAGTAGGATCCTATGTAGCAAGACTGAAGAGTTTGGGTGCTTCAGTCACACTTCCAGTCGTCAAAGCCAACACTGGATAAGTTAAAAAGGCATGTTATCTTACCCTGTAAGCAAATGCATTTTTGGGCAGGGAGTTGGACAGCTGTTTGTTGTGTACAAGGTTCTTCAAGTAATCGCAGATTTCTTTAGTGGGACTAATGGGGTCGTCTGTGATGGAGCAGATGTAGAAATCCTCATCTTCATCATCGCTGGCGGCGGCGGTGGTGGTGGTGGTGGGGTCACCAAATGAGACGGACCTCCGCGCATGGCCCTGGTCACCTCTTCGGGCGCTTCCCACCTCCTCCATAGTAAACATCATCAACTCTTCATCAGCCATCCTGACTGAAATGTGTTACCCAGGCCAGTGGAGAATAAACAGTCGGAGCTGAAATGCACAGGTAATCCACTCGTCAACTAGGCCTACTGCAACATAGAGGGAAATTTAATGTTGCCAGTGAGCAGGCAGGCAGCGTTTAGATAAACTCAATAACCTACTTCAGTTTGGACAGAAAGCATGTTGTTCACCTGCATTACTGCCAAACTTAAAAATGATGTTTTAACTGCCGCATACATCCAGTCACAACAACTTGCAGCTCATTCTTACTCCATGCATTAAATTGAAGCTTTTCATTTCAATCAGGCAAATATCTTTTGCCACAAATAAAACAAAACAGCACAGACCTTGTTACACAGATGAGTAAAGTTGTAAGGAAGTATTCATGCCGCGCTTATTCTTGAAGAAAAAAGCTGCTGTATAGATGTATAGATCCTCTGATCTTGATGGCAGCTGTCACTTTCCCGCGGCCGTGCTTGGTGGTGGTAGGGACCAAGTGGAACGAACGGTCCCACAGAAACGGCTTTAATGTGCAGTGATCTTGTCCTCCACGACAACGTGTGCCGTTTGCACGTACGATTGAGAACCACCCACTGCAGGCAGCTGTGCATTAACCGGGAAGAACACGCTGTACTCAAACAGCAGGTGGCAGCAGAGTCACGAGTCGGTTTTGCTATATGTCAGCCCCACGCTACATTTTGCTCGTAGGCTTACCACATTGTTATTAACAGAGTGAATTTGTATAAAGATACATGACTTGATAGCTTGCGCAGGGTACAATATTAATTTAACGTAATTTAAGTCAACAAGCATGATACCTGTGACGAAACCGCTGTGAATAAGGTAACTTAAGACATGACTTGTATGTCAAGCTTGCTGTTTATGCTAGGGTTAGTGGGCTACGTGGGCGATATCTTTCCTGGATACCGCGCACGCCACACTGGTCAGCACTCAGCTGATGTGAGCAAACTGACGGCTAGTGAACAAGAGTTTGATGGTGTTTGCAAAAAATAGTTTTGTGGGAGTTTAGTTGTATCAAATAGCTGATCTTCTCCATAGCTAGCGGTATGGTAGCGTGGCCGAGTGGTCTAAGGCGCTGGATTTAGGCTCCAGTCATTTCGATGGCGTGGGTTCGAATCCCACCGCTGCCAAAAGCTTTTGTTATATTTGAAATTGTTATCACTAAACTAAACACTACTTTCGCTTAACAACTCATTGGCCTGATAAGCATGAACCGTCATGTCTCGGAAATATAGAATGTAAACGATACTATTTGCAACAGAGCACAGAGTGCCATCTACTGGCTAGATAATGGTATTTTTTACTCAGCTGCAGTGCTAACTTTGAGAGAGATGTGTTCACATACCAAGGCTAGATTCATCATAAAATGTAAGGAATTGTTAGTTCAGTGTCCCCTGTGTATTTGACGGTGACATGGGAACAAGTAGCCTAGATAATGGTAGGCAGACACACAACGCTCTCTCTCTTGCACACCAACACTCAGTAGAACATTTTCAGCTCGTGGTAGGCTTCAGCACACAACATATAAGACCCTCTCACACATGCACACACTGTAGGCTCCATTACACACACACACACACACACACACCTCATCCAAAATAGCTACACGGTTTGGCTTCACCCAATATTCCTTTTGACACTAGTGCATGTGTGTCGCTGTTTGAATAGGTTGGGTGAAATATAAAAATAAAAAAACATTCATTCCTCTCCACTGGTGTAGTGGAGGTTGCCATGGAAACAGCAGGACACATTCAGCTAAAAAGGGTATCTCACAAAGAGAAGGAATATTGAGCTTGAGGTGGCTTTAAATAGCCTCTAAAGGAGGAGTCTACATTGTGGAAGGTCAGAGACAGGCTACATTGTAAACGATTGCTTGAGATCAAGACAGGTGTAGGGAGGTAGTCTATGTCTGACCCACAGTAGCTTTACCTGGAGCATTATGTGGTAGGCTGAGCAACAGGGACTGGAAAACATGTACCACACATCATACATCAGTTCCATGGTCATTTCTATAGTTAAGAAAAAGAACACTCCGCACACGACCCATGCAAGTCTTCACCAGGTGTATCCTCACAGGTATCCTACACCTAAGGAAGACCTACAGTACACAGGTTGAAACCTTGTGTAGCCTAACAAAGTGGGAGCAACAGTATGCGGAGCGCTTCTCTTTTTCTTTGATGGTGTATTCCATTTGCTTCAGAACCTGATTTATTGGATGTGTGCACACACACCCCCCCATCATTACCACACATTTTCCATAGTTCACATTTCACAATAATAACACCTCCATACTGTGACAAATTCAAAGACGGAAAACAAAACACCAGTCAGTTTTGGCGTGTAACAGTTTATAATGGCTCTTAGTAATTGCCCCAAGTAGTTCAACTCCATCACAGTGCTTCCTCAAATTGATACAGTCCATTACTTGGGCAGCAAAATGACCAAACAGACTAACACATTTAATGAAGCAAATAGAATAAGAAAACAAATAGATCCATGAAATACCCTGATGCAGTGCATTTACAGGAAAAGAAAACTCTAAGCTCAACTGAATAGTTAACATAAGAAATATACCTTGAATACTCTTTCTTCCTTTACAGTTGCTCTCCACTGATTGGTCAGATTGTGAGGGCTGCCCACCGAGGAGACTATTTTGCCACTTTCTTGAATCTGCGGCCAGCCCCACACACATATGACCAGCAGTCCTGACTGGCTTGTTTTTAAATATTTATACACATTCCCTTTGGAAAAGAAAGAAAGGAAAGACTTCTGAACTACTTCTCCCTTAATCTTAACAAGCTGTCCCCTAAGAAAGAACACACATTGATGTTTATGCACCTCTCTGTCCACCCCAGGTTAAACTTTTAGTAAGCTCCCACTCCTTACATTACGTCTCTGGAGAGCTGAATGCTTAAAGTTCAACTGTAAGCCTTTTGCAGAGTAAAACAGCGCTGAAACACAATTCCAGAGAACTGAAATGTTAAATAATAATGGTGACCATAGAAATTGAATGTGAATAAGGATATACTGTAGATGAATTACACTGGAGCTTATTGATGGTTTGTGCTGTTGTGAACAGCGAGCCTGATATTTATGGCGTGGTGGTGGTGGTGGTCTTCTGTTTGAGCAGGCTCTTTTGTGTTCCTTGGAGTGAGCCATCATCTTCCATAGTGCATTACAAGAGGGAAAACTCCAGAAACACAAGTGTCTCATATCCCTGTTCTCATTTCAGCATTTTGAGGAAATGCTTAGAAACCCACACACTGGTTTGAGTCTTTTTTCTTCTCTTTTTCTTTTCAATTAGGCAACAACAGAGGGCATGAGTCTATCAGCCAGGTAGGCACACCTTTCCTGCAAAAAGTAGTCCCACTATTGTGAAGAAAATAGACAAGACAAAGAGTACATATGAGGAGCCAACAACTGTGTTATTGGGCAACTTGTAAGGCTGTCCTCCGACTTCATTGATATAAAATCCAATGGGGAATATGAGAGCAGCCATGCAAAACAGGACCACTGGAAGAGAAAAAAAAAGACAAACAGAATTTTAAGTTCATTCATTTCCTCACTTGAGATTGCTTGCCCTAAGTCACAGGTGGTAGAATTAAACAAATTTACTGCTGTGTAAAATCAACGAGCGCAGTTACATGTAGGGACTATTCTGGTTTGAAATGTGACGATGGTAACATTTGCTTTGCGCACGAGTCATGTAAACTCCTCTTTTCTGGCCAACATCAAACAATTTGGCCCTATTCCGATATCCAGCAAAAATTCGCTACGTGCACAAACTGCTGAGTGTACGCTCGTTCATATCCGGTAGAACCACCTAGGTGTTCTTGAGCCTGCCATTATAGTTAATGCAGTTAGTGTTTACACAGACCCCGTTAGCGCCACACCAAACAGTGTACGCGTACAGTACACACTAATTGCATTCACTACAGTGGCAGGACAAAACACCTGGCTCTATCGGATATGACCAAGCGTACACTTAAAGGGGTGCTCTGGAGTGATTTCAGGCATAGCCCTGTTGAAAGAGCTTACTAAATGCACTAGTTAGCGAGTGGAACAAAATAATTTTTAACAGTATAGACCGAACGTGAATGCAGAGGCAAACAAGCACTTTACACTGAATCAATGGAAACTCGAAACCGTAAGTAAGATATGAGGTTCCGGTGACTCAATGTAAAGTGCTTGTACGCCATTGCGTTCGCATTCGGTCTATGCTGTTCCAAATTCTTTCGTTCCATGCGCTATCTAGTGCTATTGGAAGCCTCGTGCAACAGGGCTATGCTTAAACTTACTCCAGAGCTACACTTTGAGCATTTCATGCACGTAGTCCATCGCCACTATTCCCTTTCAAACCGTAATATAGTCCCTGAATATAAATGTGCTCATTGATTGCCTGAGAACGAAGGCCTGAGAACCTTTAGCCTGATTACAGGCTCAATGACAGCCCTTAGGAGGCCGTTTTAAATGCCATCTCAGATATGCAGATGACTCATGAATACATGAATTCAGTGCGTCCAAAAGAGCGGTGATGCTGAGAAGCTCTTCATGAGATGAGAGGCCAGAGAGGAAGCAATCCTGCAACACACTGAAGTGATTTCCTGGCCTCTACTGCAATGATTGCATAAGTTAAGTCCCTGGCTAAAGTTCAGCATTATGCCAAGAAATCTATAAATTTTTAGTATATTTCTTGCAGAATGCATCAATTGTAAGCTACGTTTCTTAGTAATTTGTAGAATTAATGCAATTTTGTAATTCATACAATGTGCAAATCACAACTGAAGATTGTTTGTAGGGCAGAGGCTAGCTTGTACAAAACAATGTTTGTTGCAAACTTCACACTCAATAGTAAATTCTAATGTTCTTGTCTTGAAGTTTTTGCACTCCCCAAAGACTGGTCAATAAATACACAAATTGAAACATCATTTTACTACTTTCAGTATATGTTTGATCCTAATCTTACACCATGCGGCTACTCTTTCACCATGTCAGGGAGATACAAGTCAGTGGCACAGCCAGGGGTTAAAGTACGGAGGAACGTGGGGGAACGCAGTACCGGCACCTCAGATAAATGATGAGTCCATTCTCACCCCATTCTCCTTCTAAACATTTTTCTTTGCTTGTGCCAACAAAAAAATTGAGAGTTCCCTCTCCTGCCAAATCCCACTTTAACCACTGAACATAGCCACACAGCAACACATTGGCTACTTGGTGTTTGCAACTCACTTCCTGTGAAGGCAATCCAGCGGGCGTATCTAGTGGCCTCCCGTCTCCAGTGAGAGAGCACTAGCAGACCACAGGTGACGGTGAGGGAGATGATGCCCATGATGATGAAGAAGAGCGTGGTGACCCACTCAGGGGGGAGGCTGGGTGGGATGCAGGTACGGTCTCGTCCGTGAATCGTCTGGCATTGCTGGACAAGGCCAACAGTCAGCGCACCTGGAGGACAAAGGTACAAATCCAGGAGAGAATATTGAGAGACAATGGATATCGGAACAAGCTATCAACATTTTGCGAAAACCTCCAGCCACCTGATGGGATTTCTCAAAACTTTTTTATCCAGGTGTGTTACTTTTCCCACCCCCCCAAAGTGTAAAAGTATAAATTCATGTATATGTATACAAACAGGCATAGAGGGAAACCTTATATCAGTTGTCTAATATCCTCTAAATCTGTCAAAACTTCTAATAATTGTACTGGAATAATTGATATGCTTGTTGCAAAAACATGACAGCTAAATGCTAACAAATGCCTTGCACTGTGACAACCATTAATGTGCGCAACTGATTACCGTACAAGTGTCAGTACAGTAGTCCATTACACAGTACTCCACAAGCCTTTCTACAGATCAGAAAGGTTACAGTGTGAAATGAGCAAAGATAATAAAAACACAAAGAGCACCCCTCTAATTATCATGTAGTGCCTGGGTTGATGGCTGCAATGTGGCAACTTAGTCACGCTCAGCTACAGACATCCATGTCATTGCAAAACCACTCCATTGCAGACATAAACACTACAGGCATACCGTATAATGACGATGTTATGCAATTCAAGATTGTGTTGTATAATCCCAAAAGCATTTTGCATTCCCTGCCTTTAGATACAGGACACATTTTTTGCCTGTTAGGAAAACTATGCTCATCATGTTCTCAGCTAATTAAGAAAATTTCCTTACATCAGGAGTCATCATAACCCAACACATCCCTAGTGTATGGCAGAGTTAAATGTTTTTCGACAAGCAGCACATTCAAAAGCTAATAGCCTCCCCAGTGAGCTCACTCTTCCTGTCCCAGGGATGGTGTGAGCGTCACAGTGGCACTCTCTTGGCGACTGCCTAAGTGCACGTGGAAGTGAGTGCCCGCAGATGTACTGTAGCTAAGGAGAGAGCCCTGGAGGCACTGATCAAATGTGGTATGTGTGAGACAGGCAGCGCAGCGTGCCAGTCGGAAAGACAGTAAGTGAAAAAGGAAGATCTTCTGGGGGTCTCCCGATGAGACATCACTACAGCACCAAGGGAGTGAGTGAAAGGCCACTTTGAAATCATATTTACTCAGCCAAATGAGATCAGTCTAATTGCAACAATTCATTCGAAGCACAATTTAGGAGCTTATCCATGTACCATTTACAGCTAATTCATGATGGAGGAGGCAATGCAGACTGCGGTCTTTGATGACAAGGCCAAAAATACAACATAAAAAGAAGAGTTGCAGTCACAGTGGGGGGAAATAACTTTTTTCTGTACTGCAAGTCCATACATGTGGAACAACCAATGAGTAAAGTTATGTGCGCTAGGAAATGCAATGATGCATTCAACAATTATGCCCCCCACTATAAACTTTATCTTTAACATTTTGTTCACATTTACACAAGTTGCAACTTGGTAAGGGCTACTCTTGAACAGAAATCTGTAAGAAGATGGCAGAATGTTCGTCTTCTGACAACAGAGTTTAAAGAAAATTTTCCATTTGTGTGCAATTACCATAAATGTGATATACATCAACAAATGAATGTTGAGAATGTTGAGCCCTTATATAATCATCCATGAGTTAACATACACAGGAAATCCTGGTCCACCCTAAACATTCTTTACAATCACAAAGCCTAGATAGCTCGTCTTCCAAACTGACCTTACAAGACCTTGTCTTGTTGTGAGGGAGGATTTACCTACTTATTTCTGTATTATTATTAAAAAAAAAAAAATACATTCTATTGTCAAACAACTACAACAGAGCTAAAGCACAGCTACAGGCCAAATCCTTATGCCCATGCCCAAGCAAGGGAACAGGCCTGCGTGGTTGATCTCTGGCACTTTTTGGTAAATCATTAAAAAAAGTGTCTGAAGATGCAGAGCAGTTGTACTTTAAAGACATGTGTGTTTGATTCCAGGAGATTGTCTCTGGAGTTGTTAGTGAGGACAACACAATGGCTCAATCACAGCCTGTGAACTATTAGCACCTCTCTAGTTAAGGTCGGCCTCCTGCTGCTTTTAGACTTCACATCAGAATACCTGCCTAATAACTGCCAGGCACGCCATCATCTGTTAGGAGCCCACCACAGACCACTAAACAAAATCCTTCCACCTGGCAAACTGCTGAACAACGACATACCTGTGTCTGCACCACCAGGGTGCCAGAGTTAATAGGTGTGTGTGTGGAAAAACAGCAGAGACACTTTTAAGAAGTTCAAAAAGGGCTAGCGCAAACAAATTCATGTAGGTCTGCTGACCTCTCACAAACTCTCTCTGGCCAATAAATACTTGTTTCATAGTGTGTTTTTTATTACAGAACTCACATTAAATGGGCCTACTCTACCATCAAAGTGTGAATAATGAGACTAAACTATTCTTTCCTAAACAATTCTCCCAGAGTAAAGGACTTAAAAGAACACCATGAACATCTAAATTTCCCAAACAAATTCACCACATCAGGTGGGAGAGTAACTCGAGAGGGATCTTCAGTAGAATACCTCAGGTCTCAAGATCAACATCACATTTCAACCAATCAGTTGTTAGGCTACAGGATGGTGGTGAACATGGTCTGGTTTTAACTTTTAACTTCACAGGAGAATATAGCTCCTCTGTGGGTCCAGTCATAAGTCATTTAATGCTTATTTTTAGATATCCTAAAACAAACTATGAATGTTGACGTGAAAAGATTTTTTTCAAGGACAAATAGGCCGAGCTAAATCAAGCAACTCCCGTAAGCTAACGTTAGTACATATGACTATCCTTTAAAATACTTCAGGACAAGTTTGTTGTGTAAAACAAACGACCCACTGTAATAGAACAGCTGTCAAACAAGTAACGTTATATGCCGCTCATCGTCTCGTTACCTTTAGGCAGCACTTAGGGGTTACATTGTATCAAATTCGTTGAACTGACAAACTTCTACTGCAACCCAAAGTAAAGTCCTAACGTTAACTTATTACAAACGGGATAAACCGAGGACACTAACAAGTCAATGAGATCTAACAACGTTATTCTCACCCTCTGCTTCTCCAGTGTTGATCCAGTCGGGATTCGCAATACTAGCGATGGCAAAAATATCGGCTGCAAGGAAGAGGCATCCTGAGATAATGGTTAATTTATCCATTTCTCATTGCGTCCACGCCTCTGTGAATTAAAACCGTGTGCGGCGAAAGGTTGCAAAGAACCGATCCTTTCGAACAGGCCTAGTCCTTTTTATCTGATTTTTAGCACAGTCGGGGATTATAGTTCTCCATCACTGGCCCCATGGTGGGAAGCAAAACAATGGCATAATCATTTGACGAGGTAAAGAGCACATCGGGTTGCTGTTTCCTTCGACCCTACAAACAAAACTTGGTCCTAAACAGTGAGCATAATGTTTGTTCCTCTTGAGCAATACAGACGGAGACGTTCATCGAGGATAGCAGCCCACCGCACACTGAAAGTCCGCCGAATGTCGAATCTCTCGCAGGAGCTCTTGAGCAGCTGGTTATCCATTTCCTGTGCCCCTTGTTCCCCCATCACAACTCACGCATACAAGGTCCTCGTCGTTTAAAGGACACATGTGATATTACTCGCCATCTAGCCTTGACGGAATAGATACTACGTTAATGGAAAGCAAAAAGAGACAGGAAGTAGATATATTTCTTTGGAAACTTCACCACTACTGCTCTATCTTGCTGTATCGATGTGCAACACACACTCCTCATTGCAAGACATCAGCTGCAAGCTTCGCGTTTCTCAGACCTCCCCACAAAAACACACAAAAATGACCCCTGTTCTCGCGAGAGATTGGGGTCCTGTTGACTGCTAGTTGACCAATCAGTTTCGCTCTCTCATGTGGGGGGCGATGTTATGATGACGTACTGACTAAAATTGACAGATGTTCAGTTTATGGAATTACTAAAAATGTCACGAACAAGGATCAGTTCGATTAAATGACACATGTAAAGTGAGTGTACGCATCAAGTGCATGCCAAGTTTCATCCGGCATTAGAAAGTGATGACTTTTTCAATACTCTGTGCCTCCAAAACGATTTTATTGTTATCCTAGTTAAAAAGGTGGGAAAAACTCAAACCTCCTTAGGTAGAGATTTTATTCATTTACATCAGCTATACATTTCAAAAGACCAAAGATCTTTCTGCTCTCCACTTCTGTGTCCACATTAGAAAAATAATACAACCATGAGATTGTTGACAGGAATACAGTTATTTTGTTTCGACAGTACAGTTCTGTTTGAACAATGTGGCTGTGAGATTGAAAGCAAAACTTGCTTCTTTTTACATGGACTGAAAGACAGTTTGCCATTCAGTTTATAAATATAAGGGAATACAGGTAGAAGTTTAAATTTCATCTACAAAGGGGGTGTTTGCCAAGTGTCCACTGGAGGCCATTGATTTCTTGCCGGCAACAAACTTTTTCGCAGCCTAGACAGAAAAAGAAATACACCACCATTAACAATCCAACCATGTGCACCACATGTGATATGCTATGCAAACAGGATACACACACACACACACACACACACCAAACATTTTAGCAATATTCCCACAAAAGTCCACGCACATATTCCAAACTATACTTACACTGACAACATCATTTGATGACACTGCATCGATCTTCTGTGACATGGCCTCAGGGGTGTGATAGGTACCCTCGCCCAGAGCCTGTGTGCCGATGGCCTCCAGCAGACCCTCGGAGGTCTCCAGTGACATCAGATACTGAGCCTTCAGCTGGTTCCTGCACACATGCAAACAATAGCCCCGTTTACATGGACACTTTGATTATTTATCCCAATATTCCATTTCAGTGGGCATTTATGAATGCATCTCCTTGGATATTGTTCTATAGAATGCACATGGAATCTTTTTAATCAGATTAAAAGTGTCCATGTAAACCCGCTGAATGTTCCGCTGCTTTAGACTATAAACATGGACACCCAACATGACATTACACTGGTCGCTCATTGCAACTATAGGTGGTGTAAAGAGTATAGATTTAAGATTATCTCTTTTTTTATTACATCTCTTACATCTTTACTTGTGTGGGATATTGTATAAAAATACTGGATTTTGACTCCTAAACATTATATCAAAACATAACAGCATATATTAAAGAAAGGGAAATGTGTGTGATTTTAACATTTTTCAATTTAAAGTGTAGCTCTGGAGTCATTTTAAGCATGGCCCTGTTACACGAGCCTTCTAACAGCACTAGACAGTGCATGGAAATACAGAATTTGGAACAGCATAGACCGAACGCGAACGCAATGGCGAACAAGCAACTCTGTCTGAAAACAAATTTTTCTTTCTTTTCTTTCTTTTTTTTTTTTGGAGAATATGACTCATGCAAAACCTTGGGGTCAAGCCCTTGAAAGAGTTGCACCAAATATTCTATAATGTACATAAACATCAAACAATATAGGGGGGTTGGAGGAATGTCACCGCTGTTCATGGATAGAGGCTGGAGATCAGTAGAAATGTATATCTAATGAAATGTATACCTCAGCATGCGCATCACCTCTACTCATAACTTTTATAAACGGCAATCAGGGTTTAAACGGGTTTATTCGTTTGTTTGAAAGTGTAGACAATGCTAATGCCTAAGCGACTCACTTGGCACGCGTAACATCTTCAGCAGTCACGCCTCCTTGAGCCACAGCCTTGACCTGAGCCAACGCCGCCTTGATCACCTGCAGACAGAAGAAACAACCAGAATGCTCACTAATAAGGCAAGCCTTCATAGAACACAAAACAACAAATTGCACGTTTGTGCCTTTTAAATATTTTAATATTTCCTCAAATCAATCATCAAATCCATTATCCGATATGTAATATACTCTCCATGTCATTAGCGAAGCATTAGAATGCATTCAAACCAATAGAGCTGAAATAGGCTGTATTTCTGCATGTGCTCATTCAAAGGAAAAAATTACATGGGTAACAGTTTTTTCAGTTAGCTTATAGGAAGCTGGGAGTCTTTGTCATATACTCACATCACCAGAGTCGGCTGCCTGGGAAATGGTGAAGACTCCAAAGAGGCCAGAGTCAGAGTAGCTTGCATTGAAGGCAGAAACCTGGAGGGAAGCGGCAGGAAAATGTGCTCAGTCATTGTGAAACACATCAAGTACGGGTGGATAAAAACATCTCGCGATTTAACCCTGATGCTGAAACGATGGAACATCCATGAGTGTCATACATAACCCAAAGAACTCTACAGAAGTCACAGTTTGGACGACAGATTTGAAACCATGTGATGCATTCCATTCTTGACTCAAATAAATTCATATTTCATACGGTCTTGACCAGACTATTTTCCATCAAAGATCTTTCATACTGCCCGCTCCCCTTGAATCCTCTCTTGTCTCTATGGTAATAAGCGTTCTATGGTAATTATGGTAACACTTATTACTTCATAAACCAGTAAACGGTTAGGTTTGAGCTCATAACTCACTCCTAATCTTAGCAGACTCAGTCGGAAAGCTTGGCCTGCTCAATCTGGTTCTAATTGTGGCAAGGCAGAATGGTCCGGAGGCTTGTCCCCAACTTTACCCAACTCTCATCACTGAGGCCCAAAAGGGACATCAGCGGTGTAAGACATGAGTAGAACATCATGGGCTTTGATCAAAGTGAGGGGCCGTACGCTGCCTTATATATACCTAAGTAAAGGCTTTTGAACAGCAATATAAAAAGCTATTTGCCACACTACTATCCGCAAGATCATAAGCATATTGACCACAATTACACGCAGGGAATATTGTGATATCAAACAATAGTAACTATTGTTACTATTATTATCATCATCATCATCATCATTTTATTAGTATTTGTTTATTGTTGTTATCTTTGAATGCACTTTGGATCAACTATGTTGTATGAAATGTGCTTTATAAATAAATGTGACTTGACTTGACTTATATTGGCAATATTCGGTTTGATCCTACACACAATTATGTTCTCATGATTGCTGTAGTACATGCACAAGGATTGATGCTCATTGGGTCACAATGCACTTTGTCTAAAATTAGGGCCTCATTTCCTTCAGGATAAATAAAGCACTCTTATCTTATCTTGAAGGTTTTGATGCATATTTGATGCATATTTTCAGTTATTTCAGGTCTGCAACATCTAAGTCAAATGTCAACATATGGATTGGCGCCATACAGGCATGGACTGGCCGTAGGGCATACAGGGCAATGCCCGGTGGGCCGACGGCCATTTTTGGGCCGGGGCTTTCAATAACTTACTCGTTTTATATTGAATAAAATCATGGTGGGCCGCCATTGGCCAATAATGCCTGGGCCATTTTTTGGTCCCAGCCCGGCCCTGGCGCCATACAGTTTATAGATACAATGACAAAAGAGACACAGGCAATAAGATTAATGGTGATTATTTCAAAGCTAACAACAGTGTATACTGCCCCTACTGTGTGTATGGACACATAACTGGAAGAGTTTTCTCCACAGTTCTACACTGGCTCACTAATAGGCAGATGAGATGAGAAGATGAGATGTCGCAACAAGATGAGAGAAAACTGAAGATGACATCAGAAAATTCACTCACATCAAAAGGGTGAGAGGTGGCCTTGGCAACCCCCTGGGTGAGCTTGCTGGAGACGTTGGCGCCCCTCTTGACATGTGGCCCTGCGCCCAGCACGTGCTGGAGGACGCTGAACGCCAACGATTCGGCCGAACCGGCCGTTGCTCCCTCACTCACTACGGCTGCGTGCACCAGACTGCTGGAGGCCTGATCCCTCAACTCGCCTGAAAAGGTCAAACACATGCCACAAGTATGCCATAAGACTTTATAACACCTCTTCTTCTATTTGTTCATATTTATTTTTATACATAATATATTTCAACACTGCAAGCATAGTCATTGGAGTCAGTAGACAAAGCATTTCACTGCACATTGTACACTGTATAATGGTATGTGACAAACAAAATTTGAATTTGAATCAATCACAGTTGATGTCAATTGACATGATGTTAAAATACAGGGCATAAATTATCAGATTTTTTTTTTTTTTTTTGTAGAGTGAATGTCAGGGGTCTGACCTCCACGGTACTGAGCCTTAGCACCAGCTGTTCCCATTCCACTGCGGATGTTCAAGAACTGTTCTCCGACCTGCTTCAGAACGGTATGGTCCACTCCTGCAATTTAAAACAGGCGCACATACTGTATCACAGATGTTGTCGTCACTAAGATTGTTTACAAAAAAACTGAAACAAAATCGTTTGTAGAGAAAATCAGTTTAGTATCACTTACATAAAGAAAAACAACACAGTTACTTACCCAGTCCAACCAGAGCCATCCTGGAACTTGTGAAGTTGTTCTCAACAAATGCATGCATCTAGATAACAAAACAGAAGAGCAATCAATTGATTCATTGACTATATGCCCTAAAAAAAGAACTTATTGGGATCAGCAGGGATGTGAGTGGCCAAGGGCAAAAAAGCAGGAAAATATACAGCCCATAGCAAAAAAGTGTCCCAAATTACCATACTTCACCCTACTGACCCATTACCTATAGATGTAGGCCTAAATACAAAATACAGTTTGATCTGCCTTCCCCTCTGTTTAATTAATCTGCATGATTTACCAGGGTCATATATTTAGGTCTGAAAATCAGGAAATTCTGATTTTTCAGGAAGAATCACAGCTATGGATAAGTTTAGATCTTTACCTGGTCACCTGTAACCTGGCCCACTCGGTGATCAGGACAGTACAGGGAGTTGGTCAGGGCGTTTTTGTAGGCAGCAGCATGAAGACTCTCAATCACACCTACAAACAAAACAAAAAGAGAGAAAACATGAACACCTTTTCACCCATGCCACTTGAAAACAACAATAACAAAAAAAAAACAGACATAAAACTTGGGAGTAAACAAACCTATCTGTGAGGTCTGGGCAGCAAGAGCCTTGTCCAACTTGACCCGTGGAGTGAGGTCAGACACCTCCCATGGGCGAAACTCTGGGGCAGTGGTCACATTGATCAGATACTCCATGACTGTGTCACTGCAGATCAGAGGGAGGAGCCACATCAAGGACGAGAAGTGCATTATGAACCATACTGACAGGCAAGAGACAGGTAATAACAGCAGGGATGTGATTGGCCAAGGGCAAAAAAGCAGGAAAATATACAGCCAATAGCGAGAATCAGCAAAATCGCAAAAAAGTGTCCCAAATTACCATACTCCACCCTACTGACCCATTACATGTAGATATAGGTAATGGAAATACAAAATACACTTTAATAACCTGCCTTCCCCTCTGTTTAATTAATCTGCTTCATTTACGAGGGTCATATTTTTAGGTCTGAAAATCAGGAAATCCTGATTTTTCAGGAAGAATCACATCTATGAACAGAGATGTCAGCCACAAGTCAATCCAGGTTCTTCTCATCAATCGTTCTAAAATGGTGGAATACCGTTCCCAAGACTATAAGATCAACAGGCACTCTCTCAATTTTCAAGAAACTCTTGAAGACCCAGCTCTTCCAGGAGTACCTCTTGTCCTAGTTTCTTCAACCACCTGGAATGTACTGATCATGCACTTACAAAAATCATACTCTTGCACCTCCCAACTCTTGCATTTGCTCTCCACTTAGCAAATTGCACTCCCAGTAGGTACAGTATTTACTTGTATTGTGTTGTAGCTTAATTGTTATTCCTCTTTTTGTAAGTGGCTTTGGATAAAAGCGTCTGCTAAATGCATAAATATAAATGTAAATGTCACAAGAACTTTGCTTACATGTCATCTCTCAAGCAGTCCACGGTGTAGATCATATTCTCTCTGGATGATGTCACACTAGAGGAAAATTCCAGACAAATCAGAACATCAGAAAGTTTGCGGCAGACACACAGAATATACAGACGCCTAAATCTTTCACATCTTGCAGTTGCATCATTATGACTGTTTTCATTGCCATGTCATGGTCCTAAAGCAACTTCCACTAATACATCATGTAAGACCATATTTTAACTGCAAGCAAGGTGAGTGTGCATTAGTGAAAAAATCAGGTAGATTACTTCGGTTTGAACTGGAATGTTATAACTGAAAGTGTAGAGCTATTCAACACAAACTTGCATTACACAATACAGAGCTACATTTTGAGAAAAAAATTTTAAATCACCCTAGTTCTATTTTCTTGCTGTCGCTCACGTTGCTCTGTGGTTTAACAGCTTATTTAAAGGAACTCTCCAGAGATAATCAACATGTAGCCCTATTGTTTTATAGTGCAAGGCGCTATTGATAACCACCTCAATCACTGAATTTCATGCAACGCAGACTGAGATAGTGAAACGGTAGCTAACAGTAACAGAATGGGGCATTTCAAAACGAAAGCAAACCGATTAGGTTTCGGTTTTGAGATGCCTCATTCAGTTAGTGTTAGGTGACTTTTCGCAAACTCAGTCTACAATGCACGAAATTCGATCATTGAGGTGGCTTTCAATAGCGCTTAGCAGTATAAAACAGCAGGGATACGTGTTGATTCACTTTGGATAATTCACCAAACACAATCAGTGTGGGCTGAGAGAATTGAATGCTATGCAACAGTCTGATACCTGCATGCAGTTAGGAAATGCTACAAGTTTGGAATTCAACCTTTGTGATGGCAATAAATGAGGTGCTTTTACATCATCAAGAAAAAAATAATAAGAAAAAGAATACAAGTCAGACTAACCCCAGGCTGCCACCCACGGCCTCAACCCCACGGGTGATCCTGAAGGCAGAAGCACCCTTGGTGGTCTGAAAAGCAGAACACACACAAACATCAGGGAACAGCAATGACACTTACGACAGAATGGCTAACCATTCTTTAGTTTTCACATTTGACACTAGCTACACAAACTTTACCAGGTTAGCTGACAGGCGGAGCAAGTGGGTGACTCCAAGGTTGTCAGGGGTTTCATATCGACTGCCAGCCTTGACAAGCACACCAATCTTGGAAGAGGGGGAATAGTTTTCCAAGGAGGCAATTACCAAACCACTGGGCAATTTGGTGACCTTATGAAAAAAAAACAGAAGCAACCTTTAAGGTAGTGGACAAGATCACAACAGCTCAGAAAAGTTCAGCTTGGTTTCAATCTCCTGAAAAGCATGAGCAAATTGCAGACATGTTTTTTCTTGTGATTTTTTTTTTTACTCCCTTTAAGCATTACAGCAGCTGCTTAGGAAACCTACTAGAGGCTTAAGCACCTTTAGTGTTATGCTATGCCTAAGCTCACGCAAAAAGCATTTATTTCCAGAAGTCATGTGTACTTAAAAGTTACATACTGTATACAAAATAACACACATTAACACTGTGCATACTATACATTTAGCAGTAGCATTAATGACTAGTTGTACATATGTGCTTCCAAAAAAGCAAAGCCAGTCCATCCAGACTTCCCCTTGCTCCCCACCCACACATACATGGACATCCTGGAAAGAGCGGCTGGCACGCGGGGAAATCTTAAGGCCAGCCAAGGGCTCACTCAGAGACTGCTTGCCTCCGCTTGCCGCGTAACAGCGCCTCTGTGAAGAGAAAGAAAAGTCAACATCCCACTGACCTGGGCCTCCTGCGGTCGAAACTTTACCGGCTCCGCCGCAAAGTCCACCTTACGGGCAGCCTGGGCTGCGTAAAGCCTCCTCTGTGAATCAGAAAAGGGAGATGTGGTGACCGGTAGTCAAGCCGCCCCTCTGGAGGAGAGAGAGCAGCGTGTGTGTGTGTGTGTGTGTGTGTGTGTGTGTGTGTGCGATAGGGAGCAGAGAATGGGAGAGACGTCCTTGTCTGACCCCAATGCTCCATCGTTATAAATTCATCACATGTGAGCACAGATAGGATGGTTGTGGTCCTTGGGAAATATGTTTGTTTAATATAAAGCAGTGACTCAGTGTTGAGTGGAGTGAAGATGGGCTGCCTTCACTGACAGTAGTCATGGGACGAACTACAAAATGAAAAGGTTCAGCTTTAAGGGTGAGAATGGTCCAGACACTGCCGAAAATGGAAGTCTGGCTGCATTTGATGAGAGGTCGACAGCGCATGTAATGATGGATCATGAATCCCATTAAGCCTATATGATGTTTAAGGATATAAGGTTGTGTTGCGGTAGGTAGGTACAGTATATTATAAAATAAAAGACTTAAAAATAAAAGACCGCACTGCCAAAGACTATTACCACTAAATTGACTATTCATTAGGGACAAACCCAGACAAACACCAGGTCTGTAAATTATACTTATGAAGCTATTAAAAAAACATACTAGCCTTTAAAAAAAACCCTTCTATTTAATCTACAAGGTTAGCATTTGCGGTCTACCCCATCATCCGAAGAAGTTTCACTAACAAAACAGCAGCAGGAATCAAATTTCCAAACAAACCTGAAGTTACCTCCTCTACCATACTTCCAGTCCAGTTACGAGATCAACATAACGTTAGCCTGCCATAAATCCAACTTTCATGCACGCATCTATAATGTGCCGGATGCATGTTTCTAAAAATCTATCGTTATTCAAACATGAGCATACCAACATCTGCCTGTGCAGCGCTAAGGTTAGGCTAAGTTAGCTTTAGGTGTCAAGACAATCAGACAGTGTCCTTAGATGACCGATCATCTCGTGTCTTTTCCATTATCGTTAGACCACTCATGTTATCACATATCTCACCGGTTGGTGTATTTTGGATTACACTCAACATACCCTTAGAGAAGTTATCAAAAGTTACATTAACGGTGCTGTTAACACTGGGCGTCAGCTGCTGATAATGACGTTTAGCTCGTGTTACCTAATCTATCATCTATCACATACCTAGACATGTCACTTAACAGTCTTACTCTTAAACTACACAGGGCCATTTTACAATTATGGCTTCAAATTGTCAGCTACACTTAAGAGCAATGCAAACTCGCCGCACTTAAAGCATTCTAGTGACACAAAGCTTTAGAGCCGATATGATGTATGATGCAGTGATGCTGTGAGTGGCTTAACGTTGGTTACTTTGGCTAACGTTAGCTTAACCAGCCAGGCCAAGCTGTCACGTATCTTCCGACATCATATGAAGGAGAAAACCTGTTAATACAAGACAAACCCTGCCTATATACGCCCAACCAACAACAAAATATGTTATATCACTTGGAAAACAGCAGAAATTATTTGATTTCTCACCGATAAGTGACTAATTCCCCGCAACCCCTTCATGCTCACTCTCCTTCAGACCGGACGGGAACGCAATATGGCTGACCTACTGATGTCCTACCCAGACTTCCTAGCGCGCAATTTCTTCATCTGTTAAAATATCCAGGATGGAAAGCTCCACACTGCCTCTTGTGTACTGGAATCAAACGTAAACATTGGACAATTTTCAGTAGTATTTATGAGTAGTACAGGCAATTAAAACTATAATGATAAACTTCTTAAAGTTGATTTGTGATTACTAAGATTAACTTGACGATTAAGTTATTTTAAGAAAGAACTTTTTTGTCACGCATGTTCGTGGTGATACTTCCGGTCGGAAGGTCCATTTTTCGAGCCTGCGCGCACGCCGGTGCAGACACACGTGTTGGAGTTGAAGTAGAAGCAGTACGTTTGTAACGTTCTGTGTTTTCTGAAGTTTTACAAAAGGCTCTGCAGCGTTTGAGATACATCGACCTTTTGCTCTTTTATTAATAGACGTCCTCCGTGAAGCATTCGCCGAGAGGACAGCACCAGGATCAAATAAACCAGCATTTAACGTTAAAGTTAAAATCATGGTGAGTCTATGAGCAGACACACGCATGTTAGCATCAGTCAACTCTTTCAGCCAGCATAAATTTTGATAGAAAACACATAGTTAACCAGACACAAAGCTAAGCCTTTTAAGGTACAGAAACCGTACTTGTTGCCAGTTTGTGTATTATTGTGATTGGTAATTTGGAGTCCGGCTGCGTTACACATGCTATCTTGCTAATTCAGCTAACGTTACTAGGTTAGCTTGGTTTGTTTGGTTAACGCTTTCTCCAATGAATTCTTATTTTATTTACGGTGCTCTGGCACGTAAGAATCACTGAAATGGTACAACGTGTTACATGCTGTTGATCCGGTTGAATATGACTTTGGTCTTCAATTTTGTTTTCTTTGTTGCAGACTGAGGCAGAAGTGAACCCAAAAGCCTACCCGTTGGCTGACGCCACGCTGAGCAAAACCATTCTGGACCTTGTACAACAAGCTTCCAACTACAAACAACTGCGAAAAGGAGCTAATGAAGGTGAGCTTTAAGTGGTTACTTTTAAGTGCCGCTTTGAACCTATTTTGTGTAGTCCATGATCTGGACTAGAGATGGGCAATCTAAGGACCCAGGGCCACATGTTGCTCATTGGGCTGTTTGATCCAGCCCACTGAGCCATGCCAAAATAGAACAATTTCTCATGTACCCAGGGTGAATTAGATTTTAGGTCTAATTTGTCCAATACAAATGCCCCTTTTAACCCTGCCTATTTACATGTCCTCTTAAGAAAGTGGGGCTCCTGGTTTGAAACTTGACTGTTAACACCCAGTCTGTAGGTCAATATCTAAAATCCAATGTGGCCCAGCAGTGAAAATAATTGTCCATCCCTGATCTGGTCATTTGTCACCATGTGTTGCTGAATATGGCCAGTAGAACCTTAAAATTTTCACTTTGACTAACTCGGGTGTCTTAACATTATATTGGGATTTTGTTTTCAGTTGACCATTGGTTAAGATTTTGCACTAAAATATTGTATCTATTTTCTCCTCTAGCCACTAAAACATTGAACCGTGGAATCTCGGAATTCATTGTGATGGCAGCTGATGCAGAACCACTGGAGATCATTCTTCATTTACCACTCCTCTGTGAGGACAAAAATGTCCCCTATGTTTTTGTGCGGTCCAAGCAAGCCCTTGGACGAGCGTGCGGTGTCTCCAGACCAGTCATAGCCACATCGGTGACCATCAAGGAGGGTTCTCAACTGAAGCCTCAGATCCAGTCTGTCCAAATGGCTATTGAAAGACTTTTGGTGTAGCCTAATCCCTTTGTTGTCTTTGAAGCTTGGCAAATGTTGCCATTGCTAACATCAATTTTTTTACATTACTTTCAGTGAATTATGGCTGTACATAGATGGGCATTTTTTTTTTTTTTTTTTTTTTGCATTTCCATTTTCAGAACATTGTGTAAGATGTGTACACATTAAGCTAAATAAAGTTTACTGTGTGTGATTTCTCAACTTGTGGAAGCTGAGGAATGTAGATCCGTTGGTATTTCACTTAATAAAATTCTTCTGGTATACCTCTTGTCTATGAACCCCTTGCTTGCTTTTGACTTACTATTGATTAAATTCCTAAACATGCAAATGGAACAAATGCCTTAGCCATTAACTGGATGACTTGAGTGATTTCTAGCTGAGCTCCTAGATCCGTCTCTCCAACTCCATTTATGTGATAATGTCGCCACCTGCTGCTTTAACGCCCTTTGGTATTGAAAGAGAGTAGACTACAGAAGCCCTTATTTCTAGGCCTTACTCCTTCTGGTATTACTTCTGCTTCCTCTTAACATTTCTCATGCATTCCCTGTGACATAATTCAAAGTAGGTCCGTTGCGGATCGGCCGCTCCATTTAGATCAGATTTTTAAATAGAGTTATGCACAGACATGGGCCGTATATTTCACTTTCGTGGGTGGTACTGACCTCCTTAAAAAGTTAATGATTGCCTTCGACACTGACCTTTTTTCGGCAGGGTAAAGTACCCTTAGTAAAACTCTTTAGGACCACCTTAAACTCGGGGCATCGCAACTAACGAGAGACTTGGACACAGGAAGCTATCGGGGAAAAGAATTGTTGATGATGGCCGGCCTGCCAGTGTTGATCGGTAAAGATGATGTTACACGACTCCTCCATATCAAAGACTTGCTTCCAAAACTTGAGGTGGTTCTTGGAAAGTTTTCCAAACATAATATCTCGGAGGTGATTCAGCCTGTCCGGAATGTTGTACCTTTAACGAAACACAATGGGTATGACTCTCGTCTTAAAGTTTTACATGCACAAAGTAGCAAAGTAGGCCTACTACACATGTATTACTTGCTCATGCTATTGCATTGTTTTGGTGCACAACAGATTCCTGGGTTTAATGCCCGCATACATAGTTCATGAAGATATTTTATGCACAAAAATGGTGGCGTTCTACAACCGAGAACAAGGCTCAACTTTACCCTCTACGCAGGCCACCGTGCTGCTATTCGATCCTGAACGTGGATGTGTCTTATCGGTGAGTGGGATGCATGGTCTAAACAGAAACAACTGTGGAAGAAAGTTACCACTCATAATCTCAAGCGTAGCCTACGGAATTATAAATGTATGTTTTGTATAGAGGTTAACAATGCTGTGCAATTTAAATATCTCTTGAAGTAGACCTATTTTCACGGCTCACTTTAGATGTATTTAAAATGCTACATGCAGTAATGTCAGCTGTAACTTAACTGTATAAGTGTAACCTAACAACAGTAGCCTACTGTCCTCGTTGCAGGTCATGGATGGGGAGGTCATCACTGATAAGAGGACAGCCGCAGCATCAGCCATTTCTGCAAAAGTAATTATTTCTTAGCTTGAAGTTATCCACTTAAAACATCTAGATCAGTTGGGTCATGTTATGAAAAAGAAAAAAAAAAACTATTTATGGCTTTTGTGTTTCTTGGGTCTACTGCCTAGCTACTCACACTGTAAGTTTGATTAAAAAAAAAAGCCTTAATTGTTAAAACAGCCAATTTACACAGTCAGACACTGTTCAACTGCTGTGTGCTTAAACCACTAGAATTACTTATGTACAGTATGTGGGTGGGGTCCCACAACATTGGCAGCCACTTACTGTATGCAGCTGAGGGCAATGAGAATGGATAATTGCGAAAATAAAGAGAGACAAGTTGGCAGCCACTTTGCAGCTGAGAACAATGAAAAATGATTAATTGACTAATTAGGGGTGGCCTGTCATAGGCTACAGGGGAAATCTTCAATGTGTTGGCTGCAGGTGTCAAGTTACCTGGTGCATGCCCCATGAGAAACAGCCTGTTGTGAACATTAGAGTTTAAAAAAAAAAAAGTTATGCTAAAAAAGGCATAACATGACCCCTTTAAGGCAGCAAAGGGAGGTCTAATCTGCTATTTCTCTTATGTCATAGTTTCTCATGCCCACTCAGTCAGAGGTACTGTGTATCTTGGGATCTGGCCACCAAGCTGTCAGCCACTACGAAGTCTTTACAGAAATATTTGCTTTTAAACAGGTAGGCTACAGTTTGTTCTTTATCTTACCAATACAGTAACAGTATACTATGAAGAAGAAATGGTCAAGCAAATAAGGTCATTGCAGTGTTTAATGAAGATAAAAAAGTTGTAGAGACCCTCTTCAGTGTTTTAAAGTTCTAAAGGTATCACTATGACAGATCTAAGAAAATCTAAAATCGGAAAATACTTCTATCTGCTTGTAGTAATTTTTTTATCCATTCAGAATAGCTAATATTTTCAATTTTTCAATTCATTTTGACAACAAAAATCATCCATGAAGATTAGATGTAGCAATCATGTCATCTCTCCTTTCCAAACCACAAAAAAGGCTGACCCCTAACTAACCCCTATGTTCCCCTGCGCAGGTACGGGTGTGGAGTCGAAGAAAGGAGAGTGCAGAGCGTTTTGCCAATGCAGTCCAGGGTCCCGTGACAGTCTGTGCCTCTGCTAGAGAGGCCGTGGAGGGAGCCGATGTCATAATCACAGTCACCGGTGCCAGCCAGCCGGTCCTGTTTGGGGACTGGGTCAAGCCCGGTGCCCACGTTGCTGGTAAGGCCCCGTGGGAACGTCTGTAAGCTTGAACAAATCCCCACACAGTGAATGTTCTCTCTTAAAAAAAAAAAAGCATCTTTATTGAAAAGCATGCATGGCTAAAGGCGCCCAGGTCTGCTGAAAATCAGTCCGTGAAAGATTTCAGCACACCAAAGCCATCATCAAAGATAATCATCACCCTAGACTGTGCTAAGCGTGTTTGTTTGGTCTTTCTCCCTGTGTGTGTGTGTGTGTGTGTTTGAAATGGAGCCAGCTGTTGGAGCGTGCAGCCCAGGCTGGAGAGAGCTGGATGATGTGCTGATGAAGCAGGCGGTAGTTTATGTGGACAGCAGAGAGGGGGCACTGAAGGAATCCGGAGACGTCATCCTATCTGGGGTGAAGTTTTTTTTTTTTTTTTTTTTGTAGTTGTTTTTAGAGGTTTTTTAAGAGACTCATGAAGGCCCTGATTGCATTGTTACTTCATATTTTGTATTATATGCTATTACAACCCATTGTGAAATAACACCACATTATGTACAGTACAGTAGCAACCTGACTAAATGTAACACATTTACATTCATTAGTAATTGCCGCTTTTTCTAATATATTGCAAGAACACAACATGTAATAGATTTCTACGCATTTTGTGATAATAGTGTATTACAAAAAGTGGAAATTATATTGCATATTGTGGTTAAGTAGTTATTAGAAATTGTGTAGATTATTGCATAATGGAGTGAAAACTTGTTGCATTTTATCAGGTTACTACATAATGCATGATCACATGATGGGTTGTAACATATGTGTTTGAGATTAAGGTCTTTTGTCATTAAAGAAGCTTTGGACGTACAATGATAATGTAACCAAATTGACAAGTGGTAATCCATGTGCTTAAAGGTTACTCAAGCTGTGTTTTGTGGCTTCAAGCTTCAGCTCATATTAATTGACGTCTTTTGGAAACAGGAAGCAAGGCGATATTTGGGATGTATTTGTTGTTTTTATTGTCTTGTGTATGGGAAGAACATCTGCATATTTATCTCCTGATGTCACTCTGTAAACACTGTGTTTCTTTCTCCACAGGCCCAAGTCTATGCTGAGATTGGGGAGGTCATCAATGGAACAGCGGCAGCGCAGCGTGAGAAGACTACAGTGTACAAGTCTCTTGGTAAACTCCTTTCCTCGCAGCCCACAAACTGCCAAAAACTATTTATACAGTTTGCATGAGGGGCAGGTGAGGGGCAATCACAGCTGACTCAAAACAGATTGATAGTAATAACCCCTAACAGTGCACTTTAGGTTGCGTGGGAGTCTTGATATTTGCTGCTTGGGGTAAAAAAAAAGGCCCCAACAGGGAGTCTATTTTTAGCATCATCATCATCCCAGCTGCTGAGACCCAAACTTGTGTCTCATACTCACACTAAAATAGACTTCTCAGAATTTTCCTCAAACTAGTCTTGTTCGTAACTGTTCACCACCGCCTCTTATGCATGTAGGACAATTTTTTTTTATGATTAAATAATAATATTACTACCATTTAAAATTACAATATTTGCCTTTTATAAAGTGACATGTGCCACTTGGCCAACTGACCTGAAACCTTGGTCACAAAGTACACCACTGCTAATTAAATCACCTAAGTCTAATCTAATTACCTGTGTGTTGTAGGGATGGGGATTCAGGACGCCGTGTCTGCCAAGTTGGTGTATGACCAGTGGAAGAGTGAGATGAACGCACAGAAAAAATCACCTCTATAGCCTTATTTATACAATCCTTAATTCTGCCTTCATGGTTTTCACTAATTTTGTTATTAGTCATCCATCCAATCACGCTTTCCTATTAGTCTATTTGAATGGTTGGATATACGTAATCTGTGCATTTGCTTTGTCAACAGATCCAGACATTAACTCATGAAAACAGTATAGCTCATGATACTCACACAAATGAATTGCAGACTGTAGCCGTCTTCTTTCCTTCCTAGCTGTTTGAAGCATCTCTCAGCAATATAGCTGTAACTGTTACAAACTAATCCAAAGATATCAACAATACGGTACTTATAAACAGTGGTTAAAGTGGGATTTGGAAGGAGGGGAACTCTCATATCTTGAGTTGGCACAAACAAAGAAAAATGTATAGAAGAAGAATAGGATGATATTGTTCATTTATCTAAGGTGCGTATTGCGTTCCCCACTTTAACCCCTGCTTATAAATCATGCATATTTTTCCAGATAGTGTTAACGTAATTGCATTGTTTTTAAGAGACAACTGGTTGATCATTTTGAGCTCAGAAAAAGTGATCGTGATCCTCATTTACCTTGAAAAAGATGGAAATAAAACAGACTTTACATGGACTTTAGATGCATTTATTTGTATTTGAAAAATAAAACAAGACAAATGTGTAATGATGTACTCAAAATGAAACCCAAATATATGACTGAAAACATGTGGTGGTGGCCTTACACCGTTTCAAGTTCAAGAGTGGCGGGTCTGTCTGAAACTGAAATTCATTGTATTCAGCAACTTGGTTTATGTCACTGGCCTTGTGGGAAAAAAGCCATCACGAACCAACCACAAAGGCCCACCAAATTTGATCTTTTTTTTACTTTTTCAGACTTCAGAAACAAGATACAGTAGTGGTTAGAGTATTTATTGACTCAGCTTTCTATATGGGACCATTTAAAGCTATACTTTTAAAGGGAACAAGACAACATGGTCAGTTACAATTTCTATGTCAGAGGTATTGGTTAATACATTGTTCGTAGCTTCAATAGAAATACAGTAATAGCTTTGTTAAAGGAAGATGGACCAAATTTACATCATGATATCTGCAGGACACAGCATTATGAAACATACTTGGAGCTGCATGATAAATTTTCATTTTACTGGTGGTGGGGGGGTGGGAACAACGCAGGTACAGACCTGGACACAAATTTGAGTATCTTCCCACTGAGAATACATGAAATCTCCACTGGTCAGTACTAAAACATACACCATGATAACGCAGAATCCTCCATCTCGCCTAATCCGCCACAAGGACCCCACAGAACTAAAACTGGATACTTGGTTGCTCGTCACATACCCCAGTACATCCTTAGATCCAAAAAATCAAGACAAAACAGTTGTAACCGGTTCTGTGTGAAATACTGTGTACCCTCTCCTTACGCATGTTAGAGGTAAGCTACACTAGAGGTCTAGAGGCAGGGTAGCTAAAGCATAGGGATGGCTGAGCAAATATTTGCAACATTTCTGCTGACATGGCTGATATAGCAGTGACAACTACACAGTATATATATATCATCTAAGAGATCATTTGATTCACAATATATAGCATTTCAAGGTGAACTGTCTAAAATGATCATCAGTCTAGCACATTTTTTCAGCTACAACTTTTAAAAGTAATGAATAACTACACTTAATTCTCTCTTCTCAAGTGTGAAACCGTTCTTTTTTTCCCCTCCTTTTCAAAATGGTAAATGATTCATAATCTATAGGTGTAAACCCTTAAAAATAATAAAATAATAATAAAAGGACTTAGTGTATGCAGATTTCAAGCGAAATCCATCATCTGCAGTTTGAATTTTGGCAAAACCTCCATTGCTTCTCAGTTGCAGACTGTAAACAAAACATACAGGCTCTCAGGGGAGAGAGAGAAGAAAAAAAGGAGTATTTATGTTACCTTTTGCATCAAAGTTAAAAACAAAAGAAAGAACATCATTAGAAGGCAGCAGGAATTTCTTAGTGTACGGGAAAATAAGTGGCTGGAGGCGTCCCTCCTCCCCACCCTTCTCCAAGAGCCGACAATTAATGCTAGGGTCTTAGGAATAAAAGTCGATTGAATATAAGTAGTACTAATTACAATACGAGAGAGAGAATGACATTTCAGTATGCATATGGTGCGTCTTCTCTCGTCTTCCCGAGACATCTCTGCACAAACTCCTTTCCTCCCTTCCCCTCACCTTTACCTTTCTCTCCTCCTCCTCCTCCTCCCTGTCACCTGCCACCATTCCCCCTCCCTCCCCCCCTCCCCCTTGCGCCATCCCAGGTGAGCTCAGATTGCAGCCGGTTTGTTGTGTGTGCATGTCGGGATTTAGAGTAGCGAGCACTTCCTCTTCCTCTTCTTGACGGGTGGCGGGCAGAGTACTGCCCGGATGGCTTCGTCGAACACAGTCTTAAGGCCACGCTGGGTCAGGGCTGAGCACTCCAGGTACTTCACAGCACCTGTGGAGAGGGGAGGAGCCAAGTTGAGTCATGAGACCACACAGTACAACATCGACAGCTCCTGTCCATCTAACACCACACACAAACACACACACACACACACACACACACACACACACACACACACACAAACACAAACACACACACACACTTTTTTAGGCAGTCCTGATTCTGTATATGGGAGATAAAGTGAAGTTGTATGGGTAAGCTACAATACATCTCTGATGTCTTGTTTAATCTGTGATCCAAATACAATGTAGGTTGCTTTCGAGAAAAAGTGTCTTTAAAAATTATGACCACAAACTCTCACAAAATCACAAAGCACCACTTACCCTACTTTAAATGCACAGCAAGCTGTGCTGAGGTAGAACTAGTTTTAGTGAGTGACCATACAGTACATGGGTCATCTCGGACAGGGTTTCTCAAACTGTTTTGGGCAGGGGAACCCTCATGGAGACGAAATTTTTTAGAGAACCCCTCTTGATCGCAAAAAAAATATTGCTAATTTTCTTTCAGATGCAACAGTTTTAAATAGGCATGCAATTGCATGTGGCAAAAATATGACAGTATCTTGTAGTATTTCTATCTCTACAAGACAAGGTTTTTTTTTTACCAAACTTTTTCACAGACCCCCTGGCAATCTGCCGTGAACCCCTTGGGGTCCCTGGACCCCAGTTTAAGAATGACTAATGATCTAGGATAATTTTAGCCACTTACCAATTTCTTTGGCCATAGCGAGGCCTTGTGGGTAGGTGATGGGAGTAAGCTTCTTCTCCTTCAGCTTCTCAATAGTGTCCTTGTCATCCCTCAAATCCAGCTTGGTGCCCACCAGGATGATTGGAGTGTTTGGGCAGTGATGTCTTACCTCTGGGTACCACTGCAAAGTAATGCCAAACATGCCCACACAATTCATTGTTAGGTCTCTCTTTACAGTAATAAGAATAATAGCCACTCAAGTCTTTAAAAAAAAAAATCTATTTTTTCTATTCTCTTCCCCCCCACATCCTAAGCCAGAAATTCCCCATGCAGTAGCATTGCTGAGCACAAACCACCTGCACAAAGATGTTTATCTGTGAGGGAAACTGGAGAACACAGACTTCCTCCTGGACTGCTGCCAAATGAACTCTGTCTCTCCAGCTTTTTAATCACTTGGCACACATAAACCAGGGATCCAGACAGCCCCACCCCCCCTCTCATTCAGTGACTACGTCATCCCACGACATCTTGACTACTTCACCGATTCAAATATCTAATAGCTCAGCTTAAAATCGGAGAGAGATAAAGATCTTCCCTGAACAACTTTAATCTCTACCCGTAATTTTAAACAGGCAGTAATGATAAATGGGTGAAGTCAAACCAGTCTATTGTAGATGTGATGATTATTATCATCATCTATCAGACTATGCTATATCACTTACCTTAGCACGGACGTTTTCAAAGGAGGCAGGACTCACGAGCGAGAAGCAGATCAAGAACACATCCTGAGTAGGGAAAACAAACAAATGAATAAATTTGACCACAAAGTGCTTAAATAAACAAACAGACTCGATGGAGGAAATGCTGGATAAGTCCCAAGGGACTTACACTAATGTGTGCTAGTTAACTCTAGTCCGGATACTTCCATGCAAATTGTAGATGCATAGTCCCTAATTGTGTTGCATAATCCATTGTATTTGCAGTCAATGTTTAATGAGTCATGAATGGGGCGGGCGAGTATTTGGGAACAATGTTGCAGTGGACACTGAGCCAGTCTCACTCACTTCTACGCTACTGGTCAGACACACAGAGGGGAGTCTGTGGCACTGACTCAAAGGGCAAACAAGGCGGCCTTTCACTTCCTCAACTCTAAATAAGCACGGTCGACATTATCATGGTCAATGGACACCGCGCAGCACTCTCCGGACCATAAAAGATGCATGAATACATTGCCAATCTCTGAACAGCCATTGCCTCCAATTGGGGGGGGGGGGGGAGTAGACAATTTGTCTATCTAAAATGTGCGCATCAACAGTAAACAGAGTGTGGACATATGAGCATAACTTGCAAAAAACAAACAAAAAAACAAAACAACTTTTTAAGAAATAGACCAAGTGTTAAAAGGAGAACTTGAGAATGAACCATTGCCTCACCGTTTGGGGATAGGAGAGGGGACGCAGTCTGTCATAGTCCTCCTGTCCAGCTGTATCCCAAAGGCCCAAGTTTACTGGCTTTCCATCGACCATTACATTGGCTGAATAGTTGTCGAACCTATGGAGTATTGCATTGGATTATTCTTATTGTTCCAAATGAGACCAAAGGCTGACGGTATGGGGCTATTTTTGCACATGGGCAAGATTCTACTACTGATAATATACTCACACAGTGGGAATGTATTCCCCGGGGAAGGCATTGGTGGTGTAGCTGATTAGAAGACATGTTTTACCCACCGCACTAACATGAAAGAGAAGACATAGACGTTAGCATAAACAAGGTTAAACAGTGACAAAGCAATCCCCCCCTTTTTATATATAGCTTGACCCTCTTTGGGCTAGCCAACAGATGCTTTCACAATCACCCCAGACAACTTCCTCATAGACAAAGCAGAAAAGCATTAGTCCTTAAATAATCAGGCAACTTGCATCAGAAATAGAAACTGTGGTCACATGGATCAGAAAACACAATTTTGAGAATTCCTTCAAAGAGCCGATGGAGGAGCCTGAAATTCAAGAAATGCTTCAGCCTAAAATTTCCTAACAAAGGTCTACAAATAATGAACAATGGGACAAACAGCTGGATAACAAAAAAGGCAGTCATCATGCACACAAGTGGGAAGTAACACCTTTAACCACTTTGACCTACTTGAGCCATTTCCAGACTATAATCAGTGACTGACTCAATGTGGCCTTGCCCATGCCTTCCCTTAAGACTTGTGTCTTGTGGGTAGCACTGTGTTTCAATGTAAGGCCGTCTAATCATTAGTCAATAAGGAAACATGGTGCCAGTTTTAGAAGATAATGGATTTTTTTATATGAAACAAAAGAAATGTGTTCAAAATGTGATGACAGTGTGATTTCCCAATGTGTTGCATATTTTTGAAAGGGGTTTTAAATAAATTCATGAATCGTAAACTGATAATAAAAAGCCAACTAAATAAACCGCCGTTTCGCGTACATTTTAGTTGTTTCATACACAAAACTGTACGTCATCCAAAACAATATCTGTACAAGGCTAGATGGACCAATGAGATTCATAAGGAGGTGTTTATGATAAACAAATGTGGCCACAAAAACGACGTAATTATTTAACAGTTTCTTTTCCAAGGTCCCACCCAACGACAGAAAACCACCCTGGAATAGACCAAGGTTTTAACATAAAGCCCATTTAGCGCAGGCTGCGCCCAAAACATGACATGGCTAATGTTATCATTTTGAAACCGTTACCAAATTACAAACAGGATATTTGGAACACAATTTATAAATACGGATAAACTGGTGGCCAGGGTTAGCGTCAAATTAAACAATGGAAATGTTATGGCTTGTTATCAGAAAGAAGAAACGTGTAAGGCTGCATAAAAGAAACATAACGTTATCGTTAACCTAATGTTGGCTTACGTGCACATTAACGTTACATCCCATTAGACCCAGCTGTATAAAGGTAAATTGCTGGCTAACACGCCTCGCTTCAGATCACACATAATTGTATGACCTACAAAACATGTTTTAAATAAATATTGTACTCTGACAAACACACTCTTTTAATTCTAAGGAATAAGATGTCGCTGACGAAAACCAACAGCAATGGCATTAAAAGGAATGCGGAACATACCGACATAAGTTACCATCTGCTTCAATGAGTTAAGTTGGCAATCGTTAGCAAAGACTCAACAAAGTCTGTCGGTAGCTACTACAACACAGTTGGCTAACATTGGATAGCGAGTAAGCTATGCTAACTGAGCTTGAATTGAAAGACTGCGGCAACACATTATCATTTACGTTTGAAAAAAATAAGACCGCTGTACATTTACAGTCATTATCACATACAAGCGAAGAATTTAAACAAGGAAAAAAACTTACCCGTCTCCCACGACTACACACTTTATGGCCTGCATCTGTGCGCTGCGTTCTTTTGACGCTTCTATGAGTTAGCCAACTAGCTAGCAAGCCAGCTAATGTAGCCTCTTTGAGCTAAGTAGTAAAACCACCCTTTGTTGATTTAACTTGTTTTCCAGAAAAGAAAAACAAGGATCGCCGTAATTATATAGGGATCCAGCCACAGGACGAATATCAACGGGAAATTTCCCAAACCTATTACTCTTAAACCAACTTGATCAGAGGAATTCTGAAGTTGTTAAACAAACAGCCACCACCCAAAAAATCTCTGGTCCTGAGCTAGGAAAAACGCCCTCGAACTCAGACAACGGAAACTGTCGTTCCCAATTCCAGGCGAGTCATTTCCGGTTGCTCCCCCTGGTTCTCCACAGGATAGTTAAGGAAATTTCCAAACGTTGTGAATTACTGCCCTCTGTTGGTCAATGGCGATCAACACCCGCATATCATGGATGGGTTCTCAAATGCTTGGCTACATATGGCTCATTTAAACCGGTCCATTATGATGTTCACTGATGAGCTCCTCATAAGATCAGTTAAACATGCAGTGCAAAACCTTTCATATAAACTTAGCCTATTTGTATTGGAAAAGCATTGGTGTAGGATAATAGCCTACATAGGCCTAACCCAAAAATGATTATTTGTGTTGACCACTAGAGGACAATATTCTTAAAGAAATGTGTGTGTTAGCACCATGTTGACAGCCATGACCAGTTTGTGTAAAGAAATATTGGAAATATTGTTTTCAGTTATAGTTGGCCTATATCTTTGTCCTTTAAATGACTTGTAGGCCTAAAGAAAACAAGCTGATGTAGCATATTAAGTCACGCTTTTCTGTGATCTCATCTCACCACAGTAAAAGAATTATGAGGAGATCTCTCAACTGCTGACACCGTAAATCCATGTCCCCTCCAATTACACAGAAGTTGTATGAAACTGAATCTAGCCCCCCCACACCCCCTCCAACACTTAACACCCCCTCCTCAATCTCTGCCCTTCTGTGACTAAAGATAATTAATCATTGTTGCTATGGTAACTGCCACCCGCCACTGCAACCCCACACCCCCTTGCCATGCCCTGAACTGTAAATAGAGGATTAAATGAAGGAGGATTTTGGTAGGAAAACACTTTAATGGGATAAACAGTATTAAGTTAGGGGACACAAACAGAGAGAATAAAGATAAGCACACTTCGTTATCCACGCAGAAAAACGGAGGGGTCAAGCCCAGCTTGGGAACCAGAACTAAGGGATTAGCTAGATGTGTGAAACCATCATATACAGTAGGCCTAGTGTGACTTTATTCTAATATTTTTGGTTCTTTATAGTAGTTGGCTGCACATGCTTTTGGACATTCAATTCAGTTACCCTATTGAAATGAGTAGGACTATGTTTTTTGTTTAGTTTTTTTTTTCTTTTTTCTTCTTCTTTTCTTTTTTGTCTTTCAGCTTCTTCTTTTTTGCCTAAATTGTGGCATTATAAGACAATAGCAAGTGCAGTTTTGAGAGTTAAGTTCCCATAGGAACATAGGCCATTGACAAAACTCTTCCACCCTCTCCTGTCTTGGGCCCTCCGCTCCAGTTGTTGCCACGTAGCAAGTGCAGCATAGACTACAAATCAGACATATCAGTGGATAAAACGACTTGGCCTTGTGGTAGCCAACAGAGCAAATCTCTGCTACTGGTTCCTTATCACTCACGTCCATTTGTTTAACAGATAGGCCTCGGTGGTAAGAGTATGTGTGCGTACATCTTCTTTTGTGTGTGTGTGTGTGTGTGTGTGTGTGTGTGTGTGTGTGTGTGTGTGTGTGTGACAGTGGGAGGGCTGTTCTGTACGTGTGCAAATGTTCACCAAAAGGAAATAGCTGCTTCTAGTGTGTGTCCCTGTAGCAGGATGTAGTCTGTCAGACCAGCGTAAGCGCTGGAGGTCAGAGCTTTCCCATCTCCCCCCCCCACCTCCACCTCCATCCCTCCTACAGTACATGTTGGTGGTGAGGCAAACCTGTGTTGGTCACGATACACATTCAGCAGAGCAGGAAGCCATTTTCAGTACTTTATGTTTCTGGGCTCATCTCCTTTCCCGTTAGGTGCAGGCCTACTTGGCGTTGGCACGGCTCACTCTTACGTCATGTGAGATCAATATGTGCGGCTTGGGGGGAAATAGGAGCCATTCATCTCTGAAATGACACCAGAGATAACATAGGTCATCTGGGAGGCTTGAGATGGGCCTCTGAGATAATGAAACAGGATCTGGCCACTTATCACCCACATCTCCTTTGCCATGCTAGTACAGCTACTGTATTTAGAAGCAAACTTAAAGCTATCAGAGAGGTTTCTGTTATCATAACACACTGGTTTCTAAGAAGCAAATTTATCATTCATTTCTGTTTTTCCTTTTCTTGCTAATGAGCCAATTTTCGCCTTTCCTTTCCCAGTCAATAGTCAAAGGCCTTTGGCAAAAATCGATACAAATGTGTAAAAATGTATTGAGTTTTTTTTAATGTCTTCGACTGCCTCTCCTGTCATATTGCTTATTGATGCAGGTTTATTTGACATAATCACAGTCTCCAACTCTCCAGCCGTGGTGTGTTGCAACTATAGAGAGGGATATTAGAAGTGAACTGGTATTAGGCCTGCCTGGAAAACATATCCTGATCAGACCAGTTTGCACTATGTTTCATGTGCAGTAGAAGGTAACCAATAAAAAATAGAGTTTTACACCATGGAGACGAGCTTGACAACCAAACAACAGAACAAAAATTAAAAAGAAAAAAAAAATCAGAGGAATTTTGATCTACGTTCATTAATACCATCACTAATACCATCTCAGAGAAGTGTAAGATGGTGGCAGGCATCTAGACCAAGCTCACTCTAAGATTGCAAAGAGCCAGACTAGCATTAAGTCATAGGAGCCAGAATTGACAGCCTCTGGACAAAATGTGATGCAAAGGTTCACTCATTTACTCAGCTCATTTGTGTCAGGGTCATACCCCGCTGAAAGGAAGGAGGATGTGCCACATATTCTCATTTCCTCCTGTTCCAGTCCTCCGCCTTGTGGAACTGGTTCACCCTGCACCCACAGGAAGGTGGGACACTTTGGACAAGTACAAAGTATGTACTTACTGCATACTATGTACTGTATGCTTGATTGCAAAGAGGAAGGGGAGTAGGGACATACAGTATAGGTGTGGTTTTACTCAGCATCCGTCATCATTACACTATACTGCAAACTAATATGCTGTTATCTGTGTGTATCCTATTTACTGCTGAATAGTTCTCTATTTGATTTCTAGTGTGAAGAGTTTGTTTCCAAAATGCGATAAAAAACATTTTAATTCATTTTCAGAAATCATCTTTTTACTTTGTTTTTTTTTTATATATATATCAGTGGATCTTTACTTGGGTTACTTTAACTTGTTTTATTTTTACATAATAAAATCAGCATAACTGACGTTTAGTCTATAATTAGCCTGAAATAAACAATTAAAAAACATGATTTATAGCATTTTGGAACCAAACTTTTCTATTATTCCCTATAGGTAATTTATGGTCAAATTTGAAAGAAGAGGAGTATGATTCATGCTACATCAGTTATGACTGTCAAATTCCCACTACATATCCAGAGGAGGCCACAGAATATTGAAGCACTTGTTTAGAGTGGAAACACATACTGAATTTGAATGTCAGGTAACTACTTGCTTCTCACAACGTAGAACACTTACACACAGCCATTTTGGAAATATCTGACTATCCATGAAATGGTCAAAAACATACTGATCGCTTGTCTTACAAACTATACTGTACATCTGAAAAAAAAAAGCAGTTGTATAATTCTTGCAACTCAAGAGTCCATTTTCGGTGGAAGTCAGAAACTTTTGACAAATTTTAGTGGAAAAATTATCAGTGGAACAGGACAGCATAATGTGCAAAAGGAATGTATTCTGAATAACACAAGGAGACAGGTGTGTGTGTAACTGATGTGGACTTTCAGATTCAGTATTTGAATGTGTTTACAGGGCCGTCGCAACAAGGCAGGCAAACCAGGCAATTGCCTGGGGCCCCAGGCTGAAAGGGGCCCCCAAGATTGACTGTTTAATCATTTTAGTAGTTTAGTAGTGGTGGTTTTTCAACAAAAATGACTAAACTGGAGTTAGACAACTGTACAATACAAATAATTATATTGATGGTGTTTGAAAATTATAACAATGTGGTTCATGTAAGTATTTACGGGGAGTGAGGGGCCCCCACGTCCTGTTTGCTTGGGGCCCCCTAAGTATCTTGAAACGGGCCTGTGTGTTTATGTCCCTGTGCTACGTGGCCTTTGCAGAGGTCTGACAGTTCTAACTTTATGAGAGGCTATGACAGGCCAAGCCACACATAACCATGCGCCAGCCCTCACACAACTTAGACAAGGAAGCGTGCTCAACACCTCGCGTTAGTGTGACTGGGTGTTTAAACTTTCAGGACATAATCCAAAACGTGGAACAAGATTAAATATCTAAAGCAAGCACTCAACAGTTCCCATCTCCCATCTCATAAATGCTATGTAGACATCATGAAATTACCCTTGTATCTCTCAACAATATATACCCTTCTAAGTAAGCTTCTCTTTGCCCCTGACACTGAGAAAATAATACAGACTGCTCTGCACTATCAATTCATCTCGATCTTAGAGCTGTCAATGTACATGTATGTCCTCCCTTGACATACATTGACAGACAATAGCTGAAGATGTTTTGTTTGAAAGGAGGGCAATGGAGGCAGACAGCATCTTGACACATGGTCACACAGGCTTGGCACAAAGAGAACCTGCCCCTCCACAGACGTTGCAGCGAGGGTGAGGCTGGATATGAAAGGGTTCACGGGGTGGGGGGTTGGGCTGGGAGAAGCCGGGGCCTCCAGTGCCCAGGAAGACAGGCAGATGACTATTTGCATACGCAACGTCTGTCTGTGCAGCCCCAGACCACTGTGTGTTAACTCGGTCAAACCCCCACGCCTGATGCCTCACTGTGACAGGCATATGTTGCCCCAGGGAAGGTGTGTGTGTGTGTGTGTGTGTGTGTGTGTGTGTGGTGGGGGTTACTCTGCCTCCAGTGAATGTGTAAGTGCAGCCAAGCAGACGGACTTTTGCCTGCCCGTCCCTCCCCATCACTCCTCGCTGTACAGTATTCCCCTTTGACTTACAGTAACTGAAGGCATGTGTCTGCTGCCATACCAGTTAAACATCCAACCATTTATTCTCAGCATAAGACCGTGACAGGTGAATACACCAAATAAAAAAGAACTTAAACCATGGGTATTTATGAGAGTCAACAATAACTGCAATTGACTTTTTTTTCCAAGTTAGCTAGCTCGTCGGAAAAAAAAAAAACAAAAAAAAACAGCAGACTTTTCCTGAGCCTGACCGGATATCTGCTCTGCCCCCCCTCCACAGGAAATCAATCCCACCCTGTTGTCTCCCCATTTCCCCCTTTCTCCCCCGTTTCCCCCTTCAGTCCGCTCACGCTCCCCGTTTTCCCCCTTACTTATAGCCTAGCCGTGGCCCTACACGCTCTTCCTCTCAACATCATTTTATCCTTTCTTCCTATCCTGTGTGTGCTCACAGACTCCAGTCTAACTGTAGGGAGAGTGCTCTCTTCTGAGACTTGCTTTACACACACAAGCCACAGTTGAGTCAGTTGCTTATCATTACATGACATTTTGCGTAATTTGCTTCATATTACTGGATCTGATGCATGAATCATTTTGGAAGACTTTATTTGGAATCTTGATCACTTGACCAGTGTAATTTGCGCCGGGATATCCCTTTTTGGTCTCTTTAGAGAGTGTATTCATGGATTCATGTGATTGCTGCTATGGAGGATATCACAATATTGACAAATTGTGTAGGAGTCTGGTGTTTGTCATTGTGACTCTTGGTGCTTTTGCAGTGTACATGCTTAATCAACCCACCCCCTCTCCAATCACAAGAGTTCCCCATGTCATACTCTGTTCCACTCGCTCCACTTTCTCTACATAGGATGTGTAAATTCATGCAAATCATAGTCAAACACAGAACTCCCTTTCCACCTGGCCTTAACTCTCCATATGACAGTGGTAGCACACTGTCAGATTCAGAATAACTTTAAACAGCTTGTGTCAGCTTGTGTGGCTACTTGAAACATTAAACATGACTTTGCTTTCTGCCTTAGTCAAGAATGACGAAGACTGTCCAGAATAGCAGCAAAGCATACTGGGATAGCCTTCTATGCCTTGGGAGTTCTATGGGTGGAAATGATGGGAGGGTGTGGTGGCGGAGTGTTAGCTTCCCAGCATTGTTGCGCAATTCTTTGGCCACCCTTTCTGCGATGCTTGGGAAGTCTTGTTCCAAACCATCGAGTTTCTGGACTGTGAAATATTAATAAAATAAATAATGTCTTGAAACAAAAAGAATCGGATTATCGTCACATAGGCTAAATGGAAAATGGACAAGACAGGACACTCCCAGGTTAGGGCAGCTGACCTGCTTTGATGTTGGTATGGGATTAGATACGTGGAATAGTACCTCTTGAAGCCTTCTGTGTGAGTCATATGGGCTGCAGTGAATTAGATCACTGGAGGCTAGGGTGTGTCCTCGATGAGGCCGTGTACGGGAAGAGTTTTCCAGGACAGCCAAGCGGTGGGTGACCACACGCCTTGCTCAGTGACTGCCTCACTGCCAGGCTTTCCCCTCACGTAAATGTCATCAAGTCCTGTTGAAGTGCTTCAATCACAGTACACTGACAACACTGATATGACAAACTGGGAGACAAAGCCTTTAAAGACTTTTTTGCACTTCCTCAGGGAACAGAATTTCAAATAACTATGTTGTGTAATCTAACATCTTAGTTTCTCTTTTGACAACCTCTCCTCTGACTACATGGCAGTGAAGTATCCAAAATTGAGCAACATGAGGCTACAGGCTCACTGTGTCTAACTCTTTGTCTTTGAGACAGATGGCATATAGGTGGCATGCAATATGCTGTCCCTAACCATTTGTATGTCAAGGGCATATAATGAACCTGGAACTGTCTGAGACATCATAAACAAGAGTCAGTTTTGTTGTGGACTTTGTATCCTCTGGACTTGTTTGATGAGAGTTAATATTTCACCAATTGACTCTCACAAAGAATCTAAAGAAAAATATCTTCAGTAACTTACTGTTGCATAATAATTTGAGCTATTAAGTGTACTTTAGATATAAGCTTATGTTTTTTTCAACTAATCATACACACCCAAGTTGTTTTAGCACCGACTTGCCTGTAGGATTTGGACCAACAAACCTAAATAACACTCACCTTGAGTGGGTGCAGCGCCTGCCCCCCACTCCCCTCCAACACATGCACACACACACACACACACACACACAATCACACACTACAATTTTTTCATAGTACTGTGTTTACAGTAGGCTAGGCTAGACCAAGAAAATTAAATGAGAGCTTTACAAAATTGGGGCGGAGCATAGTGATGACGCGTAGTGAACGCTGAGTAGATGGAGCTGCTTACAACAGACCATTGACACTGTGAGTGGAAACCGAGGGATGTGAGACCGGAGGACGGAGTACCCACAAATATTCATGGCTAAAACACATCTGATTTCTTAGATTGCGGTGTTGCTGTATCATTTTAGAGGTTATAACAGCGTTATATCTACTCTATGTCAAATCAGTTCGGGACTTGAAAAACCGTGGAATTAAATGAATAAATTAACACTGTCAACGCAATTGACATAGGCTTCAGCACTGTGACTGTTGAATAGAGGTTCGGTTTTTATTTGTTTCTCCTCGCCACCAGCTGCTGGGATTGCTTTATCACTATGTCTGGAGGTGTAAACATAGATGAAGACAGCAGAGGTAAGATGGCAATAATTCATTGACGATTTTAAACCATGTGCTGGCATATACAATGAGCTGACTGGAGCCTCGGTTTGATCCGAATGCATGTAAGAAAATGTAATGTTGCCTTATAATTAGATAACATTTTTTTATTATTATTATAACAAAGGTCAGTGTTAACCTAGGCTAACCTACTGTAGACCTCTGTGAGACATTCAGGTCCATGAGCTGCCTAGGTTTACTGTTTGAAGTTTGACACAGTCCACTGGCAAATGCACTAGGCTACATAATAGCCTATCATATTTAAATGTAAGCCTAAATAGGCTAATACTGCTTTATGAAGTTGCGCTTTTGAGGTCTATTGGCTTAGGCTACTGCTATGGCTGGAACTTAAATGAGTGAAGTCAAACTTCATGATTGTTGTAGCCTACTGATTATGCTTATACGGCTTTCTTTACCACTGTTAATAGACTGTAGCCTGCCTAACCCAGAAGTGTAGCAATGCGATGCATATTTTGCCAGCTCAGTGTTTGATCTTAGTTGGCGATGCTTTGAAGTGAAGAAAGAAGACACTGCTGTGCTTGACGGTCGAGAGCGTGTAATTGGTTTTTGTGTGGCGGTCGCCAGTGGCAAGAAAACCATAGGCAACGATCTGATGAGAGTTAAAGAATGATAGGATAACATACTTTCCTTTTATAGGCTAGCTTCCATCCGCTATCTAGAATACATTTTAAATGCGTATGAACGCAGTGTGTCATTAATTTTACAGGCTTGACACTCTCACACCTCAGCACAGAGGCATTAGAAGATGTTAATCTTTTGCTTGGCACGAACAGTTTAATCACCGCTTACCGGTATATTGCATGTCTAAATAATATTTAATAAAAAAAAAAAACCAGACCTAGTACAATTTACAAATGTCATTCTACTGACCAGGGATAGAGTGTCTTGAACATTCTTCATCATTTATTAGACTAGACTTTGATTTACTTCACATAGGGGTATTCCACTCCTAAAACAACTCATAGGCTACATGTTCACGGTTAGTGAAGAGAAGAACCACTATTCTGTTTCAATCAGTTTCAATCCCTGGTTCGTGTGAGTTGATTGGATTCAGCAGCTGTGAGGTGAAGGCTAGTATACTTTGCACTTATGGCATTTGGCTTTGGAATGTCAGGAAATCTCCCAAGATTAAATGCTGTATAGGACAGAAAAGAGCATTAATGGGTGGTATGTGTAAGAGCATGTAGCCCTTCAATATTGCATGGGCTCCTGCTGCTGCTGCTGCTGCTGCTGCTGAATGAGATTGTATCTCTTGCCTGGCCAGTGGGAACCGACTGACTGACTGGACGCCGGACTCCCTCTCTGGTCTGAGTGTCTCCATAGAGCTGGCTTTGTGCACGGCCAGTCAGCTATGTCCTGTGGTTCACGTGGCAGCCTGTCTCTGCACACAATCATGTGGCCTTCAGATCGAAACTGGAAAGATTTGATGCTAATCAAATGGAAATGATTTTGCACAGTGAGCGTTGGGTGGGCACTGTGACGTCAGATGGCATGGACAAAAACAATTAGTGGGGCAGACAGGACATTTAATTTGCTGTGTTTGTTGCTGGTTGTGTGTTTTTTATTTATTCTGTACTGAATACAACTCTATTATTGCATTACTGGCAATGATTAACAAAACCAGAAAGAGAAGTTGAGTTTACCTCCACGTTAATCTTTTTCAGCACAAGAACCCTCTTTAAGTCCTTTTGTGGAACCACAAGGAGTACTCTGTGGAACCCTAGAACTGTTTAAACGTGTAAGAAAGGACACCATTGTACTCTAGGTGCTCAGCGCTCACAGACATGGAACTATGTATTCATGAGAGACAGTATAGTTGCTTCAGGATGACGTCCAGTTTCGTCGGGTCCCACTAGCTGTGCATCTCAAGCAGCATGGATCGCATGGCGTGGCGTGACTGTGTCTGTGGCACAGCTTTTGAAAGCTGCATGAGGCAGACTGGTCTCGTCTGACACAGTCCCCCTCTGATTTGCTGAGAGTGTGTCGTGTCCTGGCTGCCACGGCACACTGTGTGATCAATCACACGGAAAAGGCAGTTAAAAAGCCCATTGGTCTCCACATAGCCACCCACTTACAATGGAGGTCATAAGGGGGATAGGCTGTAATTAGAGCATGTGCGAGATAAAGTGTTTAGATTGCCAGGCTGATTTGTATGTTCTGCACTCAGCCCATGCCCAAGGAGAGGAATCAATCCAAGATGTCACTTATATGTGGTACGTATAGGGATGATGAAGGTGATCTTGTACTGCTTTGGGGCAACTGAATATTCTTGCACGACTTTGCAAGGAATGGAAGTCATTGACTGGGCTTGTCAGAATTCTGCGGTGACCTCCTGTATTGACAGTATAATCTATCACATTCTCATATACAGTAGGCATGGGGGCACGTATAGGGATGAAGAAGGATATCTTGCTCTGCTTTGGGGCAACTGAATATTCTTGCACAACATGGCAAGGAATGGAAGTCATTGACTGGGCTTGTCACAATTCTGTGGTCCTGTATTGACAGTATAACCTATCACATTCTCGTATAGGCATGGGGGTATTTTCTGTTTGATGCAAATGACGCAATACGTTCTGTCTGGTGTGAGGAAGATGTGTGACACATAACACATTGAGATGCTGATAGTCCTCAGAAACACACTGTGCTTAGTGTTAACACTACCACTGTGTCAGTTCACAAGTCGGATTTGCGCTGCACATGCTTCGTAGAGTAGGGTAAAAAAAAAGAAAAGGGCCGCTGTATTTGCCTCTGTGAGAGATGGCCTGTAACTCATTAGTGTTTATTGCAATCAGGGTTTATTTATAGCTCCAGTATGGAGTCGGGGTGGAAAATTGAAAACAGACGGGAGAGCTATTCAGTCTGGGAATGGCATAAGAGCTCGTATGGAGGATGTTTTCTTCCTCGGGATTCGGTCTCTTTGGTTACAGTGCATGTGTGCATCAGGGTCTCGCCAAAAAGTGCGCCTGACGTCACCATTCCAGGGGAGAGAAATGCGCTTTTTCACATTCAGTGGGCGATTGCCAGTGAACTGTGTATCATGATCCTGGACAACCACAGTAACTCCTTGACTCAATGCTTTTTTTCTGCAGTCTTTTCTTCTTCTTCTTTTTTTTTGAGCGTGGGAATAGCCATTGGAGTTGGCGTCTTCCTTCTATTCTCTTTAGGCTGAAGAGCTGGACATGGAAGAAGGGGGCGAGGGGGGCTACATGCCAGCCAGAGGGGGCAAAATGTGTGTTAAATCCCCCCTCCCTGTCCACGTCCACCAAACAATCTTATCAGAATGGACACTTTGCAAACACTGCATTTGTCCCTGCCTGTTGTCCCGCCCATAAATAACTTTGCTGTGCTGTGTTTTTTTTTTTTCCTTTTTTTTCCATCTGCCTCTTCCACTAGGTTTTTAATGTATTAACTGGTGCATGGAAAATGCTGGACAGTCTGTCATCTATTCGCGCCACACACTCATTACTCGGCATGGAGGATCTCTTCCCTCCATGCTTTGACAACACTAAATAAAGCACCCAGCGGCTGGTTAATAACAGTTTTCATGGGACATGGGTGGCAATCAGGGGTGATGCGCAAGAGGAGCCTCCGGGGGAAAGAGTTATTGACACTGCAAACGCACTGTCGTCTAGTCTGTCTGTCTCCCTGTCCCTCTCTCTCTCTGTCTTTCTCTCTCTTCCTGTCCCTCTCTCTCTCTCTCTCTCTCTCTCTCTCTCTCTCTCTGTCTCTCTCTGTCTCTCTCTCTCTCTCTCTCTCTCTCTCTCTCTCTCTGTCTCTCTCTCTCTCTCTCTCTCTCTCTCTCTCTCTCTCCCTGTACCTCTCTCTCTCTTTCTGTCTGTCTCTCCCTGACCCTCTCTCTCTCTCTCTCTCTCTCTCTCTCTCTCTCTCTCTCTCTCTCTCTCTCTCTCTCTCTCTCTCTCTCTGCCTTTCTCTCTCTCTCCCTGTCTCTCTCTCTCTCTCTCTCTCTCTCTCTCTCTCTCTCTCTCTGTCCCTGTCCCTCTCTCTCTCTCTCTCTCTCTCTCTCTCTCTCTCTCTCTCTCTCTCTCTCTCTCTCTCTCTCTCTCTCCCTGGGGTGCTGTCTGGCACTAGGCATGGCAGTGTTTGGGCAGCGGGCACCACCTCATCAGTAGTGTCATCATCTCTCGCAGCATGCCATTGGAAAAGCTTGGCAGAGGGACTATGCTGTGGTATCAATGCCACGCGAGGTCAGGACTTTGAGCGGGAGATGTTTACCAGGCCTAAAAGCTTCACGCACCTAGCTCTAGTGATGAAATATAATCTCTCTCTCTCTCTCTCTCTCTCTCTCTCTCTCTCTCTCTCTCTCTCTCTCTCTCTCCCTCACTGTCCCCCTATTCCAGAAACCCTGTTTATCAGCTTCTGAGAGAGGCGGTTCGTTTAAAGAACGCATATCTGCAGCTTATAAAAGGATCAAAAACATTAAGCAGTACACGTGCAAAGTATCCTGGAAGCCATCGTATTTCCACGCCATTATACGCCCGTCCGTAGAGTATCATCATCTGTAGACTTACCAAGAGATTTAGAGAAGCATTTCTGCCTTGTTTGTGTAGGCTGACAAGCTTGGATTTACACCGCACAGTTTTGCAGCCCAGGAGTCAGTTAGTTCGACACGGGGTTGTTTTTCAGCTGAGATATGAGGTAGACGTGGCCACAGTGGAGAGGAGAAGCAAGCTCATAAATGGCTGCAGTCTTTTTACTCGCCTCTGCGTAAACATATGGGATTGATTTGAGGGAGTGCTTGCCAGGGTGGGGGGTGTTGGGTGGTGATTGTGGGGAGGATTGGGTGCTTCCAAGATGTTTTCTTTTGCTGTGAAAACGGCCGGGGGTGGTACATGGCAAAGTGCTCTCTGTCTGGGGACATGGGCTGGACGTGTGTGTGTGGGTGTGAGAGAGAGAGAGAGAGTGTGTGTGAGTGTGTGTGAGTGTGTGTTGGTTTTCTGTCTCTCTTGGGGGGAACAAGGGAAGTGAGAAAAACACAAAAAAATGGGCCACAAACCACCAGTTGGTTTGAATTTCATTGTGATGGAAACTAGTGTATATGCACAGGCATCTCACTGAAAACAGCCTCTCCCTTGTTGATCGCATGTTTGGAGTGGGTGGTGGTGGGGGGGGGTAGGGGGCATTATTAGAATGGCAGTAAAAGAAAAAAGAATGGGGCTTGGATGGGGTTGGTTCCGGATGCAGGGAAGCCTGAATCCACAGACCCCCTATCCCCCTGTGGAATGCTAGAGTGGGTGACCCCCAGCACGCCGGCATTCTTTTGGGGTTTATCTGACATGAGTAGAGGCCTGACCTGACGAGAGGGCACGCTAGCTAGCTGTTACATAAGAGAGAGAGCCCATGTGTTAGTTAGAACCTGGTGAATATGTGGACACACACACCACTGTGGTGGTGGTGGTGGTGGTGGTGAGACACTGGCTCGGATCCCAATAGCTCTTTTGAAGCAGTGCTGTGGTGGGATACTGGGGACCTGTTAGCTTTGACGCTAGACAAAACAGCCATTTTGAGAAGCCATTTTTTTTTTTTTGGAAAAGAAGTTAATTTCCTGCTGAACTGTTGTAGCTGTTTAATGTGGTGTAGAAGTGAGAGATCCCGTTGGGTTTTTTTTTTTTAATAGTTCTCCACTTTCTTAGCACGCCACTGACTGCTTCACCACAGTACAAAAGGAGAGAGACAGTATCCGCTTCATTTCCAGGCTCTCTCTCATGTTCACACCAGTACAAGGACAAAGGTATTACAACAGCAGTTTCAAATTAAACAGAGGAGACAATGGTGTCTTTACACTCAATATGCATTCAATTTGCAGACTTTTTCCTCCCTCGCCATTTTTCCAGAGCACAAAAGCTCTGCTCATATCTTGCCATCCAGCTGTAATTCAGTGCAACTACCAGATCGTCGGCGAAAATGAGTTAATTTCGAGGGTAATTCCAGTTCTAAGTATTATCAGACAGTTTTAATATTTATTCAAATTTTCCAATAATGTTGCCATGTCATGTGTTTAAAAGAGACTGGTTTTCCCCTCACTATACTAAGCTCGTACAGATGTGGCATTGTGGTACTGAAGCATTATTTTCCGCTGGCCCTCCTTGCTAATTCTTTTGTTTTATAAATAAACAGATTTAGTAGAAGTAAGAGGATCAGGATAGCCTTAAGGGGTTCCAAAATTAGTGAGGGGGCGAAGAGAAGGGGGGTGGGGAGGGGGGTGGGGGGCTTCTCTCTCATTTTGCAATCTGGTCTTGCAGTCGCAGAGTGAAGTTCGATTTGTTTGTCTTGTCTCATTGGTTAATTAAAACGTGAGGACAAAGAGGTTTAATGAGTCAAGGACAACAATGTTGGCGGTTTCATCATCTCTAAATGGAAACATATGGGTCTTCACTGTAAGAGCTGAGCTACATGTATTTCTTGTGGAAATGCTGTTCAGTACAACGTCAGCATGCATGTTGATTGAATAAGGTAGAATATGTTGGGTAATTATTTTTTTCTGTGACCTGACAGTAGGTCAGCATCTTCCGTACGCTGGACAAGGGCAGAGCGTCCGGTCACAGACCGGAACTATCTAATGGAGCCCAAACGCCATTAGTCAGAGAGCTCTTCAACAGCTCCCCAAGATGACCTCATCCGCATTCAGCACAGTAGAAGATCTAAGCCAGACCTTTGCCACAGGAAACAGCTCCACCCGTTATTATCACCGCAATTTATTCATGACATCATCAAATTCTAAGTGTCGGACGTCTTCCGTCGATACAGAACACATTGCCTCAGATTTCCCTTTTGTCCCCCCCTTTTCCATACAGGCTTCTTTGGCATCCCTGAATACAGGACAGGCATAGCCTACTGTAGGCATCCACACTTCAGAGAAATAATGCTTCAGTTGTCTCAGCAGTGCTGGCATCTTGCTGAGTGACAACCCTATCCACTTCACAAGCCTGTGCTGCTCACAACCCAGTAGACTGGATGATACGGGGATAGAATTATTTTTTTTTTCCTCAGTCCTGTTTTTTTCACCCCCCGAAGAGTATAACATATTAATATATGGCCTGAATACATTTCTGAAAATGCAGAGATGGTAGTAATGCTACTGCTGCTGCTGCTGCTGTTGCTGCCACTGCAGAAGCTGCTTGGTAGAAGTATAGTCATGACAGATAAAGTAGGTTAGTGCCAAGCACTGGGCCACATCTGTATCTGTGTGTGTGTGTGTGTGTGTGTGTGTGTGTGTGTGTGTGTGTGTGTGTGTGTGTGTGTCTGTGTGTGTGTGTGTGTAGTATTCTCCCGGTGCCGTAGTCTGGGATGAGGCACTGGTTAATCGCCGTGGATGCTCTGGGCGGATTAGAGCCAGCTGGCAGCCCACCCGGGCCATGGCAAACTGGGTGAGATACGGTTAGGGGGATTAGGGACAAAATGTAGATTATAGAGGCTGTTAGGAACTGTGACTTGCCGCACGTGGCTCTCTCTCTTCCACTCTCTCTCTATCCCTCTCTCTCTCTCTCTCTCTCTCTCTCTCTCTCTCTCTCTCTCTCTACCCCTCTCTCTCTCTCTGTCTCTCTCTCTCAGTCAGCCCCTCATAGTGGCCTGGTGTACCAGAGAGCCAGTTATCAGGGGGAATTCCCACTGTGTGTGTGTGTGTGTGTGTGTGTGTGTGTGTGTGTGTGTGTGTGTGTGTGTGTGTGTGTGTGTGTGTGTGTGTGTGTGAATGTGTTGTATCTCTTTCTCTCCCGCTCTCTCCGTAATCTCCACTACTATTTTGGCTACTCAGCTACCATGCATGGACTATAGTATACAAAATGTTTTTGTTGCTATCCACGGGAACTCAGCAATGACTGTTTTTTCTGTTCATCGATCTGAATGTCACATTTTTCCCATGGAGATATAGAGGCCTTCTTCAAACTGGAATTTAAGCTTGTGACTGTAACTTGAAAATGAGGAGAACATACCTTAATTCCCTTGACTGGACCATCGAATGAATGAATTATACTCACATACCAGTCTACATGTTGAATGAATGAATGAATGAATGAATGAATGAATGTAAGAATTATACCTGTGAATGAATGAACAAATGATACTCTGCGTGTTGCATGAGGTGGTTATGATGTAGGCTATCATTCTAATCCGATCCTGCCAGTGTATATTTTCAGGCGTCAGCTCTGTGTCTGCACACTTACTGGACACATCCTCATCACAGAGCGAATTGAATGTGTAGTGATACAGTATATCATCTGATATCGAGATTGATGCACGTCATAGTTTAAATGATCATGATTTTTTCTCCAGCAACCATATCAGCACTATCTCAGACATTTTCTCAATCACTAGGGCCTACTATTTAATTTCTTGAGGAGCAAAAACACAACAATTTGACTCTCCTATAGTCTACTAGGCTATAATGAGATGTAATAAAGTTTTTCTTGAATCTTGAATGTTGAAAGCTCAGTCCTGTTCTAGCCTTGGGCCAACTCTCAGTGATTCTCCACTCTCTCGTGATTCTGACTCTCTGACCGACCCTCTCTGTGTTCCTCCTGCACTGCTCGCGTGGTCTAATTATTGCTGTATATAAATATCCCGCCTCAGGGCATTAATGGCACACTTAAGTAATTAAGTGGACATTACACACTGTGGGATTTGACAACCGTCCAGGGTCAGTGAGTCACGCAGTAGTGAAATCCTTGGAATAAAACTTTACGTTTTTTTAATTAAAAATGAATTATCCACATTCTCCGACTGATTTAACAGCAAAAAAAAAAAAAAAAAAACTATGGCAAAGAGAGCCTCAGGGTGTCTTTTCCCATAATTAATCGGAAAGTTCCCAATGAAATTCCCAAATATAATCTTTGGCAACACCCCCTCAGGCATTCTCTCCACTGTGGAATATGACGATCGCAGATTGCACTTTAAGGAGCAAATTGACAAAAAATTCCATCCTTAAATAACCACCAGCCATTCCCTTTAAGTAAAAATGAAAGCAGCCTGTGTGTATTGATCACCAGGCATACAGTGGGTTTCTGAGGTGAACGAGGCTAATTGGATCATTGTTCTACTGAGCCGCAGATGGAATGCCTGCCCACATTCAGCCCATTGTGATGAAGCATCTACTCCACACAAGGGAAGGAAATCCAGCCCTTCAGCCTCTCCCAAATGGCTGCTGTTCTGTTCCCAGTTCATGGTGTACAATTACATAATGCTCTAAAACAAAACCTCCATCACACCTCTGTGGATGTGACTCTGGGGTTAATGCAATGTCTACTAATCTACACAATCACTCGCACCCACACACACACACACACTCGTAACTAAAGCAGTTCTGTATGTAAAACAGCCATGGAAACTGTGACGGGGGGGAACGTACTTGTATTGCGCTTGATATAGCCAAAGCTTACATCACTCTGCCTTCCTTAACATCGCAAAATGTTATTGTTCCATAACAGATTGTAGTTGATGCCAAGCACATCCTTTTTTAAAAATTGTGCATGTTGCGCTAACTCAGTTTTTATTAAATATAGCCTATATCTGGCATGCTCAATGACTTCAACCTTGGTGCTTATCCTCTGTCTACAGATACCAACATCAAATAATGATGCCAATAAAAAACCTGTTGACCCTTCATTTTAACCATCTACTTTAGTGAACAGCTGTAATTGTTTCCGGAGATTGTAAGCAGAATGTTTACTCAAGCCGTATTATATGAACCTGGGTAATCAGTGCGACGTGCTCGTTGAGAAGCACATAGAAATGTGCACACACACACACACACACACACACACACACACACACACACATGCCGTTTCCTCGCTCCGAGGGCACACCTCACCTCAGCTGGCTCATACGCCGGATTAATTAGGGCAATCAGAGAGTCTTCCTCTCGGGGTCAGCTTCCGAGGGCGCTGGATTTGAGCACATTCGCTCTGGCTCTGGCTCTGGCTCAGGCAGCCCCGCTCGCTTTCATCCTGCGGCTAGAGGATGAGGATGTGCTGTAGGCCTACTTCTAGTTCTTGACTTAAGAGGAGAGAAACATAATCCTAAATAGGCTTTTTTTTAAATTATTATTAATCTAATTATTTTGTTCTGAAGACATTTTTTTGTCAAAAGCGGAAACTCATTAACACCGTATTGTCAGCTGATTCATGAGAGGCTTTTTTTACTTTGATGTGTCTATATTGACTGTGTATATGTTCACCCATTCTGTATATGATGTGCATTGTATAAGACAAGAATGTATTAAGTATATGGAATGGATGTATGTATTCTATTTATAGCATAAACTGCTATAAAGTGTGTAGTATAATCTAGCCTACTACATGTACAGTATTACAATATGTGGCAATGAATGTGGAGTATTTTGTATGTATGGTAGTCACATGCAAACGACATAGGCCTACTTATATGTCATATCATATCACACTGTATGTACTGCCCTAGAATGTGCTGTAGGTTACATGGCCTTGATGTCTGTCATCTGTATGTTGTTCTCTAGTTCCTGAAGACCTCTCAGTGGAGGAGAGAGATGAGCTGTCAAACATACGACGCAGGAAGAAGGAGCTGCTAGATGACATTGAGGTATTGCATTTGAAATCCAATTTGGCCAGACTTGATTGGTTGAGTATCGGACCCCCCCCCCCCTTTTTTTCGTTCCTTTGTATTCTCAGCAGGAGACAAAGCGACTGAAATTTGGCTGCTGCTGCTGTTGCATGAATCCAACCCTTGTTGAGCAGCTTGATCTGTGTTTACGTTTGAAGTGGAAGAGAAGAGAAGAGTAGCGATACCCAGTCGTCTGTGTCTTAATCCCCAAAGTCTTTGAACATTAATGGTTGGGTGTTTAGAACGCGCTGACAGATCTTGGTTGTACATGCTGACTGTTTTTGCTGCTAATCTTTGATGTGCTGTTTTGAAGCGTATTCAAACCAACAAAGACATACAGCAAAAATCAGCTAGAGGCACCCTTCCCTATTGTAGATTCACTATTGATATCAAATTGTCTTAAAAAAAATGTACTAAACAATGCCTCTCTTTTGCAGCGGTTAAAGTTTGAGATCTCTGAAGTGATGACTGAGATTGAACAGTTAACATGTGTAGGAGAGAGGTGAGTACATCACTGAATTCTGACTTCTAATCATATGCAGTCATTGGTTCTAACGATCACAGGGAGAGAAAAGTTTTAGCGCTCAAGAACTCTGACACAGTTTCTCCCCATTTGCAGCAAAACTACACAGAGAAACAAACAGATTGCAGTTGGGAGGAAGAAATTCAACATGGACCCCAAAAAGGTGAGCTGTCACCGCCTCAGGAGTGGGACTCTACGACACACTTGACGTGACATCTGGCCAATTAGACAATAGATAAATCCTTGGAGGGAGAAATGGATTTATTTATGAACATATTGCTAACTCTCTTATGTTTATGCAATTTGACATGTGGCACAGAACAATAACCTTGTGTTGTTTTCAGGGTATCCAATTTCTGTTGGAAAATGACCTTTTGCAACATACGCCAGAAGACATCGCACAGTTCCTCTACAAAGGCGAAGGCCTCAACAAAACAGTCATTGGAGATTACCTCGGCGAAAGGTAAATAACGGCTAATTTGGCTGAAAGGGATCATGAGAACAAAGATGATTTTTCTGTTTTATTAGATTTGAGTCCACATGAGTGATATATATGCTCTTAGATTAGACTCTCCTGTTAATCTTATCCCATCTGTTCAGGAAATGAAATGTACTGTTTTATTGATGACTGACAATGGCCACTGAGGTCTGGGAACATAGACGTAGACTTATCTCTTTGATGGCCCCTCTGCATATCTCACTGGCAATAAAAGGTTATTATCCATGTCTGGCAGTGTTGACACTGGCTTGTTAAATTACAGTGTGTGTGGTTACTTGTGGCTGTGTGGTCAGTAGTTGTTGGAATAGGCTGTTCCTTAAACCTGCCAAATGTCCTTCCATATATTAGAAAAGTCACATTTCTGTGGGGATTTCTCATCAAGCTCCATCAAACTTTCACACCTGAATGAATTTTTAAAATTTTAATCTGAAGGTGAGACCATCTAGCCACCTCTGCGATATAAGCTTTTCATCTACGAACCCTCTTTTTTTAAATCACCTAAGTCTCAAGCAGCAAGGCCAAAACTCTTCCACAATCTCAGGAAACCATCCCTAATGAGCTCCTTCATTGTCCTGGAGTGAGAAAAATAATCTCCATCATCCCCTCTCCTTGTAGCAAATGAAGGAGCTCTTTTATAAACTTGTTAGAGTCTGCTCTCCCCTGAGGACTCCAGCCTAGCTCCAGGGCTTCCTCCAAGCAAAGCAAACCCTCGCCTCCTCCCCACTCAAGTAGGCCACTGTAAACAAAAGTAGAAGAGGGGTGTAATTAGCAATTACTGCTAATTGTATTTATGCGGGGAACTCGAACGAGAACCTCTTATTACCTCTCATTATGATCACAGGCCTGCTGAGTGGAGCGAATGACTCAAGGAACGCTAGTGTAATCAACCATACGTTGCAGGAAATTGTCCCTTTGAATCATTCCTCTCCTCCATTTTTTTTTTTTCAAATCAGATCTGTTTATCACATATACACCATATGTAATGCACCATATGGACAGTGCTGGGTATTTATAGACAGTACAGGCACTGTGTGTTTCAAATGCAGAGGTTTTTTAAACTAATGATCTCAGTTCATTATGTATCAGGGCTGTAGACCCAAGAGATTGCCTTCAAAGCTGTTTGCTCCAGTTAGCTGGCACATGGTATGGTGGAGCTGCTATCATTGCTTAAGATCTGTGTGCTGTGCATGTTACCAGTGGTTGTGTCTTGGTCCAATTGGATTATCATTATCAGTGTTATCAGAGGCTGGCCATGGTTAATGGCTTGTGAGTGCTGTCTCTCATCTGAAGTGGTCTGGTTTTTTGGCTCCTCTCGAGATTTAAATCTTTGATTGATGGTTGCCAAGATCATTCCAAACATCAACGAGATTGAACAGAAATGTGTGTTTTTGAAGCCGTGGCTTTTAAGATTGGATCCAGATTGTCTTTGGCCATGCAGCGTTGCAGTTCTGCTGTCAATATCAGCAGAAAGAAATGTCAGGAACTCAGAGAGGTGCCAATGGGAGAAAGGCAATGGAACGCAGTGGAAATATTGCCTTTCCCATTCCGGACTCAAACCGTGCAGCTATGGCAGTTCTTACTTTTAATGCTCCCTTGGTAATTCAGTGTCTCTCTTATTTTTTATTTTTTTTTGCTCCTCCTGATTGGAATTCCTTTCCTCCTTCTTCTCCTCAGGGATGACTTCAACATCAAGGTTCTGCAGGCCTTCGTGGAGCTCCACGAGTTTGCAGATCTGAACCTGGTGCAGGCTTTGAGGTGAGGCGTTTGTTTTCTCAATCACACCGAGACAGGAAATAGGCCTTTCAGCTGAGATGGATTGCACCACACCGCACCGCACCGCACCGAACGCACATGTATGCCACGCTTCTCTTGAAAAGAAACAGCAACCACATCTTTGTGGAGGTTTTTTTTTACGTTTTTGCCCATCTATGCATCTGTCCATCTGTCAACCTTCCAGTGGGTGTGTTTACTGTGCTGTCAATCAAAGTATGTTAATGACATTTAAGGGTGTTTGAAGTGTGGTTAGAGAGCACTGCTGTGTCATTAGCGGAATGTAGCGGAAAGGAATGACAGGCCAATGGATTATAAACACAAATTCATCATATTAGTGACTGTTTTAATAATCTGAGCATGGGGTGAATGCTTTGTGCCGATGAGTCTAGGTGCCCAGTTTCACATAAGCCTGTGCCTCTGTTCTCCTCAGAGGTGAATTAAAACTGAGCCAGTCGTAGGTGTGTGTAATAACGACTTCTTGATTTATTTTCCACTTCCTCTTTCCCCTGCACCAGGCAATTTCTATGGAGCTTCAGGCTACCTGGCGAGGCTCAGAAGATTGATCGGATGATGGAGGCATTCGCTTCTCGATACTGCCAGTGCAACCCCGGGGTCTTCCAGTCGACAGGTCAGCCTCACGTTTTTCATATCGTTTGAAATAGAATGAATCCCAATAAAGAACAGAACTGCGTCTCTCTCTCTCTGCTCGTTTCAAGCACATTATCCGTGCCCTAAATATTGGTTGTGTTTTTGTGGAGCTGCGTGCACCCCGCTGTGTGCCTGAGAGAGAGAGAAAGAGAGGATTAGTCCTCCAACATTAAAACCTCATTATGAAACTTTTTTTCATCACCACAGGCAAGCTCATAATTCCTTGCTATTGCAGAGCGTTATGTAAAGTCATAAAAACTTGAAAACTACATTGAGGAAAAAATATGCCACCATTTCTAATATCACTTGGCCCGAAACAAAAACAAACAATTCAAGGTATGCATTGGAAGACTGCCATGTAGAATAAAATAGAGGAAATTCAACCTAATTGCTTTGCAGTGTTGTACTCTGAAACTGCAACATCACCAATTCCCGTGTGTTGCAATGTATATTACATGTAAAAAAAGATACACACAGGCTCAGGATGCGAATAACAATGTGGTTTCGCAGTCTCTTGTTTCGGGATTGAAGAGAGTCCCATACGACATGCCAGAAGATAGCATTATACGTGGAGGAGCTTACTGTGCCATTGTGCCGACGCCGTCACAGCAGGGACTCTTTGGAGTACAACACTGTCCAGAGAGCAGTGGGGGCTGAGTTACAACCGTGCGAAGAAGGATAAATGATTTATTCACACACAGAATCTGCCGTGCGTCATAGCATTAATATTCATGACTGCCTGCCCGCTCCCTTTTTAATAGTGTTTCCTCACAATGAGCTCCAGTGGTCACTGATTCATAAACAGCATGTGTGTGTGTGTGTGTGTGTGTGTGTGTGCGCGTGTGTGTGTGTGTGTGCGTGTGTGTGTGTGTGTGTGTGTGTGTGTGTGTGTGTGTGTGTGTGTGTGTGTGTGTGTGTGTGCGTGCGTGTGTGTGTGTGTGTGTGTGTGTGCGTGTGTGTGCGTGCGTGTGTGTGTGTGTGTGTGCGCGTCACGGAATGGCGGCTGTGAAACTCTCAGGAGGAGTTTCTCTTTCTCTTTTAAGACGTGTGCCAGTACTGGGAAGGGAAAATATTACCATCCTCTTTGGATGGCTAGTAGCAGTGCGTCACTGCTCAACGTGCGCTCGGTACCGGCCAAGGTACTTTCACCTCGCAAAACTCAACACTCACCATGGTTGTTGAACCATGCGTCAGTGGTGTTGACTGGATATCATTCTATTCATCGATTTTGCAGAAAGTTGGAAGCCCTCTAGTGCCGAGGCAATGCAAGCTTGTGCAATCCTAACAAGTGTTCATGTTTCATCTGTCATATGTGTATGTATTATAATCTGACCTAGATTAGACTGAGTAGCCTAATGTACAGTGCTTTGTCTGCCAGCCAGGAGGCTGTTTCCCAAAAGCATAGTTGCTAACTAATTATAGCTAACTAAGTTAGCAAGTTTATTGGTAGCAATGCAATTTCCCACTGACAACCAACTCAGTTGCTAACTGGTTGGCACACACACACACACACACACACACACACACACACACACACACACACACACACACACACACACACACAGTTGCTAACTGGTTAGCAACTACACTTTTTAGGAAACGGAGCCCAGGGCTCTTGCAGTACAGTAGACAGTTTGTAGTGACCCATGAGTGACCCCCAGCCTCTGCCTTCCTCCATAGACACCTGTTATGTGCTGTCCTTCGCCATCATCATGCTCAACACCAGCCTGCACAACCCCAACGTGCGGGACAAGCCGCCAGTGGAGAGGTTCATCTCCATGAACCGTGGGATCAACGAAGGTGGAGACCTTCCCGAGGAACTGCTCAGGGTGAGGAACCTTTCTATTATTCCAGGCTGCGCATTGGAACTACAGAACCATTTTTACGCTGTTCGTAAGGGTGTTTTAAAGAAGTTGTCAGTCATCAAAGAGTTTTAACATCTCAGTGTTGGCAAGGATCAATATACAGGTCCTTTAAGGAACATTTTGGTCAATGAGTGAATGATGACGTTTGTTAATTCTGTGAAATAAGCTGAATTGAATATAATTGCATATACGGTAAGCCTCACTGAGCCTAAGGTCAGTGTTTTAGGCAAACTAAAAAAAAAAAAAATAAAACCTTGTATTGATCTCACCCTTGTATTCACCTCACCCATGTAGTAATCTCAGTTAACTAAACATTAACTACTGAATCACAATCAAATGATTTCATGACAAAGTAGAGTAATGAAAAGATAGACATTTTTCAAGAATTGCATTAACATTGGTTTATAATCAGGAAATTACATTATACTCAGACACCACAGACTACTGAATCAGCAGTGATTTTAGAGACATTTTAGCGTGTCTAAATGTTTTGCCTTATCACTCGGTACACAAATGATGAAGCAGCGACAGTGTAGTGTTAATGGCCTCCCCAAAAGCAGTCTTTTTACTTGTTTTCGTTTGTCCTTAGCAGTAGGAAAACAGAAACAGATGACATTTCCCTTCACCCAGCATATTCTATTCTGCAAGAAAGCATGCTTAATACAGCTCCCACAGGATGTGCCCTGAATCCACACTATTCACTATTCCAAGCCAAAGACAAGATGTGTTTGTTAATTATAGAGTGTTGTGAGTGTTGTCAGCATGTTAGCTGCTGTCTGTCAGTGAGCACAACACACACACACACACACACACACACACACACACGGCAGAGACCATCCACCGGTCCCAGATGCACCTTCTGTGCCTTGTCTCAAAGACAAACTTCAGTAGAAGGTGAATGCAAAATTCAAAGATGCGCTGGAAAAAAAAATTCCCAATAAAGATAACATGCTCGACGACTGACAATGTCGACAGGGACCTGGGTGAATGTATGACCTATTCTGAATAAACTGAATAATGTAAACAAGAAATAGCATTTCAAATAGACTTTTTATTTTTACTTTTTAATTGCCACATAGACCCTGACCTACTTCAGTGTGCATGTCAATAAATAGTTGTCTGTGTGTGTGTGTGTGTGTGTGTGTGTGTGTGTGTGTGTGTGTGTGTGTGTGTGTGTGTGTGTGTGTGTGTGTCTCTTTAAACACAGAATCTGTATGAAAGCATAAAGAACGAGCCCTTTAAGATCCCAGAGGACGACGGCAATGACCTGACTCACACATTCTTCAACCCGGACAGAGAAGGCTGGCTTCTAAAGCTGGGTCAGTAAAACTTGATGAGCTGGACTTGCTCTCCTCACCCCCTCCTCACACACACACACACACACACACACACACACACACACACACACACACACACACACACACACGCACACCAAGTGGATTATGTTTCTGTCCCTCAAGTCGCCAGGACATCTGTATGTCCGAGCTGTACTGTACTGTGCTGTGCTGAGCTGGGCAGTGACATTGAGCTCTGCCCTTTCCTTTTCTCCCCCTCACACACACACACACATACACACACACACACACACACACACACACACACACACACACACACACACACACACACACACACACACCCCTCTCAGTGAAGCTGTCCTCTCTCTCCACACTGCCCATTGTGTTGTGTCCATTTCTCTGTTTGGATTGTAGTGTTCCTTCCTGCCATCTCTACATCCCCTCCCCTCCTCTCTTGACCGCCCTCCTCGCTTTCTTTCTCGATTGGGTGGCGCCACTCTTTCGCTAAGCTAGCGCACGAGACCCCAAAGCTACAATATCTCTCTCTTTCTTTTTGCACTCATGTTATCAGAACATCAGCTGGCTTTTTGACAACGAAAAAAAAAGTCCAAAACACAGCTCTGCTTGTCTGACTTCCACCGTATGATTGTTTTCTCGCGACTGGTAGAAGAATCGAGTTATTATTGCAGGGGGCATCAGGTTATCACTGATATGAACTCCCGCCCCTCAAACCTCTCACGTGGATGCTGGGTCTCTGTCACGTTCTCTAGCCATGTGGGAGAAGTCAGAATGTTTTCTTTTTTTAATTTTTTAATTTTTTTTATTTAATGTGATGGTATCGGGGTCAACGATCCTGCTGTGTCCTGACTTTCTGAGGGTTTTTAGCCGACTCCGTATTCCCTTCATATTTAGAATTCTCTCAGATTTAGACGCCATTAAAAATGTTTTGCAGAGGGCCAACAAAGTTTCTCTTCATACTTCACACTCTCAGACAGACTACAGGACTGGTTTTGGCCTTGATCCAGAGGGGTTGATTTAGATTAGATTTGGGCCTGAGCTGGTCTGGAATCAGCCACTATTTGTGGTAGGGATAGCCTATTTATTGAGGGGAAAACGCACTCTTCTGAGAGGCAGTATAGCTCACACACATTTCCACATGATCATCCCCACCTCCTCTCTCTCTCTCTCTCTCTCTCTCTCTCTCTCTCTCTCTCTCGCTCTCCCTTTCTCCATCTTTCTCTCCGAAAGACTTCCCAGAGAGCGTTATCAGCAGCTGAAGACAGGGAATGTTTTCCTCTCTCCATATAAAACTGATCTGGTGCAGTTTACTGCATGCCCCCCTGTTGTGATCGGAGCTGGCAGGCAGGCAGCTTCCCTCGCGGCTCTCCAAGGGCCGGAGTCAGCGCTGTGCCATATTCCCTCCTCTCCCCGCTAATGTCTCTCTCTCTCTCTCTCTCTCTCTCTCTCTCTCTCTCTCTCTCTCTCTCTCTCTCTCTCAGGGGGTACCCCTCTTCTCTCTGCCAGGCCCCATACTGTGCCAACTAATTTAGTTTAATGCTGCTTTTCCTTTTTCTCCCCCCTCTTCTCCTCTTCCTCCTCTTCACACCATATGCCTATTTCAGCGGCGCTGATTGAGACAGCACAACTATACCATTACGGCTCTCTTGAAACATTGTGTAATTCAGAGACATTTTCCAGCTTTTCCAGGTCATTTAGGACGTACGGCTAATAAAATCTCGCCCTCAGGCAGTCGGCTTCCCATTCCAGGTCATTGACTGGATTTGAATACAGGTTTCCGAGTGGTTACTTAGTGGGTGGAGAGTGTGCAGTTTATGACTCAGGTGGCAAACGTAATGGCAGAATTAAATTGACCCACATCTGATAAAGAAATTCTGCCATGTTTTGTTTTGTTCCATTTACACATCAGTGGTATTCTTTTTCTTCTTTTTCATTGATTCTTCAAAATGAGTCGCAACACCAGCATATTAAATATGTTGCTGCTGTTTGTAATCTCAGCAATCTCTTAATATTTAGTATTTACTCACTTTGTCTAGTTTGACCTAAATCAGCTTTACAGATATACAGCATGCATCCTTTCTGGGTTCACTTAGACATACTTTTTAAAGTAAATTGTTATATTGATTGCAATGTATTTTTCAACATTTTACATTCCTATAAAGGGAGTGGATGTTTGTGCTATTGCATGATTATATAGATTCTTGTGCTTGTCAGGATTTCAGTCAGGTGTCAGTGTCTCATGAGGTGTCAGGACGGCTGTCTCTCAGCTCTGATGTTGATTGACATGCCAGCCATGTCATTGCAATTTCAAGCAAATCAGCATAGAATCGTCTTGGGACTTTGGTCTCGATTTCAAGAGGAAAATGACCTCGGCCATCTTGTGTGGTGTCCTTGCATTTCCTGCCAGTCACAGCACTTTTCTGTCACTTACTTATTCCACCATTCTGTGTAGTTTACTGGTCATTTATAATTCATGTCTGGTCTCTCGTGCAGGAGGGAGAGTGAAGACGTGGAAGAGGAGGTGGTTTATCCTAACCGACAACTGCCTGTACTACTTTGAGTACACAACGGTAAGTAACTGCCGGCGTCAGCGCTTTTAAGTCGGGTTGGGGAAACAACGAGGAACACAGACAGACAACACAGACAGACAAACAGTCAGGGTTTTATTTTCTCTATTTAAAAAGGCTCTTTGTCTAACAGCGAATCCTAAGCCACAGCAGACAGAACCCCCCCCCCCCACCCCCCATGCAGAATGTTGCTCTCCCATCTAGCAATTACCAAAACGCAGGGGAAACATCTGGCGAGGGTCTCTCTCCCTCTCCCATGGAACATGTGGCCACTTCAAACGCACCGCCATGCCAGCCCTGTCCCCATCCCCAACCCCCACCACCACCCCACCACCAGCACCCGCAGCTCCCCCCAAAGGAGTCCTCAGATCTGGGTCCCCTGGCAATCACCTCCCCGCTGGGCACTCCTCATTAAGCCAAGAGACCCAGGGAATAATGCTGCGCTTATCCCCCACAACGCTCCGCTCTACATGCGGACCTGGAGACACAATAGCTGCTCTACATTGCTTACGATTAGTTTGAATTTTTTCATAAGCACCTCTGTAAGCCCTGTAAGCGATGTTGTTTCAGGAAACATATTGCAAAAATAAGTCGAGGCACTAATCATTTTTTTTATATTAAGATTTTATATTATGATAAAGACATGGATTTGAAGGGGGATTACAGAAATATTCCTGGTAATGTCTCCGCAGGACAAGGAGCCTCGAGGGATTATTCCTCTGGAGAACCTCAGCATCAGGGAGGTCGACGAACCCAGGAAACCGGTGAGATATCGGAGTTAACCTTCACTTACTTTCACTCAACAACCTCTTTAAGAGGAGAAATCATGTGTGAAGCAATCCAGAGCTCACACTTGTTCGAGGACACTGAGTGCTGCCAGTCAGGAAAAGAATGAGAAAATTTGATACATCTTTGACTGAATAGTGAACTGGCTGTGAGCTTTAACTGAACAGGGCAAAGAAACGGACTTCTTATGCCCCCTTCAGTTACCATTAGCTGTAAGTTTGCTATTCGATTTATGTTGTATCAAATTTTTGGGGTCTTTTTTCAACAGACAGCACTTGATCTCAGAAAGGGCTATGGATTGAATCGCGGCGGATTTCTCCTTTAAAAGAAAGAAAAAAAAGATTTCTGTGCATGTGGTGCACTTAATTTGTCAAAGAGGTAGATGCTAAGAAAGTGTCTTAGACCAAGGCACCATAGACACCATTGCTAATGCAATATGACCATACCCATGGCTGGTATCTCTCTCTGTGGATGCCTATAATAACGGCAATAAAAATGGCTGTAAGTATTTATAATTGATGTTATGGCATTAATGTGTTTTCAGAATTGCTTTGAGCTGTACAACCCCAACCACAAGGGTCAGGTGATCAAGGCCTGCAAGACGGAAGCAGACGGGCGGGTAGTGGAGGGAAACCATGTCGTCTATAGGATATCAGCCCCAACAGCTGAGGAGAAGGAGGAGTGGATCAAATCCATCAAGTAAGTTCACAACTGGGAATTTTATTATTCTGAGTTACAGTATATATGCTTTTTATATCCACTGTTTTGTTTCTATTTATGTTTCAATAACTGACGAGCAAAGCAATGAATGGCGATCAATTCATAAATGGGTTGCTGAACTAACAGCGTCCATGCACAGTTAATGATATTACTGTTCAGAGCTCACTGAGGTTGCACTGCAAGCATAATGCCAATTGCCAATAAGCCATAAACACCCCCCACCCTCCCGCCCCTTGGAGTTTGGGACTTGGCAGCGTCTCTCTCTGTCCCCCTTTATTGTTGTGTGTACGGCTCAGACGTGCCGCGAGGGACAGTTTCACGGTCTAAAACTGTGGAGTGTTTGTCAGTATATAAAGTAGGCCCTTAGGCCTTCAGTGCTGTGTGAATAATGGTCTTAGTTGTATTTTGGAAACTACAGCATTTAAATACGTAAGTCCTGTGACTTGCGAGTCAGTGTGGCCCTGATTTTGATTCCCGGCCGGCCGGGGCGATGCGCTGGGGTGTGAGCATGTGACTCCGAGATCTTTTTTCTCACAGTTGGTGGGGGAGATAAGCCCAGGGAGGTCTGGTTCTCTGGAGGCCAAACGGGTTTCCTGAGGATAACAACTGGACTGATTACGGGGCAGGCTGGGAACACTCTCTCTCTCTCAGCCTCGGCCTCGGTAGCGCTCGAACTCAAGCTGCCTGCCTGCCTCCACCTTCCTGTGGCGACTTTGAAAGCGTCACGGCCAAAACACTTTCCCCTTCAAAATGCCAAAGGGTGTCCATGCCCATGTCCTTGGACTAGGCTATTAATGCTCCTGAAATTCACAAGTCGTCAGGCCTCTTATGAAACAGCATAAGGGCAAGTAGATGTACTGTATAAACATTTATGCATTTAGCAGTAGGGCAATTCCAACTTATAGATGTGAAATATCATCCACATGTAATAAATCCACATTATAGTAAAATTTCAGTATTTTACACTTTTCTTTCATGCTACCTCTACAGCTAAATACAGCAAATCAAGCAAATGAACTCAAGTTTCATACATCATTCTTGTCAAATGCCTGCTATTTTATTTGGCATTATGGAGGTGGCAACAAGTCCACTTTCCACAGAATTGCCCAGTCTTTGTTTTAATTGCTCTCCCTATTTCTCTGCTAATAAAAGCTAAAAGCTAAGTAAAGGCTAAAATAAAAGCTCCTCTGCTAAATGCATAAATGTAAATATGAATTGGGCGTCACAGCAGTGATGTAATAATGAAGGGTGGAGTTAGAGGAGTGTCTTAGGGGTGCTGATACACAGACTGATGATGATGATGATTTCCTTGTGTGTTGTGGAGCGCCGAGACTGACACAGAGACGGCCAGAGAGAGGAGCTGGCGGCCCCTGTGCACGACTCATTAGCGCTGGGACAGACGGCGCAGCGGTCCCCTGACTGGAGCGCCAGAGGGGTGGTGGCTGTCGCCCCTGTGGTCAGCGCCGTCTGTGTGCGTGTGTGTGTGTGTGTGTGTGTGTGTGTGTGTGTGTGTGAAAGGCTGGCTCAGCACGTCCTGGGCCACTGCCGGGAATTCTGAGCCATTACTCACGCCCCTGTAGACACACACATACATACACTCACCAACACACACACACACACACACACATTGTGGAGCCCTCCCCAAGATCCACTTCCAGCCCCCCTGTGAGTGCAAACAGACTCACACAGGATGAGGTGTAGCAGCCGTGACACAGAGAGGTGAATTCCTCTGTTCCCAGCAGGCTGTGCAGGGGCGTCTTCTCCCACGCCTCCAAAACCGCTGCCTTAGACCCGTCCTTGTGGGAACTACTTTAGAAATACACACACACACACACACACACACACACACACACACACACACACACACACACACACACACACACAGATGTCCAACCAAACACATGGTCTTGAAATTTGATGGAGGCCATGAATCACATGTGCATACCAACCAAATGATTGTCTTTAAAGCAACCAAATGTGGCCTGGTTATATATAGACTCCCTTATCTTGTCCACTAAAGTTTGCTGAAGGCGTAGGTAGTACTTCTTGATAGTACGTGCAATGCCATAGTTAAGGCTAAATACAAGGATCCATATACAGTATCTTCTCTTGAATGATTATTATGAATATGACTTTATGATCTTTTTTGGTCCGAAGTTGAAATCATCTAAAACAAAATAAAAGGTTTCTAAAACAGAGTTATTGTTCAATCTAAGGGTTGTTCTGATACTGTTCTGTAGTATTTATGTATGTCACTCGCTACACTGTTAAACCTATACATTATTGACATTTGAACTACCTACAGTGCATTTTATGTTCCAAATGTTTGTGAAGTATTTGTATGTAATAGTTCTAGTAAAGAGCATTTTGAATAATGGGCACGCTGTGGTTTCGAGCATGTTCTGTTCGAGCTAGCTAGCCTCCTGATGGGTCGGTCTCCTCTCCTCTCTCTCCCTCCCTCTACAGAGCCAGCATCAGCAGGGACCCCTTCTACGACATGCTGGCCAGCAGGAAACGACGGGTGGCCAACAAGAAGTGAGACTGCCCAGAGGGGTCAGCGTTTGCTGCCGGCCAGAGAGAACGGTCATTCCACTCAACTTTCTCCATGGGGGGGAAGCAGTTGAGTCAGGCCATTTCACTGGGGGTAGGGTTGTGGGGGCGGGTGAATAAGAGCCTGCACACTGCAGGCTAAAAGACAAGACAATCAAATGTGGATATTTTCCACATATGGATTCATAAGAGCTGTGTTGTAGAGGGGTTTGGACGTGTAAAGAATTATGCTGTGCTATGTATTGTGGGGGAAAACTAAACTCTGTGAAAGCCGGTCTCATTGATTTCAGTGGACCAATCTGCAGTGAATTAATGTTTGTGAATAAGAGTGGGCAAAGGTTTTATTTGTCCTGCTGAATCTGAGTACGGATGCAGCGGTGAAGATGCAGTTCTCAGGGCACCAGTGGAACACTCACAACCATACTGCCCCCTAATGGCCATCTGTTGTAAAAACCACCATCATGACATTTTGTGTTACCCTAGGTTCCTATGTTCAGCAGTAGTAGCAAAGAGGTCGTTTTTTTTGTTTGGTTTAGCGCTTCCTTTTGACAAAATTACCCCAGTTGCTGCATTCTCATGTTCTGCAATACTGCTCATGGTCTTATGCCCATTTCATGAATTCACACCCATCTTTTCCTGAGGGTAAAAATGGAATTTTACTCTCTCCGTGCTCTGCTGAATCAGCTGGACTGACAGTTGGGACACTGTAAAGCATCAATAAGCTTTTTAGAAAAAGTCATATCTGTTTTGTTTAAAGTTATAAAGATAAAATAGAGAATGAATGCATCAAATGTTCTTTTTTCTGTGTAGAGCTTTTTCAAAGCTACTTGTGTATTGGTCTACCATGACATGTTTTACATAAGAACCCGTATTTATTTGAAAAATCATTAAAAATTGTAAGTTATGTGTACATAATGTATAGAATCTGTTCCTTTACCTCATTTTTTTTGTAGCATGTAAAGTTACATTGTTTTAACATCTGTAGTGATTGTGTTTTTAAATGAATGGTTCTTAATACTTGGCAATACACTAATAACCATTTTTGTTTCTGAGATTCCGTACATTAAAGCTAATAAGATTATCGTTTTCTTTCTCCACGTTCTTTAAGTGAAGGTGTGTTAGTGGTCCCCATAAGAGCAACACTGGTGAAAAGGTCCCCCCATAGTACATTATGGTGGTTGTAATGTTTTATGTGAAAGACTGGGATATTGAGGTCAGATAAATTTGTTTTAAAAATACTGCGTAAGGATGTTATGTGAATTAGATATGAAGCAAGGTCTTTAAAATGTTGTGTGGACTGTGTCATCGACAGGAACAAAAACAATGTTTAAATGTTCCACTTCTATCCCAAACAACTTCTACCGTTATAACACATGGAATGCAAAAGCCCTGTGGGAGAAGCTAATAAAAGTCGAGAAATGTCTATAGAGTAACTTGGGTTATGCAGTGACTGCCTTACCCACACTTAACTACATTGTGTTTTTTAAATCATCAGCTCTAAAACTTCCAAGGTGTTCGGTCATATTTACTTCCAAGTTTCAACACTGCCAGATAGATCCCTGCACAAACTCACAAGTCTCCAACTCCATGTTCAATAAAATTGCAAAAAGTCACATTTATCGATTTTTTTTCCTTCTTCCTCCTCAAAACAAAAAGGGGAGAAGGGAGCCCATTCTGTACAAAGTCAAACATTCTCCCCTCACACATCAAACATGTTCAACCATCAGCATTCACTCCAAACAAAAACAAAATAATGTAAACGATGAGAAAATAAAAGAAAGAAAGAAAGAAAGAAACTTACCATTTCCAACAACAACAAATGCATTTAAGGCTTCCCCCCCCTCTATAGAACTGTACAATGTATAAACTTAATTTAACATGCTACAGTAAAACATAGGCTTTGACATATCCATTCCACTTTTTGAATTGACACACATACACACAAAACAAAAACAAAACCTGATGTCCATTGAACATGGTCTAAAATTATACCATGGGGCTTCACTACTAAATGAAGAAAAAGAAAAAAGAAAGGGAAAAAAAAAGGAAAAGTGTCTTGTTCCTGATACAGGACTGCTTGTATACAAATAACTGATAGTACAGTTCAAAAAAATAAAGTTCACAGTATTCTTTTTCAATAACAACAGAATGAACTGAACTTTTAAAAACTTAAAATTACATAGGTCATTGAAGATACATGATATTCTTTATTAATAATAATAATAATAATAATAATAATAATTAAAAATAAAGAGAGAGAAAAAAAAAACGTTTCTGGCTAATGGAGGACAGTGGTGGGGCGTTGTGCCGACAAGATCAAGGGCACAACAAAACATCCTCAAGTGTGTCCAGGTGAAAGGTGTGGTTAAGTGCCCGTGTAGCCTAGGTCGAGTCTACTTCCACCAGAACTCACTCCAGTACAGATATGCAAGTACAGTGACATCAGAGGCCAGGAGACCAATCAGTTCCTCGTCTCCCGTGTGACATGGTGGTCTGGTCATTCCCAAATCCCAAAAGAGAGAGAGAGAGAGAGGGGGTGGAAGTGGGGAAGGGGTGTGGGGTTGAGGGCGAGAGATACATCCTCAAAAGGAACGGCTTCTCGCCTTGAGAGTTGTGTGTGTCCTGAGTCCATGACTGAGCAGCAAATAAGATGTTCAAGCTCCAGGCTTTTCTTCTTTTTTTTTTTTCTTTTTTCTTCTCCATTTTGAACGTATATATTAACTCTAGATTCTAAACTTCCATTGAGTTGTAGAGTTCACAGCTGAAGAGTGAACTTAAATTACAAAAAAAAAAAAAGTTTTTTTTTAAAAAAAGTTTTTTTTTCTTTCTTTTAAAAGCCACGCAATGCACTGTTTGCGTGGTTAAAAATACAGTATAATAATAATCAATGATTTAAAGCACCAAGTTCAACTAGAAGAATCTCATTCTTTTGCTGTAGATTTCTTTTGACTTTTTTTCAAAAGCTTATTTTTGACAGTTTTCCATATCTGAAAGAAAAAGCAGACATAACCATATAATTATTAATTTACTAAGTATATAAATAAAAATAATGGTAATAAAAAAAAAACACCACACCACTCATGAACAAGGAAGTAAGAAGTTAAGCCAAGTCACCTGGGCATTTACAGAAGATAGAGGAGTCCTCTAAACCACATGCCCATTCACCTGTCAAACAGAGGAAACAACAATCAATATACTTCACCCTGATCTTTTTACTATATACAATTCACCAGTTAATGCAATTCACCAGTTAATAGGTACAAAACACTGATTTGGAAGGGTGATTTCCCACCCTCTTGCCACGCCACAACTTTTCAAATGCATTTCACACAACTTTGCCGAACACTGTCTTTTTCAGATATTACTGTGGCGTTACAAAGTTCTAAGGACACATGGAAAAGGAGGGAAAAAAAGAGAAAAAAAAAAAGAAGCAACTCACATCAGCCGTGGTCATGTCTGAAGCCCTCCTCCTGTCCTCACATGTTCCCACACGCACAGGACTCAGACGATCAGATGCCATCACTGAGGGCAAAACCAAAACGTGTGTTACTAACGCCTTTCAGATCAGCCAGACCTGCCCTGTGATCTCTCTCTCTCTCTCTCTCCCTTCCCCTCTCCCTCCCTCTCCCAACAGAGACTTACACTTACAGTATTTTGCCTCCTTGGACACTCGGTGGGTGCCGTCCCCTTCCTGGGAAGAATTGGAGGAGTAACCATTACCTGTAGATGAGCATAAATACAATCAAACATGAGACCCAAAAATCACCACTCCCATTTGGAAACAGTCAAGACAAGTTGCTGCTGAACAGGTATTGTAGAGATTATGATCACTTTCTTTTATGAGATTCACCAAATACTACAACACAATATTTGAATATAATTCAGTACACAACTTCTTAAAGGAATAGTCCACCTCTTTATGAAAATCGGTTATTCACCTCCTTACTGAGTTACATGTGTGGGTAAAAGCATTTTGGTCTCCGTGCTTGTATTGTCCTAGTATGGCATCACCAATTTTCTCAATTTTTTAGCTTTAGCTTAGCATAGGTGCTGGAATGAAAAGTTGCCAGATAGCAACTCTTTGGCAACTTTACTTTCCAGTGTCTATGCTAAGCTAATGGTAAAACTGGGGTTGCCAGACTGGGACAACGCATGTACTGAGACCAAAATGCTCTTACCTACATATGTAACTCCAGCTAAGGGGGTGAATAACCAATTTTCATAAAGAGGTGGACTATTCCTTTAAGATACAATTTGTTCATTTATAGCATCGTATTTGGAGACAAATTTCTCACCTATGTGTCCGTTCAGCTGCCGGTGTTTGGTGCTAGACGAGTAGGCAGAGTGGTTGTCCAGGCGAGCGCGCTTGGCGTCTTGCGGCGATGCGTCACGCTTGTGGCTTGGACTGCGGCTGCGGCGCTTGCGGCTGGAACGCTCCTCGGCGCTGGAGCTACGGCGAGGGCTCTCGTCCTCGTGCCTCCTCTTCTTTTTCTTCTTCTTCTTCTTGTGTTTCCCAGAGAGGCCATTGCTGCTCCGCTCGGGGGAGTCAATATCCGAGTCCCTGCACACAACACATGGAAAGATCAGCATCTCAAACAGCTCCACATACCGTTTTGAGTAATACTTTATAATAACCGTATAAATGGTTAATAAATTGTTTATTAACACTAGTAGGTAGCTAATTAGTTAACACTGAGTTTACAGTTTGCTATGGCTAATGATAATCAATCAATTCTTTATTTCAGACACCAATACCAGGGTCCATATCTCATAAAATGTACGTACAGAATAAATAGATAACTTAATTCCATTAGCCTAAACTTTCCATTTTATCTAACAAATTGAAACCCCCTCACCTTCCAATGAACTTCTTACTGATGTTAATAGGCTATTTAATAACCATTTATAAAGGACGGTTATTATAAAATTCTACCTTTTTGATAGCAATACGGCATCTATCTACGCAATGAGCTGGGAGACCCACCTATGCTTGTCCTTGCTCTTCTTTTTCTTCTTGGACTTCTTGTGTTTCTTGACCTGTCGCTCCTCTGAATGGTCATCCTCCAGGCTGCGCTTCCTGTCCGCGTGTCCGCTAGAGGCAGAGGAGTTGTGAGAGTTGTGGGAGTTGGAGGCAGACGACTTGGCCTTGTTGGAGAGCTGCTGCTCCTCTTCCTCGCCGTAGTGTGGCCGCGTGCGACCTTCGTCGCCTCCCCAGCGGCCTGCACCACCATCCTCCTTATACCCGGAGCTGCGGTGGTGGTGATTGTACTCCCCGACGGCAGGCCTCCGGTCACGCTCGCGATCTCGGTCACGATCACGGGATCTGTGACGATGGTGATGGTAATAGTCGCGGTCACGATGATGGTGGTAGCGTTGGCGGTCCCAGTAGCGATCCGAGTCGCGGCGGTAGCGCTCTCGACTGCCAGAGCGTGCACGGGGAGGGCGGGACTCTCTGTCTCCGTGGTGACCGTAGCCGCCACCATAGCGGTCCTTTCCCCTATCCCCGCCACCGTTGTGGTCGTAATAGCGGCGGTAAGTGTCCCGCTCCCGCTCCTTCTCCCGCTCCTTGTTGGGGTACGCAGACGGACGCACATGCCGGCTCCAGTCCCGGTCTCGCTCATCCCGGTCTGCCTGTTTGCCGGTCGCGCCGTTGCCAGCCTCGGCCCGCCCGTTGAGCCCGTTCACGTGCATCGGCTCGGCAGGAGGACCCCTCGCCTGGGACGGCGCAACGCAATCTCCCGAACCGTTTTGCGACACGTGCTTCACCTCAAAGGCCTGCTGTGATGTCTGTTCCCTGGAGGTCAGGACGCTGTCTGTACGCACGTCAGGCTGCTTGGCCCGCACTCCGTCTGCGGTTTCGCTGCCCGGCGAAAGGACCGGGGCGGCGGTGGTCAGCTGGGTGGAGGCATCACCCTCTCCCAAGCCCTGCAGGCTGCTAGAGGTGTGAGGTGGGGACTGATGGCCGTTCTTGCCAACAGAAGGCACAGTCATGCCAGCAGAGGCATCAGGGGTTACGCTGCAATTAGACATGGACAAAAGATAAATCAGTAAATCGCAATAAATCACAAATGAAAATGTGGGATTCATGCTCGTTTACACATTTTAGGTGCTTTTCTAGGTCTATCTGACGTATTGAAACAGCAAACCAATCTATCTCAATAAATCAGTGCATCAACAAAGGAGTGGGCCAACACCAAATCTAGGCAGCTGAATGCCTCCTCCCCAATGCGCATCATCAGCTTGCCTGCTGAGCCGATTGCGTTTTTGCATCTTTCTCAAATCTCTTGCACAGGGAAGAACTCACCTCGACTTGCTGAGGCCTGAATTGGCCCTGAACTCAGAATCCCGACCATGATAAGAGTTGGGAGAGGTCACGTGCCCGTTCCCATTGACCTGCATTACACATCACTTATTAGCGGTCTAAATATATGACTATGAAGCATTCATTTGAGTTACAAATATGCAACATACATGCAGCATTAACATCTTTAAACAAATGTTCTTTAAATAATTTAAATGTTCTTCTGTTACACACCTTCACACCGTTCACCTTATGGTAGCCGTTATGACCATTTTGACTCGGCTTGGGGTCATCGTGGCCGTTAGCGTAGCCGTTGGAAGAGCCATTGGTCTTGGCTTGGCTGGCCATAGTGTCGCCGGAGTGCCTTTTAGACGGCGGCGACATGCTATGGCCGTTCCTCTTCCCGTTGGCAGGCTTGGCGGTGGTGCTGCTGCTGCTGCTGCCGCTGCTGTGCATCTCGGTCTGGCCGTTCCGCCGATGGCCGTTGCTGGTCTCCTGATCCGACTCCTCAGAGGACTCCTGACCGTAGGGCACCAGCAGGGCAGAGGCGGCAGTGGCGTTGCAGCTGCTGTAGGGGCCGCCGTTGAGCTTGGAACCAGAGGAGGAGGAGGAGGAGGAGGAGGAGGAGGAAGAGGAAGGGTCTGAGGTAGAGTGCAAGGTGGAGAAGGAGGAGGAAGAGGCGGAGGCGGAGGCAGAGGAGGCTGCAGCAGCACTGGAGGAGGGCTGAGTGTAGGAGGAGCTTGGCTGGGACAGTCCCGGCCGGATGCTCTTGCCCTGGCCGATGAGGAAGGACAATTTCTGCCGTTTGTCCGGGTCAGCAATCTCGGTAGGCCTGGGCGCGTGGGAGGTCGAGGTGGAGGAGGAAGAGGAGGCAGACGAGGACGATGACGACGACGATGATGATGAAGCAGAGGACGGGACGGAGCCACTTTTGGTCAAAGTAGTGCTGCTGCTGCTGCTACTGCTGCTGCTGCCGCTGCCACCACTGCCAGCACTACTGCCATACCTGAAGCCACTGTTATGGTAGGGCCGCCCGTTGACCTGAGGGCCAATCTATGGGAGAGGAAAATTAGCCAGCATTAGCACACTCCTCTCTCTCTCTCTCTCTCTGTCTCTCTCTCACACACACACACACACACACACACACACACACACACACACACACACACACACACACACGAACACGCGCATGAACGCGCGCACACACACACACACACACACACGCACATCTTAATCATAGACTCTAGGTATGGCTCTAGGTCTAGTAGTTGTACCTTGAGCAGTCGTGGTGGTCCATTGGAGGGCACAGAGGGCCGGTTAACCGTCAGGCCCCGGACACTCAGCACAGGCCTAGGAGGCGTACGGATGACTGGGGATGCGTCCCCACCATTCTTGACATCATGACACCTGATAAAGAGAACATCAACAATTACAATTAGCCCCTTTACCAGCCACTGGCAGCATTAGGACGCGGTTGTAAAACTGAAATGATGAAAAGTAGTGCTGTCAAACGATTAAAAAAATAATAAATCTGATTAATCACAACATTTTGCAATGATTAATCGTGATTAATCACTTTTAATCACAACTCAGTTCCGCCAGTAAGAATTTTGATTCTAGGGTATGTTGGGTCCTTATTTTGCCCCATAAAGGCCCTGATACTAAATAGCTGGCTTTGGTCTTCTCAAATGGGGCAAATCACACCCGTCCCCTACCCACAAGGATTCCCCAAACATGTTGTTGGACATTCAGGAGCTAGGCCATAATCTCTGTCTAGTTTGAATTGATAGCCGAGCCATTTTCTATCTGAAATTGAAGATAATACATGCCATGAAAGTGGAACCATATCCTTCTGGATTAATTAATTAATCCGAGTTATTATTTTTTTAAATCAGAGTTAATTTTTTTGGATTAATCACATGATTATTCAGTTAATTTAGCCAGCACTAATGAAGAGTGTTAGCCGGAATATTAATCAACAGGCTGCTTTTCAAAGCAGGGTAAGCACAGACCTGATGTAGAAAAGAACGTAGGCCTGCTGGTTAAGAACCGAACGGATATCGCTGACCGACACCGACGAGTCGTTCATCTGGTACCACTGCCCGTTGCTGCCCTACAAACAACAACAACAACAACAAAAAACAGATCAACAAAATAAGCCTCGGTGTAACATTGCTGAGTCCATAAAGAAAGCACAACTAAGTTAGCAACTTTGCTGATTGTAATGCAATTTCCCATTGCCAACTAAGTAAGCGGTTAACTGGTTAGCAACCATGCTTTTGGGAAAGGACACCAGGGCAGCAAGGTGTGCAAGGTGACAGGTGTGGCACGACCTTACCTTGACGTAGCAGTAGTAGTGTCCGGCGTGGCAGCTGAAGCCAGAATGGACAAGAACGGCGTACAGGTTGTAAATCAGCGGATCCCCGTGAGGCTGGGACATGTAGGGACGCAGGTCGAGGTACTCCGCGTACCTCACATCCTGTTTTGGGGGGAGAGAGAGAGAGGCCTTTTGTCAGCGACTGTTTGATTTAATCAGAAGAGTGATACAATGGGGGTTCAAGGTTGGAAGGGAGTGACACTGACCTTGGCGATCTTCCCGCCATTATAGTTGGCGAATCGCTTGAGTGAAATGGTCAGCACGTTAGAGCTGCGATGGAGGGTGAATCTCTTGGAGGCTGGGACCATCTTTTTACATCTGCAATTGTATCATAACAAGCCAAATCAGAAAGAACAATTATAGGTTTTCAGTTCAAAGGTCGAGCTCAAAAGGTCATGGTCAAGACTTACTTGGTGCACTTGTAGGCATTCTCCCCATCAAGTTGCTCTGGCTTGACAAATTGCTCCAAAGCCTTAGTAATGGTTGGGGCAGTCTGGAATAAAAAAAAAAAAAAATAATAATAAAGGTACACTGTCACCAGTAATGAAGATAACAGATAGTAAGTTGAGTAAAAATTGACAACTGATTCTGAGTTCAAATAGTTCAAAACTTACCTTAATGTCCAAAGCAACATCCAAGTATGGGTCAAATGTATCAGACACTGCTTTGCAGTTTAGACATTTTACTACGAATAAAAACAAACAAACAAACAAAAAAATCCCATCAAATAACTATAGCTATGAATAAAAGTACATTGTATGAACACAGAGTCTATGTGTGACATGGGCGAAGATTTCCCCTTATGCAAACACCTACCTCTGGATCTCAAATATCCTCCAAAGATCTGATGGATGAGAGTGGTCGCCTGCGTCTGCCGGTCCAATCTAACAAGAAGGAAATGGCAAACGGTGAGTACATGCAAATCACTGCTGATAGCCTGTACTGCGATTCCTCCTACTATACGTCAGGACTTATGCTACTATAGAAACGGAGCTCAGCTCAAAGGAGACAAGGAAATCATGAACAGGGAACACAGTGGTCCTACATACAAGGAACTAAGTGGTTCTAAGGGTAGAAGTAAGGGACATCTTATGTAAAACCTACTTGTTTCCAGGCAAGCAGGACTTTTGCATAGCATCCACAGTATAGCGCAAAAACTCGTGAGCATCCTCCTGGCTCCCAAACCGGAAGTGCTTGGCAATCCCTGCAAAGCAAACCAAAAGCGTTTGAATGTTTTTGGGTTTTTTCCCTCCCAAAGTGATCTCTGCACACGACTGCATCCATTATACATGGTGTGTAAACAAGTGCGGCACTCACGTTTCAAGTCATTGAGAACACCGATGGGTTTGATGACGTTGCCCGTGTTGGCAAACACCTGGGTAATGTGGTTCTGCATGGTGCACATCATGCAAAAGCCAGGCTCATGACCTACGGAAAACAAAACAAACAAACAACATAGACACAAGTTATAAGATGGCTCAGAAAGGCCAAGTGACCAGTTAATAGAAAAGCTGGTGGTGGTACTGGACGCATATCCTCACATGTCTTTGAATGCTCGCGGGACAGCATGAAGTTGGCAAGGGGGGCAGTGTAGGTGAGACACTGCAGGGCTGAGTTGAGGAAACAGGTGTTGCCCAGGTTCTGGAGGCCAGCTCCGATGCGGTGCATCTGGTTCCACTTGAGGCTCAGACGCTCGGCGGGGAACAGCACCTTCTGCGGGAGGGCGATGCCGTCGCCGCTGGTTGCCATCACCTGCTCCTTGGGCCGCTCGCTGGCAAGGGGGGTGGTGGAGGCAGCAGAGGCGGTGGCGGTGGTTGCAGCAGCAGCAGCAGCGCTGTACAGGGTGGCTCCCGGGGTGGGTCCCATGCAGGGGGTCTTGGCCCTGGGTGGATCAGAGGTGGAGGAGCCCCCTGCCCAGCCGGAGCAGCTGCCGTCCATGTCCCCAGAGGAGAAGGAGGCACACGTGCCGGAGCGATTCCCCCGCACTGACTCGAGGTCAGACTTCTCTAAAGGTTTGTCAACTATGGTCATTGTTCATTTCTGTTTGGGATTGAAGAGGGACAAGAAATGAAGATGTTAGCCTCCTTACACATCTCAAATATGTGTTAATAACCGCTAAAATACCTACCAAGTCTAACTGTGATAAAAAGAAAGAATACACTTTATGAACTGTCTCCAAGAAACACAAACATAATATATTTTAAAAATAATTTTAAAAATAATGTGGAGGACCATATATGGTCATATTATCTGGCAATATTTAAATGCACTGGGATGACTTCCATGCACTTCCTCAGTACAGGGGAACAATTAAGTCTTTCATTCATAACTAAATTGCTGTTGATACACATAACAACAAGAAAGACGAGACAGCATATAGGTTAACCTCAAATACAAACTTTTTAGGCGATAAATGAATCGCCCCAAAAAGGTATTAGAATGTAGTGTATTTGGTAGTGTACATGGTGTACTGTTGTTAAATCACACAAATCAAACTCCGCTCACAACGAGTGAGAGTGACACGTGACTGACAGGAAACGCCATTAAAGTGAAACCTTTGCGAATGCAACCTTGAACTTCAGTCTAATAAACAATCTTAGGTAAACACAAATATGAAAATCAACACAACATTGTTATTTTCAATGTTAGCTTCTATACCTACTGTACAAACACAACGCAGCTAATTAACCAAGTAGCGATAGATAGCAAATAAGAAAATAAGCTAATTATCCTAGCCTTAGCAACTTAGCCAACATGCCGACACAACTTACTAGCCAAAGCTAGCTGACTAGCAAGCTAATACAACCCAAACAAATGAACGGGCCCGGCCTTGGATAGCCTGCTAGCTAACGTTAGTTTTTGTTTACAAATGCGTATCAAAATCCCAGTTGGTACTGCCTTGATTGGACAATTTGAAATCTGACACAATGAGACCACAACATAGATGTGCAAGTAGCCAGCTTACTTTCACACTTTTCCCGCAACAGGAAACCTGCGATCACTCGGCATCGCTGGATAACTAGCAATAGCTTCTGGCTAACGTTAGCTGGTCTTTCGACCACGGATATTCACATTGACTGCCACAGCCACACAGCTAGCAAACGAGCCAAGAGGCCCTAGAACACGAATTAGGCCTCGGCTATAAATAAAGTGAGAAAACATTCCGTTAACACAAAGTGTTTACTTTAACTTCGAAACAGTCTACAAATTAAGCCAAACGCAGCCTACCTTTCCTTGAAACAAGAACTGAATAAATTGTAGCGGCTGTGTATGCGCATGGTAACACCAAACGCCATGGTAACGGGCAGTGTAACAATCCAGCCTGAACAAGTAGAACGTTGACAGACGTGCATGCAACAATGCCAGACAGTTGTCGTTCCAAACAAAAGATCGGAACATGATGAATATGATTTCTGTTGTTCCCTAACTATTTCAAAGAAACAATATCTGCTGGTATATTCCCAATGAGGTAGACGGGAACTGGTAAGGTCGGCACAATAAGGAGGGGCTCGAGATTTAAAATTCACCGGTGCTCAAGCACTCGCCTCCGACATGACACTGGAAGACTCTGAGGTTTTCTAACACTGTCCTGACCAGATCGCTCCCAGCAAACCTTCTTCCCGCGCAGAATAATTTTAGCCAAAAATGCAATATAAAAACATAACAAGCACTCACCTGTAGTTCTTAATAATGTAATATATTACACTATATTATCCATCCTTTCAGCCACCGAGCGTCCGGCGGTGAACAATGACGTAGTTTCCCCACGGGTACATCCGGGTAAAACTGATGTTAAGCAACTCTTTATACATTGAAGAAATGGGAGGCGTGTGCGTGATGTTCAGCATGCCTCTACCAAACGCCGGCTTATCGCATGGTTTGCGTGGCGAACAAATGCTCGACCTCGATGCTTCATTGCTGTGGATGTAGCATCGACCATTATCTCAATTGTTTGAGGCACAACGATAAAACATGGAAATAGCTGGCAAATCTGAAGTCTTTGAATGATGTGCAACAAAGACTACAGCAAAAGTGAGGTGATACAAAAAAACTGTCGTGGGATGCACAGACGTGCATTTGGCAACATTGTATCCGAACATTTTAAATTGAAATTGTGTGCAGGGAACCTTGTTAAGACTGTAACTTAATATTCCTGCTGAAAAATTAACCTATTGTTAACACCAGTTCAGCTTTTCCAGAGGCTTTCGATGGTCTGATGGTTTCATAACGGCTAGCAATAAAAACGGGCTAAGCCAATTTGTGCTGGTAGCTGGTTTTAGACTAGCCAATTGTAAGTTCTTAGGTGGTGTTGGTTTAATGGCAGCATAATGGTCTTGTATGGCTGGATGACATCGGCTCTTGGCTGATGAAGATGCAGTGCCGATGTGGTCTGCTTTTTATCAAGATTGTCATCAGCAACCAGAAATCACACAAAAAACTAACAAGTTGGTCAACCAGGCTGCCCAGCAGTCTTTGGTGTAGACCCAAGTGACCAACCTGCTCAAGGCTCCAAGCCTATGAATAGGCCAAAATCATTACAACTTGTGAAGGGAATATCATAATCACATACTAATCATTTAATGATATAACAGCCTGGGGTATTGAACTAAATAGGTACCATTGTCTCTTTCAAAAAACATATACCTCTAAAATCCAGCATGTTTGTTTGTTTGCTTTTAGTCAAATTAAGTATTACATCAACATTTTTTTTCAGTGGCCAAGATAGTTCTGAGCGCACAATTAACAGATATTGGTATTAATCAATGAAATCTGTAATGAAATAAGAATTTTTTTTAAAAAAAAAAAGAGGTGTAATAAAGTTAGGTGTAATAAGGCAAAATGGCCCATTTTATATGGCACATGAATGCCACATTGTAGTAAAGAGCTCTCACAAGACATCTAACTTTACCCATCTTGAGAAGTTATATATCAAAAATAGCAATGAAATTCCCCACTATGACATGCCATGCTTCAGTTGATTGCTTCATCAATAGGATGCATGATATAGCCTACTGTAAAAATGTCCGCAAGTGAAAAAAGATTTTTATTCAGCCTAATTTAATTTGGAAATCATTTTTTTTTTTTTTTTAAATTTACATTCCCACAGACCTGACTGTAAAGCATCATGATCACCACTTGATGGAACTAGTGTGCCAATTTTGGGACCTGTGAAATTAAATAAAAAATGGAAGTTTCAAAGATCAATGGACCAGATTGATTGAGTACAGAGAATATGTAAAAATAGCTTAGTTTACAGTGCATTGCAGGACTAAAGAGTGGAAACTAAGGTAGGCATATTTCTTTGGTCTGTCTACACCAGGCCTGGACAAACTAAGGCCCGGGGGCCACATGCGGCCCATTGAGGTATTTAATCCGGCCCGCGGAGCCTTCCCAAAGTAGAATTATTTCTCTTTTAGCCAAGGTGACTTAGATTATAGGCCTGATTTATCAAATTGTTGTATTCATGAATACAAATCCCCCCTTTTAACCCTACATGTTACTGTAACATGTCCTCTGAGGAAAGTGGAGCTACTGGTTTGAGACTTGCCAATTTACCAGCATCAACTGGTTGACTGTTAACACCCAGTCTGTTAGTCAAAATCTAAACACCAATGTGGCCCTTCGGCCAAAATAATTGCCCACACCTGGTCTACACAGTCTTGGCATTCATGAGTTGTCCTTTGTTAGTTCTTGTCCTCTGTTATTGTTCATTTCATATGTGTTTTTCATATGTGCCCTTCAAGCAATGTGTGCCATATTTCTGTGGCCAGTCCCACCCTGTTGGCCCCCTGCCTCTGTTCTAGTTTTACTGCCGGGGTGTGCACTAAAGACTTTGGTTTCTCTGAAAGTGGACACAACTGAAAATTCTGCGAATTAACATGTTTGGTCATTGAACATTTGTAGGGCTGCTGTGTTGGAAACTATGTAGGCCCATGCTAAAACAAAATTCAAATAAATTTAAAGTAATTTCAGTTTTTTTTCAGGCTTATTATGAAGTATATCCGAAATCTGTCAGTGCTGTTATCTCATACTTATCCATCCTCAAGTTCAATAACAACAGTTTAAAATGTTTTGTAGCCTACGTCACCCATAAAGACAAATGAGAAGTGTAAATGTCTCAATTTATGGCTCATAATTTACTTTCGTAGTGTTCCACAGCCGGGAAAATCTTGAAAGGAACTTTAACTTTGAAAGAATTTTCGGTATAACAGATAATTTGATCAACACTTTTAGAATGTTGATAATTTTTTAATGATACAGCATTGCATCTATTTTTTTTATTCATAACAAATGTATGTTCTTTATCCTGTTTATTTTGTCAAAACACTGACCCTTAGGAGATCACAGGATGTAGCCTACTGTACCTGTTTCTGTTGTTCTCTAGTGAACCAGAACCTGAGGGGTGTGATAGCCTACATCTATAGGGCAAGCCTGAGATGGACTAAATGAAAGCCCTTCATGGGGTCAATCTATACTGGTAGATTTTCTTTTAAAATAATTCTACGGGTATTGTGCAGAATGATAATTTCCCACTATATCCACATGTCTGTAATGTAAATTAATTATAAATATCTAAATGAAATCAGAAGGCCTACAGAAAGTAAGAGCAAACTGTGGTTGTATTTGTATTTTTTTTAATTTCCTCCCCTTTGGGGCCTAAAGCCTGAGGAGGAAACAGGAAACAGGAAACACATCTGGGGTGCTAAAACCACACTCGCTTATCAGTTTTTCTGGGCATTAATGTCAATTTGATGGCTAGGGTCAAAATAAAAAGATTGAGAATTATTTTATTTTATAAATGAACTGGTTGGTTCTTCAAATATACAATTAAGTTCTCCCTTGATTTGGGCTGTGAATGGGTCTCTCCAAAAGGTGGATGTGTTTTATCTTGCTTTAAGCAATTACTTGAAGATTTCCTTTTTAACATACAATACACACAATCTTTTGAAGAGATTTAACCACATTGAGTTCTATATTTATGGAGTTCTGTTTTTTCCCCCTAGGACAATCTATTAACTGAACAGAAATAAACTTTTGTGCATATATAGGCCTAGCTGGGTTTTTTTCCACATGAAACACATGAAAGACAAAAATGTTTTGCATTACTTTTGTGTGTGTGTTATTTTTATGGCAGACACAAAGCATACTGTATGCATGTTCATATTGCGTGGGAGAGAGAGATGACGTGAGATCCAGAAATAACTGAGGCCGCTACCTGTCAGCTGCAAGGGAGAGTTGGTTAAGACAGGATGTGTAGATCACCAGAGTCTAGTTTCACTCGTCTTTAAAGCCATAGATAAAATAGCCTCTTAAAGACAATAGACATCCAGTTGTCCATTTTTTGTAAATACAACAGCGTGCTTATTTTAACAGCACTAATTTCAAACTACCGATAGGCTAACCTAACCTACCACATGGCACTTACCTGTACATCTCCCTTCAGGTAACATTTTGAAATTTCCTCATGTATCAGATTGGTTCAAAGCTTACTTACTCAAAACATACTTTCTTCTGCTTTATCATACTGTAAATACTGTTTTTTCACTTTATTGGCACAATGTTACATTGATATGCCATAATATGAAACTAAAGATAGTTTTACATTGTGTTCAGACAATGAGGATTTCCAGCATTCTGTATTGACTAAGGACATGCAGTCCTTCTATTTAAACAAAATAAATAGGAATATGGCTCAACAGTAGTAAATGTGTGCTCTCTGGTCAGATAGTGGATAGCTAACGTTACTGCCATTTAAAATGCATGTATATTACTGTAGTTTGTACAATGTCTGTCTAGCAATATGTCAACACCCCTTTCGAGGGGGTGTGACCTACAGCACCACATATCAAGACTGACCATTGCATATACTCTCAGAAGAACAGTTATACTTCATGCAGGCATGACAGAGGTGCGCCATGATATCCCTGTCCTCTTCCCTCATGCTGATTAAGCAACATTTGAACTTTAAGAATGTCATATAACTTCCAAGTTCTTTAATCAAAATGGCACCTCAGTAATGTGGACTTGTTCTGTTTTGTTTTGTCTGTCTTCAAGATTGAGAAGTTTTTCAGCATCCTCATCCATTACAAACATCAAAATGGAGAAAGCCGATACACAGTGGACAAGGCTGTCGGGGACATTCCCCCTGGGTTGAACCTAAGGTAAGAAATTGATACTGAACCCATTTGAATTTATTTTAGGTCTTCACAGCTAGATCTTCGAAAGGTCTGAGGAATTTATTATTGATCATATCTGCAAAAAACAAGTCGTTTTTGTCATCGTATAGACACGTGTGTGTGTGTGTGCGCGCATGTGTGCGTGTGTATGGAAGAGACGGGGGCGTCATTGTCAGTGGTAGCATTCATACTACCTAAGAGTGAAGTTCTTAAACTTAAATTTTGTCAGCCTTTTCAGACCTTTTGAGTTTGCAGGTATGATACTGATTGAGTGATGAATAAATCACAACTTTGTCAACTTGGTGTTATGGTCTCTGCATATGAAATAGTGAACAAATTACGAACAAAATTTTCTAGGGAAGGAATGAAAGTCTTAAGCCTAAATGGGACAGATCTCTCATGTTTGACAGCAGAGGAATTTTCCAGATTGCTGATTAAATACCAGCATGGGCTCTTTTTGGTGAGTTTTTTTTTATTTCGTTTTTTTTGCAAGAAGTTTAGGCCTTCTTACCTCTGTAGCATAATGCCTACAAACATCAATACACATTAGTATATTGGTGAATCCTGTATGTCATATCACTCTGCTGTCACCTTAATTTTTAAGACGATAAGTGAAGATACGAAGGAAGATGGACAAGAAGTGTCTGGTTTGGTGAGTATGACTAGCCTGTAAGCAGGCCATCTTTGAGTTATACACTTTGCACTATGCAATTAATACATCAAAGTTGCTTGAGGATGTCAACCTCAGATCAGCCCACTTTGTTAGCCATTGCACAGTAGGCTATAGACACTCTATCACTTAACACATTTGCTTGGATTCCCTTTTTAGAAATCTAAAAAATGGGTCTTTCTTGGATGTCTAGATCATGTAGGCTATGCAAATGTGAGTTAGTCCCTGAATTCAAACATGTCACAAGGGCATCGTGATGGTCTTAATGAACTGTGTAAATGTATTTTCAACTTCTCCCTAATCCCTTGTTCAGAATAGCCTATCTCCCCTGGTGAAAACACAGACGTCTCTGTCATATTCTCTCTTATTATAAAGTGTCCTTCAGATGATGACAGCTGTGAAGAGACCACCCTGATTGTGACACTGCAAGGTGGTGACATTGAGGTGTTGGCTACAGATTCTGATCAGAAGATCATTTTGCAAGCAAAATATCCGGGTAACTGATATTCTTAATTTACTGATCATCTGTTTTCATCCTCTGTCTGAGTATCTCACCATAATAAATATCATAGTACACCATCAGTTGATAAATGACATGCCTCCAAGAAGCATACTTTCCAATAGCCTAAAAAATGTTTTTTCATTTTTTTGTACAGTGATTAAATTATTTTATAAATATGATATGATTGCATTAGGTACATTTGATTTGTTATTACTTATTTCAGTCATAAAGCAGAGCAAGGCCAAATCAATTCAACTTGCAGAGCAACCTGGGAAATACCTTGCCTTGACATCTGATGGACCTGGATTTTCGGAAACTGGAGGTTTGGAGTCATCTGTATTCTTTTCCTCTTTTTTTTTAAATCACTATTAGGCCAGTATTCTCCCAGGTGCTTAAGTCCAAAATGTACGCATTTCAGCCTCCACCAAGCACTTTTTTGGTCTTAAGCACCTGGGAGAATACCACCCTTAGTGAGCTTCTTAAAGACCATGTAAAGTCAAAATGATAATGGCCCTCATTCACCAACCATTCTTACGAAGATTCTTAAACCCCACTTACGCAGTTTTTAAGAAGTTTAGAATTCACCAATATAGGTTTCCAAATGGGACCTTAAGAACAAATTTAACAAAATTCTTTTGAAGATATTGGTGAATGAGGCCCATTGGCTTTAAGTTCCTTTAAGTACCAAAGAAAGAGTTGTTAATAATCACCACATCAATTTTGAGTTGATATGAAATGTCAAATTAGGTCTCAAATTTGTAGTATTTTGTTGTCTCTCCAAGTCCTCTCCAAGAAAGAATGCCAAGGTATGCGCCCATTGCTCACAGGACCCAGTATGGTATCTGCAATGCAGTCCTGGAGGGCAGGTCTAATGTTACACACAGCCAAAGATTGTTTCGATCCCATCCTCAATACCAGAGTTAACTCTACTCTACATGTATTGGCTTTAGTCCTGCCCTAACCCTACACCAGTGTTTCTCAAACTTTTTCAGACCAAGGACCACTTTGCCCAAAAAGTATTTTTCAGGGACCACCTACCCTCGCGCCCCCTCACTGAGTCGCATGCTGCTACCTCTTTGTCAAAATCAATAGGTAACTCTAAATTGGCATTTATGGGCACTTCAAATTCAGATAGCTTGAAGTTTTTCAGGTAAATTACAGGCCTGCTTCATAGTATTCATTGAACCACTCCCCTTTGGCTTTTAAAATAAATTTAATAAGAAACAGACTAAATAAACATATTTTTCGGAAATCCTCTCGCGGACCACTTGAACTTGCTCGCGGACAACTAGTGGTCCCCGGACCACACTTTGAGAACCACTGCCCTACACCTACTGTAAAACTGATGAAACGGTGAAATTCGGCTGAACTGTAATGTTGACTGTTTTCAGGGGCCCCATGTATAAAACTCAGTTTAAACATCCATTATGTATTTCCAAAGCTAAAAATCAGTGAATGCATGACAACATTTTCTAAATATTGGAATATGAACCTGCTCAACACATTGCACACGTTTCTTCAGATTATGAACTGAATTTGCACTGCATTTATTTCAGTATCCATAAACATGTTAACAATGATGTTACCGGGAGAATCCACACTGGGACAAACACTTGTGGCCCTGCAATTTGACAAAGAATACCTAATATGGGAAAAGGAGGGAGAAGAATTGATTTTGAAAACTGAGGTAGGCCTATACATGTCAAATTTCATGTAAAACACTCTTTGTCTACTGCAAGGACTAATTATGGTAGTGGATTTGATGTGATTTCAACTTTTGATTTTTTTTCCTCCAGGAAAATGCATTGCTGCCCTACTCAACATTGGTGATTGCCAGATTTTTTTTCTTTATTTATCTTTAACGGAATAGTGATGTGTGAATGAGAACATGTAAAATAGATTAATATTGTGCTGTAATCCTAATATTAAAGGAAAGGTCCACCTCTTTATGAAAATTGGTTATTCACCTCTTTATTCGGGGTTACATATGTGAGTAAAAGCATCTTGGTCTCAGTGCTAGCATTTTCCTAGTGTGGCATCCCCAATTTTCCCAATTTTTTAGCTTTAGCTTAGCATAGGCGCTGGAATGTAAAGTTGCCAGATAGCAACTCTTTGGCAACTTTACTTTCCAATGCCTATGCTAAGCTAAAGCTAAAATTGGGGTTGCCATACTAGGACAACGCATGCGCTGAGACCAAAATGCTCTTACCCACATATGTAACTCCAGGTAAGGGGGTGAATAACCAATTTTCATAAAGAGGTGGACTATTCCTTTAATTCTGACTGATAGAATTGTTGTCCTACTGATAAAAATCTAAATATTTACTAATATTTACTTATTCACTTGATTTATGTCTGAGGATCAAAATGTACGTGCACATGTGAAACCATCACTGATTACTAGATTAAGATAATTGTGAATAATAGTGAATATTATTCAGTATTAAAGATGCCTACTGTAGTAATTTTTCCCCCACACTTTTTTTTCCAGGAACCGAATTCCAGATTCGTCTTCAATCAAGCACACATCCAAGATAATACTTATAAATTTGCATCTGCCAAACACCGTGATTATTTCTTGTCTTCAAATGAGGACAAATTAGTGATGGGAAAAAATGCAATTCCCTTTACAATTGCAAAGGGCAAGAGAGTTAATAATTAAATAATTCTTCAACTCAATACAATTATACATACAACTATATTTTGCTAAAATGTTGCTACAGATTTACAAGCTGCAGTATTACTTTACTACTAACAATTGACAGCTTTGACTTAGACTAGGAACCCATCTTGGAGCAAAAGAAAATCAAGGACCTCTTAATCCTAACACAAATTTAGCCCTACAGGCTTATATCGATTTATTCTGTTAGATGCTAGAAGACCATTGTTTAGTCAACAGTCATGTCAGTCCAGTGCTGATAGTGAGTATATGTGTGTGTGTGTGTGTGTGTGTGTGTGTATGTGCGTGCGTGCGTGTGTGCACCCCCTTCCACAGCGAAACATCTTGGGGAAGGTTGATTATGATGATAAAATGACTAATGTGGGATGGCTGAAATGGGAACTTTACTGAATGCTGCACATGCTGAAAGTGCCTATAAGTGTGCTATCAGTGTGCTTATATCATGACTGCAAGGCTGCTTGTCTCTGCAGTGCCTGTACTAGAATAGTGGGAAACTAGAAAAGCGCTCAGAGAGCGCAGACCTCCGCCAAGGCAATGTGGTCACAGACACAATATAAATTCCAGATCATGTTCTGGATCACCGATTGCCACCAAAACCTAATCACTTCTTGCTTGTCCCAATATACACATTGTCCGAAAATTTCATCCAAATCCGTGCAGTACTTTTCGAGTTATCCTGCTGACAAACAGACAAACAAACCAACACGACCGAAAACATAACCTCCTTGGCGGAGGTAATAATAATAATAAAGGTTTCTTTGCTTTGAATTAAAAAACACTGATTGCTGAGCTTTATTTGCCTATTTCTAGTTCCCACTGTGTACACGGGGTGTGCGATTCTACAGCTACGGTCATTTGAGGTCAAAAAAAGATGCATTTATACCTGAATTCATACAATAAAATGTAGACAAAGGAATAGCATTTAAATAAAATTTATTTTACAGTCCCAGATTAAATATTATATGGCACACTTACATACAGGCAGCAAAATGTTCACAAATGAATCTATTCACAAAGTATTGACATTTTTTTTTTTTTTTTACAAATCTGAATTCTACTGTTTGCAGGAACTAACAGTGTTCCCCATATGCTGAGCATTATCCTGTGAGCCCTGCATTAGGCTTATCTGTCTTCTGAGCGCATTGATCTCCTCCTCTTGTTCATCAATCTTCCTCAATAAACTGTGGATAACCTTGACAGGGGAGACAGACAGAACATTTCTGGAAATGGAAAACCCAACACCTGAACAGCTCTGCTCTAGCCTGGCTTTGGCCATCCCCTTGGTCTACGCTTTAGCTTCGTTCAAGGGTCTGGCATTGCGCCACTGACAAGTGATTGTAAGCTGGAGGTGTGAACTGTAGGAGTTTGAAACGATTAAAATCTGATTTCATGCAATCGCTGACGTTATGCACCAGCTTGGTCATGAAGTAAGTGTGGTGGAAAAATTCCGACATTTCCTTGATTGGCACTTGGATTTGTACATGCTCTCGAATCAATCAAAAAATGCTCAAGACTACTCCGGTTACTGACATGGACTTTGTTTATTTTCCTCTTTTGTTCACAGTGCCAGCAAACTACATGCGTAAATAAACCGCATATCTAATACCAGAGGTGTTGTGGGGATTTTTTAAGTGGGGGTACGCAATATCATGTTAGAAATGGAATGCCCAATATAAAATTGTTACAAATAGCCTACATAAATGATCTGCTTAGAGAAGTGGGGGGACTCCGTACCCCCCCGTGCAACGCCCACTACACCCCTGTCTAATACATAGCGCTGTGAAGAAAAGGTTGTTTCTCTGCAGAGAAAATCTGACCAATTTAGCCAGGAGTTTGCGCAGGGACTCGCATGATGTCTCCCAGGAGTTTACGCAGTGACTGACTACATTCACCAACTTCTCAGTTTTTAAAGATCTCTGACCGGAATTAGGATGTCTATATTTGGGCTGTCAGACACCTCTACAGATTTGACCTTTTCTTCATAACACCTTCATTTATGTAAAAAAATACATATGTAAGCATTTTCCCTGAGTGCAGTATCTTACAGCATTAAGCTCTTGTGATAATGAATACACCCACAACATTTCCAAGTCACTTTGAGCAGGCATTTCCTGTTTTTAACTGTGGTTTTCTGTTCACCTTTCTTGTCTGTTGTCACAGATAAACTATATCATCCTACTGTTCTTCCACACAATAATAATGATGTTTTACAAATATCAAAATCTCTTCATAAGCTACGCTACAACAACGGAAACCCAACGTTATCTCTCACAACTCCTGATCCTGCTTGCTTTTTAGCACAGTATAGAATGGATCTCTGCAAACGATGCCCATGGCAATGCCAAACGGGAGTCGTGGAGGGAAATTTTGAATATTGAGCAAAGCTACATAAGAAGGCAAAGCCAGGCTATCTCTGTTCAGGCTCATGCAGAAATGGTCTACTCAATGGTCCCTCAAAATCAGCCAACAAATTTCAAAAGACATGCATTTGAGTTTCCTCCCTCTCTCTCCGTCTTCTTTTCTCATTATACTGTATATTAGTAGTAGCCTATTCTGGGTATTGCTGGGGTTTATTCTAGTGCACAAGACTCCGTCTCCTAAACTGCTCAGTCAGTGAATAAAGGCTTTACTGGAAACATGCTGACTTATTATGTTGGAAGTAATTAGATAATTTAATATAAATTGTATAATTAATATTTGCATAACCATATGCTTTTTATGTTTGAGCTTGGCCTGACTCAACTGTCTTCCATGAGATATGCTTGTACGTATGTTCTTAAATCATTCTGTTCCTACTGTTCCATCATCACAGATAAGGCAGTATATCATGTCCTCGTACGAGCATGGACTACTTTCTAAATTGAGTTCAGAGATTGAAAAATCCATTATCGATTATAAAGCACTTCTCTATCAAGCAGAAATAATCTCCAATAAGCAAAACTGTAATTCATTATTTGTAATTCATTATTAGTTTGACTTTACTATTTTCCATTAGTGATTCTATTTTATTTACTATTAGTGATGCGTGTATAATAAGCACATGGGTGTTTTTTGCCCCCAACGGCACCTTCCAGGTAGCATAGCCTAAATGGCACTACCTCAACCCTATTCCTAACCCTAACCCCCTCAACCTTCATCCTAACCCTAAACTGAGGGGATTAGTGCCTTGAAGGCACCGTTGAAGGCAAAAAATACCAAAGACCGTATAATATCTACCTTGTCTTTGGTATGGAAGAGTTCACTCTCCAGCAGTTGTGTTGCACTGGGCCGCTCTGAGGGATCCCGGCTGGTCAGCAGCTGGATGTACTTTGCGAGGACCGGCCACCTTTGGGACAGAGCCTCCGGAACTGTACCCTGCCGGAGTTCCCCAAGTCTGTGCACACGTTCCATCTCCGTCCCAAAAGGTTGGAAGAGCTCCACTGCAATCACGCCCACACTGTACATGTCGGACTGAAAACATAAAAAGTGGGATTTTGTTACATTGATTACTCTTCATAAGCATTTCAGATCTCACTATGTATGAAATACTCTGTTCCATCAGTGGCCACATGACAGTGGCCCCGAAATCACCTTGGAGTCGTAATGCGATCCCTCCATTTGCTCTGGGGCAGCGTACACAAACGTTCCAACACCTGTTGTATGTGCTGAACCTGATGAATGAGATTAGTTATTACAGAGAAATACATCCATTTTAAAATTATCTCAACAGATTACAGCTGACTTAATCATAGCAGGTCCATTATACTTGACAGAACTCAAGCTCTGATTTCTCACATGATTTCTCACTTGATTGGGGATTTTAATGGGAACCAAATCTGCAGTAACAATAGCTCCATCTAGTGGCAAATTGCAATGTTCATGGTTGCAAAAAAAAGTGGTCTGTATTTCTTACCACTGCATGACTTGTTGGGGGGCTGTTCATTATCATCCACAATTATATCCTTACAAGCCAGGCCAAAATCGCCAATCCTTACATGGCTGTCATTTCCATGGAGAAATATGTTTCTGGGCTGCAATGGGGGGAAAAAGATAGATAAGATGTTCAGCTTGCAATGCTCACGTGAAGGAGAACTTAACACATTCTACGAGGAAACGCGCCTGCGATCTAGAACACTTCCTAGACCGCAAACTAGAAAATACCCCAAGTATTATTTTTTAAAATATTACGACGGCAGTTTTAATACGTTTATTCAAGGAAATATGACAACCTGCTATAGTCCCTACTGCATGCACCATAAAATTAACAAGAGTAAAATATTTGAGGATTGTGCCGAGTTTGATCATGTGCAGTATAAATTACATGAAGCTATAATCAATGGGGAAATATTTTTTATCAAAAAACTCTTGGAATTGCACGATGTTAACGAGGCTATCCAAGTTTGGAAATACTGCACCGTTTTTTCAAACGTCGAAAAACAGGTAGGTTCATTTCAAAACTGCCTATATTATTTTGAGTTGATGTCTAGCGAAAACAAATTAAGGAAGTTGTGTCGACACCCGTACGAGAGCTCAACATCTCATCTGACCTAGAACTAGTGGTTGACTAAGCAACAGTTTCACTCAAGGCTTGACGGAACATGTTGACATATCATTTATTTCCTGATAAACTCAGCTGACTGTAGAACCAGAGTCACCCTGAGGGGCACCCAACTTCTGCAAGGAGTAGATAAGCGTCTGCATACCTTGGGATGAGCTTCAGTAGGCTACTCAACACGCACGCAGTTGTGTATGTATTTTAGCGGTACTCCAAAACAGTAGACGAAACGACGTGTAAATTTTAAATTTGTATTAAACAGGTTTGGGGTATCCTATGTGAACTCGACCATAGTCGTTGATAAATTGCCAGGGCACTTGCAAACAGAAATGAAATCGACATGTTAACGCATTATTCAAAACGTCAAAGAATCTATCAAGGTGATACGGATGACAACCCAGGGCACCGATCATGGACAAAATAGGTCAAGGCCTACGGATGAATTTTACGAGGCAATTATGACAGAAAATGTGGCGTTTCTCACAAAACCTGAAAACAGACCACTTGTCTGTAAGCCTCTTGACAATGTAAAACTAATGGACTTCCCTAATAAGGTAATTTATTCAGTTTGTCTTAATAGAATTGTGTACATATTTGAAAGGTGCCAACAACAGGCTACATCATGCGCACAGGACTTCCTTCATCTTGGTAGTCATGTACATTTTTATTTTATTTAACCATAGGGACTTGCCATCCAGCCAGTCCACCTTGCTGCTACTTACAGAAAAGTGCAAAGTCTGGAGGTCCTTCTGGATGCTGGTGCTAATCCTGAATTCAGGTAACTCTACCTACAGCTCTCATTTGCCTGCACCAATAAAAAAATACCTGTGCCAATTGTCAAATCTGAACTAGGCTACTCTGACATTTTGATGAACACTGAACAAAAGATACACTGTGAACGCAAATGAGACTTAATTACATGCATGATGTTTAACAGCAATCTTGTAACTTTGCTTAGGGATCAACGTGGTCGCAGTGCACTACATCTGGTTATCACTCACTGGCCAAACGTTGTGCCGGCTTGGCCCATGCCCCGTTCCAAGTTACGGGTAACAATGGAGACCATGCAGCAACGGGCAGAGGACTGCCTGCGGGTGCTATGTGAACGCGGTGTTGATCTGAACGCTAGGGTCAGCAGTGACAGCCGGCAAACTGCCCTCCACCTTGCCGTGCGATATGGGGCCCTTCCTGCAGTGGGCATGCTGGCTAGCTATGGTGCCAACGTCAACCTTGCAGACACGATTGGCATGACGCCCCTACATATGGCGGCTGGTGTCCTCAACACTGACATTACCACCTGTCTTGTTGAGCTGGGTGCAGAGGTTAATAGACCGGTGAAATCCTCTGGTAACACACCACTACATCTGGCTGTCTGGGCCGAGGCCAGCAACATTGCGGACACTCATAGCAAGAGCCTCAGCTGCATCACTGTATTACTAGAGGGTGGCGCAAAACCAGACGCTGTGAATCACGAAGGCCGGACATCTCTCCACGAGGCCTGCAGCGCGGGCAGGAAACCGGTGGTGGACCTCCTGCTCAGTTATGGCGCAGATGTTAACAAGCTGTCCACACGCGGAGAGAACTGCCTATTCCTCTTCTTGGAACACAAGCCAAACCTGAATAACAAACAACTCCTAGGAAAATTACTCTACCTCACCTTGCCCCCAAAACTAAGCAACTCGCAAGGTCTCCTCCCCAGATGCCTTGAGCTGCCTGAACATTCCCGACAGAGATCACAACTGATCAATTTTGCACAACAGCCTCGTGATTTGCAAAGTCTCTGCAAGATCAGAATATACCAACTCTACGGAGAGGATGACAAACCCACACTCAGCGAACTGCTGCCTTCAAGACTGGTTGACTTTATCTTTGACTACTGGGAAAGCCCAATTGAAATAGACTTCAGTGAGGAGGATGAACGTCCCCGGGCACGTTTTCAATTCTATCAAAATTTTGTCCCTAGAAATTTTCCAAATGCCCCTCCACGGTTTGACACTGCCCAAAACATTTCAAATCCGCAACCAAATGCTGAAAGCAGCCACCCAAGCTCCCAGGATAATCCATCAAATTTTCCAAACGTTCCCCCAAACATTCCAAATATTCCACAGGATTTTAGAGCACAAGATGTCCCAAACACTCCACATGATGCTGCACACATTCCACCACATTCATCCCTTCTACACGAATTTCAGCATTTGCTCCTTGAAAATTTTGCTACACAAGGTGTACAATACCCTCCTCGAAGCATGCCAAACTCTGAAAGTGGTGCCCGATATCCGCCTCGGGGAGTCCCAAACCTTCCTCGACGTGTTTCAAACATTCCACAAAGTGTTCCAAACATTCCACAGGGTGTCCCAAACATGGGACCTCGAAGTTGGTCAACCACTCAACAATCTTTCCAACACATACCTGGATTAATCCCTGGCTGGGGATCATTCTTCCAGAACATGCCAGAAAGCTCTGGTTTGTCACACAGTTCATCATATTTTCCAACGGTTCCAGATTTCCCAAACTTCAATAATTTCAATAATGATTGAGATAAACTTTTGGGAATCTCTTTGAAACAAGACAGCCTAGATCAACTCCTTGATCAGGGTCACATAGGTCAGTCCCAGGTTAACACAAAGTAATTCTTATTAATGGACTGGATACTTGTTTGGCAATAAAGACTTATTAAGAACTAATTTGACTTGCCTTGAGGTCTCTGTGCATAATTCCTCTAGAATGGATGTATTGTACCCCTTCCAGAATTGTACGTAGAGTGTGAAACAGTTCTTCTGTGTCAGAGGATCTGTGTGCATCTGAAATGAACAATGATTTTAATTTAGCCCAAAACAAATTGAAGATTTGACAGTCTTTTCAATGAGAAAAAGTGTATGGTACATTTATGATCTATTACAGGGTGAATGATCCCATTCATTATTGGCTTGTCAGTCAACGTAATGTAACATAATGACCATCTATGGTTCTTACTCTTTGTTGGAATATACAGTCACATCGATTGGTGAGAATGTACAATGCGGTGCTATTTTTTGTAAAAATTTGCCGACTGTAGGTGGAGCTCCAGAGATAGAAAACCACAGTCCTGCCAGGCAATTTTACATTTAATTCCTCTTTTTCATGTTAAAGCAAAAACATTATACATGATGTGAAATAAACAACCTGTTATGTGACTGGGATCCGGATTAGGTTTGGAGTTCCTTTCCTGGATCCAGTCCTTAAGGGAACGCTCGCAAAGTTGCATCTGAATGTAGAGCATCAGGTGGAACTGTCCCTGGCAAATTGTCCAGAATATCACAAAATTAGAACAAAAAAGGTAAGTCAGATCAGAAACAACTTAGGTGTTCCACACTTGTGGAAGTGTGTGTGTGTGTGTGTGTGTGTGAATAAATGTGTATTAAACAATTTATTAAAAACAATGATTTGGAGTGATTATGATGATGAATTGCTTTTGCTCGCAATTCATCTTGACATGCAAATATCTGATTTGGACCACATACTTTACATACGTGTGTGTGTGTGCGCGAATGTGTTTAAGTGGAGGGTATGCAAGTACAGGCAAATGCTTGTGGCGTGTGTGTGTGTGTGTGTTCGCTGTACTCTGTGCTAAGTTATGCAAGGTAGCATGTGTGTACATGCATTGTAACAGTGCTGATGCTATATGACTTCTACAAATGACCATGTCCACATTGCTGAAAGAAGTGAGCTAATAAATGATTAGTATTATTGTAATTACTAATTAATACTGAAAGTAATTAGATAATTTAATATTAATTGTACAATTAATATTTGCATAACCATATGCTTTTTATGTCTTTATGTTTGAGCTTGGCCTGACTCAACTGTCTTTCCATGAGATAATGTATGTGTGTGCGTATGTTCTTAAGTCATTCTGTTCCTACTGTTCCATCATCACAGATAAGGCAGAATATCATGTCCTTGTACGTGCATGGCCTACTTTTCTCTCCTGTGTCTATCTGTCAATGGCTATCTGCTCTCAGGTTACCACGCTGGCACTATGGTCTGACTTTGTGGGGTCCACGTCAACTGGGGACGTCCAACGTCATCTTCCGTCGACCTTGGACTGTATAAATAGTCAGGAAACTTCCTGTTTAGTTAGAGCAGCAGAGCTGATGGATTTCTGAGAGTAGCATGCTGTCTCTCCCTTGGTGCACCATGGTCTTTGTTTTGCTTTTGGTTAATAAACTCTGTTCCGGATCTTTTCTAAACCGTCGTCCGACTGGCTCTTTACATAGTTTCTGGTATACTGATTTAATTACTATCAATAATTACCTCCCGTGGCTGACGTTCAGCCCACTGCTGACTGCTGTCTACATCAATATAGGAGTTATTGTTCATCTCCACTCTGTTCTCGGTGAGGTCCTCTTCTGACAGCCCAGTGCCGTCCCAGCACGACGGATCGGCCGCCATGACGGGGCAGGGACTAGCTGTGGGGGCTGGTTGACCGAGGTAGACGCAGGGGACAAAGTGGTCAGGATTCCGTGGAACTTTCTGACACACAGCCTTGGAACTCTCTCCTCCCGTAGGTCCGGGGATCTGGGATATGCTCCCTGAGGTGAGCTTGTCGTCAAGCATGGAATCCATGGGGCACCCTGAGCTCTCAAACACAATGGAAGAGCCATTGCTACTGCCAGTGCTTTCCTCTGGATATCTGAAATGTGCATAGAAACAGTGCCATTGAATTATGACATTTTGACAGATGATCAGATAATTTCGAAACCTAGTAAATCTAAGACAGGGGAGTAAAATAACAACAGTAATACCTCAGTGGTGGGTTTTCAAGGGCTGCTAGTGAGGGTTTTGATAAAAGCTCTGATAAATGAAAGCAAATTAAATGTTAAAAGAGCACAATTGAAGCATTCACTGTATGTACAGTATATATTGGTATCATATTCAGGCTTAAAAATCATTTAAGAGAGTAAGGACATTCCAAAATATGTAAAGCAATGCTAGATGTTTGAAATATGTTAATGCCTAGGTCCCTATAGACCACTTACTGTCTGTTGCTGGCTGAACATGTTCCATCCACGCAGTGTGATAACCTACTATGTTAGGGTGCTGGAGACTGGACAAGACTTTAACTTCCCTAAGAACCTAAACACAAAGTTAAACACTATTTAATGCCCACACTTGTGTATAACCTTCAAGAGTCATTTAATAATTTTATCATTCAAACACACACACACACACACACACACACACCTTCATACAGTCATCTCTTGTCACATTCCCGATGAGAATTTTTTTTACAGCGTAACACTGTCCATCCAACTTGTTGATCACCTGAAACACAGCGATGTATTCATAGGATTACATAACTATTTAATAAAATATATATACAGACATATACCATACTGACTTTAAATGAACATGCAGTAGCCTAATCCTACCTTGAAGACTTTCCCATAAGATCCTTTACCAAGAGTCGAGATCTCTTCAAATTCACTAAGATACCGTGAAGTTTGAGCTTGGAGAAGGCCATCTTTTGTTCTGTGATAAGCCAAACAAATACTGTAAACCAAACAGGCACTCTTGAAGCATGGCCTAAAATAAACATGGTCAGCATCAAACATTTTTCCTACCTTAGAAGGTTACTTTGAGCCTCAGTAAGGTATTTATAATCCTAGATGGGGAAAGAAAGTGAGATACTGGTTAGTCCAGCTATTCAGAGGGGCTTATTGGTTAACTGGCTTTAGCCTGGGGGCACCTATTATGTAATCCCTCAAGCAGATACAATCAGTACAAGCCTGAAGTGTTAAAGCAACACAAAGGAATACAAAACTAATGGACTAGCTAAGTAACATGCACACAAAAACTTCCTTAAATGCTTAATGGAGCCTTATTGCCACTGCAAGAATATGCCATTTGGTGCTTAATGGCATTATAGTCTACAATGTCATACTGTAGAGTGCTGTAAAGGTTTTCTTTTTCTACTTTTCCACCCAGAAGTGCATGTCTTAAATGGCTGGTGGGAATAACACTTGGCCATCATATGACTAAACACCATCCCAATTCATTAAATTATTAATACCAAAATAAATTGGTTATATAAAAAAGATACCACAGTGCTGCCTGATCATAATATAGCTACTATATGAAAATTTAAATCAGAGGCTCACTGGCTATTTTGGTTCTATGCATACAGTATGTATATTGACAGATATGTAATATCTGAGTATATTGACACAGTCTTTTTTGACAGGAACCCAAGAGGGACCCCATCCTACCTGGGGAAATAGCGAGGAGCTGGCTGCCCGCAGGAGCTCAGTAAAGGCACGGTTGTGCTGGAGTCTCACAGTACTGAACTCATCACTGATGGCAAGTGGGGACAGGAGGTTCATGCTGGCCAATCTCTGACCGATTACTGGAGTAGTGGGGAGATACAGTAGGTCAGTGGTCAATGAGAGAAACAGAACCATTTTCAGCGCAACTTTTGTTATTGTCAGTGCTTTTTTTCTTGTATAGTGTATTCATTTTTAAAGAGAAAGATCATAGAACTTTGCCAAAATAACTTTGATCAAAACTTTTGATGTCCACTGGGGCAATATCAAAAGAGAATACAGAAATAACAAAATGCTTTGGAAAACAGTTTGCATAACCCTCTATCTTTACAAAGCATCCACACTGCCGCATTTCCACATTAATATACTGTATAATGCAAAGAGTAAAAATATTTACCTTTAAAGAGCATACGCGACCTGGTGGGGTCTCTCTCATAGACAAGGCACAAATGCTCCAATAGGGAGCCAAGCAGGAGGTGATTGGGAATGGCAGACGTAAACTCTTGAATGGATGTGTACTGTTTTCCTGCCAGCAATACCTCACAGCTGTTTTCTGAATCTGAAGCTTCATTTACACAAGAGACAGAAGAAAATAAACAACAAGAAACAATAAATGAAACACAAATATCAAGCCGCCTGTTTTGACATGACAGAATTATCTGTTTTAGGACAAAAAGCATCCTTGACATCTGTGTTTAAATGCAGTCAGACAAGTCAAACAACTGTCTGAAAAAGTCTGAAACTATTACAAAAAAAACTTTCAAACCTTCAGCAATGACTTTAGCAATCAGACCAACTATATCCATTTTCTCAGGGTCCATCATTTATTTAGACTGCCTCTTGATCAGAAAACTCTGTAGTGTCAGACTCCAATAAACTTACTGGTTGCTTTTTGCAGTGTGAAGGGGTGTGTTAGATTAGGGTATGCTTATCTGTTGAAAACATAGCCTAGGTCAGGCCTCTACACCCATGAGACCACCATGATGGGAAACTCTCCAAAAATTAATACGTTGCCTCCCATCAGAAAAGCAAGAGATTTATCATAGCAATACATTTGTAACGCTATGCTTTCTAATGGTGTAGGGTAGCCTATGTTACAAGCCAGCAAACAGTATAGTCTCAGTCTTGGTACCAGAGAGAAGCAGCTGTGCAACAACCTTTGTAAGGAAATAATTGTGCATCTTCTGATTATTGATTTCTTTGACATTGAATCTTGAATAAAGCTCCACTTTGTTAGCAGTGGCTGGGATAACCATCACAACCCCCTCCTCGTTATAGGCCTATCATTAGCATGCTTAAAATAACTGCAGAAGCATTGGAAGTCCATGTTGTCATACAGCTTGCAAACGTTACTTACTGTCAAACTGAACGTCTTCCTCTTCATCGTCAGTTAAGCGAAGAGGGTTTGTCTCTCCTCTTCTGCTACATGTAGTTAAATTCCTTGAGAACAATAGGCTGCCTGATCCCAAACCATTGCTCGAACTTTCCTCGATATTTGTGTATTTGCCCCGTCTGTTCAACATGCTGTCTAACGTCCAGTAGGCTAAGACTCCGACTAAGCCCCACTAAAAAAATAAAATCCTGACGAAGAAAGGCGCTTGGTCTTAGAGTTACTCTACAATCTGGGCTTCCAGAATTAATAAATCATAAATCAGTTAAGTAACCATTTGTGTTGTAAAAGTAGAACCGTTGTACTCGCAAACCTGACCTGCTGCTACTACCGACAGCAACTCGCCATGTTTGATGTCGATTAGCAGGGGGAGTCTGTAAAGAAGACGATGAATAATTCGCGAAAAATCTCAAATAATGTATTAATAGCTACCCATCAAGGTTACAATGACTATTAATTCCGATGTGTAATATGCGCCAAAAAATGGCCACATTACAAAAAATATATTAAATAAACGGTCAATTTTTTTTCGTCGCTTAATGCAAACCCTACTTCCTTTACTGTCCCTGTGTGACGTGTATGCATTGTCATATGGACAGCGGGATGATGAAATGTTTCAAAAACTTGTAACACTTGTAACACTTGCTACAGAAAAGCAACAACCAGGCAAAGCATTCGATAATTTTAGAAAATGGAAGTGGGTCCAACACAGAAATATGCAGACATTAAGGCACAACTAAAACTAAAGATCTTCATAGTCATGCCTTGAAATTATTATGGCTGAATGCATCTCAAATTTTGTGCTAAGTGCGGGCAGACTCCGTTTAAAATTTCTCTGGTGTGGGGCCCTGACTCTAGTTTCCTCAGGTTTCCCTTGATTTGACAGCTGGTCTGATCGACTAAAATAGATTTAGAAATCTCGCGGGATTGCTGTTGTTACGTAGCATCCTACTGACGTACTAGCGCGCGGAACACAACATTGTAGCTGCCATAGCATGTTGCTGTGAAGAAGAAAGAAGAGTTTTTAATTTTGAAATACCTTGGTTTGTTTTACAGAAGCAGTGCACTGTAAGTTAAGGAAATGTTTGCATTTAGCATGTATGAAAGAGACATTTTGGAGGCATTCAAACGCCTTTCTACCCACTAATCTAAATGCTAAATTTAGCGTAAAGTTATCTAGAACCACTGCACTTAAAAACTTGTCACGGATGCCCTGGAAGTATACACCTGGACGTGAGTGATTGTCTGGAAATTTTGTATTTGGACAATGGATAACTGGTGAGTGTAACGTTAATTTAAAGATTCAGTGTAGCCTAACGTTAATAACAACGCTGACAACAGCGAGTCTATATGCAAACACACACACGCACTGTGTTATAAGCATGATTAACAGTAATGACCCATACCACTATTGCCATTGCCATTACATAACGTTATTATAAGTCCATGCAAATTCTGTAAAAGCATCTAATACTGAGAGTGTTTTGCATTCTTTTCACAGCACCGAGCCAGCTCGGGCCATAAAGGCAATTGATAGGCATTCAGTCCACCAAATCTGCTCTGGTCAAGTCGTTCTGACTCTTGCAACAGCTGTGAAGGAGCTAGTAGAGAACAGCATTGATGCAGGGTCCACCAATGTCGGTATGCAATTGTACTTACTTGTACACTATGATAATGCAGTGGACCTGATGGATTAGGCCCAGACTTCTTTTACTAGGATGCTGTATTAGGCTACCTTAAACCTGTTTGTTGTAATCATGTCTCCGCAGAGGTTAAACTGAAAGAAAATGGAGCAGAACTGGTAGAGGTGTCGGACAATGGAAGTGGAGTAGAAGAGGCAAATTTCGAAGGGCTAAGTGAGTCCGGATTAACGATTTACAATCCCAGTTATTTCATACACCTCCCAAGGAAACACAGTGTTTGTAAGCAGACTAAGTTTCCCTGTCTCCACAGCCTTGAAGCACCACACATCCAAGCTGCGTGACTTCTCAGACCTAATTCACGTGGAGACGTTTGGTTTCCGTGGGGAAGCCCTGAGCTCTCTTTGTGCTCTCAGGTGGGTATGCTGCACTGCAGTACCCCTCAATAACCCCCAGTTGAAAGCTTTCAAGATGGCAGTAAATCCATGTAAATGGGATGAATTGGATTAATGCAGTAGGTAGTGAGTGAACTCAAGATGATAAAATGAATGACTCTGTCTTCATCTTTGCATAGAATGTTAACTCTTGAGTTCTTGAATTTGTTGATCTTTTTTTCTTTTTACCCTCCTTGCTCTTCTTTGCCTCCTCTCTCTGCTAGTGATTTGTGTGTGGTGACGTGTCACAAAACGGCCCAGGTGGGAACGCGGCTCTTGTTTGACAACAACGGTCGCCTGTCCCAGCAGTCACCCTGTCCCCGCCAGCAGGGCACCACAGTCAGTCTGCAGCAGCTCTTTTACACCCTACCTGTTCGACACAAGGAGTTCCAGCGCAACATTAAAAAGGTTAAAAACGGTTTCTTTGCAAACTTGTGAGCACCTAAGATGTGCTGTTTAGCATATTTTAAAGCCAGGGTCTTTCTCTGAAATGTCTGTGTCTATGTCTTTGCTTTCTAAACTCGGAGGATATAGTTGATCAGTGGGTGTTACGTTAGGCTTGATTCCAGCTGTTGTCTCTCTGTGGTATGCTTTCAGGAATATTCGAAGTTGATGCACGTGCTGCATTCATATTGCATCATCTCCACTGGCGTTCGCATCACCTGCACAAACCAGGTGGGTCAGGGGAAACGCAACACTGTGCTTTGTACCAGTGGAAGCAACAGCATGAAGGACAACATTGGTGCGGTGTTTGGACCTAAACAGGTTAGAGCTGATTTGACTTACAAGCCAGTGTGTATGGTCATTCTCTTTGATGTATTTACTTTCCTGTGTACTGTTCTGTATGTACATGTGTATGAGGATGGATACCAGATTATATTTTATATATAAATAAACAGGTGTAATGAGGCTTGCTTGGCCTTTGCTTTCTCCTGCAGCTACAGAGCCTGCTTCCATTTCAGCAGCACTCCCCAACAGAGTCTGTGAAGGAGGATTATGGTCTCAGCGGAACTGAACTGCCCAGAGAACTCTTCACGTGAGTTCCACTGTAATATAGACCGTGCCATGGACCTTTTTCACCTACGTCACTATGAGGCACTAGAACGAGGCTTGGGTGGTAAAACTTCCCCAGAAGTAGCTTCTGGGGATGGGATGCCCCTCATCTGCCCAACTTTCCACCTCACCAACAGTAAGAGAGTAGCAGCAGTAGATTTTCTGTCCGGCATCTGTGAGAAATTATTAATTATTATTTATAAAGCGAAGGGAGTTTTTCCTTGCCCCTGTTTCTCATGGATGCTTCCCGTACTGTCTGTAAAGCGCCGCGAGACAATGCACTGTATTTGAGCGCTCTACAAATAAAATTTAATTGAATTAAATTAACGTTTCATCGGCACTTCCTCTAGTTTACCACCCGAGCCTCGTTTTCATTCGGAATATGGTGGCCAGGTGAAAAAGGTGAATTGCATTGCATTGTTTGTTTGTTTTTAATACTTATGCTTTTTAAATGTTTTTGTGTTGTAGTATCTCTGGTTTTATATCCAGAGGTGACCATGGCGTTGGAAGGAGTTCAACAGATAGGCAGTTTTTCTATATAAATAAAAGACCCTGTGATCCAACAAAGGTACTGGCAATCATACAAATTGATATATTAATCTCTATATTATAACTTGCCTAATTGCTATATTGTTATATTACAGGTTTCAAAGCTGGTAAATGAAGTTTACCATATGTACAACAGACATCAGTATCCATTTGTTGCTTTAAATATCACTGTTGCCTCAGGTTGGTAGGGCTCTTATGAGGAGCTTACAGCTTTCTGCATTGTTTGCAACTGTTGATAACTGAGAATGTATGTTTTGCTGTTGACCATTGTGCATTTTTTTTGTTTTGTTTTGTTTTTTTAAAGAATGTGTTGATGTGAATGTCACACCTGATAAGCGTCAGATTTTCCTTCAAGAGGAGAAACTTTTGCTGGCTACTCTAAAGACTTCACTGATTGCCATGTTTGAAACCGGTGTCAACAAGATCAGCCTTGTTAACCACCCTGCACCAAGTATGCACCTCTTATATTTATATATATTTCAAGTAAATTAAAAATACATTTTATGAGTAATTTAACACCAATTGCACCATAATTATAATTTTCTTTTTAGGTGTCTGCAGATTGGTTGAACCTGTGTATGCTGCTGATAGCCACCAGACATCTATTTCAGAGGAACTAAGTGAGGCTCCTGAACCAACCTGGTCCAGCCCAAAGCCACCATCTATCAGCCTAGCAGGCCTGAAAGCCGCTTTCTCCAATCAACAGTCTTCTTTCAATACAGCAAGGAAGAGTAGCGGTAAAGAGGTCACCGGTGGTCCAGCTCAGAAGACCATGCAGTCATTTTTCAGTTGCTCTGAAAAGACTTCCTCTTTCAAGTCATGCAAGACATCCCCAGTAAAATGTATTCCAAAAGACGCATTAAAGTCCTTTTCTGAGAGGCGCTCTGTGCTCGATGTCTACAAATATGACAGAAACTCAGAGAGCGAAGTGGATTCTGGCATGTCGGATCATTGCTCTACTACATGTACGCCTGACAGTCTGTGCTCTACCAAGTCAGAGTTGGACTCTCCCATCACCCGCATCAAGACTGAGGTGGATGATGAACTTGTGAATGAGGACTGTGCCACGGAAGAAACCATGACGGCAGATCCACAACATCCTGGTCAGTCCACAGCAGGGTGTAGCCCAGAGGCAAAGAAAGCTAGACGAGATGAAGACCTGGATGAAGACCTGTCCTCTGGAAGCTCCGCTACGGGGTCCAGGAATGTCACATCCTCCAACATGAACATGTTTGATGCTCCCGCAAAGGTTCGTAAGAGGACTGTGATGTTACCATTCAGCATGAAAGAACTTTCTGGCAGAGTGCAGAGACTTCAAGAGCAGAGGAAAGGGAGCGGAGAGGATGGGCCACTCTACCGGCGCTTTCGGGCAAAGATCAATCCAGGGGAGAACCAGTCAGCAGAGGATGAACTGAAGAAGGAGATTAGGTAGGTACAATATATACAACACACAGTGGTGTAGTTACAGGGCTTTTAATGTAAGGAATATAAATTGGGATCACACTTTGCTATTCATTTTTTAACGTACAGTGTCCCGTAAAACTTAATGGGTAGAGTTCTGTATGTCCTGCATGTTGGAGAAGTAAAGTAATGCTGCACCCAGTGTGATAAAAAAAGGTCACAATCCCTGCATAATTCCTACACATAATTTACAATACCATGCATTCCAGAAGCCACTTTCAACGAGAGACCATCATCATCCTTATCAAATGCAAATGAAGCTGTTTTAATTTTGAAAAAAAAACATTACCCCCTGCTTTTCTTTTTAGCAAAGATATGTTTAAGAAGATGGAAATCATTGGGCAGTTCAATCTTGGATTTATCATCACCAAAATCAAGTCAGACCTTTTCATAGTGGACCAACATGCTACTGATGAAAAATACAACTTTGAGATGCTGCAACAGCACACAGTCCTGCAAGGACAGAAGCTAATAGTGTGAGTGTGTTGTATATCTTTAATTGTCCCATTGCTTTAAGAGTATAGACTTGTGAATATACAGTATGGTTTGGGTCTTGGCTTTGAAGAACCTTTACTTATTTATGTATTTACAGACCACAGAATCTTCACCTTACTGCCGTCAGTGAAACGGTGCTTATTGACAACCTTGAAATCTTCCGTAAAAATGGCTTTGAGTTCCAGATCAATGAAGATGGTAGGAGCACAAGACCAAATGTGCCACATTGTTTGTTTATGTCCTGTGTTTTATGTTCTTTGCTGTGTCTGTAATGTTTTACTCCTTTCTTTCAATCGTTTCTTTTCCCAGCACAAGTCATGCAGAGGGTGAAACTGGTGTCCTTACCTACCAGTAAGAACTGGACATTTGGGCCAGGTGACATAGAGGAGCTTATCTTCATGCTGAGTGACAGTCCAGGGGTGATGTGCCGTCCCTCTCGTGTCAGGCAGATGTTCGCTTCCAGAGCTTGTCGCAAATCTGTGAGTGAAGGACACTGCTGCATATTCACATTTGCACAGCAGATTTATCTCATCCTTTTCAAATGTGCCACGGATAGACCTACATGTCTAGTGTAGTTGTATGTAGTATGTGTATCTAGGTTTATACTTTTCTACTGCTCAAAGTGTTTATTAATGTGGCACTTCCTTTCTAATAGGTGATGATCGGCACAGCTTTGAACGTCAGTGAGATGAAGAAACTTGTGGGTCACATGAGTGAGATAGAGCAACCATGGAATTGCCCTCATGGTAGACCCACCATGAGACACTTGGCCAATCTGGACGTTATTTCACAGGATTGAAACAAGCCAGTGTCCTGTTTGCCTCAGATGTATTGGAGCATGTGTCTTTCTCAGCAATGTGTTTTAAAAGTCATAGTTTTACTTACATCTCAAAGTAATTATTTTACTTGTAGCACATTCCTTTTGTGCAGAAATGTTCTGTTTGAACAGTGGTCACACAATTGCCAAATATTTGGCAGATTTATTTGTTGTAAATATGTTATATAGCAAAATTGTTTGTGTGTGATTTTGTACTTTTTAAACCGATAATAGACATAATAAAGACATTTTAAAGATTTCTGCTTCACCCATCCATTGTTTGTTGTTGTCCTCATCTTAAACGCTGTTTGGCACTTTACAGTCTCCGTAGGACAGCGAACACCTTAGCAACCCAAAGTTGTTACCGTTGTCAAGTTGCGTTAGCCTTTCGCTAGATTTCGGGCTAATGTGAGTGATGGCAAAAGGAGATAAAAAGAAGAAAGAACAAGACCAAACACCAAAAGAATCATTAAGTAAACTGAAAGCGTCTATTGCTAGTGTTGAATATGAACCAGAAACGCAAATAGACGATGTGAAAAGAGAGCAGGAAAATGAGTCGGTCCCAGCATCTGTCGTATCAACTTCCCAACCAGCCCAACCCGTCGCTCAGCAAGAATCAAAGGCAACACTTTTCAACACTATCATTAAAAGGTTGGCTTAATCATGTAATTACAAAAATTAAACAGTATTGTCATTTATGTGATCCTCTGTCTTTTGTAATATGTAGCCTGATAATTGAAAATGATTATTGACAGATATGAAGGTGAAAAGGTTAACGGCCTCTTCATCGGAGAAGGAGTCGTACATTTCCATGGTGGTCATGTTTACAAGGTATATTAAGGAGGTGTAAACAGTAACGCTATATTGACATTAAACAACATTACCATTTTGTCACTATTTGAGGTAGGCTATCTTTACCAGACGAATACTATCGGTACGATCTCCAAATTAATGTGGATGACATGCCATGAAGCGGAGGTGGGCTGGGCAAGTAGGCCCCGGGGCCACACGCCTGTGGAGCCTTCCCAAAATAGAACAATTTCTCATGTAGCCAAGATGAATTGTCGAATTTGTTGTATTCCTTTTAATCCTGAATGTTTACATGTCCTTTCAAGAAAGTGGGATCACTGATTTGAGACTTGCAAATTCACTGGCATCAACCTACAAGTACACTGTTAACATCTGGCCTTTCAGTCAGTAGGCTGTCTTAAACCCAGTGTGGCCCCTCACCCAAAATAATTGCCCACCCTTGCTATAGGCCTATAGGGTGAAAAATGTCATTCCCAGTCCCACCAGTCATAATATCTGGGCCCAGGATACAAAATAACACAAAATAAAAGAAAGTATTTTTAAACATAACATCTCTGACTGCATTGCTATGAATCACCAATTGAAACCAATGGTTGTTTGTAGCACCGCAAATAAGGCTAAAATTTGGGAGGTTCTGTACGTCTTTGCTAACTAGGTCCACTTGTGTTTACACCAAAACTACCGGTACATTAGTGTTGCTTTAATTCTCTTGTGCAAGTACAGACCAGAAGAGAGAACCTACACTGATTCAGAATATATTTCCCCTCAGGGTAACTTTTCGGATGGATTGATGCATGGACGTGGCATCTATACCTGGGCAGATGGAGTTAAATATGAGGTAGCTTTGATGTACTGTACCCCAAAGCTAGATATTGTGTCTCCATTCTTTATTATGTGATTGCATGAAGTGTGATTAAATCTGTGCTGAAATAGTAGGCTAATGGCATAATATATTTTTAATCAGGGAGACTTTGTTTCAAATGTTCCCATGGGCCATGGGATCTACAGTTGGCTGGATGGAAGTTGTTATGAGGGCGAAGTGTTCAATGGAATTCGTCATGGTATTGGAACATACAAGTGTGGCAAAACCTATCTAACGTACAGGGGACAATGGCACCATGGGAAGCGGCATGGCAAGGTATTCGAATGTAGCACAAAGGATGGCATTTCCTTATGTCTTAGGCTATATTTTTGCATTGCTAAGGATTTTGAAGTTTGAAGTAATCTGCATGTCAAGTCAAGTTTTTTTTTGTTGTCATTTCAACCATAATGTATACACTGAGACAAGATGCCCTTTCACTGTGGATCAAGTGGTGTTAAAATTAAACTATATAAAAAGACACTCAAGACAAGACTACATATTAGTGCATGCATGAGGCAAACTTAAAGTGCAGTGACTACAATACAGGGCACACACAATCATTTTGGTTTTTCTATTTTACGTTTTCTGGTACTGGATATGACTACTACTTGACTCTATTAGGGACCTCTCATAAAATTTAGATATCAGATAAGTTTCTCGCTCTACATCTCCAGTTAATCCTTTCATGGTCGTTCTACTGATTCCTTTTTCAAAAACAGGGTATAATGTATTACAACCGGGAGGTGACATCTTGGTATGAAGGAGACTGGGTCAACAACAGCAGGGAAGGAACGGGTGTTCGTTGGTATGCATACGGATATGATGTCCTGAACAGCTCATTATCATGCAAAGCCATCGATTGAAAAGATGACCCTGTTTCCATCCGTCTGTAGCTATCCTTCGGGAAACCTTTATGAAGGTGAGTGGAAGAACAACGTCAGACATGGAGAGGGCAGGATGAGGTGGCTGCAGCTGGGGCAACAGTACAATGGATCATGGGAAAATGGCGTTCAGGTCAGACTCATTCAGTTGTTTCATCGTACTCATCTGACTTGTGGAACATAATTCATGTTGAAAAAGTGACCAATTAATTGAATAGTTCAGTGAATAGTAGGCCTAATAGTTTTGTGTTTTAGAACAGGTTGACTACTGTTTCTGGGAAAAAAAGAAAATAAAAAATTTTCAATCCCATTATTCATGGGTTGAAGTAAAAGTAAAGTCCAACATCTCTTGTATGCACACAAAAGATTTATTTGGTCACTCAAAAATATGAAACTTCTGGACCAACACACTGACCCTTTGCTCATTTCATTTCCTTGGTGCCGTTGTGCAGCATGGAGAAGGTACTCACACGTGGTTCCTGAGGAGAGTCCCGGGCACTCAGTATCCTCTGAGGAATGAGTACACAGGGAGCTTTGAGCAGGGCCTCCGCCATGGCCAAGGCACCTTCTACTATGCAAGTGGCGCTGTTTATAAGGGGGAATGGAAGGCTAACAAAAAACATGGCCAGGTTAGTCCTTGTTGAAGCTGTGTAGGTAAAATGACCAAGACTGTATGGAATAAAACAGCAGTTGTACAGTACCTTACACAATAACCTGTTCATTTCATTAACCAATGCAATATGTATGGATGTCGATATTGCAGGGCAAGTTTATTTTCAAAAATGGACGTGTATTTGAAGGAGAGTTTGTTGATGATCATATGGCAGAATTCCCCACATTTTCTATTGATGGCTTCAAGACTCCAGATCTAAGTGGCATTCGGACACACACACCTACCTCCTGTGAAGGTTACCCTGAAAAAGAACTTATCAAAAAATGACCAAATCAGGGGTTCTTACACCCATGCAATAAATTGGATGTTGTCTTCTGTAGATGAGGATCTTAAACCTCCCATGGACTCAGCTGGTTGGACGTCAGTGCTTGGGCCTGACATGACTCTTGAAATCCAGACGCTATTGGAACAATTCCCAGAGGCTGACAGAGATGTAGAAATCAAACAGGTGAGGACTGCCCTCACAATCATCTTTACTGCACCTCATTCAAAACACATTATTCCACATTATTCCGCTCAGTTGATAAAGTAAGAACTAAAATTGAAGGTTCATCAAGATTTTTTTTGTTGAAGAGCTTAACAATTAGTTTTTTTAATCATTACATTTTGCGCCAAAAAGCGGTACTGGAGAGACGGTTTTCCTAATACGCCAAGCTTCAGTGACATTCCACTTTGTGTGTGTGTGTGTGTGTGTGTGTGTTGTGTGTTTCAGGTGGAGTTTGCTGTGCTGCGACACATCTCTGAGCTTCGCTCCATCTATGGCTTTTACAGCAGCCTGGGCCTGCGTGATTCCCCAGACAACACGTTCCTGCTCACGCGCCTGCAGCTGTGGCGCATGCTGATGGACTGCAAAGTGCACCTGCACGGCATCACCCTTGCCCAGATGGATCGCTTCATAGGGGGTAAGAACAGAGACTACTTCTTATTATCACCATGGAAACCAGCCATTGAAAGAAATAAGTCTAAATTCAAATTGAAATAAAATTTCAGATCAATATGGCATTTATCAATGGAACATTTACATGTACATGAAAACAAATTGATACATAGTTTAATGTAACATTTTTAAAACAAGTTGATACAATTTTAAAACAAGTTGAAGTTGTTACCTCATATAGGAGAAAGTTTACTCCCTTCTTGAAGCCATGTACCTCAGTCTTTGCTTCACTCTGTGAAATACAGGGGATGCCCCACCTGAAGAGATTCACTCTCCTTTTTCCACCATGTTGCTGAGGACCTTTGTCAGCTCTTTAGTCATTCTGGCTTATCATATGTACCATAAACAAGCTGGGTAAGTTCTACAGCAGGAAACTACAACTCTGCTGATGTAAATTGGGAAAATGACTCTTTTTATATGTTATATAAAAATGACTCATTTTATATGTTATGTTATATGTTCTCTCATCTTCTTCCAGATCGTCTAATAATGGTGTCATTGTTGCTTGCTTCTCTAAGCTGATGAGAGAAAACATTATCCCTAATGCAAAGCAAATCAAAGGTACTCAATCATACCAGCTTGTTAATTTTCATTCATAATGTTTATATTTATACATCAATACATCGTATCCATGTTCCGTACATCTTGTGGCATTCTTTGATCTGTTTATACATGTAGGTCTTCTCTTCCGGGAGTCAGTGCCAGCAGTGATTGCTGCGAATTACATTGAAAAAAGCTGGGAGATTCACCAGGCCTTCTGTCAGGTCAATTCAATCGCACACGATGACAAAACTATGACCATGAGGCAGTTTATATTGATGTTGAAGGTAACAGTTTATTAGTTCATCAAAAAGGAATAATTGTTGTAACATAAATTTGCATGATTTTAGTGGAAACCCTATGGTGAAATCCTCTCTATCCACAGGATTTTCATCTGTTTGACCGTCTTCTGACACCAAGAACAGTCTTACAGATCCTGTCTCTGGAGAATCCATTAGTCTTCAGTGAAACCCATAGTAATCTGGATATAGAGGTGACTTCCAAGTGTCAAACTGTCTTTCTGAATTAATCTGGACACTAGATTTTTTTCAAATTTCATGCTACATAGCACTTAGATCAGGGATGTGATTGGCCAAGGGCAAAAAAGCAGGAAAATATACAGCCCATACCGGGAATCAGCAAAATCTCAAAAAAAGTGACTCAAATTACCATACTTCACCCTACTGACCCATTACATGTAGATATAGGCCTAAATACAACCTGCCTTCCCCTCTGTTTAATTAATCTGCATGATATACGAGGGTCATATTTTTAGGTCTGAAAATCAGGAAATCCTGATGTTTTCAGGAAGAATCATGTCTATGTTAAATAAATGCATACCGGTATAACACTGACATAATTATATCAGTGACTGCCTTTTGTATTGTCCAGTCAGAGAAAGGAATAGTGCTTACATGTGTGGCTTCTGGTCTGGGCCCCCACAGATGGTTTTCTTGGAGTTCTTTGAGGCCCTGCTGGGCTGTGCTGAAGTGAAGAGCCAGAAGGGGGCGCAGTCCTCTGCTGAGAGCTTGAGTGAAGCGAGGAGCTCAGTGGGCACACCAGAAGAAAGGACCAGCCAGCAGGCCTCCCAAAACCCTTCACCTGTGGTCAACTCACAACTTTTGTTCAAATCATTATTCAAATTGTGGCAATTCTAATGACTATTCTAATGATTGCTGAAATGAAAAACAGCTAGATATTTAACCAAAGTCCCACCTACCTTGCCTTATACATCAAACGTAAAATGTAGATACAGTAAGTCATTTCGGTTACACTTTATTTGAAGCTACCGTCCTAAGACTGACATGACATTGTCATTAACTATGACATGACGTTGTCATGAATCTGTCATAAACTTTATACACCTGTCATGATTTCTGTCATTAAGTGTCACCCGGTATTTGTCATGGTTAGGGTTAGGGTATGTCAGAAGTCATGACAGGTTTGTAAAGTTTATGACAGATTCTTGACAACGTCATGTCAAAGTTAATGACATTGTCATGTCAGTCTTATGACAGTACCTTCAAATAAATTGTTACCGTAATGTCAGTGGGGTTCTGTTGCCTAATACTTTAAGTCTGTTTCTAGGTTGGATCAGAGGTGAGGTCCTCAAAAATGTCAGCAGATGGGAGCAGCTCTAAATCTGTAAAGGTGCCTTTAACACTCTATTGGTTTATTTGGCTTGGTAGAGAAAAGAAACATTTTACAAAACCATCTCCCTGCCCAGATGAGGATATTACTTATCAATTTGTTCTCTTTCAGATGAAAAAACGCAAAGATAGCAACTCCTCTCGCACACCCGAGGAGATGGCTTGCAAAAAGAGCCCAACAGGTCTGTTTACAAACCCGAGAAACACATCTCAGCATTTCAGTGCAACACCTCCAAAAGTATTTGTGTACACATTATTCCTCTTGGTTCTTCTCTCTGTAAGATTTGCCTAGATCAGTGACAGCTAGTGGTGCAGAGATGGGTAGCTCAGAGACTGAACCGGTCTTGGACACCTTGGTCCAGTCTATGGCAGCTCTGGATCCTAAAGGTATTATTTTTTTCCCCAGTAGAAGGCTGAAAGTTGATGTTTAACATTTAATTTTAAAACCCATTTAAAACAATGCCGCTTTCATAGACAAGCACACTTTTCTTAAAGCCCTTGTCACATGTTTGGAGGCACTCTGAAGAGATGCCCCGTGAATGATTATTTAAATAACCAAAGTATAAAATAATAAAGTAGATTTTTTCATGAGATATATTAAAGACCATATAGGTATTACATTATAACCAAAGTATGAAATAATAAAGTATATATAATTTTTTTTTTTTTTCCCCAGAGCCTCTACTGTTGGTTGGCACTGAAGGTGGGGAGATGGAGAGCTGGATCCACTGGACACACCACTTCTTCAGCAAGGTGTTTTTCTCTGCCTATGATCACATACTGCAGCTGAGAAAGAAGATTGAGCAGGAGAGACTCTCAGAGGCGGCCAAGGCACGGGCAGCTCTCTCCAAGGCCAAAGAGGCAGCCAGGTACAGCCCGAGGTTACTTCTGAAAATATCCGTCTTAACAATCCGCTTCATGGGATATTATTTTATTCCATTATTGTGTGAAAAACAACAGCAAGAACATAATATGTTGCCTTTAATGATGGGAACAGCAAGAACAAAAACATATTACAGTCAGGGAAAGTCAATCAAGTCAAGCCTACATAGAGCCAACATAAAGACATAAAATGCATATGGTTATGAAAATATATTCTGATTCCAATTCCTTCACCAGAAATGTTTCAGTGGGCCAGACTTTGAGAACCTTTGTTTTAATGTATAAATGCTCTATGGCTGTGTTACAGACTAAGAGAGCTGTGGGTGGCGGAAGAGAGGCGCAGAGAGGAAGAGGAGGAGGAAGAGGCAGAGAGAGGAGACATCCAAGACGAAGATCACCTCCCGGCCTCAGCGCTCACCACCCCCGTAGCCTCCGCCACCTCTTTGGGCCAATCAAAACACTCGCCGAGCAGCGGCTCCCGCAAGAAGAAAAAATGAGATTAGATTTGTTACTATGAAAATGAGGTCTTCTGAGTGGACAATTAGCAGATGGTGGTATAAATTGAAGAAATCTGTAATGAAATTAGAACTTTAAAGAATAAAAATAAAAGATGTATAATAAGCCAAATGGCCTATTTTATATCGAAGCTAGGCACATGAATGTCACATTGTGGTAACCTTGCTCTCTCACATGATATCTTCCAATGCATCAATCCAGCTGTTCCCAGTTGTATTTCTAAACCTCTGGTCCCTTCAGTAAGCACCACTGGGGCGATTGACAGCCGGTGGTTATCAGTATAATCCTATACCATCAGCTGAAGATGTTCTGAAGTGTAACGGAGGCCAGCTTGCGCGGCTAGCTCGGTGGTAGTGTGTAAATCCTCATCACCCAATTCCATGGGCGCTTCTAACATGCTGAGTTAGAAGCTCGGGCTTTTAGCTCAGTTGGTTAGAGCGTTCCACTCCCACGCCGGGAGTTTGTAGCTTGCAGGGTGGTGGGTTCGAGACCCGTGTGCGGTGCGGACTGCCACCGGCTACAAAAGCTTCTTCAGTTAAGTTTGGGTCTTCAGTTACTCCTTATTTCACCCATGGAATAGGAAGCCTGCAAGTGTCCAGTTGACATTGCAACTACTGTATGTTCCTTCCACTTCTAGATAATGGTGCTTGAGTATTTTTGTTTTTCATTCAAATTTCAAATAATGCGTCCAAAATACACATGGACCTGACTGTAAAGCATCATGATCGCTACTTGATGGAACTAGTGTGCCAGTTTTGTGAGCGGTGAATTACCTGTATACAAATCAAAATTTGAAGTTTCAAAGATCAATTGATCTGATTGAGTAAAGAGAACATGTAGCTCAGTTTACAGTGCGTTGCAGGACGAGAGAGGAAAGGTAGGCCTCTGGCTTTTTTTCTACAGTCTCGGCAGTTATGAGTTAAACATAATGTTAAATGTAAATTATTCATTATTCCTTATTCTTTTCATATGTGTTTTTGAGTGAACTGATATTTCCCCTTCAGGCAAAGTGTGCCATATTTCTGTGGCCAGTCCCACCCTGTTGGCCCCCTGCCTCTGTTCTAGTTTTACTGCCGGGGTGTGCACTAAAGACTTTAGTTTCAGTGGACACAACTGACAGGGAGGTGTTTCGACATCCTTTTTTTTTTTTTTGGACGTTGAAAATCTTGTAATTGCTGTGAGGGAAACTTAAGAACACCAACATGTTTTTTTTCCCCCCCCAATAATTTAAAAGTTATTTCAATTAAAATATGATGTATATCTGAATGCTGTCTGTGCTGTTATAACATACTTATCCATTCTCAAGGTCAATATCACTGAACAGTGTTAAATGTTTTGTACGTCACCCATACAAATTAAGTAGTAATTTAGTAGTTTGAAGCACACAAATTTGGAGGTCCCAAATAGATTGAAGCTTCATGCACATAAATGTAAAACCACTTTTATCTATTCAGGACCTCCAAATTTGTGTGCTTCAAATGTGTATTATTTGAAAGAAAGTGAATTTAGACATGTTTTAAATGTTATTACCCATTTTTTTCAAATCCGAAAGAGGCATAAATCCAATGCATTTCAATTATGGAATGTTCAGTTTACTACCATGGAATGTCGGAATGTTCAGGTGTGAAACAAGTCCATCGTATATAGAACAATAATTTTAAAAAGTAGTTAAAGTGTCTGGTCTGGCCAATGATGAATGCACCCAGGTTGACAAGTCTATAACAAACTGCACAAATTAATGTGCCATTTCGACCATATCAAACACCTGCCTTTACACTTTCCCAGACATTTTCAAATGCATAAATGCTTTGTGGCTGTTTTGCAGTCTAAGAGAGCTGTAGGAGGCAGAGGAGAGGAGCAGAGAGGAGGAGGAGGAGGGAGGAGGAAGAGGCAGAGAGAGGAGACATCCAAGACGAAGTTCACCTCCCGCAAGAAGAAGAAATAAGACTAGAAACCTTCCTGTGAAAATGAGGGTTTTATTTATGCCTGCCAAATGGCAGTGAACTAAAAACAAAAAAATAGTATATATAAAAATTCTGATTTTTGTTGTGGTTGCTCTACTTGTGGGTGGGTGGGGTGAACATCATCAGGTCACGTTCACACACTGACTGACGAACTCGATCCTTCAGCTCGGGGGTGAAGAGTAACAGGTTTGAGTCAACTGGCTGCAAAGAAAAAAAATATATTATAATTAAATAGTGCAATTATATTACTTAAATAAATGAATAAATACATACATACATACTAGTGCTGCCAAAATTAACTGATTAACTCAAGTGATTACCGGTAGTCCAAATAATTTAACTACGATTAAAAAAAAATAACTCCAATTAATCATGATGGATATGGTTCTACATTCATGCCATGTACTATGTTCAGTTTCAGATAGAAAATGGCTCGGCTATCAAGTCATACATAAATGAATAAATAAAACCATACCAGCATACTGGAGTACGGAATATCTATAACAACATTTAAGAAAAAGAAATCCCTAATTCTAAGCAGATATAAATGAAAGGAAAAGTGAGAAGTAAAAAGTGACCAATATTAACCTGTGCCATGTGAGGGGTAAAGAGTGGGGACATCGGTGGCAGTGCTGGAGTGGGGGAGGGGGTGGGGAGAGAGGAGAGTGAGGGTGTTAGATTTTGAAAGGGGCCCAAATACCATTACACACCAAACCCAAAAGAACCAACAACACAACGGTGATTATCCTCATAAAGTAGACATCAATTCGGCATCAAGCATTCTAACCCTAACCCTAACACTTTGCATTGTGTTTAAAACAAACGTGGTACAATGTAGCATTACAAGAGAGATAGCCTGGTGCTAGTTAGCTTGTCTGCCAATTTCAGTAGAGATAAGCAACACCAGGTCAAAACAGTTGATTTGTAACATACAGCTAGTATGTGAGTACAGCTAGTATAGCTGCCCTTTCTTGATCATTTCCCACAAACAAACAAACTCCTCATGGCTGTCTTCACCCTAGAAACTGGATTGGCGTTAGTGGTATCTATGTACCGGTTGGTGTCTGTTGAAGGGCATCCAGCCGTGGAGCCTCTGGGCTTTCCATCTCAGCGTCCACCGTCATGGGGGAGAAGGTCTCTATGGGGACGTCCTGGGGACTATGAGGAGACATGCTCACCGCGGGCGATGTGGTCTGAAGGTAGCGCTCAAAGTCCAGCCCAGGAGCATTCTGTTTCCGTCCACACAAAACTCAGTCAATTAACTTCAATGAACTCACAAGCAGACAGATATTCATACTATACTGAACAGACAGACAGATATATTTATGATGCTGTGCAATATGTCCATGTATTGGTCTCTAACTGAACTGGCCATATCTATTTACTGTATACTGCACATAGCACTTTAAACTCTGCCAAGTAGCTTGCTACTTTGGTCATTTCTTTTAAATTCAGTACTGTCTAGTCCATGTTTGCACTTGCCACTTTTCTCACATCTGGCCCACTCCTTCCTGGTCAAACATTCAGGTCAGGAGGGTCAGGTTTTTCTTTTTTTTTTTCTCATCTTATTTACCTTTGGTTTTTATACAGGGTATGTGTGACCCTACGTGGGTACTGAAGGGCAGTGAATGTTCTATGTTTGTGTTCTATGTACATGTTTTTTTACAGTATGTCTCCTGAGTTCACAAAACAAATCCCCAGCAACTCACACTACTGTAGTTGCATGGCAATAAAGTATTGAATCTTGAATGAATGAATATTCATACTATACTGAAAAACTGTGATTTAATCACACAATAAAAATTGCAAGTGGGGTATTAGCAAGTGAAATTTGCATTGCGATTTTTTATTTTCAAATCAACCAAATTCATCTCTGAAATCTTGACTTTAAAGAAATGCTAAACCACTCACCTCTGTGCATGGTGTCTGTGGTGATGCGCTCATGTCAACATCTGTGGGCATGCTGTGGGGAAACAGATTGAACTTTAGATCACCTCACAGTTCCCATTGTGGATTATTACCTTGGATATGCAGTCAAGTCTGCCTCCTCCTTGATACGTCCACTATCTGGGGTCTGTTTCTCAAAAGCACAATTGCTAACATGTTAGCAACTTAGATAGTTGTCAATGGAAAATTGCATTGCAACCAACATAGTATCTAACTTAGTTAGCAACTATGCTTTTGGGAAACACACCCTTAGCAAATATGTTGGCTGCAATGCAATTTCCCATTGCCAGCTAACTAAGTTGCTAACTGGATAATGTCAATGTCAAATTTATTTGTAAAGCACTTTATATTTGACAACAGTCAACCAAAGTGCTTGATAACAACAATGCTTTTGGGAAACGGACACCTGAGCCTAACTAACTAGGGGTCCCTTACCTGACTGCAACTGCAACTGCTGGGCTGCTGTGGGGGTCCGCTGTGGTGAGATGCTGCTCTGTGGTGCGGCTGGGGGAGGAGATCAGCAGGCTGGGCGGGGAGCGAGGAGGCTCGGTGGGTGCTGCTTCGGACACAGACGACGAGCCGCTGGCCGACGGGGATCTGTCTGGTGCCGGGGGCGGCGGGCTGAGACGTGACAGGCTGGTGGGACACGTGCGCTCTGGCGAGAAGCTCAGGGCGACGCTGGTGGGGTCTGGATCGGAGGAGGAAGAGGAGGAGGAAGGTGGAGGGATGCTGGGCTGAGGGGTGCAGGCCGGGGACGGGGATGGGGCAGGCAGACGTGCAGGGGTGGTGACTGGCGTCATACGGGTGAGAGGAGAGGCGTGGACGGGGGCGGTGGAACGCCGATGTCTGCTGGGGGTGACGATTGGGGAGGCGGCAGCAGGACAGGGGGAGGCGGCTGGGACCACACTCAGCCGAGACGACCTCCTGACAGATTCTGGGTAAAGGCAATCAGAACGTATTTCTCTATAAATGTTCACTTTAATTCCTTATACCAGAACACTTATTATTTTGTCAAAAGTTCAACACAACTTGCATTTTTGTACTCACTTTTTTTTTTTTTATTCTCATCGTTTTATATTTTAAAAAACAAAACAAATAATGAGGTAAAAGTTCCCTTACCAGCTGTCTTCAGTGGGCTTTCGACCTGGAAGAAACCTCCGTTGAACACAACCTTGTCTGCGGGCTGGAGTTTAGACGGGGTTGCCGATGTGGCGGCGGGGGTGGCGTCTGGAACGCTGGCCGCTGCCTGCGCTGCCTTCTCTGCCTCAGCCTGTTGCTGCTTGGCCTTCATGGCTGCTTTGATGGCGGCCAGGCGACTCTTGGCTGCAGCGTTACCTGCAGCACCGGCCCCTGGTCTGCCAGCAGCGCCAACTATAGGAGGCTTCTGTGAGGGTGAACATAAGGACACAAAGAATTATAAACCAACTGAAAAAAACAGGGATGATCGTGAAAAAAAAATCCTGAGCCTGAACTTTTTTCCTCCATATCAGGGAGGTGTGCACAGGTGGCGGGGTTTTATGTTTGCAACACACTTTTAAACCTCTACTTGGCCATGGGTACATCTTTGACTATGAGGCAGTGATGCATTTCAGTAGAGAGCATGCAGAGGCAGAGAGCATGCAAGGATGTACTTTTAACTTGGAACATGTTATTTATCAATTCCCATGAGTTCCATGCAATTTATTTAAGTGTCCAACAAGCAGGAAATTTAAGTTGAATCCTCTTTACATATCTGAAAACTAGGCTACACCTGAAATCAGGCATGGCACCTTAACACTATCAGCCATGAAAAAATTCTAAGTAAAGGATATCGTTCTGCGAGGCGGTCATTATCGTGGAACACCTCCCAGAGTAATGCAGCCTCTTGAGTCCTGTTACCAACTTGAACGTGCATTATTTTCATATATATGCACGCCATGCTGTTGGATATCCCTTACTTATCAACACCACCCTCCCTTCACCTAACTGGCTATGTATTGGTCTGAAATAATTGATAAGAAACACTTAAGAGAACCTATGCAGGATCCGATGGCGTCATCCAGTAAGCTAACAACCAAACAAAGCAAATCTTAAACGTTTCTGCCAACAACCTCCATTTAGGATTGCATAGTCAATGGTGACGCCGCTAACAAAATGTCTTGACAGTTGCATCACTGCTAAGTCACAAACCACGTCGCAATTCAGAGCACTAAACTCTGGCTTTAATTCATCTCAATGTTCTTGTACTCCAGTGCTCTCAAGCCAGATATCCATATCCACAAGCAGATCACTTCTAAAGTAGCCTCACCTTAACAAGCTTCTTCTGCCGCGGTGCTGCGGCTGCCTTCTTCTCCTCTGTCCAGCCTCGTCCCTCCGCCTCCTTCAGAGCCACAAACTTCCGGTCCACGTCCTCCACCTGGAAGTACACCATATCCCAGAATCCCTGGAGGTCGGTGCAGGTGGTGACTTTCTCGCCGCGGCTGAACTCGCAGTCGTCCACCAGGCCGCGGAACTGACCGAAGCGTTCTTTCATCAGGAGGCGCGCCTGACCCACTGCTGTCCGCATGCGGTCCCTCACTGAAGGGAAGGGCACAGCAGGAGATCCATGTTAAATGCATTCATTGGTAAGCATTTATGAATTTGAGATTTGACCAGCAAAAAATAAATACATTGCATCACTTTTCATGTAACCTCAACCTTTTCAGAGAAATCCTCAAATATGGATTATTCGAACAATCCATGACGATTCATCAGAAGATATATACTAAGTATGGAAATGATCCGACTTTCACTTTCTTTACTAAACTCCCTTGAATCCTTGTTTAGCACTTGTTCAGTCATTTACACACAAAAGTAATGGATGTCAATACTCACTCTCTTCTGGGATAGAGGAATCATCAAAGTGGACTTGCCACTGCTCTGCAAGTAATGTCAACCTCTCAGTCTCACTGACCAGCACAGCTCTGAAACAACGGAGTTAATTTACAGTGGTCAGAAAAGTGGTCAGAAATATCACATATCATAGGGAACATAATTTATTACGGAATGTCTTTATTTTAGATAGATTAGATTTTTTGGAACCGGTAGATGTTATTACCAAAATTCCCTGATATTCCCTCGCTTTGTCCACAAAAAATACCAAATTTCCAGTTTTTCCATGTCTGGAAGGGCTGTATTGAAAGTGCATGATTTCCCAGAAATTCCCTGTCCCTGGGAACCCTGCATACTCTACCCCCCAGATTACTAAAGTCAAACACACATTCTGACTGAGACACACCTGAAGTAAGGGACTCCATGCTGTTCCTCTTGCTGGACTGAGGGTGGCGCTGCAGACCCACAGTCAACTGCAGCAGCAGCAACATCAGCAACAGCATCAGCGGTGGCAGTAGCAGTGGTAGCATCAGCACAGGGAGGAGGGGGTGGTGAGGGTGAGGGTGAGGAGGAGGAGGAGGAGGGAGGCTGAGCGGAGGCAGGAGGTGCTGAGGCAGAGGAAACGGGTGGGATGGGAGAAGGGGGTGCTGCTGGGATGCTGGGAGAAGGAGAAGAGGGAGCAGCAGAGGGAGGCGTAGGAGAGTCCATAGTCACACTTGACTCTGGTTTGGCTTCAAAGCTGAGAATACAGAGGGAAAAATAATATTAGCCTACTCATCCACAACTAGGAACAAAAACTATAAAAGATCTACATCACAATATGAGCACTTTCAGCTCTTGTTAAAACTACTGTTAAAACTGCTCTGAAAATATTCCTCAACAGTGGTGTACTGTAGTTGATGTCTATTACTGTTGTCCGTTGCAGTCATAACTATAATTCCTTGAATGAGTGACCCCCTACAACTAAAAACTAAATATGAACAGCCACTAACTACTTTAGTACATGATTAACTGGTTTTGATTATCATTTTGAAGGGAAACGTTGCTCAAAAAGCACACCTGGAGAAGGTGAGGGCGCTAGCAGAGCTGGGAGACAGAGGAGCTGCCTGGAACGCCGACAGGCCTGCTGGTGCCTGGAACACAAAACCCTGTGGGGCGAAGGAGGAGGGGGCTGCGGTCTCTGTCTCCGCCTCGGCCTCCACCTGTGCCTGGACGGGATCCTCCATTGCTGTTGGTGCACTCACTGGCTCAGGCACAGACGGCTCCGCTGGATAACTCTCCTCTTCCTAAACATGGAGGGAAAATTGGATTATTTAATACATTAGATCTGACATTCACGGTGTGAATCGGTCAATAGCCCTGTTGTTCCAGATACCTGAATGCTGTCTTTAAGAATAAGAATGAGAAAATGTGATGCTACATAGAACCGAATAACAAACCGATTACTAATGCTGACTGAAAGGGGCATAATAATGGGGCATTCACTCAGTGTTACTTGCCAATTCACTGCTCGGTCAATGTTGTATCAAATTTCCTTATTCTTTTTCCTACCTACAGCACTTGTTGAGTTTAGACAACAGGGCCATGGATTGATTTACACTGGATTTCTCCATTTAAAACATGCATTCAAGGAATTTTAAGGAAAAAATAATAAATAAACAAAACAAAAAAAAACAACCTCACCTTTTGCTCATTACACTGGGTCATTTCTTTTGAGTCCTCTGTAAAGAAATAAAACGTAATGTCTTTGAATAAACTTTCCATGCCTGCACATTCATGCATTCATGCATGTACATTTGGAACTAATAGACCTGAGACAGAATGAAAGTAACAGAGACAGGCAATGTCTCAACTGCACCTTTCTGCTCTTGGTCCAGACCTGCAGGTGGCACTTTTTGCTGCTTCACTGCGGATCTTGTTTTGGAGTTGGCGGTTTTTGCATCTTGAAATAAAAGTAAACAAAATATTCTTCATGAAATCATGGCAATCTAACTTCATGCAAACTAGAAGCACTTTGGATTACATTCAGGGGTCAAAGCCACCAGTCACCATCCAAATGCTAGTAAATTTTGAATCTGGCTAGATTTTAAGCTAAAATTGACTATCTACTATTCCAGATTTGTCAGATTTCAGACCAGATTTACAATTGAACGGCTGGTGACTTTCACCAATCTATCCATCTGTGGCTGGTAGATATTTACATGAGTTAATTTTCACAAATTCACAAGTTAATCTTGACCCCTGATTACATGAACTGTTTTGAAGTGCTCACCTGATGAAGGTTTAGCTGCTGCCGTCGTCCTTGTAGTTCTGGTGGCTCTTGAGACCGGCTCAACTGAAGAACAGAAAAGAAATCGCTTATCAGCTACAAGCAGTGTGAACCCAAAGGAAAGAGCTTCTCTCAACACTTCTCTTGACACAAACATCACGTCACGGGTCAAAGGGTCAAATTCAAACCTGCGGGAGCTTTAGGCTTGCTAGCGGTGGTTGGAACTGCAGCTACAGGAACCCTTGGCTGTCCTCTAGTGCTCAGAGGCCTCCTGACTACGGCCTCTGTGAGTAGGCAGCCCAGCAAAGCAAGAGGAAACAGGAGGAAAAGCAATTAAAACAATGTTAAGGGCTCCGCACACCGCTTCCGACACAGTGCGGAGCACTCCGCTTCCAACATTTGATTCCATTGTTTTCAATGCAACCCCGCACACAAGCGCCGAACTCTTCCGCCGTCGGTTGTGAATTACGATTCAAGTCTATTTTGTCGGAGCCGCCCATTGACATCCAATGTAATTTCACCGGCTACTGTGCTAGGTGCTAGGCAAAATTGTCGGATTCGAAAGTGCTCCGCAATGCTGTCGGAACCGGTGTGCGGCCGGCTTTATACTCTAGAATACTAGCACTCACATCATTAGTTGAAGGCATCAGAGCTCTCTTACTACAAAATAATAGGCCAACTAGCAGTCATTATTCAGGACAGTGGACTGGAGATTGGTTCAGGCTAAGGGATCTAAAACAGAACATGGCAGTCTTTCCTGACTTACCTTTCTTTGGGGCCGATTTCTGGGGCACAGTCTGGAAAGGAGAGAGAAAAAAAAAACCCCAAATCAAACGACAACAATGACACAAAGTCTTGATCAATGATAAGATTATAACGGTTTGGGTACAGGAGTGTTTGAGGGGAGAGTGGAATGGGAAGAGTGAGGACTTAGAACATGTGAGCAGCAGCCTAACAGGCTGTGGGTTTGGTGCCCAGAGGCATACTGGTTATATTTATCTGCTAAATGGCAAAGACCAACAAAACAAGAATGACTGGATTGGAGGAATAGACGGGTTTTTGATACCTTCTGTTGCGGTGGCTGAATAGGAGTCTGTCGTGGCTGCTTCATGGAGCGAGTGACCCGTGTAGACAGCACCGGCTCAGGGTTCTGATGAGCGAGACAGAGAGAGAAAGATGGGACAGATAAGAAAGGGACCAAAACCATTCAAACAAACCAAACCAAACCAAACCTCTGCCTGTTCCACCTGCAGAACCAGCTTTGTCTTTTTGTTCAGTTTATGGTTAGGTTAGGGCAGATGATCCTTTTCAGAACCATGCTACCAAGTAGACAAGGACCAATGCCGTAAGATACTTGAGCCAATGTTACCAATAGAAAAGCAAGACTCACTTTAGCTTTACTGGGAGCCTGTGGATTGGTAAACACAGGTTGCCTGGGCTGGTAAAGGCCACATTTGAACACGCCTTTCTTTTCCTTTTCCCGTCGCTCTTTTTCCTTCTGGAGCTCCTTGGCCTCCTTGTAGCGAGCGAGCATCTTCTTCCTCTCCTCCACTGCATTGTCATTGCCTACCAGCAAGCATAAAATTATTAGAAAAAGAACATGGTTGTAGGTTTCTGCAATATATATCTTCACATTTGAAATCAAAGCTGAGGAGGATCCCTAATCAAGCATGCCCTGAATATGTTGTATTAGGTGCAGAAATTACCTATACTTATATCAAAGACCATGGAATACTGAGCTCCGCTTCAACCCTCTCTGCGTATATGCTTAATAGTTGGTGCAGAAATTACAATAATAATAATAATAATAATAATAATAATAATAATAATAATAATCCATCATCATCATAGTCATCATCATCATAGCCGCTTTGGGGTGCCGAAAAGTAAGGCTTACCTGTCTTCGCTGCTTTGGTTTGTGCCACCTTCTGTTCGTGAACAGCGATTGACTTCTCCAGGAGAGACAGCTCTTGCTCTGGCAAGTCTTCCAGTCGCCTGCGAAGGTTGAAAACTTTCTCCCTGTTCTCCTTCTGGGACTGGGATCGCCTGCGGGACATCTTCACCCTCAGCATGGACACACTGGTGTCCCGCTGATGCAGAAAGGCAAAACGAGTCTCCATCCTAAAGACAATACATCAGATAAACTGCATAGTCAACCACTAGATGCAAAATAGATTTAGGCCTAGGCTCTGTGACATCCTGTACTGAAACTTTCTTGGGGTGTAGTGATTTGAGATGGGGTGCTGATTTTCTTGGCAGACTGGATCAATCACTGACAGCGAGTAAATATGTACATGTAATAGGTGCCTGCACTGTTGTAATCAGGTCTACAGACTCATCGTTTGCCTGACTGCTTGTTAGGGCCTTTTATAATCTGAAGTGCATAAAAAGGGAAAAGTCACTAGGATCACCACACAGTGCAATCACTGATCCGAAAAAGAATAATTCTTTTGTTCATGTCAGTGATCAATTGTATAGATAAGGAGAGGAAGTAAAGTTACAGGTGTGTTACTAGGTAGATGAGCTAGCTAACGTTAACGTTACTGTCATTAACTAGGCCATATGTTGAAAGTGCTATATTATTACTTTGGCGTGGGTAAATTATTAATGATCAACAAAACCCTAGACAAGAAGCCTACCTACAGTAAAGTTAAATCTACTGACCACCCCTACGTAACGTCAACACAGCTGAGGTGCAGCTCAGGGTCAAAGCTTTCCACTTTGTCTCACAAAATTACAAGTCTGTTCGTGTACTGTAGCAAAAAAAATGGAATGCCAATACACACTAGGCTAAGTGCAAAGAAGTAATGTAAATCGGTTTTTGTAAATCTATCACCAAATGCATAGAGCGAGTTCTGGAGCACAGGTTTGCATACATCGATGATAGGACACACAGAGGTGGAACTCGTGGCGCTACGAGACACATAGCTAGTAACGTTAGTAAGCCATAACTCATTCGAACTCGAATTCGAAAGCCAAAATCAGTACAGTTTCACATACTAGATGTCTGCAAGTTAGCTGGTAAATATGTTTCCAAGATAATTTGTACAAACGCCTATTCAGTTTGAATGCTAATTAGCACAGGCTAACTAACCAGGGATGACGTTAACGTTCAGTAAAGCAAGGTTGTGTTGGAGTTTTCCCCGACAAAGAACGTTTAAACCTAACATGGCAAGCGCAGTAATGCCCCAGCTACTTGCATGACGTTGATAACACATTAATGAAAACAAAAACAAATTACCTTGTTGTTAAATCCACTATTACCAGTCCAAAATTCTAGACGACCCTACAAACAACAACTTGCCCTAACAAAACTAACAACAAACAAGATGGCGGGCAATATTTGAAAATTCGAATAGTTCTTGGTTGGCTGCTGAGAAGCGCTGGTGCCATTTTGATTGGCTAACCCACAGTGACGATTCTGACACGGCGACGCCCCCTCTCAGAGATTTGCTTTGGTCAGTTTACAGCTGTGATGTCAAACTTATTTTTATCGAGGGCCACATGAGCATTGTGATTTTCCTCAAAGGGCAAAGTTCACATGTGTGACCAAAAGCTAGGGTGAAAAAAAAATAGTTCATTTTGCTTCTGACCACCACTGACACAGTCCTGTGCCACCACTTTATTGTGTTCCTTTCTTGTTGGCAAGTATTCCATGATGCACCACATAGGGAGTTGCCTGGATTATGTTGTCTCATTATTTGCATCACTAGAACCAGAGAGGGTTGAACTATTTTCAATAGACCACATAGCTACACTAGAACTATTTTCAATAGGCCACATAGCTACAATGCTTTTCAAGCTTTTTGAGGCCCGCAAGAAATAATGTAAGTTTGAGGGGCCTTAAGTTTGAGACCCCTACTGGTCCTTTGGTCAGTTTTTGCAAGGATATTTTCCTTGTTGGGAAACGTTGCCTTAGTATGATTAAGTTCATCAGTAAACTTCTCAATACCATCATGCACAAGTAGGCCTACATATATTTTAAATCAATAGAAAAGTATCCTACTGCTTACCATATAAACCACTGCACCAAAGCCATGGATTGTGTGTGGGTGTTGGGGTGGAAGGAGGTTGTTTTGATAAAAAAAAAAAAAAGTGTGTGTGTTAAACAAAAAAAAACAAACAGCATCCTTCACACCAACCCACCAGATCTGACATTCATTCATGTTAAAGACCTGCAAATAATTAACTAAACTAAAATTTTCACAATTTATTTAAAGATGGGTGTGCCACAAACAAAATTGTTGACCTGATAACATTGAAGAAAACATTGTGTGCCTGATTAAAGAGAAAGATTAGAGAGGAAACTTAACAGAATGTACAGTGTAAAAAAAAAAAAAAAAATCAAAATGTATGTACAAACAAACTGGAAAAAAAGCAAAAATTTGATTTTACACTTAATTACAAGAATGACATAATGACATTACAATTTATATAGTTAAATAAAAATCTAAAAATTTGCATGTTGTGAATTTTTTACAATGCAATTATTGCATTACACTGATTCTGCCACTGTGTTCTCCACAGCCGACAGTTTTTTAGTGTGATGGAGTAGTCCAATGTTCTCCTGCAAATCGCCTCAGTCCAAGAAAAAGATATTATTGAATTGTGTTGCACACAACCTCTTCACTTCCTCTGCAAGAAAAAAATAAAATCAGAAAGAAGAACAGAATTAAGATGTGCATTGTTCAGCTGTTCAAACACCTCATAAAACACAAACACATCTTTAAGTGCATTTAAGTGACAACCAATTGTGGACATACCATTCACTTCGATTAAGTTGGCATTCTTTTGGTTCAAGATCACGTAGAGTTCCCGCTGGTCCGATTTCTTGCCCACAACCCAGTAGTCAGTCATTGCTTTCACAATGATTTCCTCGTCTTCGTCAACTCTGATGGGTAAAACAGAAGTCAAATGAGGACATTAAGTCACACCTAGCGAGTATGGCTTCAAGACAAGCATTGGATTTCAGGTATTTAGACATACCTGGCAAAGTCGCAGTTGATATCACCAAGGATCTTCATGAGGTCGGGGTGAACGGAGGTCAGGGAGACACTGGCAGTCTTGCGCATGTGGATGGTGCTCTTCTCAGCCAAGTTCATGTGATTGAAGTAGATGAACTTAAACTGAGGCTCCTTCTCTGGCCTAGAAATAACAGGTAGTAATAAAAAGAGATACAATTTTAGGGACCAAAATAAAACAGGTCATACACCTGTTAGCTGTGATCTTGCATTACGTGTTTCGGGAAGTGAAATCAGACATATCTACATTAAACATGCATCAAGGTCCACAGCGCCAGAAAACAATGTTTCAGGTGCATTGATACAATAGATCCATCATGATGCATTGTTTAATGGCATCACATCTCCTAATGCCTCAACGCTCCCTGTATCAATAGATCTCTACCAAAGGAGGGCGTCATGAACATTAAAGATTCAGATGGGGAAGAACTATTAGTAAAGCGAGACAGATAGTCAAATAAAAGAAAAACTCCCAACAGCATTTTTGAAGGGGCTGTGAAGCTCTGAACGACGGCATCCTGAAATGGATACGGCCTGGATTAATGATGCATCATCAATTACCCATCAACATCTGTTTGGGTGTCACCGAAAAATGATGTATAATACATTACGTGACTTAATGGTAGCCAGTTTATGAGAACCTAATACCCTACCGGCGTCCAAAAGCAGTCGGCAGACTACTGGGACATGGATGTACAAGACTTGGCAAAGCATGCTTACGTGCTACTCAGACTTAGTAATCTAGCAACGCTGTCCGAGCAGCTTACTTGCATGCGATCCAAAGCACAGCTCAGCAAAAATATTAAAAAAGAAAATAATAAAATAAAATAAAATAAAAAGCTGAGGGAGGACATTTTTTTTTTATCTGAACTTCCATGGATGCCAGATCATCCTCTCAAGCTAACGTGGGAAAACATGTATATAAATGAATACATGAAAACAGTATGTGGTGCCTAACATGTGTCAAGTCATTCTTTTCATGCTAAGCAGTCACATGGCAGATCAAATGGCTTCATGCTGACATGTGATGGACAGGACACCCCTATTTGACAATGACACAAACACATATTGCTGAGTTTGGCAGCTAGCACTGCCAGTCCTAATGATAATTTGCAGGGCTAGCGTGTGGGATTAGTACTGACCCTGATATCCGACGATTGATGTTGTACTGTTCGCATATGTCTGAAGCTAGCAGGGTGAGCTGGGGCCCCACCAGACTGTCCAGCTGCTCACAGAACTCCCGGGTCAAATCCTCCGCAGCTAGGCAAGAGAGCATGACAAGAGAGAGAGAGAGAGAGAGAGAGAGAGAGAGAGAGAGAGAGAGAGAGAGAGATTAGTACAGGAGATGGATAGCAGACTCACGCTGTGGCTATGCTATGGCTACCTCATTTCACCCTTTCCCTCAGGGGTCAGCCAGAGAGTTCTGCTTTTGCTGGAGTCATCAGCGTTGCAATGCGTTTGTTATAGACACAGTCATCAATGACTAAATCAGTGGATGACAATTGGTTGGGGGGTTGGCGCTTGTGCCTTTGACTTTGGTCACAATTCCTGACTCAACATTGCGGACATTATGTGATTGATTTGCTTGCATGCAGATAGCAGATACAGTACAGCCACACATAAGGACACACATTACGGGACACACAGGACTTACCATTGATCATAAAACACACCGCAGCACTCATAGCCTGCAGGGGGAAAGGAAAAATTACATTTGAGTGAATTAACATGTAATATGGCATTTATTATTCATAAGAGAACTGCTAAAACAAAGTTTTTCTATCCATTGTACTGTAATCACCATATTATTGCCATTTTTTCCTCCTTATTTCATATTAACAATCACAAAAAAATATAATGTATCTGACAAAATGTGGTTTAATTACAAGTATAAAACAATAAACTATAAAAATGCTATTATACTGTTTATATAGTATATTGGGGAAAAATCACAGCATTTCTGAATATTATTCGCCTCCATCAAAATATACCTGTATGATAAATGTCCCTGCACTGTTACAATCACATTATATAATTTAAAGTACTGTCCGCACCAGAGTCATTATGCAACCATGAGACATTTAGGTATTATTACCCCAAGCCTTTCAAATTATCATGGAAAATAACAAAAAATGAGATGCACAGCTACGGATAAAACATCTCAATCTGTTCAGCAGCATATGCAGTGCGGACATCACCATGCCCTTGACTAATCACAGATTATTTTTATGTCTGCCAAAACACAAGGAATTTAGATTACTACCTGTCCAGCTCTTTATACGAATTAAAATGAGTAACAACATATTAGGGTTTTCTCCTCAAACTCACACTGCCAATGAGTTCATGCTTCTCCAGACAAACACATTTCTACATTTTTACTCCCGCCTCACCTTATAGACGATCAAATGTAGCTCCTCATAGCTGTCTTCTGTGTTTACATATATTCTTGGAAACCTGAACTTGGCATCTGGATCTTTGAGACTCACAGGTCCAGTCAAAAACCTTACAAGAAAAATAAACAGTGTTTACAATTAACAAATGTTTTTGCTCTGTTTTTTTGTACATAATGTATGCGTCATCTACAGTCACTCTCACCAACATCTGCAAAATGATAAAACATCTTCACCCTATTATGTGGCCCAAAATGTCATTTTTTGCAACATTTTTTTTTTCTTGCCCAAAACATCTGAAAAGTGACTTTTCCTTTGCTGTAACTTGAAAAATGCAATTATTTTAAGAGGGTGATAAAATGTTGTAATTGATTCATTTCAGTCAATTGTAATGAGAAATACTGTACAGTACGTAGATGAAAACAGCATAGTCTGTTTTCTGAATATCTAGGTAAATAATGTGATCCTCTATCAACACAGAACCCTATCAGAGTCACTGATATGTGTGAATCTCAGAGTTAATGTGGTGGAAAGGAGACTTGGAAACAACCTGGTCTGGCTCCTGTGCGCAACAACACTCACGTAATGTAACCCAAGCCGGCCCTGCACAGTCCCTTCCTGGCTTGTCCTTGAAGTTCAGGTGAGGCAGGGTATTTTTTTGTGTGATTGTGCGAGTGTGGGTTTTTTTTGACTGGGAAAGTGTGTGTGTCTATATTGTATATGTATATAAAAGTGCATGGAGGCGATCAGGACACTGTTCTGTATCCCATCTATTCTGCAAGAGCCCTGGGAGCCGCTGACCTCTGAATGCTCACCTCTCTGGTGGGTAACCCAGGTGTCGCTTTGTCACACACACACACACACACACACACACACACACACACTGACCCATTCAAACCTCACACACAGGAGAGACTGGCTCTGAGGAGACTGGCTATCCCTCTGTGTGTGTGTGTGTGTGTGTGTGTGTGTGTGTGTGTGTGTGTGTGTGTGTGTGTGTGTGTGTGTGTGAGTGCTGACTCTTCTTAATACTCAGACCTTATTTAAAATTCTCATCACCTATCCAGCTTAAACACTACATGACCGCTATTATATGGTATCTTTGAGTCAGCAAAGAAGCCACGAAATAGTTGAGGCAGATTCATCACCTCCACCCCCCACACACACCACCTCTGAACACTGCCTGGGTCTACGGCTGTGTGTGAGGAGCCTCTGAGGATGACTGGGGCTTGTGGGTGTGCTGTGGTGGGGACCTACCTCCCATAGTGCAACAGATTGCCAGCCACCTCCGGTCTCAGGGGAGAGTCCCTCCCTGCAAGCTGTGGCACAACCCAGAAAACATTGACATTAAGTACATGCGCACAAACATGCACACAGCGTGACCCCCTCCTACAGTCTCAGACAAGCAAACGTCAACAACAACAAACTGATCTGAAAACATGAATGCTTAAATAAGGTATACTGAGTGCATGGGCATGTTGTGTTTGTCTAGCAACTGAATTCCGGAAAAACCTATTAAAAAATCCTGTGTAGCATTCGCAACAATACACTCTGCTTGGGAGCTTATAACAGCACCGAAATGCAAAAACATGTATGCTTAAATACGGTATACTGAGTGCATGAGCGTACGCATGCACATGTGTTTGTCTAGCTACTGTATTTCGGTAAAACCTGTAAAAAAAATCCTGTGTAGCACTAGCAACAGTACACTCTGCTTGGGAGCTTACAACACCGCCAAAATACAAAACAATCTGATTCCGAACAATCTGAGGAAGGTGTCAGATTAGAGGAATGTGGGTCAGACTCAGGACTGACGGGCAGCGGGACTCACCTCAGGCTCTGTGTGCCGAGGGAAGAGCGAGGTGGTGAGATACTTGTACAGAATCCTCATGTCGTCCTGTTCAAGACCACTCCTGCAGGAAAGAGGAAAGAAAAAAAGTCAAATAATTCATAGACAGGAGGAGAAAGAGAGAGATGGACAGAGAAAGAGACAAGAAATCATACAGACACATACTGTAGAAGCATACTGCAGCCTTGGGCGGTGCATAATTCTTAACACAGACTATCCTACTGTACTTCAGATGCACTGCATAATAGTTTGTGATATTTAGCAAATATATTTATATTCAAGACTTTTAAGGCCTTAAATTCTTATTTTTGATCTCGCAGAAACCGCCCTGACTTGGGTTTCATATTGACCGCCCCCCCCCCCCCCCCCCCCTGCTTGAACTGAATTTCGAAAGGAGACGAGGACACCACATCTCCCATCCCCCCTCCTCCCCTGTTAAGTCTGTCTGCTGTCATCCGTGGCATAACGCTCATGCCTAGCCGCTGGACTGGCCCGGAGCCATCTTGGGTTGTTGCAGACTAAAATAAATGATAAAAGCCAGGACGTTGCATTGTGCAAAGAGGATTATGTGGCGTATTTAAAGCCCTGCGGGGATTGCGGAGTCTTGTAATTGGTACTGAGGGAAGGGGAGGATTTTAGAGTCCCTGTGGCGGCGTTTCTTCTTCTTCCCACACCTTGACATGCACGGGCAAGAAGGGCAGACTGGGGTGTGGGGTGTGTGTGGGTGTGTGTGTGTGTGAGGGGGTGGGGTTTGCAGGTGAGAAACGAGAGAGAGGTCACAATCACCTGCCAACAGGGCTATTACTGACACGGGAGCGTGCCTCGGCAACTCAAAAACCCAACAGGGGGTTTGGTCGACTGCCACATGGGCAAGTCACAGTGTGGCAGTCTGTACTGTGCTTGCTTGCACCACACAACATGATTCATTGACCACATGCACATGCACCTTAGCTTGCATCACATACTAAATTATATTCTGAACACTCGTGTGTATATAATATGACCGAAGAGGGCTGTTCACACCAGGGAAAATTAACTATAAAATTACCAACAACAACTTATTGAAGCACTTACCTTCTAATTTAAACAGCAACAACACTATCACATACACACAGTAGGCATTTTAGAATTTTGTGTTATTATAAGTAATAAATAAAATGTAATTTGGTTTTGTCATAAAAAAGGTGACCGCTCAATATGTCCCTCCCTAAATCCTTTGAAGGTCAGTTGATAAGAGGAAGTCCTAGAGCATTTGATTTTTGTTTTTCATGCTTAGACCAAAAAAAAAATGAAATCAATTGAGAGGGATTTGGGAGATAAAACTGTTTCGGGGCTTTGTGTGTGTCTGTGTGTGACATTTCTAAGGATACAGGACAAAAATAACACTGTTGTATTGTAAATAACAGTCCAGTTTTGCGTTTCTAGGGAAAGGAGTGGTAGATGCTGGAACAAGCAAACACAAACGCCAAAAGTAATGGATCCGGCGACTAAGACACATTGCATCAATTGAAAACCAAACAGATAAGAATGTACTGTAAAACAAATAGAGACAGGGGAGGGGGGGCACGCCCTTACCAGATGAGCTGGTCGTTGTAGAGGAAGGCGGTGTATTTGACCAAGCTCAGACTCTGCTCCACCCTGTTGACAAAGGACTGGATCTTCAGGTAGGTCATCTTATCCAGTGGGAAAAAGCTGATGCCCCCAAACACATCCAGCAGGTCACAGGACTGCAAGTGCAGTGTCTGCAGATACTGTAAACATACACACACACACACACACACACACACACACACACACACACACACACACACACACACAGATAAGACACATGTACACAAGTTCACAGATGAACACACCCCCCAGCAGTGGGGATGGGGGTCAGATCAAGTGAACATTAAGGGGACATTCTACATTTCATGCATTCTGAACTGTGTGTTAAGAAATCCCGCATACTGTCCATTCCACCAACAAACTTTAATACAACGTTTCGGTCATCCGACCTTCTTCAGGTAAAGTTACAAACACAATTCAAACGCAAACTTTGTTGGTGGAATGGACAGTGTGCGGGATTTCTTAACACTTGAATGATAATCCCACTGGGATAATATCCTACGCACCTGTCAAACTACAGAGGTGTGCAAAAGCGTCATTTTGAAATGTATTCTGAACTGTATTCTGAACTGGAAATCAAACTACTGTCCAAAATGCAACGCTCATGCCACATCCTGTCAGTTAAATGTGCAACAGAAAAACCCACTGACTACACTCACTACGCACATACAGAAGCCTCTGGTGGGGTCGATGGATAGTCTGAGCGTTGGTTGGCATGTGAGAGGTGTTGACATAAATACTGTGCTCGGCCGCAATTTCAGCCAATCATAACATGGAAATCAAACAAAACGTTCCTGGCATCATCTCGGGCAGGGCCTGAATGTTTTTTTCACACAAACATTTGTCAAACGACAATGACCTCTGGTAATGATCCAATCAAAATACGTGGGAAGAGGGCACAGTCCCATGCGATCGCCCTGGCATGTGCACACAAGACCACAGTCTGTTACAGTAACAAGGGACAGCTGCAGGATGGCGTGGGAAAAGCATCATATTCTGCAGTGGACTTTGTCTCAGGTCCCATCATTAGGTGTCCAAAAAGACAAACAAGTGTAATAGAGAAAAGGCTAATTGGGCATTGACCCCCCCGCCCCCGACAACGTCCAAGCCTCAAGGCCAAAGCGGGCATCACTGACTGACCACGCAGGTTTGAATCCAGGTGAGGCAGCACAACTGTGTAATGTTCGTCTGCTGTTCTCGCTTGATTTCTGACCCAGGCAAGAAACCCCCGGGGCGAAGACGATACGGGAAAGCCAATCTGCCTCAACTCAGCGCCCGGGCGACATCTGACCCCCCCCAACACACACACACACAAACACACACAAACACACACACACCTCCTCCCTAGACACCAGACGCTCCTGCTGGCTTGCAATGCGCTAAGGGAAAGCCTCTGCATCAGGACTGCTGTGGAGATGACACCGTGAGGGCTTCCCTTGATGTCAGACCTGAATAATTGAGCAAACTGACTAATGCACAAGTGACCCCCACCCCCCTACCTCCCTTTCCCAACCCATCGGCCCTCCTATGTTTGAGGCAGGGCATGATTAGCACCAACGCATTAGAGCTGGATGCCCCCAGCCTGGAGTGCAACCCAAGTCGTCAGGGACTACTGATTAGTATTAGTGAACCAGTGAGAGCTAAATGAGTCCACAGCACAACTCCCGCCGGGCCCCTGCACACACACACACACACACACACACACACACACACACACACACAACGCTAGCTGCTAGCTGTGCGCTGCTGCACATGGAGACCACAGCAGTTAGGCTCTGTGTTGTGATGTCTGATGAGTTAAGAGCCATAGAGCATTTTGGATTAGCGTGGAATTAGCATGGATTAACATGTGCTTTTTTTTTTTTTTTTTTTTTAAAGGACGGGGAGGGGAAAAAAAGGATCCAACTGTGGTCTGAGCTGAGGACAATGCAATATTTTAACTCAATGACAAACAAAATCCACCTCAGAGCTTCTTTTTTTCCCCCACAATCCCATATTTCTCAATCCTACAACCATTTACACCAGCTGCTTCCAGTTAATAGACAAAATGTCTACATGGAAACATGTACTGTATGTTCCAGTAATGGGTTTGGGATTTTAAATGTGTATGGATATTATGAGTGCTGCTGCTGATGATACATACAGTAGCTACTGTAATGTTCACCTTCAAAAGACCTTACCCTGTAGAAGAACTTCTCAAGTTTTTGTATTAGCATTTCAACGCCGCCAGCTTCCATTGCTCTGTTGAATGTACCATTGAAAAGCTGAAAAAAGAAAGGAAGAAAATCATCATTACGGTACTTGTTCCAGGAATCCACTACAGAGTCAAAGGAGCGGAAAAGTCTTTCCAAGTCGTATCAACCTATACCTTGTACATGCTGTAGCACTGTTGTAATACAGCTCCATACACTGAATCCTGAAAAGAAAGAAATACAAAGTATATTCACCACAGACATGAAAACTGTAACTGACGCAAGGCAGTCATTTTTAAATAACTTTTTTTGTACTTACTAGAATTTCCTCTTCCTGATATTCTACTGTTGGGGGTTTGCCATCTTTATTAGGTTTCTCTATCATAGGGTTTCGGACCACCTACAACAGCAGAGGTAAAACACAAATAGAAAAACTAGAGGTTCTGAAGTGTAATTAATTAATGATTTGTGCATTAACATTGCAGAAAGCTTGCTGAGCTTTCTTGTCTTCTTCAAAAGATCACATACAACCTAAAGACTATTACACATTGTTTTTATGTCAAAGAAGACATTACACATACAAATTACATTCTATCAAATGAAACATCATGCCATACTATATGTTCATTTATGTCATTATCACCTATCCTAAAATGTCTTTCAAAACATGTGGTTTATATCAACACGAATGAAATCATACCATGACCATCCAAAAACTTTCTTCTGGTTCATAGAAAAATTGCCTATTCTTCTGTGTATGAAGAGACTTTGCTGGCTTTGTTGGACAAAATGTTCTGAAAAAGTTTCAATAAAACAATGAATGACAATTAGCCTTCTAACTTTCACAAGTAATATCACATTATCAAAAACTACAAAATCTAGAAAGGCAGTCACCTTGTAAACTGAACTATGGCTTCACAGAGACCCACACTCCGGATTTTTTCATTTTTATCCAACTCACTTGGGTGATAGAACAGAATTTTCTTCTCCTCCTATTGAAAAAAAACAAAACATGTGTTTAGTAGGACAGGAGACCAAAATATCTTAAGACAAAAACATATCACAACAAAAACCACAAACAGTACAGAACACAAATTTCAGGTAAACCCACTGGGGTAGAATCTATCAGTCTGAAATCTAATTTGACTCAGCAACTTGCGGTTCCTCCGGCAACCATTCCTTTGTGCTGATCATACCCATGGGAGCATATCCTGGATGCAGGTGGTAATTTAATGTCAACATAGAAAAGCTAGAAGAAGTCTATCAATTATCATTTTGTGTCTAAAGACTACAATAGTAAGCACCATCTTAGTTCACTTGTATAACAAATGCATCCATATTATTATATTCTTTGTTTAGAGAATGGTAAAAACAAGCACTTAAATAATATTCATGATATATTAAATACATGTATTAACCTTGTATGATGTATTACATATCATTAAAGGACAACTTCGGTCAATTTTAACTACTTTAGAGCTCAAGCAACACAAGACTTGCCAGTACTGAAAACGCAAGGAATTTTGGTCAAACTCATTTAGGTTTATATGGCATTTTATAGGTATAGGATAAGCATGATTTTACCATCTTAACATGCTCCAAATGTCATTTTAGAGTGTATAAAAAAATTGCAAGATAGCTTCAAGTAAAAGAATAAATTTACAGTAACAGAAAAAATATTCATATTCATAGGCCTAAATGATGAAAACAATATACTTGAAACTAAAGTAAATTCAACAACAAACTTGCAACAAGTTGTCCTGGATAAAGACAGAGATGACTGAACTAGGCTACTTCTCAAGGTCATAAATGTTCAACTTCAGTGTTCTGTTTAGCAACAAATGTCTCAGTAACAAGACATTACGCATGGATAACACTTCAATTAGAAACAAAGAGACACAAACCTCTCCCTCACGAGGTCCAAACTTAGGGTTGTAAATGAAGAAACCTAATAAGGATGGGGTGTACTGTTTCTCTTGCATTCCAGAGGCCATTCTTGGACTGTGGGGAAAAAAACACACAGAATATGCTTCTGCATTAAATGATTTGGTAAGACTAAATGTGCAGTTATGTTGTCAAGATTGAAATACAATCTTGGTCTTGGTCTTGTCTAAATGTTGACACTTCTGATCTGAAGTAGAATTAATGGTGGTCTGACAGGGGGGTACTGTACCTGATCATCAGCATGAGTGGGCTTTACTTCTCAAATTCTTGCTCCTTCTGAGTAGCTTGGTAAGCATGCCTTGAACCTGAGAAAACACAGTGCATCTCAGAGTAAGGTTAACTTTAAGACCTCAATAAGTTAGTTTGGCCGTTGAGAAACACAAACTTTTGTGTTCTGCATGGAACAAATGCCTTGTACTAACATTACTAGTAGGCCTATGTGTTCTGAAAAGTATCAGTCTTTTGGCTTCGTAAACAACAGGAACTCCACTTCATGAGCTACCTGTTCTTGTTTCAATTTAGCTAACGTTGACGTTACTTTAACAGACAATATCGTGCAGCCATTAGCTATAATAAAATGCATTGTAAAATAGTTTTTAAACGCTGATATGACGCAGGAGCTTGGAAGACTTAACTTCAAGCAAGTGCTCATAAACTTAAACAAACTTAGCTAGCTTGACAGTTCAACGCGAGTCAGCTAAGTTATCCAAACAAAATCGATGTAATGACACCTAGACAAATAAGTTGTTCCCGCAACCATGACGAGAGAAAGAGACAAACAAAAATGTTTGGTAAATATAGACTTGTTACCAAGGCAAAAAATGCAAATATGTGGTGTAAGAGTAACGTAATCCCAACATTTACATGATGAGCAGCAGGATTTGCAACACCAGCTAGCATTAATTTAATTCCTGTCCCGATTCATTGCAATGAGAGCTATTTCACGTGAAATAACATACCATTTACTGCATGGCAACTAGACAGTCGTTCCGTGCTGTTATTTAATTGACAAAAGTAAATACTTTAGGGAAAAGTCGCGATCAATTATAAACACCTAGCATACTTCCTGCTTTTTGACAGGCTACATGTGTGCTACAGTTTTGAATGTTCGGGTGAGTTGTACTGCGTCTCTAAAAACAGTTCCGGTTAATTTGCGCTCTCGACTGGTGCGGTGAACTGTGTGTGTTTGCCAATTTGACTAGCCTAGAAATCAAGACGTAGCCGTAGCAAATTTGAATTGTATATTAAAGCCATATACACATTTGCCTTTAAAGGTTAAAACCTTTTCTTTCTTAAAAAAAAGAAAGAAAGAAATCATTTATCTGTTCCCTTGCACAAGGCAAATATGTGATAGGGCCTGTTGACCTTGGAGAATTACAGGCAAGTCGATACATTCTTCTAACCCAAGATTTAAACAGAAAAGATTCATGTGAGGTCAAACTCAACTTCACCCTAGTACATTGCCAGGGTAACTTAGGCTACGTTTGAAAACAAACTAGGAATTTAGTCATAACCCAGATCAGACAAATATTGATGCAAATGAATAAATGAAAGAAATACAGAAAAATCCATTTTTGTGAACAAAATTTCACCTGAGTAAGCCTATAGCATGACATCACCATGACACTCTGACACTGTCCAGGCAGCTACTGGGGGTGCCTATTGTGAACGTATTTCCAGTTCCATGAGCTCAGTGGAAACCAGAGTAGGCCTGCTTGCATGACCAGGAGATATGAAGAGGTCCTCTTCATCGTAACTTTAACCTGTCCTTGTTGTCCCTCACCTCTTTGTGTCTCCCCAATTTGCTTTAAATTTTAACGCTCTTATGCTGTGACCATTTTCTAGACATACTGCGAATAGAATCCACCTCTGAATAATTCAATTTTCCTCCAGTCAGCACAAAGTCTTGGCAGTTGGGGTGATGAAATGTGACAGCTGATGAGGATGGAAGAATATGATATGTTTCATTACCATCTGTCATCCCTTACTCATGCAAAGTCACATTAGAGGAACAAACAAACAGGCACACCTTATCAGAGAGTCAATTTTTATTAGGCGATATCCCTATCTGTACTATAGCATGTCAGCAGACCCCCTAACCCAGGGGTGGGCAATTATTTTGGCCAAGGGGCCACATTGGCTTTTAGATTTTGACTAACGGGCCAGGTCGGGCCGGGCCGAGTTAACCGACTGATGTCAATAAATTGGCAAGTCTCAAGCCAGTAACCTCACTTTCTTCAGAGGACATGTTAATATGCAGGTTTAAAAGGATGGAATTTGCATTTCATGATCTTACAGCACATTTGATAAATAAGGCCTATGATCTAAGTCACCATGACTAAATGAGAAATAATTTTATTTTGGGAAGGCTCTGCGGGCCGCATTAAATAGTTCCGTGGGCCGCATCTGGCCCCCGGGCCTTAGTTTGCCCATGTATGCCCTAACCCCACTGCATAACCTAATCCCAAAGCATCAACTGAGAATTTCTGTTTTCAGTCAGTGCAACAGCACAAGAGTCCCACACATGGCCAAGAACAAACCCCATTCATGATTTCTAAATATGCTGGCTATCATTAATGTTGCTTATTATCATTACCAATGTCTGAGAGTCAGGTGTAATCTAATATGGCAAGTGAGAGTCAGCCAAGGTTATGGCCCTGTTTTTTTTTTTGTTTTGTTTTTTTTGTTTTTTTCTTCCTCTACTGTGCACCCTGAGGCCTCACGCTGCATGGAGGGAGCAAGGGAGGTCCTTTTTCACTCGACTGACAGAATGATGAGGTTTTGTGGTGCAGTTGTGAGCATGCTCTGTTCTGTATTGCTGTGTGGACAGGACACAAGGTGGCAACAAAAGAGATTTGCAAAGCAGTCATTCATTGCTCAGTATGTCAAGGACAGGGCAGCACACATGCTAAGGACAAGTTAAGACGTAACAAAATATTGGAACTTGATTGAACTGATTTTAATGACACAGAACTGCTGTTGATTGAATGAATTATACAGAATTTGCAATCAGATTGGGCCGATCTCGATAGCCTACAACTAAAAACTCAATGATGCTCACCGTGGGCGTGTGTGGTGTTTGATTTGTCTGTCTAATACTTCCATATCAAAGAATACTCCAGTGTTCTCCTGTAAAGTGGATTAGCCCTCACTATATGAATCCTGGAAAGAAGGATTATATGCTTAACATTTCCAAAGTGCAAGTTAAGTTCATATAGCCCAGTAGGGTGCTTTTGCGATGTATATGGATGCTGATCTGTTAATAAATGGCACAGATGTTGCCTTCCGTGCTAAAAGACAGAGCTGTAACAAATGCTCGCTAAGCAGAAGGGGATTTAAAAATCCAGGACACAAGAGCCACAGTTACAGTGTACTTTTATTCAGGTTTCTGAGCCGGTGGTGGGGTGGTCAGCCATCATTGGGAGAGCATAGGGGACAAGGACATAGCTACAAAAATCTGCTAATGTGTATTCAAAAGGCAAATAAAAATGGCTGATGTATGTCTGTGCAGGGCTTTGAAAAAAAAAAAAAAAAAAAAAACAGGTCACTGATACAAAGCAGGAGAGGAGGAGCGGAGGCCACTGTGTTGGGAGGTGGAGGTGGAGATGGAGACTGGAGATGTTTTGTTGGTTGATGATGGGAGCCGGTCCCTCAGGACAGGACCATAGCCTGGAACTCTGAGAAAGAGAAAGAGACAAAGAGAGAGAGAGAGAGAGAGAGAGAGAGAGAGAGAGAGAGAGAGAGTGTCAGAGAGAATGTGTACTTTGTGAAAAATGTCAATGTCCATAGAAATGTGTAGTCTCACAACAGTAATTCTATTAGACTCTCTCTCTCTCTCTCTCTCTCTCTCTCTCTCTCTCTTTCTCTCACGTGCACTCTCTCTCTCTCTCTCAGACACACACACACACACACACACACACACACACACACACACACACACACACACACACACCTCTTTTTTTCTGTTTACACTCCCTCTGACTCTGACTGTCAAAAAAGCTACATCATGAATTGTCATTCCCAAGAGTGCAACAAAATGTTGAAAAAGCTATTTTACATGATTGCACTGCAATACAGATTGCATGCATGAATGCCAATGTTGTATGCTTGTTCAACTCTGACTAGAGTGTCATCATTTCTTTTTAGCTTGGCAGACTTGCACACTATAATATTTTGATTTAAATATATATTCTGCAGAACAGAAATGTTTTGACCAAAAAAAGTTCCACATGGTTTATATTGTACATCACTCACTCCTACAGTTGGTACTGTAGAGTATGTCAAAAGTGAATTGTGCATCAAGGTCAAAATATTCCAGAACCCCCACTTAAATTCCACTGATGCAGTGCATGTGTTAGAATATTAATCGCCGCATTAATGTACACTAAATGCAACTGCGTTAGTAAAAAAAATCTTCCATTTTTTTGAGTAAATGTCCTTCACAACCCTGTTTGAGATGAGAGCATTAAGGACATGCGATTTGAATAATAATTTAAGGTCGTCTACTTCCTTCATCCTTTTATGTAATGCTCAGGCTTGAGATCTGAGCTTGTGCAAAAACTAAAACTATTCCAGAGACAAATCTAGGTTGCATGCCTCCCACATCTATCCCTGCCATAGAAACGCTCTCCCTCCCATCAAGACTTTATTAAGACCCAAGTTTACCCTCTTCAGATGCTAGTGTTGTCCCATCTGCAAGGTTTTTCTTTTTCTTTTTTCCTTTTTTTTTTTTTTACTAAGTCGGATTAACCAGTGACTTAATGGAGGATTGTGGCACTGTAGTCAGTATTATAACAGAAACAAACATATGAGTTTATACTTTATCTTAATCAGATCGTCCACATCCTTAATATTGCTTATACACTCTTTCTATGACAACATAGTGACAACAATGACTGAAAAAAAAACAAAGGACATTGTACATTGTGTGCCAACAGAAGGACTTAAAAAAAGAAATGTACTAAATATGTTCTGGACCTACTTCTTGCTGATGTGGGTGGCTGCGTGGTATTCTGCTCATGTTTTCTCCACAAGGAATTTGAAATAGGCCTATTTTTCTTTTTTTTGCAACTCTTCCATAACCATTCTACAAACACGCTGAAATGCAGTGAAGTTTCATGTCCATTCCTGTGTTCTATTAGGACTACTGTGCTTATAGGGGGAAACAGAGACAGAAGATGGCTTACCCTCAACACCAATTTTACCATCACTGTCATCATCAGCAGCTGAAATTAAACTTTTGGTCTCCTTCTCAGTCAAGACCCGAGCAGTTGGAACAAATCGTTGAAGAAAGAACCTAGAGAGAGAGAGAGAGAGAGAGAGAGAGAGAGAGAGAGAGAGAGAGAGATTATGTAATTTTGTAAAAGATCAGGCCCTCTTCCCACATAGTAGCTATCATGGACAGCCAAATGTTTGATTGCTTTCTATTGTTGAAATAGACATCCAAGGTGTTTTATTGATATTAACTTACGGCTTGACTTAATAATATATAATAGAACTTCATTATTTACTTTCAGTAACTCAAGTAGTTAAATGCATACAGCTATGTTGCCCCATAGCCTTCATGTTGCTATAGCTACAGGTAGCAAATATCATGACAACATGATCTAGAAGTATTCTCAAATTCAAAGCTTTGGAAACACTGTGTTTTTCCGCCATGTCCTGCCATGACACCCCCTCAAGTTCCAAGCCATATGCACTCATTGGCCGAACAATGTATTTGACATATATTCTTATAGGTTAAAAGAAAATATGGGTGATCTCAATTGATTGTGAAAGGGTCAGAATGACATAAACCTCTTGCATTAATGACGAAGATGGGAATCTGATCCACACAAGCTATTTGTTTATTTATTCAGTCTTTCCCTTTCGCTCTCAAGGGCTAGTTTAAAAGGGCTAGTCACCTTACATGCTACTAGCCTACTTTTCAATGTGTAAAACCAGTTAAATGCTCCTTTAGATAAACAAAAGAAAGAGGGGCAGATGGATTACATCTAACTTATTCATATGTCACTGGACCCATTTATGCAGGATTTTATACCAATGTATTTTACAAACAAACTATTTGATTACTCTGGTTAACATTTACCAAAAACTGGAAACATATCCTGATGATGTATCATCTGATTATGCAATATGTTCTCAGAAAGACAGGCAAAAGGCAAAATGACTTAAATCTATGACGCCATTTTCACAACTGTAATTGTGTCCAATTGAGTCACTTGAGTGACCAGTGATGGGAAATAAACGACCAAATTTACATACTTAAGTTCTGATTCTTCAATGAAGCCACTGTTGTCTTCATCCAGGAGACGGAACACATCCTTGACTTCCTGTGGAGTCTTCGAACTCAGGCCGCATAATTGGAAGAACTTTTTGTAACAGAAGCTATCTGGATCTGAGCAAAAGAGAGTGTGAAAGCAAATTAAGTCATGAGCTACTCGAGGACAAACTCACCAGCATCTGGAAAATATGCAATCCCAGCTTTTTCTAATCACAATGTGGGTCTACGAATATATTTTACACAGTAATTAATTAATTGGTTCTGCAGGGCAGTAAGTGGTAGCATACACCTATGAGTATGAAGTATGAAGTATGAATACATCTGTACATATGAAGTATAAGGAGAGTACCTTGGCAGTCCTTGATAGCATTGTCGATGGCCTCAGCGGAAAGGATGGAGGTGAGTGACATATTAATCCTGTCGAAGTAACGTATAGTAAATAATTCATATGTCTGCATAAATGCAGTGGAAAGCATCCCCTCTAATGAACAACAGCTTTCACTAACGAGAAAAATACAAGGCTTGTGTAAATTGGCAGACAGCTCAGGGTCGTGTAATTGGCCCCCTTTAATTAGGTTGCTGCGTTTTACGCACTGACAATGATAAATACCCGTAGGAGTAGGCTATACTTTCACACTGATAAGATCACAGACAAACCATATAATTGACAAGGTGTTGAAAAGCAAACTTTGAAGCTAATTGCATCACATAGCATAGAAGCACAGAGACGGACGACTCATCCCCTCCAAATAAAATTGGCTGGATTTACGCATAGCCTAACTGTCTACTAACTAAAGCGGACTAATGGACATCTCGTAAATGTTTGGCACACAAGCACAGATTACTTTTTAGTATTTCACCTCAGTGACTGGCATAAAATAACTGTCATATTTTTTTCAGTAATTTCCTGCATATCTAATTACATTGTAAATGCCAATTTTCTGTGTGTCAAAAGTGCAACCATTAACCATAACGATGATCTGATTTTGATTAATTAGACCCGATGTTTTACGCACGAGCTCCTTGCGAATAAAAAAAGTCAGATAACCTACCACATCCACGGAGGAAAAACATGTTAGCTGTCTCAAATCTATCATCTCAAAGTAAATAGCCATAAGTTCCAATGCTCCGCAATTTCACACCTGTGTCTAGGGTCTACCTCCAGAGGTTTTCTGCCTGCAGGCTTCAACCTATGTCCCCTGGAACGGAGAAGCGCGGAATAGGGTCACTTACCGCTGTGAGGTTTTCGCTTTTCCGTGATCCAAAGATAAGGCTTAGTGGTGACTGTTGTCAGCCGACGTGAACTTATATAGGGTCTTATTGCACGCACAATGAGTGATGCTTGAGTTACCTGTCCGTATATCAAATTCGTATGGTCAAGGCCCTCTCCAGTTTCTTACCTAACTAATTAACCTTTACTATTTATATCCGCTTCGGGCTGCGTTTAGATAGGCTGTGAGCACCTGGACATCCCTCCCTCCTCTGTCTCAGCAACTCTCTCTCTCTCTCTCTCTCTCTCTCTCTCTCTCTCTCTCTCTCTCTCTCTCTCTCTCTCTCACCCACCCACCCACTCTCTCTCTCTCTCTCTCTCTCTCTCTCTCTCTCTCTCTCTCTCTCTCACCCACCCACCCACCCACCACACACACACACACACACACACACACACACACACACAATGTAAATGCAAACCCAAGCAAAAACTATAATGCCAATTTTGCATCTATCACTTTGAATGTATCTGACACGAGAATATCAACAATTGAGTAGATTAAAGTCTGTCTCTGTTAAGTAATCCCAAAATATTAATTTCTCTCCATCCTGTTAAAATGCATGAGAGCAGATGGTAGTCTGTTAATCCCTTGTACATTTTTATGCTAATCTAAAATATTAGACAGGCATAACCGTCAGGCGATCACGAAATATCATGATGACTCTTAAACCCTTCATGCACTCAACACAGTATTTTCACAGTCTCCTTGCTTTCTCCAAATAGCTATCATAAGAATCTTCATTAAAGTAGGACCTCTCATAATACTGCACCCAAAAAACATTATTTTCAATAATGTGTTAATAATGATTTACATGAGACAACCATTTGCAAATTTCTGTGTGTGATGCATGTGCTACACCATGCTGCAGTTCGACACAATGTACTGTAGCAGTGGGCTCCAAACTACAGATCAGAGCATAACAGCCTAGATGGGTTTGAATGTAGCTCCATTCAGTGAGGTTACATCATTTGTCCCACTGTGGGGTAGCAGTGCACATGGGCTGCATCTGCAATTATGTATGGATAGAATTACCCAGTCTGAAGGCAGATTTACAAATGCTGTTTGTCATGGATCACATGTGGCGTGTGTTTCTAAGATCCAAGTGAAACCATCTCGAATTTTCAGAAGAAAGAGATCCATGTTCTGAAAGCACATGTAGACTTTAGCTGTATGTATGTATATTTGTATATAGAACCATGCCTGGACAGTGTGAAACTGTAAGATACTGACGTTGAATATTCAGTACAAACTCTTTGAAGTGAAGGTTTCTGTTATACTTAAAAGGCTGACATCCCTCTTGTATGGAATGTTGCACTGTATTGTAAAAGCTGACAAGATTAAAAGAAATAAATAAACATAATAAACAGCCCAAAACACATACAGTAGATGATCCCCTTGATGGCAAATAGGAAGAAAAATCACAGTCTAGTCCATTACAATAGTGGTTCATCGGTCATTTATTTGACCATAATGACAATGTTTATTTTGCCTTCATTGTTTTGCTGCATTGTTTCTCACAACCTCAGAGCCCATCTGTGAAGTATTGATGGTCAGTTAAAGCTCGTATTGTCGCCATCAGACGTTACTCCACTTCCACCAGGGGCGCTGCTAGAAATTTTGGGCCCTATGACAAAAAATTATTTTGGGCCCCTCGTATATTGATTTTAATACTAAAATTTTCTCTGGGCCCCCCTGTCAGTGCCAGGCCCTTAGAATCATCCTAACTTTTCCCCCCCTAGTGGCGCCCCTGACTTCCACTTTAGCATCACCTGGGAGCACTTTCTAGACACTTGTAATAATTGTTGCCCGAGACACAGCCTTAGTGTTCGGTTTCCGAGTTAAGTCACCTTCATTTTGCCTCGAGCGAAATCAGGTTACTGTACCTCCATGGAAGGAATCCGATCCAGTTGGGAAGACACCTGGACATTGAGACACAGGCCTGAGGTTAGGTTCTGTAACCAAGTATCGGAATCGGTCAACTCAGCATTTCCAATCAGTTTAATTAGGGATGCCTAATCCAAGCGACGTCACTGAATCGTTTCCTCTATGTGAACCAGCATTCAGAATTCATTTAGTCTCTCTTTTTGCTCAAGTTATGAAGCACGTGAGGTTTTGATGTCAGGTGACAGCCTGGCTGTGTTGCCAGAGTCTGTCTGAAGTAATGTGAAGACGTAAATAGGTCAGAGGTTAGCTGTGCCACGGAGAAAGAGATAAGGGGCATTAGACACTGGATCTAGCAGTGCAATTTACACATTGATGCTGATACCACTCAGTTTAGTGTTGCTACTTCTCTGGTAGAATTACGCAGCTCTCTTCTCCTCTCTGCTATGCTGCCCTTGGGGGAGAATCTTCTCAACTACACGTGATTTTTGTCAGATCTTTAAATTTTTGAATGCAATGATTATTAATACTTTTGTATTTGCTCTTAGAAGCCACACCAGACCAGGATCATTATCGAACTGGCAGTGTTTTTTTTTTTTTTTTTGTAAAGCAAGGAGTCAGTCCAGATGTAGCTTACACTTCTCTACAAATTGTCTTGGTTGTACCTGCTGGACTTTCATTGGATCTGTAAAAAAATTTTTACTGACACAGAGATTTAATATAAATCGTTACAATAAAAACAAACATGTTTGAAAGTATTTTTGTTCAGTAACATTGACCCACAAGTAAATGTCACCATCTAGTGGCTGCTTGAGGGAAGAGCAGAACAGATGGGTATGTACTGTATGTTGATGTCACAACCTGATACTGTTTCTCATGAGGAGAGGGATGTCACTTCTCAAGCCTCAGTCAGCATTGCAAGTGAACATTGTGTGTGTCTTATTGGGTACATTACATTAATGTGATCATTTCTGACCACCACTCAATAGAGGTGTTTTTTTAAAAATAAATAAATGTGTTATTTTAAATCACTTGACATATTAAACAATACTATATAAGTAATTATGTATATATAATTTAAATGTGTTTATCTTATTGAAATTTCACTCATTTACTCAATTTGTTATATGCAGGCATATCCATTAATTTAAAACTAAAATAAAAAATAACCTTTATTTTGAATTCATTCCATTATTTAAAACAAAGATAACCGAACACAGATAAAGAAAAAGAAAATTTATTCATCTCTCATCGTCCAGTCCCCAAAAGTGCAGAGATTTTCCAAGTACCAAAATTCATACTCAGGACATGAGACACAACCACATTACATTGACAGTCATCATTTTGGACAGAGTGCAACATGGGATAGGACAATCTGCAGGCATGTCTAAAGCACGTGTAGGCTACTGTATAAAAATCAGATGCTTTTCGTTGATGAAAAAGGAGGTCGTGGGCAGTGTTGTTCCTTTCAGCAAGAGGTGTCGATTGGTCGGGATTTATGACTTGATCATGGCAGAGAACTCTGCAAGAGTGAAAGTGCACAGGAAACAGCTGATGAGACATATGTGGGTAAATACAGCATTGAGAAGTCTGAGTCGATTTAAGACAAACATGAATTTATAATTAGGCTACTGGAAATGAGGTGTTAACCATAAGCAATGACACTTAAATGCTATATTTAAAATAAATGCATTCAGTGTAGTAAAGGTGCTTTAAGGCTTCATAGGAAGGATATAAATAACCAGACAACTAATATTGCAACTTAACAGCCAGCACAACCTTCCCTTTAAAGGTGTGTGAGTTTCTGGTGCCATTAGAATCTATTTGGTTGTCTTTGGCAGCCTTAAGTCTTGCACCAAGCTTAGCCAATTAGCTTCAACTAACTTACATTCTATGTGGCCTACAACTACCAGTATGGGATTTGGATCACTTTCATCTCAAATGTGAATGCTGCCTCATAATTGAGGGCAAACTTTGGCTTGTGACTGTGGAGGTCAACTAAAGTTCAATAGCCTTTCTTCAATGATGTCTGATGTGAATCCTTGTTTGTGACATCTTACCTTCAACTCCAATCTTGCCGTCACCATCACTGTCACCAGCTTTAAGGAAGGCCTTGGTCTCAGCATCAGTCAAAGCCCTAGCACCGGCCTTGAAGTTCTGCAGAAACAGCCTGGGAATTGAGAGAATTGAGAAAATGATTGCAATCAATGTCCAGCTTTTGATAGATCACCTTCCATCAATCAGTTAAAATACACTGTAAAATAGACAAATGAATGAAGCCGTACTTCATTCATTTGAGTTCATCCTCTTACTTGAGTTCATCCTCCTCAATGAAGCCGCTCTTGTCCTGGTCAATGATGGCAAAGGCCTTCTTGACATCATCGCCGGACTTGGCAGAAAGGCCAACCTTGGCAAAGAAGTCCTTGTGCTTGAAGGAGTCAGCACCTGAATACATTTGAGCATTATTTTCAGGATACTGATAATGACTTTTTTTTGTAACAATCCTTCTATGAACCTGACCAGTGACATAATGTCTGGTAATGTTTAATATAATATGATAATGTAAACTGGTTTTGGAGAGACAATAACACAAAAAAACAACAACAACAACAACAAAAGAGTAGAGATATTGTCTAGTTTTTAACTTATATGACATAACACTGCGTCTTACAATGACTATGAAGGATAGAAATTAACCTGTTCTCGTCTATCAAATTTGTTTTTGTGTCAATTAATACAAATTTGATGATTTATTTAGTCTATACCTTCGCATGCCTTCAGGGCTGCATCAATGTCAGCAGCAGCAAGGAGCGCAGCAAGAGCCATTGTTTCTGAGGAGAAATGAAACGAAATTGAAACAACTATCAGTCGCATCCACACAGTAAACATGTCAGTAATTATTTATTTTTAAGTTTAAAAGCTGCGATGGTAGACAGATGGATGAATGTAGGCAAGTTTATTAGTAGGCTAGGATTCTAACTCTTCAGAGCCACCCAACTGGCACTAGGAATGTGCACTTGTTGCTAGAGCTTGTTCCTATCTGCTTAAGCCAAAGCATCCAATGTTCTTGCTAGAGGAGAGTCCATTTCTTTTCGGTTATCAACAGTCCAAGTTTGTGGCAAGAAAAAGTTGTTGGCTATGTGTCCTTTAAATTTCCCTCCTCTGAGCTGTAGTCCAATACCATTCGAGGAGCCTGAATCTCAGAACCTCGATTTGGCGCGTTATAGTATGCCTCCACTTGGATAAGAGAAATACAAATATGCCTCAAGATTCGGCCGACTGATGATGTGTTCGCTTCCTCCAGAGTGGAACTCACCTCAAGTGTGTCTTGAGGTGCTAGAGTGGATTCACAAGCTTGCTCGTTTGTATCTGCCAACTGCAGTAACCACCGAGGAAGACCAGTGGACCTTATATACCATCACCCACCCGAAATATGAGGCTTAATGTAATGGACACCGCATGCAAAGCAGTTGGTTGAAAAAATGTATCCAGTAGTCAGGCAGATCTATTTATATGTACATAAATGAAGATGCATAAAAGGTACGTGTTGGCAAAAGTCTTTAATATTCAATCGAGCTAATAATATACGTTGCTGACCTGTGCGTAACGATTGAGTTGGCGACGCAAAATTCAAATTTAAGATTTGAACAGCAGTGTGAGTAGTTGGAGGATGCGAGTAAGGTCATTCGGCTTTGTTGCACAAACTAGCAGTTCAAGCAAGATACGTTGTCAAGTCAAATGAGGACTTCATATGTCGCAATATTATGTTCTACAGGTGTTTAGGTACTTGAGAGCTCCCTTTGCCGGTATAGTACGGATAGAAAGTGCTAACTGATCAATTGTGCAGGACTAGCTGTGTGAGGATTGTGATTTGTGATGATTTAGTCATTAATTTTCTTTTCTTTTTGTATTGTTTTTTTCTTCTTCTTCTGTAGGCTTGTATTTCCCGTTATTACCCAAATTGGTCTTTACGCACAGCTTGATTGACTGAACTTGTTTCATACTTTTATTATTATTTTGGAGCTTTAATTTTTTTAAATTCTTTTGTAATGAACTAAACAACCTGATCATTTGCGAAGTCATTTTTTTCCTTTTTTTTTTTTTTTTTTTTAAACCTGCACCGGGTTACTACTACGACTAGTAGCTTACTTTTCATATAGGGTGCAGTGATATGGGCTATTTGCTTATTTCTGCCATAAGCATCACATTGCAATTCTCCAAAGCCTTTATTGCGCATAGTAAAATTTAAGCAAATCTCAGAGTGCCATCCACAAAATCATACTGCTGTTGTGTGGATTTAATGTGGATCTGTGGGATTTATGTTCGGACTTCTTGGTATTCCGTGTATTTAACTGGGTAGTGAAGGGATTTATTTTTAGTCCTCGCACCTCTCATTAGCCCCTGCAGCGTATTACAGCTATAGTATACTATTTCTGAAAGTGATGCAAACTGATAGCTACACCCTCATTAAAATGTACAGACAAGCTGTTAGGATCACCCATACTCAAGATCTATCTAAAAATCACCTGAATGTAGTCTGTTAGAGTGCGTTTGTATTCTTTTGTTTGCTTTTTTCACATCAATTCTGTTGGCTCACTGAATTATCTTCTGAAATGGTAGGTTACTGACCATTCATCTGTGATCTACTGAAAATTGTCATTTAAGTTATCAGTGAATGTAACAGCATGTTAAATACAGTGTAGAGTATGTTCTAACTGATGATACTTAAAATTATGATTAAGGCAGTGCCTACTCAAACACAAAAAAAAGAAGAAAAATGAAATCATATGTAAAATTAATACCAGCTCTCTCTCAGTGGGGGGCAGTATTGTGACTCCTACATTTCTGTGTTCTCTCTTGTGACTGTTGACTGTGTGTGAGAGACCAAACTGGGTGTGTGTGTGTGTGTGTGTGTGTGTGAACTCCAGCAATAAATGTGGCATTTTAAAACACTAATTGCTACTCTTGTCTTGGAATGCATAGTGAGAGGTGGAGGAAGGAAGTACTTGTCAAAACATTACCTGAGAAGATTTATTACTGAGCAAACTTTTGAGATGCATTGTTGACACCCCCATAATCCAAACGAGTATTAGATCTTTAATGATATCCAATATGTTGATGATGTCCAATATGGCTAATTTCTGAGAGCCATACTGACTATAGGAGCCATGAAGCAATAGTGCCTGGCATTCACTCTAATGAGGAGTTTGAACATATAGAAATTTTGTTTGCTTGTTTGGTGATGTTTGTTTTACAGTGTAAGACATTAATCACCAAGCTTACATCACCTCTCCCGGTGAAATTAATATTTAGTATTAGTGATAAATTATATATTATAGTATTTGTACTTATCTATGGCTTTATTTATTTGTTAGAAATACTTTGTTAAAAATTATATTAAACAATTGGACTTTGTTATTGTATAAAATACAAATTTTCTTGAAGACTTTAAAACATTTGCCTTTATATCCTGAGGTCTGGTATGCCAAATTATTATGGGCTTTCATGCTGCTTGTCTTACAGAAGCATGTCCCTCAAGACTTGCTTATTACCCTGCTCGAGTCGTGACATCTCTGGCTGTTCTTGACAGCTGCGTCCAAGAGTGGAAAAAAATGTATTTATATCCTGTAAATATACTATACTCTGTAACATACATGCGCAACGTGACCTGATTTCAGCCGGCTCACCCCACGGCAGGGATCTGGTTAAAAAAGTAATCCATCTCACTTAATTATAGTTTCTGAAACCCTAGTCCGCATGGCTGGAGTCCTGCAGAGCACGGCAGCTCTAATTGAGTACGCCCATGGCATCTTCGCACTGTCCACGGCCAGGGGGATTGAGTGTGAGGTCAGCATTCTCCTCTCATGCAAGGGCCAAGAGTCCAGACCTCCGTCCACATAGATATTGCCAACAGGTGTTCCCCCTAAGCTTGCTGGATACAATGCCATCTAATGGTTAATCTAGAGGAAAGTCTTCACAGGGTATTCCCCCAATGGGATCTTACTCAGAGGATCATGAGCGGTGGTTACCACTGGTTGGTGTGTCCTTTTTTTTTGTTTGTTTGGAAGTTTGAATGATGGAAGAGAGTAAAAATTAAAACCATAAAGCCAAGAAATTTACTCCAAATGTTTATTTCCTTCTTTTCAAAAGTGCAAAAGAGATTGAATGCTTGCACTGGGTGTGGTTGTGCACATACAACATACAACTACACAACATGAAAAAAATTAACAGGTTCTTGAGACCTTGCACATGTCCTTGCTAAGAGTTGGCAGGGTATTCATAAATAAATATATAAAAAAGGCAATGTTAGCTATCTGAGCCAGGTAGTCTACAGCAGTGGAAGTCTGATTCCATGAAAGGTGGGTCCATGAAAACTTAAGCCTTCACCAGGGAAGCGAACTCTGAAAAAAGAAAGAAAGAAAGAAATTGGTGTGTGAATAGGCTGAGTGTCATCTACGCAAACAGTTAATATCAAAAGTTATCTATTTTTATATACAAGTTGTCTTTTCCAGATGTTAATGCTCATTGTGATGAGTGCATTTTAAGGGCAAATAAGCCAGACTAAATTATAAGTTTGATTGTGGCATCTTACCCTCAACTCCGATCTTGCCATCACCGTCACTGTCACCAGCAGCAAGGAAGGTCTTGGTCTCCTTATCAGAGAGAGCTCTGGCACCAGCCTGGAAGTTCTGCAGGAACAGTCTAGAAAAAAATATAAATATTATCATTAAGTGTAATATAAGGCTGTTTGTTTCAACATAGTTGTTGCCATTTGATGCCTAATAGAGTTTGCCTTCATAGGCCTATATAGCTTACACAGGTATCTGCAAAGATATGAGTTTGATATGTGGAAACGCATGAGATTGGAAAATGGCCCAGTTCTCATAGTGAATGGTGTTAACCTTACTGTATTCGCAAATGCTTTGTAGTATCACAAAGGATTTGCCTCTTATTATTTGCTCAAGGCTTTAAAGTCCATCAACTGTCTAATTGCTAAAAGGGCTAATTGCGTTATGAGATTCTCTTTGGTCAGGCGCAACCAACATGTAGCCTAGCTTAACAATTTGGGAAAGCAGCAAAAGAAGTAGTTTTGATATTGCTCTTACTTCAACTCATCCTCCTCAATGAAGCCGCTCTTGTCCTGGTCAATGACGAAGAAGGCCTTCTTGACATCATCAGCGGACTTGCCACTAAGACCGCACTTGGCGAAGAATGTCTTGTAGTTGAAGGAGTCGGCAGCTGTTGCAAGGACAGGTGGTGAGGAAACGCAATTTTGACTCAAAAGTTTGCTTGAACTATAAGGCCTAATTGTAAAATATATTAACATTTACTCACAAACAAAATGAAACCACATAAAAAAACAATATATTTGTTATATAGGCCTCTCATTTCTCTCAAGGCTAGATTTAATTATGCTCCTAGGAGTGGATTGTCATAGCCACATAATGTTCTGCATCCCCTACCTGCGCAGTCCTTGATTGCAGCAGCAATATCAGCGTCGGCGAGGATACCAGCAAAAGCCATCTTTAACAGATCTGCGGAAGGATGACAGAAGGTCAGCTCTATGTTTGTAATAGGTCAATGAGTAGAAGTGCATGAATAAAATTTTTCACGCTATCTATTGACTACCAAATCTAGACCGAAATAACGATTTGACCTTTAGAGTAAGGTCATGTAGGTTACCATCAAAGGCCTATCACTATGTGCCTGAAGATACAGCTTGCTCACACTCTGTTGCTAAGTGGCTAAGAAATTGACCAAAACCATCGGTGAGTAGATATCCTAAACTGTCTACATTCGTACTCTTACTACTGGGGTAGAATTGCCATTTCATAGCTCGCCAAAATCTTTAGCAGTTTGAACACCAGCCTCATGGAACATTATCCACTAAAGAACTAGCTTGGCCAGAAGGTAAAGTCCGAAAATGACAGAAACACTGTATCTGAACGCCACATCAACCCACTCCTGCGACTACTCGGCACAAGACAATTGCCCATTTCGCGTCCATTGTCTTGAGCAAGGAATTCTTGTCATTTTCTTAAAAAAAAAAAAAAAAAAAAAATACAATAAAGCTTTCTCGCAGATCCAACCCAAGGGCGAAGTCCAAATGAATTCCAATTGCAAAGCATTCCGCGTTTGTCCATAATAACTGTATTCCATTTGGTGCTCCAAGAACCCGAGAGCACACCGCGCATCAAAGCTCATCTCATCTCTTCCCCATTAATTGCAATTCCGGATGGCGACTCACCTTAGACTTTGGTCTACGTCTGGGTAGCAAGGAAGTGCACAGGCTGAAGATGTGGTGTTTCTCTCTCATATTTATACTCCTGCTGTGTAACAGACACCAAATGCTTAGGTTAGGTATAGTTGCGGCCAAAAAAATGTGTACAAGGCATATAGTGCTATTTTTATCCTTCCAAAATCGAGATGCGCCATCCATAAGTCCATAAGTGTAACACAAGCGCGCATCTTTGGGCGTCTCTCCTCCCTCAGTCGATGCAAACTGCATACTGTCTACATGGCGTTTTCTTTGTAATATGAACCTTCTCATGAGGAAATGATCCATTTGTGGATTAATGTATGGCTATGCAAAGGGTTCCCCTTTATATGTCAATTTGTCTGACAACACAGAGAACTTTTATGGACTTTGAAAGAAACCAATAGTAAGCAGCTAATCAGAATATCTGTCTTTGGGGATATCCCAAACATGGGCAGGGATTGAGGTGTAGGAAGAGAATTCTCAGATTACACCCACCAATCTTTCAGGATTCCTTCAATGTCATCTGTTGCACTTGTAAGACAAACCCTCCATGTATGTGACAGAATACACCACAGAATTTCACTAACACATAGGTATGTATCTAGAAAGATAAATGCCCTCTCTTTTGAGCCTCTGGTAGAAAATGATCTGGGCCTTGAAATGAATTAGGAGGCATTTGAGACAAATTCATTACTGCTGAATCGCTAGTTTAAACTGTGGGGTGTGTGCTTTCATCCACACAGTTTATCCCTGAAGGTCAGACTCTAAGCAGTGTTCCCTTTGCCTCAGAACCTCTTAAAACAATCTGTCTACTTACAAACCTTTTCTTTGCATTTATTAATGTGTATTCTTTATTACTTGAGACATTTTGGGGTGTGAAAAACTTGTTTACACATAGCTTCCAGGACTAGAAGACAGGTCAGCAGAGGAGACTTTCTATTTATAACTTAACCAATCCACACACAGTGACACTTACACTGGTGAACCAAGAGTTTTTATTTATCTGGCATGCCATGAATTGTACTAAAATTGACATTATTGCAAGCAAATATACTGTATAACATCAGAGTAGGAAAAAAGATCAATCATATATGGAGCTATATAGAACATTTAGAATGTGCAGTTGGTAGAGCTGGAATGCTGGAGTGACAATCTTGTGTCTTTGTCATCAGGCGGAGTTGACAAGGGCTGAAAACTCTGTGAAGTAAAACAAGACAAAATTTATGAGCTCCAAGTTCCTGGGTCCCTGGAGGTGTAAATTTGCCAATGTCCTTGTCTGAGTTTTATGGTTTTGAAAGATTGGTTGGGTAAGTGATGCTAAATGCTGTTGTGTTTGTTTATATAATTATATTTTGTATTACTTGAGAAACAACATTATACATGAATCAAGCACCAAACATAACACAGGTGAAAGGTTGCTTACTGCCTATTTAATTGCTCCTGGCAATGCACAGTATTTTCTTACTTTTTCTTTCTTTCTTTCTTTCTTTCTTTCTTTCTTTCTCTCTTTCTTTTACAGTATTAGTGAATGGATAATTCACTGTATTAAGCCATGCTTAGCATTGCTTTCCCAACCTTTAACAATCAATAACAATAATCTGGGAAGCCACTGGATATTTTGGGAAGTACTGTAATTATGTGCCCAACCAAGCATAATATTTAAGTGTTTTCTGGGGGCCCCTACAAGGGCCAGACCCTTAGAGTCACCACCCGTACACACACACACACACACACACACACACACACACACACACACACACACACACACACACACACACACACACACACATAACATGTGGGTTTCAATATAGGCACCTTCCCAGCCAATCTTGCCATCCCCATCCATATCTCCAGCCAGCATGAAGGCTCTGGTCTCTGCTGCTGTTAGAGTCCGTGCCCCTTTGGCGAAGTTCTGAAGGAAAAGTCTGGACAGGAAGACATGGATGGAACAAACCCAGGTGAAGATAATACACAGATAAATCACTGGACTGGAACCAAAAGATGGTCCAGACACTTTTGGCCATGGCGACCGACCATGATTTTATTCAATAATAACTTCATTGCAAGCTAAAATAACACTGTAAATTGGACACATTTCATTAACATGAGAGATTTAATTGGACTAGCCCAATATCCTCCAAGAAAATTATGAGTAAGCAGCCCAGGCCTCAAAATGACCGTCGGCCCATCGGGCATTGATTGCCCTGTATGCCCTATGGCCAGTCCATGCCTGCCCAGATAGGAGACTCATGATTAAAATCTAAATAATTCCCAAAATGGAGTCTTTTAACTGATAAGCATGATGAGCAAAAAGTATTTTGCAACAACACCTTACAGTACCAACACTTTAAGTAATAATATAATAATAAAGGTATTTGATATCTCCAAATCAGTTTGACTTGTTGCAGTTTCTTTGCTTAACTTCAAGTTTACTACATGCATCATTAAAACCAAATAGAGTCACACAGAATTATTTATGGGCTAACATAGCTGTCAAAGACGAGAAACATTTCTGTCTGTCTGAGATAATAAATCATACTCAACTGGAGCTCATCCTGCTCAATGAAACCACTCTTATCCTGGTCCAGGATCTGAAAGACTTTTTCTATTTCAGGTGGAGTTTTCTTTGACAGTCCAATGATTGCGAAGAAGGTCCTTGGACTGAAGGAATCTTTGGCTGCAAAATGTAGAGAGAAAAATAACAATTGATCCCCCATGGACAGGAAAAAGCTTAATCAGGTATGATTGCAGCTTGACACAATCTGACAAGGTAGCATGCATGCAAGTGATACTCTATTACAGAGGAGGAGAGGATGAGAGCCAAACAACAGCATTCCTGCAACTTAACGCTCAGACCCCCGACTCTCATTTGGCAGTCAGTGGAAGAAATCCAATGACAGCTTTTCATACCTTGGCAAGCGTTGATGGCTTTAGTAATGTCAGAAGCAGCGAGGAAGTCCGTAATGGCCATGGTCAGTCAGGGGTGGTTGGTTGCAGGGAAGACTGCCTGGACTGAGGAGAGAGTTACCAGTGCCAGACAAAAAGCTTCAAACTCCACCACGTCAAAAACCACCAGTGCGTCTTTGTCAAATGCACCTGGGCTCTCTCTCTTCTTAAGCCTCTTCAGTGAGGCATGACTGCTGGGTCAAACACAAAGGCTGAATTGTGTGCGCGTTTGTAAACACTATTCGCAAATCGCCTTAAGTTGATTCTTTTTGTACATTTGGATTTTATTGTGGTTTTGTTTTTGTAGTTCTTGACTTTTTTTCATTCCGTTTTTCACAAGTAAGAGGCAAATTACACAAGTGATAGGCAAATGACACTGATGCACTCTCATACAAGGCAAGCAGAAAACGGATTCATAGCAAGGGACACTTTTAGTTTATAAATTGAAGGCCTTGGGCTTTTGTTTGGAGTGACTCTCAGGAGAAACCATATGCATTCATTCTCAGACAGACAGACTGTGGAATAATTGATGCTTGTGAATAAATGTCTCTGAAGGTGTTTCCTCAAATGGACCACGAGTAAAAAAAAAAATACCATTCTTTAACCAGTTGATCAGATAGCAGGTTATATTTGGTCTGTCCAGATGCGACCGACCACTTTTCCTCTCTTTTGGCCCCGTCTAGTGGCTTCCGTGTAATGATTTGGTGCTCTACACTGAGTGTCTTTGGCACACTGTCCTTGCAAACATCCTGTTTTTGTACTACTGTCATTCTGAAAGGAGTAGTAGCCGAGTTACTACTGAACAGTGGAAAACTGCTGCTGTATTGTGTGTCTGCAGTGCACACTGTCGGATGCAAAAGAAAGGCATTTGCAGCGATTAGTAGCAGTTAGCCACAGAATTCTCATATCCCCAGTACGGAAATGTAACAAAATACCAATGAAAACATTGCTGCGCTGCGCTGCTGGCTATATTTTTGCCAACTTTGCAGTACACATGCATGCTGTGTTCTCTTTCCCAGACATATTTTCCTGTCATGTAAGTGTGAAATACTGTGGGAGAGATTAAGCATGTGTATCTGTGTGTGTGTGTGTGTGTGTGTGTGTGTGTGTGTGTGTGTGTGTGTGTGTGTGTGTGTGTGTGTGTGTGTGTGTGTGTGGCTTGTGCACGTGCTGGTCCGGTGCAGGTGGCTTGCGAGGCCGCAGTGACGCGAGGCCGGTTTCCTCCGCAGGCTCTCTTCCTCAGGATGGACGAAATGAAGTGCGTGCCTCCAGGCAAAATGGCCTGCTGCACTGCCAGCCCCTGGGCCTGTAGAACAACAAAAACATCCACATCCTCCCCCCCCTCTACCTGCCCCTCTGGCCTTGTCCCCCTCGGCCGCTGACGCTTGTTTGCAGGAAGGCCAGGTTTCCTGTGTGATGGACAGTGGCGAAGGGATGTGGAGGTGGAGGTGGTGGTGGTGAGGGTGGGGGAGACTGGACAGGACTGGACACAGAACACAGGCTTACTGGTCAGAAACAGAGACGTCTGCTTCCAGCTTTGGTGGTCAGAGTCTTTTATGGCGTTTGTTTGGGGTTTTGTTTCAGGGATTGTGTGTGTGTGTCAATGGCGGTCGAATGGAGATGTTTAACAACCTCAACAATAAGATGGCCCCAGCAAATGAAAGAGAGGAGCAAGAGGCAGCCTGACTTTGGATGATCTTTTGCAAAATGAGGGGTAAGTGTTCTTGTGAAGTTTATCCACTTTTATTGATTTGATAACTTGATTTTGGTATACGAGAAAGTAAACAACAACCCATTTCTGCCTCTGATATTGAAGCTTGTAGTTTATTTTGTAAACAGGCTTTGAGTTTGAAAAAGACTTGAAGAATCAAATAGTTGAGTTTTTTTTTTCCCCTTCATTTCTCACCTACAGGATGACTTGCATCCACCATTTGACAGTATAGAGAAACTCTTGCTGGTGTTAAAACAGTGATATGGTGACGGACACTCTTTACCACGCGGCTCCTGTATAAGTACTCTGTGATGATACGCAGAACTGCAGTGCATTTCGTGCCAGGCACATAGGTGCTGACTTCTTATTCTGATCCCAGTTCGACAGCTGCTTGCGTTTCTTAATTTTCAGCTATCAACCTCTCAAAATCCGAGGCGTCTGTTGTTGTAAAACATTTTGATCCCCATACATTTATTTGTCACTGACCTTAAGAGTCAAGACGGAGACAATGATTAATCGTCTGATGAGTGATTGACATGTCACAATAACTGTACGCTAATCGTTATATGCGCCGCATTCCGCTAGCGCGTCTATTTTCGGGGCGGAGTTCCATACAGAGACTCTGGAGTGATATTGATCTCCTGGAGCGAGACTCTAGTTCCTAATCAAGCTGCCAACTCGACATAACCTGCTACATGCTGTGCCTGTGCTGCAACACCCGGATATGTGATATTGTATTTGGGCCATTAGACACATCTAATCAGTTCTCTCATTTATAAAGAGGCACGGTTAAATGTGAACCACTCGCAACCCCCCTCCTCCTTCTTTGACTGAGAGATGAGACTGGGATGGGTGGGGGGGTGTTGGAGGTTGGGGTAAGTGGGGAGAGGAGGGATTGGGGAGGGTTGGGGGGGGGGGATGGTGTCTTTGGCAACTCTTGCAAGATGAGCAGGTTTTACTCCCTCCTCTGTGTGGGGTTCAGTTACCCCTGCAGTCTATTTTCAGTCGCGCAGCTTGGACTGTGACATGCCTTTGCAACCTCTCAGATTCAGCCAAGATTTTGGGGGGATGGGTGGGGCCAAGGGGCAGTGGGGGCGGATTCCTCATCAGCAAGGCGCTCTGCCTCGGACATCAATCACTCACCAGTGCATGTGTCTGTGTGCGTCTCTGTGTGTGTGTGTGCGTATGTGTGTGTGTGTGTTTCTGTGTATACCTTTGTGCATTTGGTCGGGAGCCCTAGACTGACCCCTGCTTTACGATTGTAAATCAGCCTGTATAGTATGGCAAAAACAAAACGACAAGCGCGTGACGAGATGCTGCTTGAAACCCTTTCCACTTAAGCTTGTGAGCGTCTGTGATTTACTGCCGGTGAGTTAACAGTTAAGCGCCTGGAGTCCTGGAGCAGTCTCCACTGCTCTCCTGACGCCTCATCATCCTCCCTGTGTTCACCCCTTCAATTTCCCCTCACACACACACATACACACACACACACACTCACACACACACACACAGACACAGACACAGACACAGACACACTCATACACATCTCACACACGTGCACATATGAGGCCTGAATGGACACGACCGCAGCTCTCCTGATGGGCCTCTTGAGAAGCAGCCAGCCAGAATGGCTTGAGCGCTCGCTCTCTCGCTCGCTCGCTCGCTCGCTCTTCCTGCTGGGTGCTAATTGAGCGAATCCCTCCGCACTGGGCTCTGATACTCTCTGATACTCCCGCGGGGCAGGCAGGCAAGGAGGCATGGGGCCAGCGAGCCGGACCTGGCGGGGATGAGATCACCTTGGGGCCAGGGGATGAGGCGGGGTGGAGTTGGCGATGGGGTGGGTTGGGTGTGTGTGGGGGGGTGGGGGGGCTGGTTGTGTAATCCTCACCCTGGAGAGAGAGAGACACCCTCTGCTGGTCCCGAGCCTCACTGGAGATTCCTCCCAGCTGGCAGCCTGTTCTTCCCCTCAACTGCCAGCCTCTCTCTCTCTCTCTCTGTGTGTGTGTGAGTGTGTGTGTGTGTGAGTGTGTGTGAGTGTGTGTGTGTGTGTGTGTGTGTGTGTGTGTAAGTGTGTGGAGTGTGAGTGTGTGTGTGTGTGTGTGTGTGTGTGTGTGTGTGTGTGTGTGTGTGTGTGTGTGTGTGTGTGTGTGTGTGGATCGAGTGTCCTGAGCTCAGCTCCTACCACTCGGCAGCAGGTGTTCAAGTGTTTTCACACCGACGGCTGAAAAAATAGAAAGGCGAAAGCAGGTCTTTCCCTCTCCCTTTTCATTTCATTCCCTTTCTTTTGCTCTCACTTTTCAATTTTAATTTATTCATTTAATCACTCATTTATTCAAAAACTCAATTCTTTTTTTTTTTTTTTTAAATTCTAACTGTACTGCTTGTATCCCATAAAGTTTGGGTCAATCTTCTGAAATCTACCATTTAGTTAAGTGAGGCAGCTGAAGTTGTACAAAGGCAACTTTCAATCTTCCTACTGTAACTTGTAAAGTGACTTGTAGTTTTATGCTACCTTACAGTTTCCATGTAGTTCTCTTAATTTTCATTACTTATCTTGCTACTTATCTGTTGATTTGATTATGTCCAGGCTAAAAATATCGCTTGTGGCCAAAGTATAAAGTATCTGTGTAGGTATGACTGAATGAGCTTGTTTCCAGCTTAAAGTTTGACCACATTGTAATAGAAGAAGAAGGCAATTATGTCATTTAAATGCCTCTCTAATGCCCTGCTGGCCCAGCCCAGGACAGAAGGGGTTAACTGGATGTCTCAGTAACAGCTGAGTTTGACATTTCTCATTTTTTGCCTTCTTCGCTTGTTCTGCAAGTTCTGCTTTAAGACTTACCTCCAAAAACAAGCTGTAATCAGGTCATTTTAAAAACAAACTCTGGGCTGGGCTAACCGTATCGCTTACTGTCAGTCTGATGATCGGCCAAATTAAAGTGTAATGAAAACCTGGTAAAGATTAAGCGCTGCACACGGGTGTGGAGAGATAACGTGAACAGCCGATGAGGCAAAAAGACGATTCGGGCCACGGGAGGACGGGCTGTGAAAATGCCCACGCGGCGCAAGAACGGACCCCCCTCGGGCCTTTGTGTATTCCTTGTTTGAGGAGTAACCACTGGCAACCTTAACTGGGTGCGCAGCGTAGCGGTCAAGCAGAATATAGTTACAGTGGCTGCGCACGGCGTGGCACGACAAGAGCCAAGCTGCAGAATTCCTGCTGGCTTAAGGAGTCGTGGCCGTCTACCCTTCCAGAGCCTCAGAGCCTCCGGGGTTTCCCTGGGCTGAGATTGGAGATGGAGGGGAGGGCATGAGGAGCGGGGGGGGTATTCAGGCTTCATATTTATGGGTATGATGGACAGCTCAGGGGCACCATGTCTGGACAGAGGCCCAGCGAGTGCCCGCTGCAGTGGCATGGGTATCAAAGAGCCATCTCCCTTTTACAGGCTTTCACCCTGTAAACATTTGCTGTGTCGTCTTTCAGCAGTACTAAGTCCTCTCGCAGCGCTTGCCAACCCGGCCATGTTGCACACATGTGTGTGTATACTATGTGTGCGTGTATGTCTCTGTATGTGTGTGTGTGTGTGTGTGTGTGTGTGTGTGTGTGTGTGTGTATTGCCATGCTTTACCCATGTGTGTGTTTATGTATGTCTGGTAGTGAAAGGAAGAATCCTCTCTTAATGATTTTCTAACTTTCCTTAATATGCCAGACTAATTATATTATGGCATGTTTACGACTAAGCCAAAGGTCGTGTCCAGCTTCTCAACACTCGCCCATCCGTCAGATAGTACAGATTAGTTGGACTTGGTCTGTGTATCTGACTGCTTTCAAAGTGAAAATTAAATTATTAAATGGTCAAATGTTTTTATTTCAAAAATATATTTGTGGAAAAAATGTGTCAGGTGAATAGAAAAGTTACAGCCAACGTTTTTAATTCAAACTCTTCTTGTGATGAAGCACCCTGTTTCATTAATTTCAAATGATTTTTTTGACACAGTGTAGCAATTCCTTTTGTATCTCTGTTATTTCTTATGTGTTGTAATATTTGCTGTTTGTGGCTAGGAACCCATGTTGTGTCAAAAATTCAACGAAATCAGAAGCTAGGATTAATATGTTTTGCCTGTGGACTTTAGTTTGATCTGACGAAGGGAGAAAAACAAACCTGTTCGCCTATGTCCTCTCCCAACTCCAAATAACACGACTCGGTATGTCCTCTATGCTGCCACTGTTTGGATATCAACTCTGAGTTCTGAATGTTCTCTTGCGGATGAGACAGTGTACATGTAAGTGTATCTGCTGTGTGTGTCATCAGCGGCACGATTAAAGCACGTTCTTGGGCACCTGCCACCCTTTCACGTCCACGTGAGGAACATGTCATCACAAATCACAAAGAAAACACTCTGTGAATGACCTCAATGCAAGGACTGACTTAAGACTTAGACTTAGACTTCCTTATTGTCCATTAAACTTGCATAAAATGGAAAATTTACTTTGGTAGTGACACAAAGACACATAATGCAAATACACACACATCACACATTACAGTCAGCATAATAAAAAAAGTGACTTTTATAATAAAAAAAGTAATAAAAAAAATGACTTTTCTCAGAAATTGACTGCCTCCTGATCTATTCTTATTCATTTCAAATGTCTGCAATCACCTCAGTGCTATATGTTCTCCACCACTCAGAATGTAGAGCATAGAGGAATCAAGGAAAGTACACTGCATGTCAGGATTCTGACTTTCATCTTCCATATTATCACACATAAAATAGTGGAGAATCTAGAGCATAGTCAACAGTGTGCTAAATGGACTTGTTTCACACCTGAACATTCCAACATTCCATGGTAGTAAACTGAACATTCTATGATTGAAATGCATTGGATTTATGCCTCTTTCCGACTTGAAAAAAAATAGGTAATAACATGTAAAACATGTCTAAAATCACTTTCTTTCAAATAATACACATTTGAAGCACACAAATTAGTAGGTCCCGAATAGATAGAAGCTTCATACACGTAAATGTAAAACCTCTTTTATCTATTTGGGACTTCCAAATTTGTGGGCTTCAAATGTGTATTATTTGAAAGAAAGTGCATTTAGACAGGTTTTCAATGTTATTACCCATTTTTTTCAGTCAGAATGACACATAAATCCAATGCATTTCAATGATAGCATGTTCAGTTTACTACCATGGAATGTCAGAATGTTCAGGTGTGAAACAAGTCCATACTATGTGTTGGATGACAGAGATCTAGAATGATTTGATGGAGCAGGTTATTAAGATGATGAAGTGTGGGCTTGTTTGTGGCAATCTGACCCAGAGTGGCAGGGTGTTATGCAGGCCACCGCGCCGACTGACCTGACCGGGCTATTTTTATTTTTAAGTTGTAGTGACACAGCATATAGGCTAATGCACAACACATCCCTGCCCATGTAGGGCTGGCTGACTGAGTGCAGGAGCACCATCAGGGCGCTGGGTGCTGCTGATCCAATTTAGTGGTGGCCAACACTTACTCCAAATGGAGAATAAATGATCGCAATAGGTTTGTTGGGTTTGCTGGCACGCACGCACGCGCGCACACACACACACACACACACACACACACACACCACACAACCTGTAGTGCATACCTCTTTAGGGGAAGAAACTATGAACTCCATCTTGAAAACAAACTTGATTTTCAACTGATTTCAACTCTCTGACACCCACATGTTGTTTTTATTATAACAATTATGATTAAAATATTGAAGCGGACACAGAGAAAATAAACATTCTTTTTAAGAGTTGGCATGTTCTCACTAAAGACTTTCCCTTTTTTTCCGGCAACAGGCAACAGAACTTGAGGATAGAACGTTTGAATCTCGCCTGAGTATCGCTGTACTTCCTGTGATGTCACAGATATGGAGCGCTCCCCTCTGAAGTGTTTGGCATGGGTAACCAACCACTGCAAACGTCATTATGCTTAACCACAGTGCCATCAGAGGTAACAGACAAATGTTTTTAATTTTCCTTATTATCAAATGCCCGTGCACTCCAGTTTTTTTTATCACATATCACACACCTTACATATTTTAATACTAGTATATTACATGTTTTTCTTTTAAATTAGTCTGGTATATCTATGTGTCTCAAACAAAACACCTCTACAACTGAATTCAGAAATGCAACTATGTACAAATGACATTTCATTTCCTTTTTTTATTAATCATTATTATTAAATGGTTTGAATAATTTAAACATGTCTGACAAGAGGAAGCTCTTCCAAGCTTTATCCAAGCAAAACATCTCAGATGGAATTAGGACAAACATCATGTTACCATCTTCTGCCAGACTGGCAGTATTCTCGTATTCTCTGGCATGGGTGCAAGAAATTAGGTTGGTTACACTAGCCTCACTTGGCCTCTCCTACAGACGGGGGGAGCTAAAAAAACCTGGCCTCAGCCCTCCAATGAGATGGCCTCAAAACCATTTGCAGTCTGCTGTCGATTCAGCTTTTCAGCTCTGACTGCTGCTGCTGCAATGTACCTACCACACGGATGGGCAGAAAATACATTGTGTTGACAAAGTAGTTTACTTTCTCCTTTTCATATATGTAAAAAGTATTCTGGTAATGCAGAAGTAGGATACTAGTGTTGAAGTTTAAATTTATTGGCTTCATTAAGTCTCAACATCTAATTGAAAACTTAATTTGATAAGTGCTGATAACTTGTTGCTGTTGTTGTTGTTGGGCTTCATTTTTTGTAGGCCTATGTAGAAGTTGTAAGGTAGGCCTAAAGTGGTATGAGAAGCTGTCCTTTTAGCTTTAGTTTCATGCAACATCCCTGTCTTGGTCGGCTACACAACTCAGCGCAATTCTATCACTTTGACAGAGATTTTATATTTTTCGTTTTGTTCTTGTGGACTTCTTTCAAAAAGTCAATCCTGTCACTTTTATTTGAGTTTGAACCACCTTCTTGTCCCCAGTTACTGTACCCCCCTCATCTTCCCAAAAAAGGCTGCGCCAGTCCAAGCAGACGCTTTGCCTAGCGTTTACTTTCCCAGAGTGCAATGTGGCCATCGGACTGACTGACTGACAGGGTTGGGCTAGCGCAGCGCAGCGTGAGCAAGGCTGCTAGCCGAGGCGCGGCCGCCGGTCAGGCATCTGCTTCTCCCGAGGCCGCTGGCCGTTGTGCATGCTCAGAATAAGCCCAAAGGTATCGAATTACACAGCTCCCACGGATTGTTTGGTGTCACTTGTCGTCTGTTGCGGGGATATATGATGATTCTGCGCTTCTCGTGTAAAAGGATAGTTTTGCGTTTAGGCCTGGGTGTTTTTTTCACTTTGAAGTGTTACAGCTCAATCGGTTGCAACAAGGCTATTTTTTCTTATCTCAAGGCTTTCCCCGTTTTTGGCAGGTAACTATCGGCGAAGCCCGCTTCAAAGAGGCCTTCCCATCACTGCCTCTTGCACGCCTAGCGTTGTGGCCCTGAAATGAATTCTCAAATGGCCCTTGGCCTGATACTGGAAATGTTGCTTTCGTATTTTTTATTTTATTCTTATTTTTTTTTTTCATTTAGGACAGTAGGAGAGCTACAGAGAGGGCGAGAGAGAGAGAGAGAGAGAGGTCGTAGTTACACGACTGGCAGAAAAAGACATTGTGAGGAACAGGATTCAGTGTTTCACCCACTTAGAAAAACAGCAGTTAACTGTGGAATGTCGCAGCTATCACTGTCATTGAAATGTAAGCAAAGTCAACTTTTCTCCTCGAAGAGCGTGCGTCTAGGATTTCACGACTCGGTTACTGAGGAGAGCTGAAGCCTGGAAGTTAAATTTGGAAAAAGTCTCAAAACCCTGCAAGCAACACTAATGTCAAAAAGATTGATGACTATAGAAAGCAAGACATTATTTTTGTTCAACCATGCATATTAATAGAAGGTCAGAAGAAACCTACTACTGGAAATAGGGTCTAGGTCACTTACAGTCATCAGTTAACATTATTAGCTTCCCACATCTGTTGACTGTTCTTCATATTCTATCATTTAAGAAATTGTTGAATCACAAGAAGGTTCAAAGGAACTGCATAATAATGTAAATTAAATGGAGATTTAATTTATTCACATGCTGTAAATGATAATACGTCTACATTCACTTATTTTTCTCTATCAGATAGCAATAGATTTTTTTTTTCTTTCAAATCTGCACTGGACTTTGGATTAATTTTATTATTATTATTTTAATCATTGATAATTTTAAAATATATGTTACAACAAAAAAAAATTCTGTAAAGTGTTTTTATATAATTATTGTGGCCTTGTAGGGCAGGGTCTTGAGCTGACTATACAGTGCCTATAATGCTGCTAAGTGCAGTGGAAAAAAGTCTCAGATGTTTCTCCATTCATCTTAGGTGCCTCGCAGGGACTGACAGTCACTCCTGGCTTAAGCCTTCTGCCCCACACCGAACAAGGAAGGATCTCGTCTCCGGATGTCCCAGTAAAGCAACTCGGGTCCTGGGGCCCTCCCACCCCCCCTGCCCCTCTCTGTCCTCTGCTCTGCACTCCACTGCTCTCCTGTCCTCTCCTCTCCCGTCGGCCCCGTGTGTGTGAGTGAACTGCCATCTGGTCTCATCCTCCATTCTCCTATACTGCCACCGGCAACTGAGAGCTCTCCCCTCTCTCCTCGCACTTCTCTTAGCAGAGCTACAGGGTGAGGTGTGTGTGTGTGTGTGTGTGTGTGTGTGTGTGTGTGTGTGTGTGTGTGTGTGTGTGTGTAAAGTCCCTGTGTGTGGTTGTGTGTCTGTGTGTGTGCGTGTGTGTGTTAAAGTCCCTGTGTGTGGTTGTGTGTGTGTGTGTGTGTGTGTGTGTGTGTGTGTGTGTGTGTGTGTGTGTGTGTGTGTGTGTGTGTGTTGGTTTCTCCCTGGCAACAATATCCTGATGCTGCCTGAGTGTGTTGAGAAGGACAACTCCAGCATCAGTGATTTTGTTGCTGGTGAAGAACACGGGCAGCAGCAGCAGCAGCAGCAGCAGCAGCAGCCAATGGGATAAGATGAGTAGTTGTGAAGCACGTTACCAAAGATCATGGAATACTGAGCAAGATAAAGCATCATAATACATTTCAATGGGAGCAAACTGGAATACTTCCTGTCTGCATAAATGCATTACATCACAATAAGAAAAGATTCTTTAAAGTTCTATCAGCCAATGAGAGCTCAACTTTGTCTGCATAAAGGGGGATTTTTCCCCCCTCCCCCTTGCAAAAATAGAACCAGGAACTGAACAAGCGTTGACACCTCTCGCTCCGCTTGAATCCTCTCTGACGTTACCACAGGCACACAGAGACACTGAACGGTAGCCTGGCAGGCCATCCTATATCATTGAAATGTATAGTCTGGCATCGAGAGATATACCGAACTCAATCGTGGGCTGAACAACGCTGCTATCTTTCAAACTACTTCTGGACGCAACAGGATAGCCTAGTATGGCCAATCGCAGGAACGAACAAGATCGCCAAAGCCCGCTCTAAAAACATAGAGCGTTGTGATTAGATGTCGCCAATGGCGTCATCCAATAAAATTCCCTATGGCTTGCTACTAGACATACATGTACAGGCTGAGCAAATTATTTTTCTGCCGCTAGGGTACGTATAGATTTCTAGGCTAACTGAACGGCAGACCTCAGTAGAAAAAAACACACTGAACGTGACATTCTCTTTGTCCTTGTTGTCACATAGCATTGCATCTTAACCAGTGCACAGGTAAAATAAAATAAAAGACTTTTTTTTTTAGATCTACTATTTGCTGTTTCTTGGACTTATTGTCAGACTGCTAATTGTAAACAAAGGACTCATTCGATTTTCTTAAGATTGTAACAAACATGCAATTATTGATTTAATCAGAACTTTTTGTTGTGCCACCCACCACATGGAGGAGCTGTTCACTGTGACATGATCATATCACACTGATGGTTTGAAAGAGTCATCAAAAAAAAAGTAATCAAACAGGTTATAGTTAATAACTTAAATCAAGCTGCATTCACTATTTTGACTAATGGTCTTTCAATGTGCAATTATATTGTTGCCCCCATGTAGCAAAACTCAAAAACATTTCAGACCTCTTCATTAGCAATAGTTTGCAGTTCTCCATATTTCATTCTTTGACACAGAGAATCATGGCAAAAAAAAAATAAAATAAAAAAGGTGACTTCTGAGAGGTTCATCTGATTCCATTGCCAATCCGATTTCCCCAGAGTGGAAAATAATTGTGATTGAATTAAGTCACCACCAGGGGGCGTAGAAGTACTTGAGGGAAAGCCCTACATGCACACACACCTGGCCAGTGGGCATTCACACATTGGGCTGTATCTCTGTTAACTATACTGTACATTAAAACTTTACACAGATATAATCAATTCAAATCAATCATATATTTTAATGCATATAATGTAAGGGGTTGATGGCTATTGGTGACGGCAATGATGAGGAATCAGATAATGATGAAATCACATCATTTTCCGATGATGAATCTTAGTGAAATGTATGTCAACATTACATTTAACTTATTCTGTATACCTTTGAAGTGCAACCCTGTCTAAAACTAATTCAGTCTCTTTTATGGCTGTAGAGAGATACAGTTTGCAGCACGTGATGAGAAGGTCATCCTTAACAGCTTGCATCTTTGTGCATGCAGCAGCACATCCGGAGTACAGCCCAGTGAAAGCCTGCCCCTCTACAGCGGATGCACTCAACGCCCCCTGCCAACCATCTATCTAGCCAGCCAGTCTTCCGCATCCCCCCTACCACCTCCAGCACCCACCAACACCCTCCCGTCACCCCACCCCACCCCCCTGGTGCTGCCGGGAGAGAGAAAGGCTGTCATATTATACAAGCTATCGATCAGCATAGCCTGCCTGCATAGCCCTCCCCTACCCCATCTCTCCCTCTCTCTCTCTCTGCACTCGTCCTTTTTCCCCTTCATCCAGTTCCATCCGCTCCCTCCATTATGAGGCTTGGAGCTGCCACAGCATAGCTGATGCCTGACACAGGGCCTGGCACAGAGCGGACGTGGGCTACAGCATGGGACCGTCACACAACACAAGGTGAGAGAGAGAGAGAGAGCGAAAGAGAGAGAGAGAGAGAGAAAGAGGGAGAGATAGAGAGAGAAACATCACAAGCATTCCCCATACAAGTCATGTTAGTTTTAGATGGTTATTTTGTTGATTTGTATTTTATTGAAGCTTTTTTTTTTATCATTCTGTATATTTTGTGCTACTAGTCTTTGGGAATGATGATGCCTTGTGAATCCTCTGTGGTGTGTGAGTCTTTGTGCTGAGCTGAGCTGAGCTGTCTCTCTCCCTTAGATGAATGTCTGGGGTGACCTGGACGCATCTGAGTGCTGGACGACGTCCTCTCTGCCCAGCTGTGGACTTCCTGGGGGCGTGGTCTGGATGGAGCCGTCCAATCCGCTCACTGTGTGGTAAGCCTCTCTCTCTCTCTCCCCCCTTGCTCTCTGATTTCACTGTGTGTGCTTCGCAAGGTAACCAGACCAATCAAGGCCCCCCTAGGGCTTCCATGCACTTCAGAACACACTCACAGCCAGCCAGCCCTACCACTCAGCAGCTATCAGCAGCTTAGCTCTCATTGTCCTAATGGGTGTGGAAGTACTGTAGTCTGATTTATTTGTGCTTGTTTCTTAGTGGATGGGCTTTTGTTGGCAATTGAGATTACATAAATAAACATGTGTGTGTATTTGTGTGTGTGTGTGTGTGTGTGCTTACAGGGTATGGGAGTCCACACTTTGTGATTTAAGGAGTGGTGTCTCCTCCCCAGACTCACACCTGTCAGACAGTGAGGTGTTAATCCCATTGGAAAAGGCACAGCAGATTAGACATGTTATCTCACAGCTAAAGAGCCATGCTTTATCCAGATGGTGAGTAGTTTTCCTCTCAAGGTGTTTTGTTTTTTAATTGTTGACGAACACCGGAGGTACAGTATACTGATTATAGTAGCCACCCCCACAGCCAGGTCACAATTTATTAAGGAAAATTAGAGCAGGGTCAAGAGGTTAGAAATGATCTGGTCTAGACTGTCGACTGTCTGGGCATGAGAGAGGGAGAGAGAGAGAAAGAGAGAGAGAGTGTGTGTGTGTGTGTGTGTGTGTGAGAGAGAGAGAGAGAGCCAGATAGAGCCAGAGTGAGTATTTGTGTCTGTAAGAGAGATGGAGATAAAGTTGGTGAGATGATGAGAGATAGAGACAGAATGAAGATTATGACAGAGAGAGAAAATATTGAGTGAGTGAGAGAGAGAGAGAGAGAGAGAGAGAGAGAGAGAGAGAGAGAGAGAGAGAGTGAGAGAGAGAGAGAGAGAGAGTCCAGCTGAACTCGTCATTCATTGAGTCAGCTACTCTGTTCCCTCCACTGACTCACTCATTTGAGGGTTGCCAAGCGACACCGGAGGGGAAAATGTTTCCTATTGCGTATCTGCTGATGCTGGTGGCTAATATTTATTCAGGCCAAGCGGTGAGAGGCCAGGAGAAAATAATAGATACATTCTCAAACGATTGCATCAAAGCTAAATCGCCTGAAACAGAAAAGAGCTGAGTCGTGTTCTTTACACTTTGTTTTTCTGAACGGTTTAGGGTAAACTTCCAGGATAAAGTCCCCCCACTTTTTTTTCTAGAAATTTCCACTGGCCAACATCTGTATTAGTGGCTGGTTACTATGGTTGTCATTATATCAGAGAATTTATATAGGGAACACTATGTATAGTGTATGCTGCTACTGTGGTACGTGGACACATGCATGGAAAGAAATGCTTGTAAGCATATGGCTAAGTAGGCTACTTTTCCGTTAGCTTTTCCTAGATAACATTTGTTAGATGGATAACCAAAAAGTGTTTATGATAGTCAGTGTTGACCTTAGTGGGTTTTTTTTATGTCAAATTAGTGCACTGAGTTAGTGTGAGTACTTCCTGGAGATCCTGGACATCCGTCATAATGCATTAGTTCAATAAACAAACCATGGAAAGGAGAACTTAATGTCCCATTTATATGTTTTAAGAATGTAAATAGCCCACAATGACAATTTGTTTTGGGTTGGGTTAGCTATTTATATCTATCCTGTTTGCACGTGGACTGTATTATGAGTAATGGTTTACATCAAATAATATTCCTGTAAATGAAGTATGTTTATCATTATCAGCAGGTTTACTGGGTATCCATGGCGATGGCTGTGCCAGGGGAGGAGAGTTGGTGTTCATCTGCAAAGTCTCAGGCAGACCTGCATGACCTTTGACCTCCATGAGAATCCTAATCATGCATGGCGAGTAGCATCCACTTCCACACCATGCTTGGGCCTGTGTGGTCATCATTCAGTCAGAACAGAGGCCATAATGTTCCCAGATAATATACTAACTGTGAAGAGCATGGAGGAGACCACCTGGCTGAACTGCCACCGATGTGAAGTCCATAAGAATTTAAACTCCCCACAAATTGACATGGATTTAATTAGTGTCTGCCAAGGCTCCTTGAGATGTGAGACACCTAGATCTCGTGGGACTAATGGAAATAAGTGTATTAGTCACTTCAGCAGAGACAATAACATTCCTACCATACTCCTCAAAGTTCAGCCCGCTCTCTACTTTGCATGTACCAAAGCTGCTGTCTGCAAAGCGTTTACCGATCATTCTTTAGCATACTCTCCATACAGTGCATGTGCTTCAGACCATCACACGGCTGCACTGAACAACACCAGATGTTTAACAAACAGAGCTGAATCTAATTTCATTTTGTGTCCTTGGGAAGAAACGTTGCAAAATCACAACTGCAAAGACTGCTTTATGAAGGCAATTGTCAAACATGTCCAGCCACCAACAGCGACTTTAAGCCCAAAGTGGCCTCCTGATAGAGTCACTGTCCTTAATGATCCTTCCTTCAGAGTGCTACCAACACCTCTGCTTCCAGAAAGCACTTTCCTCTGTCATAGTGCTAGTAAAGAACAAGGGACGGTCAGCGATGACTCGCCATTGGACGTCCGAGCAGAATTTGACGCAGATTTGTCTGGCCACCACATCAGCAGTTGCACATCCAGCAGTGACGGCTTGGAGATTGAAGATTCAGACAGAGATGATGACGAGGGCACAGCCACGTCTGGTGCTGCCTGTCAGCGGGAATTCTCTGATGGGAATGAATCACTCAGCCAGCAGACAGGATATTGGAGCTCGTCGTCTGTCAACGAGACGTCTCTCGGAGAGCCACACCTTCACTCTGCTCTGCCTGCTGCGTCTTCAGAGGAGCACGATGGAGCCCGTCTGAAGAGGAGAGTGTCTTTTTTCGAGGAAGTCACTGTGTTTATTTTCGACAAGGTAACCTCAGGAAGTCACATCAAAAACCATTTAACCATTTAACCAATGCTCAATCATATTGCATACCCTATTTTTTTTTATATTATAGACCAAAATAAAACAGCTCAATGGTGTTTTTTGCCCCTAATGGCATTTCCAGGTAGCACATCCTAACCGTTACCCTAACCCCGCAGTCAGACTAGCGACTAGCGACTTGAGCTACGCGACTGCTTTCTATTCATTGTCAATGAGAGTAAGCGACCAGCGACAAGTCGCCTGGTGGGCGGGCCCAGAATAGACTTCAAGTCTATTATATGCAAATGAGGAGCGATGTGACTCGGTGACAGCCAATGCGAGTGATGCCGAGGTACTCTGAACGAACAATCTCAAATATGGCCACAAACTAAAAAGTTTGGGATTTATGATTTTATATTTTGGAAATCGAGGTATCAGTGTTACTAACGACATCAGAAAATATTGGTTTTATACACAGAAAATACCTATGTGTTGACGTACGATTTTCTACCAAGTACCTAAGTTAGCAACATGCTACCAACGAATCACAGCCCTGAATCACGCCTCCTCAGGGAGAGCTGAGCGACTTCAGTCGCTTGGATTTGTAGCTAGTCTGACTGTAGGGTAACCCCTTCAACCCTCATCCTGACTCTAAATTGGAGGGGACAGTGCCTGGAGCACTGAGGGCAAAAAAAAACAAAGACCCATAAAACACATCAGGTTCTTTTTAACATGCATTTTAATACACACTACTGTATGTACTAATGATTTTTGTTGCAAACCTTTACAGGAAGCTCCTACCCAGGATTTAAAAACCCTTTGTAGCTCGGAGGACCCCCAGAGCGAGCAATCACAAACCATTATGACTGTGTCCAGCAGTAGTCCTGCTGATATATTGATAGCAAATGACATCCATTGTGATGAAGGAGGTGAGTGGGTTTTTCTTTGACTGACTTCTTTTCTGAGAGAAAAGACTGGTGTGTATATATTCCACCCATATCCCTGTTGAGCTTGAGCTCAGCTTGTTGCTTGTTGTTCATGCATCTATTAGGAGAAGTAATGAGAAGGTTAAAGGAGAAATATAGTGGGAATCAGTTAATAGCCCTGTTGTTCCAGGTACCAGAATGCTGTCTTTAAGAAAAAGAATGAGAAAATGTGATGCTACATAGACCAAATAATACTGATTGAATGGGGTATAATGAAATGAAACTGAAAGTAAGTTGTTATGCCCCATTCACATAGTCGTAGTTGCAGGTTCACTGCTCGGTCTATGTTGTATCAAATCTTCTACTTCTTTTTCCTACCTACAGCATTCGATGAGTTTGAACAGCAGGACTATGCATTTATTTACACTGGGTTTCTTCTTTAAGATACGACATAGACCAAATTTGTGAACTATCTAGCCAGATTGCCATCGACTTTCACAGCTCTGCGAGACTTTGGTCTGACCAAGAGCCTGTGCAACGGTTTCTCAAAGCACATGGTTGGCCCACCTCCCTCAAATGCCTCGGTTTGCTACTGGTCGATGTCAGAAAATGCTGTGCCGAAGCAAAACCAATCACACTACTCTTTCCTCTGACATATGTGACGCAAAGGGAACTGCCTGAGTAACAGCTAACAGGACTGAGAGCCGTTGGACCTGCTCAAAGTTGATTGGTTCCCGACCAAGGGGGTGGTGTTCCAGATTTTTCTGGAACTCAGAAACGCTGTTTAGATTAGTAGCTGGCCAGACCAGCGACAGCAACGCCGAAGGTGTTATGTCACTGGGAGGGCGTGCCAAGCTATGAACTATCAGCTAACGCTGACGAAAAGGGACACAAGAAAATGAAACCGTTGTGCCAAGCTTGCCATCATTAGTTAGTAACTCTGGTTTCACTCTTCTGTCCTCGCTGTACCAAATTTTCTCATTTACCTTCCTACTGTACCAGCAGCATAGCCGGACATAGCCCGACCATAATACTGCTGTTCATCCGTATTCATGGTCTGGAGGTTCTTTAACCTGACACGATTATACTGTGGGGGGGAGGGCATTCACTTCTGGTTTGAAACGATTGGACAGCTCGTCTAATCAGCTTCGCTTATTGGCCGGTAGACTCTCTACCGATGTAAACACGCCCCAGAGGACCGTGCCCAGACCATGATACGTATGAACATTCGTATTATGGGCGGGCTATGTCAGGCTAGCAGCAGCACACAGTGAGCTCAAACAGTAGGGGTATTGGTTGATTTACAGTCAGGGCCGGTTGTAGCCTTTCTGGTGCCCCAGGCCAGATTTGAGTTTTGCCCCCCTTTTCTAAAAATATAAGAAAATAAGTGAATGAAAAAGGTAATAAATGGATTGTGATGCCCCCCTGATATTTGGTGCCCTAGGCGACCGCCTCGTTTGTCTATGCCTAGAACCGGCCCTGTTTACAGTACACCACACTTTCCCTTTAAATAAACAAACAATAATAAAGAGATTCAGTAAAAGCTCAGAGCACACATAGCCTACAGTTCATCATAACACTATATGCTTTGCATTATTGTATGTATTGTATGTTTAAATCTTACCCTAGATCTGGAATGGGAAGATGATTTCTGCCCAGTGTTGCCTTCCTTTCCTGTTCTGATGGAGGCCAACCAGTCTGCCTGGACTCATTTCCCAGACACTCCAGAACGTCTACGCAACTCCACCTGCTTTCGTCACAAACGGGTGGATTACTCCACCTACTCCATCACTCACATTACAGACTCAGACTTGGAGTAACGAGGTCAACTCAACAGGATGCACTCTTTGGACAGCAAAAACATAGCAGTTTCTTTAGCATCTGAAATACAGAAATTGAGAAAAATTAGACAATTTTTTTTTTTTTTAATTTCTGTTGTATACAAGATGACAGATTTCTCACTGCATACTGAATGTACTTTGGATGGGGTGGGACATTAAAGTTATTTTGCAATAATATGCCATTTGTATTTAATTCATTTTTAACATAGGCTACATGACATTGACTGCATTGTTTCTTTTCATTCCATACTGATTTAGTGCCAAAAGGCCATTGAGTTTGTCTGAATAACAACTTTTTATTTAATTTTTTTTGCACCCATACACAACAATATAATTCATAGCACAGCGTAATTCAACAGTGTTAGACTGCATTTTTACAGTAATAAAGTAATAAATAAGCTGAGATAGGACATTTTAAAGCTGAACAACTAACATTGCAGTGCTCAATAAGACAGTCATTGCAGGTGGAGAATGAACAATAATCATATGCCTTATAGAATCTGACCTCTATACATGTAAAGAAAGTAGGGAAAGTGTGTGTAGGTGAGTCTGTGTTTGAGGGAGAGAGAGTGTGTGTGTGTGTGTGTGTGTGAGAGAGAGAGAGAGAGTGTGTGTGTATGTGTTTGAGAGAGAGTGTGCATGTGAGAGAGAGTGTGTATGTGTGTGTGTGTGAGAGAGAGAGAGAGAGACAGTGTGTGTGTGTATGTGTTTGAGAGAGAGTGTGCATGTGAGAGAGAGTGTGTGTGTATGTGTGTGTGTGTGAGAGAGAGAAAATGTGTGTGCCTGTGTGTCAACCTGTGCCATGCTGGCACTTGGCCCTGATTGCATTTGTCAAAAGGGCAGCTCTGTTGTCATGATGACACAAGAGTCTGCGCTTGTTTTTCGCTTCATCCGGTCAGGCTTAGGGCTCATGGAAAAAGTGACTGATATCCCCCCTAACACACACACACACACACACACTTACACACACACTGTTCAATCGCCACGCACGCTCTATCTCTTTTATGACTCCATGAGTCAGGTGGGCATCCGCGGTCCCTTTCCTCTGCCTACCTGTCTGGGCCTTACGCAGCAGTGGCTGAGAGCAGCGTGACATCAGAGTCTGGGGGAACAGGTGCATGTTGGGTACTAAAAGCCACTCTCGACGAGTGGCCCGTGACGTCATGGCGTGCCTAAGTCCGGCCCTGAGCGGAAGGACGTGTTCACATGTTGACTTGCTCGCTCACAATCTCCTGTTGTCTTGGGAGCGTAGAGGGCTGGGATTAGTGTGTACTTCCTGGAGCTTGTTGATGGTGTGTGTGTGTGTGTATACAGGGCTGTCGCAACAGGACAGGCAAACCAGGCAATTGCCTGGGGCCCCAGGCTGAAATGGGCCCCCAAGAATTACTGTTTAATCATTTTAGTAGTGTAGTGTAGTGGGTGATGTTTTTCAATAAAATATGACAGAGTTAGACAATTGTAAGTTCAACACAAATAATTACATTAATGAAAGTTGCTTGAAGATTATATCAATGTGGTTTATGCACTGTAGGTGTTTATGGGAGATGAAGGGCCCCTATGCCCTGTTTGCTTGGGGCCCCCTAAGTACCTTGAAACAGCCATGTACTGTATGTGTGTGTTGGGTAGGAGTTGATGATGTGCACAGTGCATGCATGCTGAAAACAGATGATCACATTCCCTCGCAACACACTAACAGCGTCTCGTGTTTTCAGCTCCGGTTTTTATGACCCTGATGCAATTTTTTTTCCAGGTGAAGAGATGAGAGCAATTTTAGGTGTGATTCTAAACAGCACAGTTTATCAAGACACGAATTAAACTATAATTATTTAGATTAGACTTTATGTAAACTGTGAAAGAAACTAAGTGATTGACAGACGACTGCGGCAGGTGCAGTGGACTTGCCGGAGGAAAGGAGGCCTTGTGTTTGTTCATCTGTTTAAAGGTGTGGCCTTGGATCCAGCTGTGGCAAATATTGGCATATTTACCCAACTAAAATATATCCAAAATGTTAAGATGAACTGTCCTACTTAACACATACAGTTTTAACACTTTTTTTAAGATACATACAGAATGTAAGAGAAAATTACTGCCATTGGGGGAAGCTACAGAAATGCTTTCACTGTGCCATACAGTAATTTCTATGAATGAGGTAGAAAATTATATAAACTTTAAGGTGCCAACAACTAAATGGGTGTCCAACAAATGACTTCCTGCTTCGTAACTCATTGTTTGAGGAGTGAAACTGTAGTGTATGCAAATAGTGATAAAATCTCAAGACAATCATCTCATGTTATGGCTCTTTAACATGCAAATGTGTAGTAGTAGTTGACTGGAGGAATGTACATTCATTCACAGGAGAGCCAGTTGAGTGATAGTATGTGTGTGTGTGTGTGTGTGTGTGTGTGTGTAAGAGAAAGAGTGTGTACTGTGTATTACATGTGCTTTTGTAAGTGTAAGTGCTTTTTGTGGTGTATTTTCCATGTACAGCATATGTCTGCTGGCTCTTGTTTGTCTATTTGCTAATTTCTGCAATCATTGTATTACGGAACATATTCTGGCCATCCAGGCTGCAGTAATCTTATCTGAGAAAGCATGCTCCTTGCAGACAGACCCCCAGGCAGGGACAAACAAATGGAAAAATAGTGAAGAGAGAGAGAGAGAGAGAGAGAGAGAGAGAGAGAGAGAGAGAGAGAGAGAGAGAGGAAAAAGCAACTGTGAATGTTTCCATAGTCTCAGCAGTGGCACGCCTGTGCTGTGTGCCTGCCTGTAGCTGTTTAAACATCAGCCACCACAACACTTGATCTGCACTTCACCCAATGAAGCAGATCTGTGAAGCACGCCAAGGACATCAGTTGTGTGTGTGTGTGTGTGTGTGTGTGTGAGTACACACGTGTGTGTCAGAGCGTGTGTGTGTGGGTCAGAGTGTGTGTGTGTGTGTGTGTGAGTACACACACGTGTGTGTGTGTGTGTGTGTGTGTGTGTGTGTGTCAGATATGTAAGCTACCTTGGGAGTGACACAGGTGTTACTGTAAGTGTAAACTGGACAGACTCTAAAGCAAGCAACTTAGCAGCTCTTCCAGTCCAATGAGTGAAAAAATGAAAAGCTGTCCTGTGAATATGAGATACTATAGTGCAAACCAGGGGTCTCTAAAACAAGTTTTTGTGGGCTCATTTCCCAAAAGACCAACAAAATGTACTGGAGGGGGTGGGCTACTTGCAGTATATAAAAAAATGCCCTAGAGCTTCTGTAGGCCTACAGTATGTATCCTGCAAGTATTTTTCTTCTCATGTGAGCAGCTTCCACAAGACAAAGTGATTAGCATACACCATGGCCAGGAAATTGTTCACAAAAGTAGATTAGCCAACTGAAATTACCGATTTAGGAATCAAATATCAAAGTGAATTTAAGTAATGATTTCCTCGTTTCGATGAACTCGGGTAGCTACACCAGAGTTTAGGCTACTCCAAATGAACGAATGATAGTTTCATCCCTGTGCAAAGGCAAATAATAACGTTACTGTAAATTACACTCATAAAATGGTAATACTGTAATATATTTACTGCCTAAAATCACTGTGTTGTGCAGAGCTGTCTGATGTTACTGATGCGTCCTACTATTACCTTATAATATTGGTTAAAATTTTGCCGGTACTCGTTGTCATGTTTGGCACCGCTTGCTTGTCCAGTGCTCACTGACTCCCTGAACTCTGCTTTCGATATCCGCGCAAGTCTGTTACGCGCAAGTGACTTCAGTTGACACTGAATCTCCATCTCATTGGCTAGGCACAAAGCTACGTGTACATCAAGCAGCAACAGGTAGCCGCATGTGTAACAGTTAACGCTTCATTCTGGGAATGCCTGGTCTTGCGCTCCACGTTCTTCAAACTTAAAATTGCAAACAGTCATCATATTTTCTGGGCTTCTCATCACTGATCTTTTGGCAAACAATAATTTTATAAGGTAAGGTGAATTTCAATGTTCTGTTTCTTTAAACATTATCTTATATCACCTCATATCAAGATTTTATAAAATACCTTTGTAATAGACGTGTAACTAAATAGCCCTAATGCTCCCGAGTTATGAATTTCCTTCACTTGTGATAAATAATTTGACGATTTTGTGTATTGTCTCATTGTAGGCTACACTTGCTGATCACGGATAACATTAAATCCATAGAAGTTTTGTTGCTTATTATAATCCAAGTGCCATAACCAGTCCCTCCTGTATTTAGAAAGGTTAACCTTGAACATGTTATCATGCCCCGTGTGTAGTCAGATTAGGAAGCCCTGTACTAACGCTCGCTCCCCATCAAAGGCGATAACAATGCCCAGCCAGCGTGTCAGGTGCAGAGACACTCAAATTATGGGATGCCTCATACACAGAGCCATTGTAACCACAGTGTAAACATGTAGTAGCCTACTAATGATGCAATAACAGTTCCTTCCTTCTCTAAGTGGTTAACTATTTATGACAATTTTGTTATCATTATCAAAAATGTTTTAGAGACTACATTTTTTTCCAAGTACTGTCAGTGAAACACTGAAAACCTACCTAAAGGCTGATTTAACTCTTTTAACTAAAATAATCTCTTAGTTGTATTGTTGAAACAATTGCAATAGCCTATGAGATGCTAACTGCTTCAATGGTACTTCCTCTAGTGTGGCCCTTCCCTGAGAATCTTGAGCTGACCCGTGGCTGCTGCGCTGCTCTGCACTGCACTGCTGCTGGTGTGGGTCGGTGGGCCTGAAGCATGAAGTCCAAAGGGAAGGCGAGCAAACACAACAGGCAGCAGGCCTGGAGCGAGTCCGACCCGGACCTCCACCCGGAGACAGAACCAGGCTCCAGTGAGCAGGAGGGCTCTGAGGCGTCAGTGCAACTGAGGGGCTCCTGGCGGTCCCGCCGGGCGCATCAACACAGGGCCAACGCTGGCGAGGGGTTGGGTGGCGTCGGCAGGACGGTCTCCAGACGTCGGCGGCAACACGGAGGCACCAAGGAGCGCAACGTGCGGCGTCTGGAGAGCAACGAACGCGAGCGCCAACGCATGCACAAGCTCAACAACGCCTTCCAGGCCTTACGTGAGTCCATCCCGCACGTTCGCACAGACAAGAAGCTCTCCAAGATCGAGACGCTCACACTGGCCAAGAACTACATCAAGTCTCTGACCACCATCATCCTGGGCATGTCGGGCGGCTGCAGGGCTGGCACCGAGGGCCCGGACGAAGCCAGCGTCAGTCTCCTGCAGTGCTGCCAGAAACACCTCAAGGACCAGGATGAGGAGAGCCTGTCCAAGTATCTCAGTCAGATCCACAGCTTCAGCCAGGGCAGCTAGCAGCAGCTCTGAGGGGGGGATGTGGTGAAGGTGTGGAGGTGGTATCAAGGGGTGGCAAAGAGAGACTGGAATGCTTCAGAAACAGACTGGACAAATGAAAAGGACATTGACTGGTGTCTAGTTGAACTGTGGGGAGAGAAAACTGAGGTATGACATTGTGTACCCGACTCCCTGCCACTCTAAGGCCTCAACCCTTCCCTTGACCCCCTGACCTCCCAGGTGAAAGACTGAAGACTCCATAGACATTATGTTTAAGAGCTTTCTGTGTCTCGACAAGCGATGGCCCAAAGGCTGTGCCTTCAACTTGGCCCTACACTATTAACTTATAATATCAGCCTTAAAGCGGTGCAGGAAGAGACACTCTCCAACCCTGTTCTGAGTAACCACTAAGACTGCATTGTAAGGACTTGATTGGTCTCTCAGATTAAAAGATTACCCACAGCAGTAACACCATAGAACCAGACACAATATAACAAAAGATCAATTACTTTGTCAGATTAACTATGAATGTTAACTGATCATAAAAGCCAAAATATGACACTGTTTAAACGGAGACAAGATTGAGAATACTCACATTTATTGAGAGGACACTGTCATAGGACATACACAAACCATGCACATTTTTTTTTTCATGAGTACACTGTACTCTAAGGTTAACTACAGTACAACCACCTTGTACCACTTTGTTATCGATAAAGGAATAAATTAAGATTAAAACTTAGAGAGAGAACTATACCGTGTCCTCTGAAGACTCTGAGCAGTGTACACAAAT
>JAODXP020000032.1:13521601-13529101 GCA_027497455.2 Sardinella longiceps | reverse complement strand
ACAGTATAGTAGAACAAAACAACTGTCATGAAATCATGGATCATCTGACTCTTATCATGCATCTTATAAATCATTTCTAAAAGACATTTCTACATGACATTTATATTTGTACAGCTGAGGTAGCCTCTGTATTACAATATACATATTAGAATCTGTATAAGTTGAAGTGCTATCTGAGGCAGATGCCAGAGTGTTGTGCATGGACTGTAAACAGTGAGGTCCGCTGTACTTGTTAGTGTATCCGGTGACTGGGTTCCAGCGCTGGTTCTCATAGATGTAGACACTCTTGACATCTGTCTGTGTGTGGATGTTATCTGTGCTGCTGGCCAGCCCTGAGGGAGCACACACACACACACACACACACACACACACACACACACACAAGCCACATGCAGTTGCTCTGGCACATCAACCCCCACATACTGACAGATTGACAGAGACCAGTGTGCGTGTGTGTGTGTGTGTGTGAATGAGTGAGTGAATAAGAGAGAGAGTGAATGTGTGCATGTGTGTGTGTGAGAGAGTGCGTGAATAAGAGAGAGAGAGACAGAGTGTGTGTGAGTGAGTGAGAGATTGAGGGTGTGTGTGAGTGAGTGAATGAGAGTGAGAGGAAAAGAGACAGCGAGAGGGAGAGAGAGAGAGAGAGAGAGAAAGAAAGAGAAAGAGGGATATTACCTTGGAAAAATCCGCCTCCGTAGCCCCCAGTGTAGACCCAGGCGGTGTGATCGTAGCCGATGCCCCAGACCACACCCAGACTGTTGCACTCGATCACACGCAGGTGACCCCCGACCTGACGCCAGAACCTGCGACACAGGGGAAAACACTTCCGTTAAGATGAATCAACCTCTACAGATATAATGCAAGCATCACTCTGAGCGAAAACAAACACCTCGCCTCTACCAAATATAATCACTCACTAACAAGTCATGAAAATACATAAACCACCCAATAATAAGCGTCATAATGAACACGTTTAACTTGAAGTGTAATCCACCATTATGTGTTGTAAAATGATGGAGACTTACATCTGATCACAGGGCATGGGGTAAGGGGAGGCCTCGAGCTCTGGCGTGGGCTCGCTGACGAAGATGTCTCCCTTGCAGGTGACCGACCAGATGGCCTGCTTAGTGGGCGGACCGTGGATCCCTCGGGAGTCGCAGCACGACACACTGAGGAGGGCCAGCTGCCATGGACACACACACACACACACACACACACACACACACATTATCAACATGTTTACCTCTGACGTGACGTGTTGTGCGCACGTATAAAACAAACAAAAACATAAAATGACTCATGTGGCTGCACTTTCACTCAATCGCTCTAGCTCATAGGTTCTCAAAGTGCGGCCCGTGATGACATATCACAATATGTAAAACTGGTAAAAGTGGTGTCAAGTGGTGTCATCTATAGGCATTAATCTATTACAATAAAGTTGCCTAAACTGTTAATATGCAACATGGTCACAATGATTACAAATCTTATGATTACAAATGATTACAAATTCTTTTTTTTCCTCCAGTTCAATGTTGGAGGCCCTAAATTGGCCCTCTCGTATCAAAACTTTGAGAACCCCTGCTCTAGTTCATACAAAATACTAGCACCAAAGAGGGTAAAAGTGGAGTGAGAGGTTGAAACATTTGACAATTTACACGTTCCATTTTCACAAGAGGGTAGGAGGGAAAATCTTTACACAGCCTAGAGTTAGGCTAAGCTTTCATGCGCTGATATCAAAAATCAAGTTTACTATATATTGTGACGTAATGTAACATCCAACTCATGCATATGTTTCAAAAAAGCATAGTTGCTAACCTGTTAGCATTGAGAAATTGAATTGCAACCAACAAAGTTGCTAACATAGCTAAATTAGTAGGTAACTTAGTTAGCAACTATGCTTAAGAGAAAACGAACCCCAGAACTTTTGAAGATTGCTCCCATTCTAACAAATTTGGTTACTCTACGTTGGTCAGTATTCAATACGGTTGGAGGCGCCGTAGCTCAGTGGGCTAGAGCGTCATGCTATTACTCCGGGGACCCGGGTTCGAGTCCGACCCGAGGTCATTTCCTGATCCCACCCCGTCTCACTCTCCCACTTGTTTCCTGTCCATCTCTATACTTAGTATAACTGTCCTATCTGATTAAAGACAAAAAGGCCAAAAAATATCTAAAAAAAAAAAAAAAAAAAAGTATTCAATAGCGTTTGGTTAGGTTAGGTTTCTTTATCAGTCTCCACCAGGGAGAGATTTGTCGTCTCGGAGACGGGGACAATAATGTTTCCTGGGTAACCAGCCCTACCCAGTCGTGCATCTCCAGCTCGGTAGGTGCAGCCAGGCGGATGGGCCACCTCTGTTTGGTTCTCTCAGCCGTGTAGATGGCAAAGGTGTGCTTTGAGTCGTTCAGAACAGGCACCAGGATGGTCACCTCGTTGACAAACGCATGGAGATACTGGGAAAAAGACAGTATGGAGGCAGGGTGTTACAGTAGAGTTTGGGGCCTAAGGACAAAGTGTGTGATTGCTTTTAGAACCTATGCTTTATCTCTATGCATCACATGTTAAAAATTTGACCATGTTGACTCTGTTGCCATTGAAATGATCATAATACCACATCACATCACAGCTGCATCCTTGTGCTCTTCGCTATAAATTCATTTGTGTACATATTCATATTCATTGATTCATTATTAATTTATGTAAGTATTCATTCATTCATTGTTTATTGATGTAAATATCGTTCATTTTAATCCATTACTACTATTCATTCGATCATTCTCATTCATTACTTATCCAATTCCCTACACGCGGTCGGTCACCTTCTTCTCCTCGTTAAAGGTGTAGTAGATGAAAAGGATGCCATCTTTGTTGCCCTCGCCCCCAGAGAACTGCTCCAGGGCAAAGCGCACATCTGTCCACTTGTGAGGCTTCCAGTCTCGCCACCACTGCATGGAGCCTTTCTTCACCCACACTGACTGCAGGAGAGGAGAGAGAGAGAGAGAGAGAGAGAGAGAGAGAGAGAGAGAGAGAGAGAGAGAGAGAGAGAGAGAGAGAGAGAGAGAGAGAGAAAGACAGAGTGAGACATACAGAGAGAAACACACAGATCTATCTATCTATCTATCTATCTATCTATCTAGCCATCTAACTACACACACACACGTGTACACACGCACGCACACACACACACACACAATTATATACAGTATAAAGAGAGAGAGAGAGAGAGAGAGAGAGAGAGAGAGAGAGAGAGAGAGAGAGAGAGTGTGAAGAGAAACTTTGCGGGATGGGTCCCATGGGTGAACAGGTGTCTCATCTCTAACTACCGCCGCTACTTCTCAAGGCCGCTATTGCGCAATATGAGAACCACCTGCTTCTACGGTCAAGCTTGACTGGATACACCACAGAGCTGGACTAATAACAGCCGAACTTGTACAGTACGTTTCTACTGTTCATCCACTACCACTTCAAACATGCTACAACTAGCTACAGCAGTAAGTTTCACCTCGTCTCCATTTGCATGTGTCAAACACTATCATTTTCTCACATTTTCTCAGATGTCTAGATCTTTTATTAGATCTTTCTAGATCTGGTACTCTATGTCTTCAGAGTTTTTGTCCATATAATTTCACTTTTTTGTTTTTTTGACCAGAAAGGCAAGTAGGGCATGAACTGTGTCATCCATCTGTACCAATAAATTTGCTTTAAATAGGTAAAATCAGTACAGAAAGTAGCAGAAGAGCAAAGCAAACTGCAGTCATTTTTATTTTGGCTCTCCTATAAAGTTGGTGAAATGTCACTTACACCATTTAGACTCTAAGCCCTTGTTGTGTAAGGGATAACGGCCGCCGAGGTGTCCCGATATCAGAAAAATAATGGACGACGCGAAGGCGAAGAACAGCCCGACGGCGACACCTCGAAGGCCGTTATCTCGCTTATCACCCGGTTGCAACTAAAACGTATAGATGGTAAGCAAGTGTTTACAACATAAAAGAAACACATGGCTCCGTTTAGAAAGAAGTTATCCTGTTCGGTTGGGGTACTATTTTCATATGAAAGAAGATCCGCAAATCTGCATTCTAAAGAGCATTGATAAAGAACGCTGGTGAAATTTGATTAACCCAACAATGCCTCAGGTGTCCTGTTATCTAGAAATAACGGACACCCTGACAGCCAATCAACAGTATTCCATTCCACCGGGTGATAAATGATCAATAATCTCTGTATACAGTAGATAGATAGATTGCTAGATATATCCAGTGTATAGAGAATTACATGGTTGTGCACATAGGCCCGTATTCCCCCAGGTGCTAAGCACTTTTTTTGGACTTAAGCACCTTAGAGAATATGGGCCATAGAGATGAAGTGAAATCCATGTGGACTACTGAGGTCTAGCCTGACATAGCCCGACCATAATACTGCTGTTCATCCGTATTCATGGTCTGGAGGTTCTTTAACCTGACGCGATTATACTGCGGAGGGGAGGGCATTCACTTCTGGTTTGAAACGATTGGACAGCTCGTCTAATCAGCTTCGCTTATTGGCCTGTAGACTCTCTACCGATGTAAACACGCCCCAGAGGACCGTTCCCAGACCATGGATACGGATGAACATTCGTATTATGGGCGGGCTATGTCAGACTAACTGAGGTCTCCGACTGCACTGGTTCTAATTCACTAGACTGAGCCCCATCCTTACTCCTCTTCTGCCGCCCTGACCCTCTCCAGCGCCCTCTGCAGGAGCACTGGCACTCTACAGCACCACAAACACAGCACAGCACAGCACAGCACAGCACAGCACAGCACAGCACAGTGGCCAAGAGGAGGAGAGAGAAAGAAAACAATTAGAGAATGAAATAACCAACCAAAGAGAAGTGCACCCAAGTAGAAGTATAAATACTTGTGTAAAATAAGGCTCTGGTAAATGTGAGTACTGACTTGGCCTACTAACTCAAGTAAGGGGGGAAAGTATAGGTTAACAAAACCTTTTTACGTTTAATGTTATATAAAAAATAAAACGCATACTTAAGCCCGCTTAAAGTTGTTTTAGGTGACAGAAGCTCGACTTTTACCTTCAATACACCTCAAGAATTGCTATAACTAAAATTCTATATTTATTATGGCCCCATCCATGTTGGATTCGGCCTAAATGTTTAGAAGCTACAGTACATCTTATTGCCATACATTTAAACTATTAGTAACTTCCCTCACAATGCATTAAGGAAAAGTAATTAAAGGGGTGGTTCAGAATTTTCGGTGTTAAACCTCATTTCCAAGTAAGCCTGAGTGATATATGTCACTGGAGACCGTTTTCAACTCATTTCATCCAGTCCTTCTGTCAGCTACGTTCGCTGGTGCTCAGCTAACGCAAGTGAATGGGCACTGCTAGCCTGGCAATAAAAGACAGTCTTACCCACTCTGCAGTCTCCCTTAGGCAAGTGAATTAATATGCCAGGCCATCGATGTGTACGTCCAAGCTGATACAATCATCTCTGAAGTACAACTACCCTTGAAAAGTGTTATATTCTGCCTACATTGTTCCCTGTTTGTCGCAAGGTGTGCAAGGCAGCGGATTGATATTACCTCGGCTACCTAGCCTAGACCTTATCCCACTAACGTTAGGCTCTGTCTGGTCTATCGTCATATTAGTCAAACAACTAACCTGAGCAAGGTAATATTCCGCTGCTGCTGAGAAAGTAGTCCCTCAAAATGTAATGTTATCATGGCGATTCAAGGGTAGTTTTCCTTTTACAATGTTTTTTTAATCAACACCAATGACCTGGCATATTAATGTATTTGCCTAAAGGAGACTGCAGAGTGGGTAAGACTGTTTTTATTGCCAGGCTAGCAGTGCCCATTTACTTGCGTTAGCCTAGCACCAGCGAACTCAGCTGATAGAAGGACTGGATGAAATGAGTTGAAAACGGTCTCCAATGACAGATATCACTCAGGCTTACTTGGAAATGAGGTTTAACATCGAAAATTCTGAACCACCCCTTTAACATGAATTAGGAGTAGAATATATTTTTATGTTAAAATGTAGTGGGGTAGAGAAGTTGTCAGAAAAATAAATACTACAAGTAAGTCAAAGTTGTCAGAAAAAAAAATACTATAAGTAAAGCAAAGATATCGGAAAATGCTACTTAAGTACACAGTACTTGATTATCTGTACTTAGTTACTGTGCAGTCACAGTACCTGTTCGATGGCCTGCTCATAGTGCCTGAAGTTGTCCATCTCCCTCCTGGACCTCTCGTTCAGCTGCTCAAAGATCTGTTTGCGCCACGCAGCCGACTGAGCAGGAGTAATGGACAAGGACATGGACTGTTGAACAGCTGATGTGTTCATGACTGGGGGGGCAGAGAACAGGCATCGGCAATGAGAGGCTTCAATCCAAGGGTCGGTCACAGAAGAGGAACCTGTCTGGTATCACAATCTAACTCTCTAAACTTACCCAGAGCTTATCAGACATCTAATAACTCAGACAAATTATAACTGCGTAAAAAAACACGTAAACCAGAAAACCTAAAACATAAACAAATAATCTTTTAAACTTTTAAAAAGCAATAAGGCATGCATTATTTGTGGCCCCTTTTGCACCAATTATTAAAAAAATAATGGACCATAAACACTCTACCTCTAAACTACCTCCAAACAACCTCCAAAAAGTCACACGTGCCCCAAATTTTACGGTGCTCCCACTGCAGCTATATCTCTGGGTGCTCTGCTCACCTGTGGAGTTGAACCAGTTCAGCTGGGAGTGGGAATCCACGTCACATCCTCCGCCGCTCACCCATGCCCAGAGCGGGTGCTCGTCTGGCCCGTACAGCTCCTCCAGGCCCAGGTGATAAGTAGCCACCGACGACAGGCTGCTGGTCTCGGCCGACTCCGCTGGCGCTCCGCCCACAGCCAGGTGAGTCTGGGCCTCCTCCAGGTCCACGTTGCTCCACTGGGGGCCCTGTAGGCCGCCTGATTGGCTGGGCGAGAGGACCAGGGCTGGGGGAGACTTGCAGTCCGCGTCCCCCACCTCCACGATGGCTGCTGCCGCCGCTGTGTCGTCCTCTTCTGGAATGGAGGGGCCGGAGGTGGGGGGCCCGTCACGCCGTCCTACCTGACCCTCGCGGTCTGACACCAGCTCCGAGATGAAGCTGTCGCTGGTCACTTTGGGAATGCGAGGTTTGGGAACGTCCACATCGGCGTCGCTGGTAGCCAAAACGGCAGGAGGGCTGGCAGTGGCGGCGGCGGCGGCGGCAGCAGCAAGGGCTTCTGGGTCGGTGAGAAGCCCTCCTGCCGCTGAGGCTCGCTCAGAGTCCGAGTCCACATCGCTCAGGACGGAACCCTGGGACTGGAGACGCACCTCACCTCCAAAGAAACAGCCAGCACTGCAACACAAACAGCCAAACTCAATCCCGATGTCTGCCATAAGCCCTAAGCCCTCAACACTAAAGGCCAATTCAGACTGAAGATCCGCGATGAGATGAAACGGTTTTAAAGAGTAATTGCGATGGTGT
>JAODXP020000032.1:13506601-13516601 GCA_027497455.2 Sardinella longiceps | reverse complement strand
TGCCTAGACTTACGGCTAGGGTTAGGGAATTTTCATGGCAAGCCTTTGAAACAGAACTTTTTAAAGACCACAATCTAGTGTTAAAAAATCCCGCACACTGTCCAATCCACCAACAAACTTTATTACAACGTTTCGGTCATCCGACCTTCAGTGTGCGCGATTTTTTAACACTTGAATGATAACCCCACTGGGATAATATCCTATGCACCTGTCAAACTACTGAGGTGTGCAAAAGCGTCATTTCGAAAAGACCACAATCTGAAAAAAAAGGCTTACTTTATGATCCTTTGTGATGGCCCACACCACGTTCACACCCACGGCTACATGGATGGCACCCACCTCTGGGCTGGGGGAGTCCACAACCACCCATGAATTCCCTACACACAGAGACATCACAAAAATGTCTAAAATAAGCATTATATCATATCATATCATATCATATCATAAAAGCATTATATCATATCATATCTATCATACTGTAGATTGCTAAAAAAGTATTATCAATCATTCAATCAATCAAATCAATTGAATTTAGGGCGGACACTTTATAAATATAACAGATGCAGTGCATCTACGACTACTTTATAAGAGGATTCAACATTAAACATTCTAAATGATCTTAGGTAACAGGTGGGCTCTGTGTTGGCTAATGTACCTCCACACAAACAGAGGATCTGATTGATATTCAGAAGAGGCTGAGAGGACTACAGAGAGAGGAGAGTCAAACGAGACAAGAGGAGAAGAGACGAGACAAGGGGAGACGAGACGAGATGTGATTTATGGAGACAGCAGGACTAGCCAAGGACAAGGAGAGGCCGTGAGAACGAGAGAGAGCGAACGAATGACAGCAAACCTTTAGGGCAGTCGCGGCCGATTCCCTCCCTGACCAGCAGCTGCCCCTCCCACAGCACAGCCCACACCAGGTCTGCTGGGCCGCAGCTGATCTGCACCACCTCCCCCGGAGTCTCCACCTCATCCCACACGGAACCTTCTGGATTGTCGTGCCGGATTCCGTCCCGGAACCACACCTGCAGTACAGTAGGGACAGAAGGGCATGGAGCTTGTGAAGACAGAGTGGGGGTTTGCTAGTCCCCTTGCCAGGGTCAGAACTATAGTCTGATACTAATAATAGTATATAATATACACTATTATAATACCAGTACAGTAAAAACAAAACGTATATAAAATATATATACAGTATATAAACGTATATATAAAATATAGTGTCTACTTGTTATGGTGCATAAGATAATTATCATTATGAAGGTAATAATCATAACCCTATGCAAAATCTGAATTTGCATATAGGACTAGTACTTCAGATGACGAAGAAATAAAATGTTCTGTATTGCAGAAAGTGAAAATAAAGCAGTATTTGACTTTTGACTTTGTAATGCTTGTTATTGAACTAGTATAGGGGGACTGCTGGAAAAATCTTAATTGAACTTCTTTAGTGCCAAATTTGCCTTGGATCTACTATGAGCAGACATTGTGTTAGTGTACTTGTGTGTGTGTGTGTGTGTGTGTGTGTGTGTGTGTGTGTGTGTGTGTGTGTGTGTGTGTGTGTGTGTTCTACAAATACTATGAGCAGGCGGCTCTGGGTGGACATTGTGTGTGTGTGTGTGTGTGTGTGTGTGTGTGTGTGTGATCTACAAATACTATGAGCAGGCGGCTCTGGGTGGACATTGTGTGTGTGTGTGTGTGTGTGTGTGTGTGTGTGTGTGTGTGTGTGTTGGGGATTTGGATGAGTCTTGTTTTGGTTTATGGTGTGCAGCACGTGGAGATCCAGACCTTGCCCTGCAGAGAGACGGCCCAGAGAGAGAGCTGCCCTGCCGGCTCCTCGCTGACCTCCCAGCCTCCGCAGCTAATGTCATTAAACGGGTCGGGCAGGGGGCCAGACTGCTCTGACGGAATCTGCAAGGAAAAACACACACACACACACACACACACACACACACACACAAAAAAAAAGACACATACACACACACACACACACAAACACACACACCAACAGACACAAAGAAACACCGAAAGAGAGGGAGAAATACAGAGAGGACACGCACGCACACACACACGTACGCACACAGACACAGACAGACAGACAGACAGACAGACAGACAGACACACAGACACACACACACACACACACACACACACACAAAGAAACACCGGAAGAGAGGGAGAAATACAGAGAGGATACACACACACACACACACACACACACACACACACACACACACACACACACAAACGTAACATTAAACCTATGTACATCTATGTACATTTTCTCTGTTTGCTCCAGAGATTGGTGAGCATTTCCACTCATCACACTGTCAGACTGTATAGTAGGGTAAAGAGAACAACCAGGACCAAAGGGGTGTACGATCAACAGATGGTTAAGACTCAACTCTACACTATGGGTCTCAGTGGACATCATCTTACCTGAGACTGAACACATGCACGAAGCTACAGGTAGTGAAATAAAAATGTCTCTGTTAAGTCATAACATCAGAATTTATAGCCATTTTCTTTTTCAAACAGACATGTTTCTTCATGCACAAAGCTACAGGTAGTGAAATAAAAAGCCATAAAAAAAAACATAAAAATCATAATTTATAGACTTTTTTTTTTGGCTCAGACAGTTATGTTTCTGCATTTTGGCTCACACCTTGGCCCAAGTGTCTCTGGCTTTGTATCTCCTGTAGCGAATCCATCGCCGGCGACGGACGCAAGAGTTCCATTTCTTATCTTTGGTGTAGGTGGCGGGGAAATCTATGGCGAAAGTCCAGCCCTGTAAACAAATACAGTCACGCAGAAGAGCACATGGTGATTCATGTGACACAGTGTGGAAGACGATGTAATACTTACACTTCCTTTAATACACTTCCTTCTACAACTTTCTCATAATCAATGGCTAAATCTCAATGCCCTCCCTAATATAAGCCCTAAGCCATGACCCTCAAAGACTTAACTAGAATGAGTCTGCCTTGTGATTGGTCAGCTCATACAAGTTAATTCTTTAAGGGTTGAGGGCTTAGAGCTCTGGACACTTAGCCTAGAAATCTAGACGTACTAGCGGCGGCAAATAAATTTTGCTCAGCCTGTACGTCTAGCAGCAAGCCATAGGGAATTTCATTGGATGACGCCTTTGGCGACATCTAATCACAACGCTCTATGTGTTTAGGGCGGGCTTCGCAACGGTCACAACGGTCTTTTGATTTGGTGTTTAAATCTTGTTCATTCCTCCGATTGGCCATAGGCTATCCTTTTGAGTCCAGAAGTAAGTAGTTTGAAAGATAACAGCCTTGTTCAGCCCAGGATTGAGTCTATGCCTCGATGCCAGACTATACACTTCAATGATATAGGATGGCCTGCCAGGCTACTGGACACCGGGATTCAGCCATTGAGTGTGAAATGGATATGTCATGCGGGGTTGGAAATTACACCTAAACATGTCAAGGCAGAATTAAAATGACACTCAAAGCAAAGCAGATAAGATAAATAACTACTGGTAGCTATTAGCTAACTAAGGTTAAGACAAATAACTACCGGCAGCTATTAGCTAACTAAGGTTAACTTCCTTGTCCAAAAACTTACCGCTTTGTCTGTGGGCTCCCCGCCAATGTTCTCGTCAATGTACCAGTCGGCTTCCCACTCCCAGCTGTCCGAGGGCAGCTGGAAACTCTCCAGTGGCTGGTGCTGAAGCCCGGTGACATCACTCCACTGCCAGCGGTCGCTTGGCAACAAGCGCTCGGAGAATCCATCGACTGGGTTCCACCTCTGCATATTGAAAAAAAGATCAGCTGATTGTCTGATGCTACAAATGCTGTGAATATGGCTTGCCAAAAGTCAACAAGTGATTCGCATTTTCATAAATTTTTATCTGTCTTTTACAGACAGGGAAAAGTATAAGGGATTCATACCTGGGTTCTAAAAAGTGGTCTAGAAAGCTCATATAAAGTAGGCATAGTGTGGAATGCTTTATCAAAAGCTACCCCCCCCCCACACACACACACACACACACACACACACACACACACACACACACATCACTATCTACTTTCCATGGCAACAGTGTGCTTATGAAAACTTAAGATGCAAGACCCCTTTTATATCATAGCAATCAATTTACAGAAATATATTTTATATACATTATCATTAGTCCGACTCCACATCATTATTTTGGCTTGTTTCGTTTTCAATTGATAATAACAGTGAAATTGCATTTATAGATTAAAAACATCATTTTATGTATATTTATTGGACTAAGGGGGTTTCTCTTCAACTCTTTGTGTATATTCTGAGTGAGTGAGGCGCCTGTTTGACGCATCATGTACCTGGTTCTCGTAGGTCTCCTCCTGGTAACGGATGGGCAAGTCGCTGGCGTGGACGTTCAGGTAGATGTTGTGGTCGCAGGCGATGCCCCAGCAGCACTGACGCACGGCAGTCACACGCTTGAACTCCAGGTGCGCGTCGCGGCACTGTTCCCATTGCTGACCCACTGTGGACAGGTTGTACACACGCCCGTACACGTCCACCGCCCACAGGAAGGAGCTAGGCATGGTGAAAGCCTGCGAGGGGGACACAGACGTAAACACGTTATAAACACGTTCAAAGACTAGCCCCTAATTTGGTTCTGTTAACACTTCTATGGGCTAGGCTCTAGTCAGGTGTGATGACATGACCTATGGTGCCCTGCATTGTCATGCCAGAGTGCTTGTGCAGATTTACAAGCCGCTGATGGAGGGGTGGGGTGGTGAGGAGGCTGACACATCACAGCTGACTAGTTAACGTTAACGTTAAGGCCAATTTTCACCACGTTCACCAAGGCTGCAAAGTTTTTGAGTTAACGTTACAAAGTCAAAAGGAAAAGCAACTGTGCTGGTATTAACTTGTTACGTGCAGTAGCTGCAGGGGGGAGGAGGAGGGAGGGACGGAGCTGTACCATACTAGCCGTGAGTAAACAACGTTAACGTAAGGCCATATGCACTGCATTGCACTGCTTGCTAGCTAACGTTAACGTTAGCCCTGTTACCAAATAACCATATCAACCAATGGACGCCGAAACAGTAAACTGAAACACATTTCACGAGGCCCTTTAAAATGAACAATTGCAAAATGCTAATGCAAAATAATAAACTGCAACACAGACAGACGGTGGCTAAACTGAAACCGACCGACCGACAAGCTGTCAGTCAACATCGGTGGTGAAAAACACAGATAAATCGACATGACACACAACCCAGCCATCAGACCTAAACACTAAAATTATGCAGCAGATAATACACCACTATATATATATATGACCCAACAAACTAACTAGCAAACTGATGCAGGGAGGTATAAACATCATCAGATTGACGTAACTAAACCCTTGCTTAGCTAAAACAGACGGCTGCTACTGCTGCATAGAAAACAAGGACACATACCTTTCACACTTCCCTGTCATAGGCCATAAAACGTTCAATTGAGATGTAGGAGATAATTCACTAAACCTGACATACACATTTTAGGATTGCTATTTTCGCTCTGTAGTTATCATCCCACCTGACCCCACGCTAATCCGAAACAGGAAGTGGTTTGAATGAAGTTGTGGTGTGTTGTCGGTTGTCAACCCTTGTAAACTTTAACTTTGTCCAGGCGGGGGCGTCAAAGACCTTCGTATAAAATAAATTTATTCATGGTCCAAAAGTTCCTAGTTTAAAAGTTCAGAGAAAGCTTAGAAGAAGTCGGCTCTAAAAGGCAGTGTTGGACAATTTACTGAAGACAACATGTAGCCAGCAGGTTAAGTTACAAAAATTGGCATAGTCTAGTGCGAAGTTTTTTTTTTTATATAATTTGCAAATAAGGCCTATTTATAAAGGAAATGATTGAATCTTCTGCTAAGATTCACCAAACAGGTCTCTCCAGTAGATTGTAAGTTACTTATAGTAAATAACTGTACTTTTACATTGGAAAAAGCTTTCTATAATCTACTATAATGTGCACATGTGAGATAGCTAGCACACATGCCGTAGCAGGGCCCAGGTGGTTTGCTCTATTGGCCATGGCCATGGCCAGCCCAAGCCAAACCCTAACAGGGCCAGACCACAAGACAATTACCCTCAGAAAACCCTATGGGGCCTTGTGAGGGTCTAGAGCAGGGGTGGGCAATTATTTTGGCCAAGGGGCCACATTGGCTTTTAGATTTTGACTAACGGGCCAGGTGTTAACAGTTAACCAATTGATGCCGGTAAATTGGCAAGTCTCAAACCAGTAGCCCCACTTTCTTCAGAGGACATGTTAATATGCAGGTTTAAAAGGGTGGAATTTGCATTTCATGAATACAACACATATGATAAATAAGGCCTATAAACTATGTCACCATGACTAAATGAGAAATTAGTTTATTTTGGGAAGGCTCCACGGGCCGCATTACATAGCTCCGCGGGCGGCATGTGGCCCCCGGGCTATAGTTTGCCCAGGTATGGTCTAGAGAGGGCTAGACGAGGGCAGTCCAAGAAGGGCCAATGCAGGGTCAGTATTGTTCGGCCAGTGCTATGTAGCCGGTGGCGGTCCGCACCGCACACGGGTCTCGAGCCCGCCACCCCGCAAGCTACAAACCCCGGCGTGAGTGGAACGCTCTAACCAACTGAGCTAAAGCCCGAGTTTCTAACTCAGCGTGTTAGAAGCACCCATGGAATTGGGTGATGAGGATTTACACACTACCACCGAGCTAGCCGCGCTAGCTGGCCTCCGTTACACTTAGCTGATGAGCAAACCTTAGTGGCCCACTCAAGGTGAGCCCAAAAGGGGCCAGTGCAAGCTTGCCTGCTGGGTTGGGGACCGTTGTTTTAATTATTATGGCACCTCATAGTCTGGCAAGCCATCCTATGACATTAAGATAGATTTGTAGGCTTGGCACATCATACATGGCTGATGTTCCGGAGATGTAGCTTATGAGTAAGTGCAGTAGTAAGTGAAAGCACTAAGCTATCGCAGCATAGCATGATGGATCTGGCCTGCCGACCCCTGATGACCACTAACTAAATGGCGACCCCACCCAGTGAACTCTAGTGCCACCCCAACTACTGACTCCATCCCCTGACTCTTCTACCCTATTGACTGTCACACAAAGAATATATATATATTCTTTCTTTCTACCATCTAGTAACTCAGACTACATTAAGTACTCATGCTGTTCTGTGTAAACCATGGTCAATCTATGCATCAGACTACTGACTGTATGGATACTTTATTAGGCCCCTGGCAGGTAGGCCGAGTCCATGAGGCGCGGATCTGCCCAAGGTTTCTCCCTAAAAATGAATTATCAGTAAAGCTAAGGGAGTTTTTCCTTGCCCCTGTTACTCATGGATGCTTCCCATACTGTCTATAAAGCGCTGCGAGACAATGCACTGTATTTGAGCGCTCTACAAACAACTGAATTGAATTGAATAAGTAAGCTCCCGCACCGTATGGCCACATAAATATTAAGGTTATTAAAAAGCTATATTGCAAAATAACTAATAGCACAATGTAGTTTCACTAGTAGCTGCGCTAGTTTGTGATGCTTATTTCCAGCACTGTCCAAAGGAAAAAGTAAAACAATAAATACATTATTTAGTTTCATTCCCACCACATTTGTAGTCAGTGGCTGGTATGTAAGGCATTTTCTTTAGTGTCACCATGACCAGGCCATCAAATAGGCCTAGAACTTCTTCAAAGGCATAATGGTCTATTGCTTGAAATACAGACTTCATCTCCATGCTGCTACTTGCACCATGCACTTTGCCTCACTTGCACCTTGTTAACTCAGGTTTTGCACTCCAGTAACATACTGTACCTCAAGACTTCTGAAACACTGACAGTCCAGAATGTATGCTCACTATGCTTGTTATGTTGTCTGTTATTATGTTACTGTTATCTATTATTACCATGCCTGATATCTTGATATCTTTGCACTTTATGTCTGGTGAGTTGTGATGTCTTATATACATCTTAGTTGTATGTTTTAATTTTAACTGCACATTTGGAGCTTTGAGAAATGCAATTTCAGTCTGCGTGCAATGTACTGTAGCCAGTACAGTAGCCTGACATAGCCTGACCATAATACTGCTGTTCATCCATATTCATGGTCTGGAGGTTCTTTAACCTGACGCGATTATACTGCGGAGGGGAGGGCATTCACTTCTGGTTTGAAACGATTGGACAGCTCGTCTAATCAGCTTCGCTTATTGGCCGGTAGACTCTCTACCGATGTAAACACGCCCCAGAGGACCGTTCCCAGACCATGGATACGGATGAACATTCTTATTATGGGCGGGCTATGTCAGGATACTGTTGCAGTGCTTGATTGACAATAAAGTTCGCTTTGACTTTGAAAGAATAAAAAGAACACAACTGAGCCATGAGCACACCTTTATTTTAAACAAAGCCTCCTTGTACATTCAAAATATGGTTCTTTGTCAAAAAACAAGGTCTCACACTGTCTCAGAGTGTGAATATGGATGTTTGGAAAGGATACTTAAAATAATGGAGAAAATATGTTAAAAAAAAAGATTCCAGTGTGTGTGATGTTACTGAAAACATACAAATTGATATTTGCAACAGGCAAGCAAAAGGACAAATGTGGAAAAGAAAGCCATTCTCCCCATACTTTAAAAAAAAACAAAAGCAAAACAAAAACAAAACAAAAAAAAACCTTGCAACAACTTTGAGGCATGTGTTCTGACTCATGAAAAAGGGGTGGGATTTAACAGTAAAAGTCACTGAGAATGCACATCAGTTTTCAAGAACGGATGAGGACAGAGCTAAGCCAGTTCTACTGTGGGTTGATCAATAAAAAAGAAAAAAAACAAAACAAAACAACATTTATTGCTATTTTCCAACAATCATTTTTATACAATAGATGTCTCTCGTCTGAGCTGATCCTGTCAAGATATCACTACCAACATCTAGAGCGAAGACAAATAGATATAGGCATTTTACATGTGGAAGCAGCCTAAGTTGAGGGCTTCCAGATAAAGGGACTTCAGGGAAACAAATATACATTAAGACGACCAAAATTATAACTACTGGCAATAAACACAATCCACATTCCAGACAGAAAACATTCATTCAGCATTCAATGGCAAATAAAAAAGTTAAAATTCATCATAGGCATTCGGGGCGTTGAGGAGGGGGTAGGAGGGATGTCACCATATCATTTAAAAAACACAACAGCAGTAGTTGTTCTTTATTTCCAAACAAAAATGCACTTCTCTTTAAAAGGAAAGCTATTGTCAGGACGCTTACAATTTTCACACTAATTCTGCTTCAAAATAGAGATCTATAGGATTATTAAATTATATCTAAAAAATATATGTGTATATAAATAGCCCCATTCCTCAATGGACATGGCAATGGCACGAAACACAGTTGAAATTATCTTGTGGGATGGTTCCAACCATGCACTTCTTTCACAAACTCTATTCACGAGGTCGAGTGGTCATGACAGATTCAGGTGGGCCCTCTGCCTTATCGGAGTCCTCCAATTTAGGAGTCGACACCCCCTGCCTGCCCCACCCATCCCCCCAACCACCACCCAGAAGTTCCCTGGTGCCTTTTTTTAATAAAGCACATGAGTAGGACCGGAATGCAACAGAGTTGGTGCAGGGTGACGCTGTTGTGTTCAGGTGATCAGCTGGAGGTGAAAGAGAGAGAGAGAGAGAGAGAGAGAGAGAGAGAGAGAGAGAGAGAGAGAGAGAGAGAGAGAGAGGACGTTGGGGCGCGGTGTCCCGAACCAGCCCGGGCGAAGCAGGCAGGGACACGTCGAGCACTCGCCGGGGAGGGAGAGCTAGACGATGGGTGCCGATCTGTCGTTGGTGACTGTGGGACGTAGTTTAACTGTAGCAAAAGGATTCCCCCCGCTGTGAAAGGAAAGCAAAAACGTTTTTAAAGTTTAAGTGTTTATGGACTTCTATCACCTAAGGATTTTCTTTTTCTAAATCAGCTGTGAACAGTGGACAAAACTCATCATCAA
>JAODXP020000032.1:13496601-13501601 GCA_027497455.2 Sardinella longiceps | reverse complement strand
TTGGGTATCGAGAACCAATTCCAATTCAGAACCGGTTCCATCGATATTGTACGTCTCCAAGTGTTATCAATTCTCTTATCAATTCTTTAGTTTCTCTGCCCGCACATCTCGGTGCATTAGCGCCAAGTGCTGGCTGCAATTTTCATAGCAATTACATTTTCATAGCATTTTTAAATGTAAAAATTAATTAATAAATGACTATAGTTGCTGCAAAAAAAATAATTAATAAATGACTATAGTTGCTGCAAAAATGTACAGTCTTAACAGCTTTACAGATATTATCAATAATCAATTGTTATTGCAGGCAGGCAAAAATGTTTTCGCGGTTGCCATTGGCCCCCGAGCCGCACTTTGAGAACCTATGCATTAGCATTAATGTGGACATTAATGTTATTTTCAAAGACTAGCCGACGTGCCTGTGTACTTGTGGTCTCTCTCCCAAGGGTCACCCCAACTAACCATGCCCCCCCACCACCACCTCTCTCCAGTCACTGGAAAGGAGCGATGCTCTACTTCAGGGGTGGGCAATTGTTTTGGCTAAAGGGCCACATTGGAGGACTGTAACGATACACCCAACTCACGATTCGGTTCGTATCACGATTTTGACCTACGGTTCGATGCACCCCACGAGTTTTTGAATATATCTTTTAGATAATCATTTATTGCTAAAATAGGTTACAAGAGGCTACCAATATTTTTATTTTAAGTTTAAAAATAACAATGATATTGTTTTGAAGCTTGGAATCACCATTGCATCATATCATGTGGTTGTTTTCTGGACTGAAGGGTTACAGAACTTTGAAAAGGTGTATCACGATACTGCCCTCTTGTATCACGATACAGTATCATGACTTTGCGTATCACGATTTCTCGATTCGATACAATATCGTTACAGCCCTACCACATTGGGTTTTAGATTTTGACTAACGGCCCGAGTGTTAACAGTGAACCGGTTGATGCCCGTAAATTGGCAAGTCTCAAACCAGTAACCCCACTTTCTTCAGAGGACATGTTAACATGCAGGTTTAAAAGGGTGGGAATTGTAATTCATGAATACAACAAATTTGATAAATCAGTCCTATATTCTAAGTCATCTAGGCTAAATGAGAAATTATTCTATTTTGGGAATGCTTCACGGGCCGGATGGAATAGCTCAACGGGCCGCATGTGGCCCCCGGGCCTTAATTTGCCCAGGTATGGTCTACTTTGACCTTCCACTAGCCAGAGCTGCACAGGGAGCATGTCTCGTCTGGCATGTCAAGCATTCCCAGAGAATTCTCTGAAGCGAATCAGGATCGAGAAAAAAAATTAACAAAAGGCCATGAACAAGTATTTCCACTTCAGGGTTAGGCATACGGTTGCAAAACACAGTTCAGCAGGGGAGTGTGACTGTGTGTGTGTGTGTGTGTGTGTGTGTGTGTGCTTGTTTGAGAGAGAGAGAGAGAGAGAGAGAGAGAGAGAGAGAGAGAGAGAGAGAGAGAGAGAGAGAGAGAGAGAGGGAAAGAGAGAAAGAGATAGAGTGAGTGAGTGACAACTACATAGCTGTGTTTCTAGTTTTCTAGCAACCATATCAGAGATGCTATGTAAACCTCAGTAAACGCTCAAAATGGTACTTGGACACAATGCGTGTGTGAAACCTGTCAGATATTTCCAGTCATGCATGAGATCTGACAAGCCATGAAAACACACATTCAAGTCAGTGGCCTGTCTCCCCATAACAAATACCCACACCAACATTCAAATAAAACATGTTCCTCGCAAACAAAATAGTCTGCATGTTGTTAACAAATGGTGTGTAAAAGTTGCAATAAAAGCCCTGAGAGTGACTTCAACAGACTCTCTAACCCATTACTTAGCCAAACAGTCTTAAAGAGTGGGCGTTTCATTTCCTTAACAGCTAAGGACACAGGCGGAGGCACTAGAGACTATAATACAAGTAAAAAAAACAAACAAAAAAAAACGACTCTGACCCACAGTGAGTTCCATTAGTGAGAAAATAATCCCCATCCATCATCAACATGTACTGTAGCACAGCAGACTCACTCCGTCGGCAGCACAGATAAGACAAGCTGCTGCTGCTGTACCCACAGCCAGGGTCAAATTGGCTGATACTCTCCCTCCCCGCCGTGAGACTTTTAAACATTTCAGTCACACCACACCACAGCTTAAACTAATGTTATCACAGTCAATTAGTCTCGAGATTATGTTCCTGGTGAATTAATTAGTTGTTTGATAGAATAAAATGCTGAAAATGTCAATCAGTTTTCTCCCCAAATCTGCCGTACAATAAATATTTGCTATAATTTCCTTCGTAAGAGACATAAACAAATGAATCAATTACTAAAATGATTGTGGGTTAATCAAATAGTCCTTGAAGGCTTACGTCAAACCATCTTGCATCAAGCACGCAACAGCTAAGGCAGACACTCACAGACAGAAGATAAGGGGAGCTGTGCACACAGCATGGGTCAAATATGCTGGCACTCTTAGCAGAAACACTGAAACATTTCAGTCACACCAGGGCTTAGACTAACAGCTACTACATATTTATATTTTGCACCTTAAACTCTGGGTAAGATAATTGTTAGACAGACTAAAAAAAATGTCAGAACAGCGTCTGGTAAACCATGCCTTAGATGCCATTTTGAAGTCATTTGAGGTGTTGTTGACACATACTTATGTATTAGTTACTAAAATAGCTGTTTAGTATTTTATAGTCAACAACAACTAACTAATTAATTAATCGATCAGCTCTTGCAGCCCTAATTGAACATTACATCCCATCCATCAGCTACAGCTGCAGCACTGCAGGCACACACACACACACACACACACACACACACACACACACACACACACACACACACACACACACACACACACACACACACACACACACACACACACAGTGCTGGAGATAATGGAAGCTGAGCCCACAGTCTGGGTCAAAGATGCCGGTACTCTCCCAGCTGAGGGACTGAAACATCCATCCATTCATCAGACCATCCATCTATCCCTCTGTTACCCCCCCCCCTCCCCACAGCTGTTCCATCACTTCCACCCACCCTCCACCCTCTCACGCCGTGTCCTAACTGAACGTGATGCGACTGCATGTGTGCGTCAAAAAGAGTCCCATCACTTTGTTTTCTATTGGAATGTCCTAACTGAATGCTACGCGACACAGCGCGACTAGTCGCATTGCTATGCGACTTTTTAAAAAGATTTTTAGTCGCTCGGTCCGTTTCTATTTCAGTCGTGCAAGTCGCCTTGCTCGACCAGATTGAATGGAGAATCTAATCGAATAGAACGTCACATTTAACAAACTCTATGTAAACAGTGAAGAGTCAATGCTACACGACAAGCCGACAGTCGCTTTCAGTTAGGAGACGGTGTCACTCTCTGTCCCCACACCCTCTGCTCCACACTCACTGTTTGTAAAAGTCGAGAATGCTTCCTAGGTAGCACACTCGCCTTGGAAGTCGTACACTTCAAAAACGAGGTTCCATCAGTGCATCCTTGAAAAATCTATAAACAAAGGCCTCTGTCCTCGCTAGAATTTAGAAGGATGCTTGACATTGGAACACTTGGTACTTGGCGACTGACAATGACGTGGAATGCTCGAAAAAGCAGCCTTTCGAGCATGCTTCCTGGACTTTGAGAAAGTAACACTCACTGTCCGGTCCTCTCCAGTTCCCCGTACAGCCAGCCGTCCTTCTCCTCCTGGATGAGCAGGGTGATGAGGTCGCCGTCGTCGAAGCTCAGCAACGTGTCGTTGTTGCCGGCCGTGTGGGGGAAGATGGTGAGCACGCGCGGCTTTCGCATCATGTTCATGTCGCTGGACACGGAGGTCGACCGTGACATGCCACTGCTGCCTAGACTGTCCTGGTCTGTAGATTCTGGAAAGAAACATGGGAACATCACTATTATTGATAGATTTTTTAAACTTTTTAACTATGCCTATCTAGCCTGGTCTAAAACCAGCCTCTCGGCCTACTCTTCACATCGTACGAGGGTCTGGGATTCCGGCAATTGAGAAACGATTGCTTGCTGTTGCTGGAGGTGTTTAAATTCAAAAAGATTGGGTCTTGACTAATAGCCTATTTTATTCTCACACTGCATTCTCAAAGTTCGCTGCTTGGCCAGGTTGGGACAACAACTTTATTTTAAACTGCTCCTAGAAGCCTATAGCCAAAAGATCTAGAAGTACCAGCCTCGCTGATTGGTCGGTTGTTTGTTAACAGACTAAACCCTCCCCAGGAGACCGTCTCCAGACCGTGAATATGGATGAACAGTAGTATTATGGGCGGGCTATGTCAGGCTACAAGTGATACATCATAAAATGGAACACTGCTTCTGTGAAGCATTATGAACTTTTCAAACTCTTTAGTCTGTTAACTAAATGAACCCTCTGACAAAAGGCTTGCCATTTTGTATCCAATTTCCATGTCTCAATCCAATTTCCATGCCCCCCCACCCCCCTCAACAACACACACACACACACACACACACACACACACACACACACACACACACACACACACACACTCATCCAAACTCTACACCCCCCCCCCCCATCTTCCCTCAACAATGTGAGATTTTCCTTTAGAACAGTGTGGCTCGATATCGATGTGATGGCTTCATTACCTTCCTCACTTCTCCTGCCCATGTCTTTCTAAAGGTCAGTGCTCATGTCGTAATTGAAACACGCACATTTCCCCCGGATGAAAAACAGCCCCGGGGAAGGTAGACAGCTCTGCTGGTGTCAGCAGCCTCACATACAGCGGCAGCAGCAGCAGCAGCAGCAGTTGAATTTATAAGAGGGCACCACACCAGCGTCGCCGGTGGCCAGTACCTGAGTTGAGGTCAGTGGAGATGGAGATGGGGGAGAGGGGACTTCTGGGGACGTCCTGGGTGAACATGTTAGCCAGCGGACTGATCTGGGCCTTCAGGGCAGGCGCTGGTGGCGGCCCCACCGTGTCCGAATTTGAGCCCTGAAAAAA
>JAODXP020000032.1:13399101-13491601 GCA_027497455.2 Sardinella longiceps | reverse complement strand
GTGTTTCTCAAAGTCGAGAATGCTTCCTAGGTAGCACACTCGCCTTGGAAGTCGTACACTTCAAAAACAAGGTTCCATCAGTGCATCCTTGAAAAATCTATAAACAAAGGCCTCTGTCCTCTAGAATTTAGAAGAATGCTTGACTCTGGAACAGTACTTGGCGACAAATAATGACGTGGAATGCTCGAAAAAGCAGCCTTCAAAGCATGCTTCCTTGACTTTGAGAAACACTCATTGATACAATGGAACGTCAGAGCCAGTCGTGGGTAAGACGAGGTAATCGTCAGTAGTTGTGGAGTTACGTCACAGCGAGAGTCATTATGAATGGGTGACAGATTAGTAACAATGCGATTCTTGCCATTGTTGACGCAATTACGACTGAGTCGGACTGAATCAAACATGTTTGATATTATCTTAACTAGTTTGTTCTATGGCCGCTATGATACCCACTATGACATTAAAATACCAAAAAACTCATTGGTTAGGTTTGTGCTCATAAACGACTCCCAATCATCCCACATCGAGCCTGTAGTTTTGGCTCACTCAATCGTGTTCTAATCGTTTAAGACTGAGAAAATCGGTAGGTCTGTTCCCAACTTAACACAACGTCTACCATATTTAGTTGGTGAAATACATTTCATTGTGTCTGTACTGTCTGTATTTCATAATATTTGCACTAGCTATGAAGTAAGTCAATTTGTTTAAATAAATAAATGAGTCACGTGTGAGCTCACCTCATTCTCCTTGACCTCATACTTTGAGGAATGCTTCCCCTGGCTTTTCCTGCGGAGCTTCTTCAGGTCAGAGTGCGAGCGGTCCAGGCTGTCCTGCTTCAGCTTGTGCTCAGACTGGTATCTTTTGAATGTGGCCTGGGGGAGAGCCGTCACACAGACGCTGCATCAGTGATTAAGTGGGAGCCAGAATCTGTGTGTGTGTGTGTGTGTGTGTGTGTGTGTGTGTGTGTGTGTGTGTGTGTGTGTGTGTGTGTGTGTGTGTGTGTGTGTGTATGTTTGTTAGTATGTGTATGTGTGTGTAAGTGTGTGTGTGTGTGTGTGTGTGTGTGTGTATGTGTGTGTGTGTGTATGTGTGTGTGTGTGTGTGTGTGTGTGTGTGTGTGTGTGTGTGTGTGTGTGTGTGTGTGTGTGTGTGTGTGTGTGTGTGTGTGTGTGTGTGTGTGTGTGTGTGTGTGTGTGTGTGTGTGTAAGTGTGTGTGTGTGTGTGTGTGTGTGTGTGTGTAAGTGTGCAAGTGTGTGTAAGTGTGTGTGTGTGTGTGTGTGTGTGTGTGTGTGTGTGTGTGTGTGTGTGTGTGTGTGTGTGTGTGTGTGTAAGGGAGAGACATTCCCCAAGCCCACACAGGTTTGGCTAGTTCAAGTTCAGAAAAAGTAAAAGTCCACCTCCCCCTTCCCCCCATACACACACACACACACACACACACACCTGCCACCACTACCCAGGTGTTCTGTGTTCCATCAGCTTGGTGGGTTTGTAGGCAGTAAGCACGTCACCTTAAAGGAAAAATCTGGCGTGAATCAACACGTAGTCCTACTGTTTTATAGTGCCAAGCGCCACTGATACCCACCTCAATCACTGGATTTAATGCAAGGCAGACTGAGATAGCGAAACGGGAGCTAATGTTAACAGAATGGGGCATTTCAAAACGAAAGCAAATCGATTAGGTTTCGTTTTTGACATGCCTCATTCAGTTAGTGTTAGCTGCCGTTTCGCAAACTCGGTCTGGGATGCAAAAAATTCCATCATTGAGGTGGCTTTAGGTAGCGTTTAGCAGTATAAAACAGCAGGGCTAGGTGTTGATTCACTCTGGATTATACCTTTAACAGGTGCAGCGGTGCACGACTACAACATGACCGGGCATAACGTTTACACCACCACATACACACCACCACCACCCTTCTCCCTCCCTTCTGTCCCCAGTTCCACCTCCTTACCGTCATGTACTTCACATCCAGATCCGTCTTCTTCTCCAGCTCAGCTATGATGTCCCTATGGAACCTCTTGAACTGGTGAAGGAATAGAAAAAGAATGGAAAAAACAAGAAGTGAGATTTTTAAAGGTGAAATAGAATGAATTAATTGAGTAGTGCACCTTGTTCTCTGATGTTAAAATACAATATTTTCAATTGTATTTTGCCAAATATAGGTTAAAGTAAAGCGATATTTTACAAGTCTAATTAACACCTCATATTTAGGATGTGTATTGAAATGGCCCTTTTGCCTAAACTACGCCCTCCCTGGCAACCTGCAATGGCTTTGTGCTATTTGACATCACTTGTAGGCTTTGTTCTAATTTGCCCATGTTTTAGTGGCTATTTCTAAATTTAAGATTTCAATATGAAAGAGGGCAGAACCATGCCTCATGTTCATGATAGCTCTTTGACCATGCACAACATCTCGTAATTAATCAAAGACAATGTAAAAGTGGTTTTCCATCCTTTAAAGTGGGGTTCCACAGTAAAGGTTTCTCAACATACACTCAGGTGACTCTCAGGGGGGAAGAGGGAAGGGGGAGGTATGCATGCGTGTCGTGACCGATAACTAGAGGAGAAATCGTTATCAGTGGGGTCAGCTTATCAGGGTGACCGTGGCCAAACATTAACGTTGCTTCTACGTCTGTGTGCTCCAGAGCTGGGGTCGGCCGGGAGAGCCCCTGAGATTACTTAAGCCATCACAAGCACCAAAAAGAGGCAGTAACATTTGGTCTCGGCATTAGAAAAAGCTTGTAAAAGGAAACAAATTACTAGTCAAGAGTCAAGACCATGAAGATTGACACTCTCTCTCTGTGTGTGTGTGTGTGTGTGTGTGTGTGTGTGTGTGTGTGTGTGTGTGTTTTAGTCCGCACCAAGCAGTCCATCTGTGCACGGTTTTAATCTCCAGACTAATGGGGGGCCTAATGGAGACTTCAGTCATCTCACTGTGACATTCTATTAGAGCAGGACTGTCTCTCTCACATACATTCTTTCTTTCTCTCTCTCTCTCTCTCTCTCTCTCTCTCTCTCTCTCTCCCTCTCTCTCTCTCTCTCTCTCTCTCTCCATCTTCCTTCTCTCTTTCTCTCTCCTTCTCTCTCTCCCACCCCCTCTCTCTCTCTCTCTTTCTCTCTCTCACTCTCTCCCCATCTTCCCTCTCTCTCTCTCTCTCTCTCTCTCTCCTTCTCTCCCCCTCTCTCTGTTTCTCCCGCCCTTGGCGAGTGACTAGATGAGATAAACGGATAGAGAGGGATGGAGCGTGAAGAAGGGAATGCTGTGAGCACTGTTTGTGCCCCTGCCTTTAGAAAAGCTCAACTGCTGGAGCTGAGCGGAGTGGAGAGTGTGGTGCTCTTGTGCTCTTGTGCTACGGCTGCATTAATGCTGGAACCAAAGACTGACAGAGACAGAGAGAGAGAGAGAGAGAGAGAGAGAGAGAGAGAGAGAGAGAGAGAGTGTGTGTGTGTTTGTGAGAAGATAAGAGATCCAGCGTGTGTGTGTGTGTGTGTGTGTGTGTGTGTGTGTGTGTGTGTGTGTGTGAGAGTGTGAGAGAGAGTGTGAGAGAGAGAGAGAGAGAGAGAGAGAGAGAGAGAGAGAGAGAGAGAGAGAGAGAGAGATGTGTGTGTGTGTGTGTGTGTGTGTGTGTGTGTGTTTGTGTGTGAAGGTAAGAGATGCAGAGTGTGTGTGTGTCAGTGTCTGAGAGAGAATGTGTGTGTGAGAAAGAGAGGGAGATACACAGAGAAAGAAATGAAGAAATGGAGAAAGAGGGATAGAAAGACAGAGAGAGAGAGAGAGAGAGAGAGAGAGAGAGAGGAGTCATTCTGGATCATGTGCTTCTCTGCCACCTCATGTAGCCTTGCTCTCTCTACGCAGACCCCAGCGACCACAATCAGCCCATTTCCCACCGCACTGTGCTGGTCATGTGACGCGGCGGCAGCAGACTCACCGTCTCCTCCATCTCCAGCTGGACCTTCTTCTGTGCCTCGGAAATCTCCATCAAAACAACACCTGTGGAGACACAATCGAGCATCATCAGCCATGATCAGCCAAGCTTTCATTTCATTATCCTGCCTTTGAAAACTCTCCCCGCTGATTAATCACAGAGTTTCACGGAGATACAAAACCCCAAATTGACTCAAAACAAACAGCACGACTACTGTTGACTCTGTACATCTCGTATAGAACACAAGATGAAGGGCTCTTTTAAAAGCGCTGCAGATTACACCTACGGTGATATATACCCTTCAAGAGCCATAGCATATTTACATCTCAAGGACCATATGGTAATAGGAAGCGGCAAGGTCTGATCTCGCTCCAACAAGTACAGACTGAAGTATGGCTGGTGGCTGATACAAGTAGGTACTTTTATGATGATAGACAAATTCATTTCTGAATACTTTGTCAAGTGGTGAATATGCAGATGCCTGTTTGGTGAGATCACTTAAAGGTGGTAGAGAAGAGAACATGGCCGTCAGTCACAACAGAGAGGGGTGGCTGTTAATAATGATATCTCCAGAGGCACGGACCCTAACAAACACACACACAAGATCCAGACAGGCAATTCAAAGCAAGTGTGAACACTCTATGTGTGTGTGTGTGTGTGTGTGTGTGTGTGTGTGTGTGTGTGTGTGTGTGTGAGAATAATGTCTATCACTCTCTCATAGTAAAAGAGAGAGAGAGAGAAAGAAAGAGAGAGATCCAGACAGTACATTATGACAGAGAACAATATACTACAGGTTGGACTGGAAAATTCTGGCAGTGCCGTTTCATACAAATGATCAGTCTGACTGGACCATTAAAAATGTAGCCAGAACCAGCTGCCAGCAGTTAGCAGCAAAAGAGGAAAAGAAATATATTAATGAATTTAAAAATAAAAATCAGCGCTGAGGTTTCTAAGTTCATCCCACCAATGTATTAAGACATTAGACGCGAGAAGGAAACACCTGTATTGATTCACGGCTGCCATTTTGCAGTCACACCTCTGTTATTATCATGGCATCTCAAATGGAAACTTGTGTAAACAGACTGGACCAAAAAGTAAACAAACACAAAACAACAACAACAACATCAACGAACGGCGGTGTATGGCAAACCGGCAGAGTGAAGGCTGAAACTTGCCGAGGGGAGGGTACACACAAACACACACACACACACACACACGTGCTTATTACAACAACACCCCCCTCCCCTACCCACTAAAGGTCAGCAGAACGTGCTGGTAAATGCGGCCTTTGTATGCACTGCATGGGTCTGCATCGGCGCCGGCTGTTTTCACAGCTCTAGAAACAATCTACCCGCAGACCTGACCACCCCCCACCCCCTGAACCCCACCGAAAAAAGGTTACTGTTCAAGTCGTGAAAAAAAAAAAGTAGAGAAACACACACAAACACACGCCGTCTCGTGTCTAGTACCTCCGCGTGTACTTAGTCTCTCAAGGAGTTTTTAAAAAGTCCCTCAGTGTTTCTGCTCACCTGGTATAATCACTGCAGTAAAAGTTTTGACATGACATGATCCAGTCTGACTGGATTGATGCCAGTGTGAGACATTACTGGAAAACAGGGTGTGTTCAAGAGGCACTCATTAAACCCTGCCTTACTTTGCTTTCTATTTTATACAAGCATGCTAGCCTGGCTATGTCCATCTCTGCCGCCAGCACGGCTATCCACCTCCACTACAGGCAAAGATTATATGTAAATAAACTAGAAAAGCACTCAGGGTGCGCAGACCTCCTCCGCCAAGTCAATGTGGTCACAGACACAATATCATTCCAGATCATGTTCTAGATCACCACAAAAATCGAATCAGTTCTTGCTTGTCCCAGTTTACACATTGTCCAAAAATTTCATCCAAATCCGTGCAGTACTTTTGGAGCTATCCTGCTGACAAACAGACAAACAAACAGACAACGCGACCGAAAACATAACCTCCTTGGCGGAGGTAAATATATAATAAGTTCATAAGTGTGTCTATGCACAAGCCTTAAGTGGTGCAGGTGCTGTTGAAGTATAAACCATAACCATAAATTGATCAGTTATATTAAGGTTTTATTAATAATAGAAGTGATCGGTGTGTAGTGATTTTGATCTTTTACAAGCAAAGAATATTCCATTCATGGAGTGACTCAATATTAGCCTAACACTTTAAAGTGAAGTCAAAAGGGGATTTTAGATTTCTTGATGAAAACCCGGGTCTGGTTGTAGACATTGTCAAGAAGTTGTTCAAACACATACAGTACATCTGTACATATGTCTTGCAAACAGACACACTGATTCAGTGTTTGTTCAACAATCACTACCTGACCTATGGCCATAGACGTGTCATCTGCACATAACTGCCTCCTCCCCTGTAGATGTTTTCTGATTACGGTACATTAGTGATTTGTGAAAAACGGGCTTCTTTCAATTCTCTCTCTAGCTATGTGTGTGCAGTACTGTATGTATGTAAGTATGTGTGTGTGTGTGTGTGTCTCTGCCCAAGTGTTCACACGGACCTGTCAATCCTGTCAATCAGAGTGACTGCGAGAGGGTCTCGCAGCTCGGCGCAGCTCAACTCGGACCGCTGCCAGGCAGAGCCATCCATTCTCACCCCTCTCTCTCTCTCTCTCTCTCTCTCTCTCTCTCTCTCTCTCTCTCTCTCTCTCTCTCTCTCTCTCTCTCATCATCAGGGCTTCCACTGCCTGCTCATCCAGAGCATGCAGCAAAGGTGAGTGTGTGTGTGTGTGTGTCTTTTCACATTCACTCACTGGGATGATTCCATACAGCACAGGTAGCTGTTCCTGAGGCAGATCATGTGCATATTTTGACAAGAGAAAACCTGAAATGATTGATGGCTAGTGTGCAAGTGTGTGTTTTTGTGTATGCGTATGTGTGTGTGGATGTATGACTTGTTTAAGCATGGCTTTAAATTGCTTGCCATCCTGACACCGTCTTCAGACGGCATTGCCGCAGACAGGGCGACGTGCAGGAACGAGTTAACAGGAAACACTCAGCATGTCCTCGCCAGGTGTGTCTCGGCGATCTGTGCCAAACCGTTCCGTGGTTCCACCTTTTTTTTCAAGGCACGGGCGGCTGCTTGGCAACGAAGATACCGGGGCTTAAGCAAGAGAGCAGGGAGTGGCGCATGCTGCAAAGGTTGCTAGGGATGAATTATTATGTTTTCTTCCCTTTCCTTCAGCTTCCTCCGTCAATCTCCCCCCACACACACACACACACACACACACACACACACACACACACACACACACACACACACACACACACACACACACACACACACACACACACACACACACACACACACACACACACACACACACACACACACCTCAGACTGATTTACTGCAGTGACTCAGAAAGGGAGATTTAAAGCACCAGTGACTCAGGCAGAAGTCCTGGAACACAGACACCCTTCATCAGCTTGATTTTTCATCTATTCCGGAAAAATCCACAGTCTCGCTCATTTATGAATACGACTGGCAAAGGTCTGGCTGGCTGGCTGACTGACTGGAGAAAGTCAGTGCTGAGGTGGAAGGCACAAACCAAAGGCCTTGGGGGCAATCGGCTCTTTAAGGCTCGAGAGCACTTGACTTTAGAAAAGAGAGAGAGAGAGAGAGAGAGAGAGAGAGAGAGAGAGAGAGAGAGAGAGAGAGAGAGAGAGAGAGAGAGAGAGAGAGAGAGAGAGAGAGAGAGAGAGAGAGAGAGAGAGAAAAGAACTTGTCGTGTTTGCTTTGGTGGAGGCCGCACTATGTACTCTGGGGCCATGCTAAAGCCCACGCATTGGCTACAATCACTCTGATCAGCCACTCAATCCTCACCCTGGTCTTGCTTTCCCTCACATACACACACACACACACCCACACCCATACATACACACACACACACACACCATTAGCAGGCTATTACATAAACAAACTGTGACCCGAAAGCAATTATCATGCTAAAGACAGATAATGCGATACATGACATTTTAGATATTCCTTTTTCTCTGCGGTCATACAAGGCTGACTTTAAACCCATGTGACCCCTAAGCGACCTATGGGATGAGGGTCACAGAGAACTCAAGCAGTGAAATGTAGTCAAAAGCTGTGGGAACATTTCAGGAGTGTCCTGTGAGTAACCCATGAGCAAATCAGTTGCAACATGGAGGGAGACTCATTTATTGATACAAGAGGGCTAGTCATGAGCTGCTAGTCTAGTCATAGCCTGCTCCTTAGGGCTGTAACGATACACTCAACTCACGATTCGGTTCGTATCACGATTTTTGACCTACGGTTCGATTGCACCCCACGATTTTTTCAATATATCTTTTAGATAATCATTTATGGCTAGAATAGGTTACAAGAGGCTACCAATATATTTTTTTTAAGTTTAGAAATAATAACGATATTGTTTTGAAGCTTAGAAGCACCATTGCATCACATCATGTGGTTGTTTTCTGGACTGAAGGGTTACAGAACTTTGAAAAGGTGTATCACGATACTGCCCTCTTGTATCACGATACAGTATCGTGACTCTGCGATTTCTCGATTCGATACAATATCGTTACAGCCCTACTGCTCCTGATAGAAAACCCATCAATTAAGGGAGAAATTTGGTGCGATAAGGATGTCACAAGCTACAACTAGCAAGCGTTTTTTCTCCGGCCTGCTCAAACGTCTCAAAATTCTGCTCCCCCAGCAAACGTTTTAAACTTCTAATGACGTTGCAATATACTTTGGGTCCTTATCACACCAAATTTCACCTTTAATACATGAATAATTCCTATAATTTCAGGACTGTCCATGGCTTTCACAGAGATTAAAATAAATAAATCACTTTGCCTCAATCGCTCAGGTGAAGCGGGCTCTATCTCCTGAGAGATCAGCAGGGAACCGCGGTCAAAGAGAAAACATCAACAGTGTGTGTGTGTGTGTGTGTGTGTGTGTGTGTGTGTGTGTGTGTGTGTGTGCAACAGCCGGTTTCGGGTGCGTGCCTGTGACGCAAGCGGAGAGGTAGCTGACAGGTGGAAGTACGTGAGGGATGAGCGAATGTGTGTGTGTGTGTGTGTGTGTGTGTGTGTGTGTGTGTGTGTGTGTGTGTGTATGTGTGTATGTGTGTGTGTGTGTGTGTGTGTGTGTGTGTGTGTGTGTGTGTGTGTGTGTGTGGTGGTGGACAGGACACTGTGGTTGCCCTGTTGACCACTGCCCGCTGTTCTTAGAGTGGAGGTGTGAGAGGTGAGAAGAGACAGATGGACAGAGATACAGAGAGAGAGAGAGAGACTGAGAGAGAGAGAGCGACTGAGAGAGAAGGAGACTGGGAGACAGAGAGAGACATAGACAGATAGAGAGAGAGATAGGGTGAAAATGAGTGTGAGAAAGTGACTTTCAGTGTCTGAGAGAGGGCCCTGACAACAGACCACAGTCTTGGAAAAAAAACAGCCTCTTGAGAACTTCTGACGTTATGTCTTGGGACATTGATGAATAAGCTTAGACCACACGTGTACTTGCACACGCACACATTCTCTCATGCACACACACACGCACACACACACACACACAGCGTAAGCATGCCTGTGGTCAACCCCTGTGCCAGTTAACAAGATCAATCCATGGCGGCCAAATGACACCTCCGGAGGGAAGACATTTAGCACACACTGCACGGGCCAGGTCACGCACGCAACCTTCCCAGGGTCTGGACAAGCGACCCAAACAACTAACGTTGGCTCACCGAAGCCAGTCCCCTTTGCTCCCAGTCAAAGAACAATCTCACTCCCCATGAAGGAGAGGGGGGGGGGGGGTTTACATGGTCTCTCTCTTTGACCAGGACTGCCCCTCTCTCTCTCTATTTCTCCCCGGGGGGGTGGGAGGTGGTGGAGAACATGGCTGCCCCTTGGTAGCTGGGCGCTCTCTCACTCCGCTCTCTCTTTCTCCACATAACTCTGCCAGCCTCTGAAAGGGTGGAAGGGTGGAGGGTCAAATGCACTCCTTTGTTGGCTCACATTCCAAACCTGGCGGCATTTCAATTCCATTCCTCCATTCCGTCCCGGGGGAGAAGCCTAATATTCGATGGCCGCACATTTACCACAATACCCAAGAAAGACAAAAACAATCGTTGTTGCTATATTAGACTCTTAGTGTCACTGTTGCTTTGCTTTTTTTTTTAAAACTAGAAAACAAGTTTGCTGTGTGGCTTTCATGGTGGCTGCTCAAACACACACACACACACACACACACACACACACACACTACACACGCGGGAGTAAAAGCTTTTGATATTATTGTTCAGGCCTTACTGTACTGTACACCCGTGGGGGATACGTCTATATTAAGAGGTGTACGCTCGCACCCAATCAACAGCATTCTATGGGAGGAAGGAGCCGGGAAGTCTGGTTGACTCCTGTTCACAAACCTGCTCCTGTGTGTTTGCCTAGCTGGCCCAGTCCACCTCACCTACCTTCTTATCAGAGGCCTACGTGGGGGTGCCAACCATAAGGGGGTGGGGTGAGGGCAGATGACAGCACAGATTCATTTTCCCATTAGTTTCAAATGGCAAGAGCATTTCCTGGCACCTTGGACAAACATGGCTGCCACCTCCACAGGGGTGATGTTTGATTGGCGTTGGTGTCACATTAATCTCCATATGGATGAGTGGGGATGACGAAGGGCGAGGGTGGGGGGGGGGGGGGCAATCCTACCGGACACAGGTGGGTGAAACCTTGGGCGTTTATCAGGCGTGTACTGGCCTTCTTTATCACAGTGGCACGGCCATTAAGTGATAAGGTTATTGATGTGTTCACACCATTGCGTGAGCCCAAACTCAAAGCTCAACAGTTAAAGGGTTGTGTGTGTTTACACCAAGTGAGAGTTTGAACCCATTAAAACGTGATTTGACATGAAGGCTGCTGGCCTAACGCATGATGTGCTCTGACAGCAATGGCGAGCGAGAGCCTTTGGTCGGGCAGTGTAACAGTCGCCTGGGGGGACTTCTCGGGGAGAACTCAGTGGATTTTCATCCAATCTTGCACAAATATACAGAGTGAGAGATGTAACACAAAGAGAGAGAGAGAGAGAGAGAGAGAGAGAGAGAGAGAGAGAGAATACAGCCTAAGACTACAGAGACTTAAAGCAGGATATTATGCTTCAGTCTTGAAGATTTCCCTGAGAACTAGCAGACCACACTAATGAAGGTAGAGTCGAGATGAGAATACACTCCCACTCCCTCTCCCTCTCTCTCTCTCTCTCTCTGTGTTTGCTCTGTGTGTTTGCGGGCCGCTCTGGGCGCTGACGTGTGAGAGAGTTCACACCGTCTGACCAGCCGTCTGAGAGTGGAGCGAAGCTCCTGAAGCCACATAGCTGGAGCCACAGGCGATGCCCCCGTGGCTACAGAGGGGATACAGTACAATACAGCAGCCCAGCTAAGTCCATAAAAGCAACCAGAAAAACCCTTCGCTTCAACACGATCCAAGATGGCAGACAGAAATTCATAATGATCTCCATTTAACTTTTCTCTGAAGTACATGAGTTATGATGATGGCCGGCTGCACATAAGACCGGATCGGTCTAATGGCGGACATTAATATGGCTAATAGTGACCCAGTGGCAATCATTTTTCCTCATCGTATAAAAAGCTTTATAGTGTAAAAATAGTCAAGCCTAGGCTACATGGGCTTCCACAATCTATCTGAGAGACAGTGGAACGGGGAAGAGCAAGAGGCTAATGGCTGTTGATAAATGAAGCCAAGCTTTGCTGAGGGACTCCAAATGCACCCACCCTCCTACACATGTGCATCCACCACTTCCCAGCGCACACACACACACACACACACACACACACACACACACACACACACGAACATGCACACGCACACACACAATGCCTACTGAGTCACTGGCAACAGAGCAAATAAGCAAAGAAAAAAAAAATGAGAATCTCCTCTCTCCTGTCACATAGGCCACTGCAAAAGCGAACGCTATTTTTTTTCCTTCTTCTCTTCTCTCTCTCGGGGCCGGATGGAGATGGGCTAATCAGCACTGTGCTTTCCTGGCCACGCACGCCATCATGACTCATTCTCTCTGGCGCTGGCGAAAAGGCTGGTTGGTGAAGGCACAGGCTTCAGGGCCAGCCTGGGGCCGACGGACGGGCAGACACTTACCCAGCTCTCTCGAGACCGGCGAGACGGCGGCGTTCTCTCCTATCTTGGCCACGGCGTCGAAGTACGCCTTCCCCGCCATGTTCATGGCTGTGATGGAGAGACAGACAGACAGCCATTAGTATGTTTATTTATGTATTTTTCTTTCGTACAGAAATCGTATAGAGAAATCTACATGTTACAGTGGCACAGTACCTGTCACAGACTTCTCATAGCTCTTTCCCAAGTTAACCAGGTTCCGCAGTGCAGGGTTGAAGTTTTCCACCACATTCTGAGAAGGAAAATGAAAATTATAACTCGTCACTTAAAGATAAGTGGAACTAGAATGTTGGGCTGTCTCCTGAGTTTGCAAAAGGACAGGCCATAACTTCTTGCCTACTGTATATTAGAGAGAAAAACAACCTGCTGCTGACAGTGACAATGGCAATAACACTAACATTTACTGTCTGAGATGGGGGATTTCTAAGGATGAGGGACGTCAGAGCAATCTCAAATCCTTCACTAAGTTGTAAACTTAAACGTGAGGAAAGAAATCAGTTCATACAGCCCATAAACACTAAAAATAGCCCAGCAAAAACTTTCAATCATTAACTTTTTAATTGAAGCAGGCAAGACCAAAGTCCTTCTGAAGACGTTCCAGAGTTAGCTAAGTCTCTGTAGGAATGCAAGCACCCTACCAGAAACGCCGGGCTGTTCCTCTCTCTATTCCCCAGGCACACCCTTAACAGAACAATACCAAGTCAGGTATGCAGAATTTACACCCCACAAAAACAGGTTCCTTCACTCACTCCATCACTGAAACCAACTCTGGCTGAGGAAGATTAACTTACTGTGAAATAATTAAAGTCTGTCACTTTCAACTGTTTTAAGTGGCCATAGGTAGCCTGTGACCTAGTTCAGGTAGAGGCACCGAAGAAAGTATGGAAGAAAATTGAAATTAATTCTACATTAACCTAACGTTATGTATGTAGCCTCCAAGACTGACATCCCACATCATGTCTTACTTTGTGCTTGAAACAGGTGGCATTTGGTCAGTTTGAGACTACAAGACAACAGTTATTTTAGTGTAGGCTAGCATTAAAATAGAAAACAGTCACATTACAGGTGCAACAGTGACCCGAACAACGTAGGCTACCAACAGGGCATTCGGGTTTTGTTTCTACTGTAATGTTAGAGAAGAATGCATGCTTGTATATGAGATACTTCTCGAGCTTACAGTGAACGAGTGAATGTAAACCTTCGCCATGGCAGGCTTGTATTAAATCCTCATCTTAATGTGTTGTGTATTTACCTTATATGTACTTTCAGTAAGCTTATTCACGTCCTCGGGGTCTCTCGACATATTGTTGGTTATTCCTCAAAGCCCACGGAAAGAAACAGCAGTGGTGGTTTCCCACACGGAATGCAAATCCACTCTTAAATAGCCTAGTCTTCTTGCGCTGAAAACCGGTCTCCTCTTCCGTAGTTTGATCAGAAAACATGTAAGTTGATTATCTTCTTGCTGAGTGTGGTAGAGTCAGCGCAACTGTGCGCCCGTGGCGAAACCACAGACTGCGACCTGTACTTAAACTTCCCTGCGACTGACTGGAAGGACATAGGAAAGGTGGGATTCGTGACGTCATGGTCGCTGTTATGCACTTTCGATGCAAGGTGCCTGGGTAGGTTCAGACTGACTGGTTTGACAAAACTGACGTTCAAATCCATTCAATCAGTTCTCGGCAGTAATTAGGCTACTCAAATGTTAATGCCATAAGTAGACCATTCAATTTCAGAGACGGAAAATTGTAAATTGTTGTTGCAGTGATAATAGCCTAATTCACATAGGTCATACTCCCTGACCTATCGTTTCGGTGTCCCAGTCATATCATGGATTATAAAACTAGATTGGATTAGAGGGGATTATCACCAATTTGAGTGTGAATAGCCAACACTGATTAACAAACAATGCAAATATCCTCTGAATACAAGAAAATGCTATTAAACGATTTTCATCAGGGGACTGTGGTCTATCAGCAGACAGGCACACGTCAAAACCTCTGTTGTTGTTGGATTTTGTTGTTGCCTATCACTTACCTTTTAATGAATAGGCTAACAACACATGGTATTGTGGACTGGTCACGTCAGGAAGTAGAAATTTGACAGCAGTCTAGTCGAATAAACATGTGCCATCATAAAATATGCTAGATTGTCATGACATTGTATAATAAATGAATATTTTAAACGACAGACTAATGATTCCTACAAAAATTAACTTAAAAAATGGTGGCTGGCGACCTCTGGTGGTAAAATAAGGCATCGTGCTCATATTGGATCAGAATTAAGTGCTAGATTTACATGTAATAATAATAATAGTAATAATAATAATAATACAGTTTTAGTCAACCCTTTAAATTTCAGTACTTGGTCACTTAAAAATGATCTCACTGTGGGTGAACATAGGCTGCAGCGCTGCACAGATTTACCAAATTAATTAAAAATGAAACTAAATTTAAATAGGTTTAATTTATTGTCTTGATGACTGTCCCAACGATTGTATGGACTGTCCTGTAAGAATACTTCCATTAAGATTGTAAACTTCATTTCCCAGAATCCATGCCCAAATGCCATCGAACGCGCACACACACGAGGAGATGCGTTGTGTCTGTGCAGGATTCAGGTCCACGACCACGTCCCTTCTGAGGTTGATGGAGCACCGGTGCTTGTGCATCTGACTAAAACAAGAGACCAAATAGCCGTGCTTCCTCGCGGAAACGCAATACGAACAGTTTGATAATTTAATGGTAGTTGCTAGCCTTGTCGACTACTGCTTAAAGACGTAAACACAAGGTAACTTTAGCTAGCATTTAGCTAGCTGCCCAGCTTACACTGCATTAGTGAAGCAACAATATCTAGCTGGCTAAAAGCCCGTGATGGACCCTCAAGACACAGCCCCTGATTCCTGGGAACAGGAGGACGATGTTGAGGCCCCAACATTGGATGTAGCTTCTGCATTCGGTGGGCTCAATGTAAATGCACCTGAGTTTGTTCCGACCTTTTTTCAGGGAGGGCCTTCAGTAATTCCAGTGCCTGACGGTAAGTTCATGTGGCAAAGGAAAAAACACAGACTCGACAGTTTTCAAAATAGCGTTTAACGTCACGTTGTGGCGCAGTTGTTAACCACAATGAACTGTCCTAATACGCTGTAGTAATTATACAAATCGGAATACGATGACAGATAACATAATGTATCTACCAGTTAGTGGTAGGTTTGGCTCAAAGTTACCGTTAGCTGGCTAACAGTTAGCTGCCGCTAGCCAATGTCAACCAGCCAACTCTCAGCAGATGACAGAAATATTGCGTGTCTACAGTGTAACGTCTACTTCTTCTTAATCTAATATCAGCAGCTTCTAACGTTAAGTCACAACTGAACAAACATGTTTAGTAGGAAGGGCTTAGTAAAGTTAGTAAATGCTCTGAGTATTTGGCACATATAAAATTGTAAAATATATAATATTAGAGAGAAGTTACTTGGCCCAACTAACGTTTTTAATTTTGGATGTCTTCGCATGATTTTGTGTGGGAGGTTGTCAATCGTCACCACACCTGCAGCAAGAGTGTCATGAAGCGTGCGCATACGTTTACATTCTTTGCCTGTCTCATAAACCCTTCATTGACGTAAGGGTGTGCCACCACCATGATACTGAACGAAAAATGTAACTACTGTGTCTACTAAATGACAGACTTATGTTCGTGGTTTTTCTGCTTCTGTGCTGTTGTTATTGACAGTAGTTTCATGTTGCATTCTGCACCTCTCCTGCAAGTAATGAAACCCCTGTCTTCTATGAGATGATGAAAGAACTAGGCCTATGGTGTCAAGACGTCCTTGCTCCTAAAACCCATAAATGTGTGTCTGTCAAATCTCTTCCTTCACATAGGTGCAGACCTAGCTGCCAACAGGGACACCTCAGAAATTGTTGGTAAGCAGGTCTTTGAGTGTTCATCTAAATTTTATTAGTAGTAGTAGATTCTACACCTTCACTGTGCTTACTGCCCTGTCATTGCCACAGTTACCTAATTGAAAGCAACCTCATTATTTCTGTGTGTCCTTGTCTTGATCAAAATGGTCTAGATCTTTGCTCTTACTCCACAAGCTAACTGTGTTCAGCACGTGGGTCGGCATGCTGGTGTTCTCCTTCCGCTGGTCAGGCAGCCATATACAGGCCAACTAGAGCAGTTTAAAACTAGCCCAAGTGGATGGCCTCATCTACTCATGTTACAAGCCTTATTTAACTCTATGCTCCACACTGCCACTACAGCTTGGCAAGAGGACAAGACCCAAGCACTTGCTAGGGGAGATCACCACAGCAATGCCAATAATGTGCTGTTATCCACCTGCTTGAGCAGTCACATACTGTATGCTGAGGAATTTGGGTCTCAAAAGGCTGTTTTGAATAAGCACACATAAGTCATGTTCTGTAACATTTGCTTAGAGTGTTTGTTGTGATATTTGTGCCATTGGCAAAATGGTTCTCATTAGTTTGGTGTCAGTTCGAGGGAGAGAGAAATCTTGGATGGGTCCTATGGTGCCCAGTGTTTACTGTAGTTGATTGTGAATAGCAAGCATGCTGAAGAAAAGGGGTTTTGTGAGTGGTCAGTGGAGTGCATAATTCCTCAGGCCAATCTCTCAATGCTGTGCTTATTTTTCTGCTTTGGAGGGAGCTTTCAATCATGAGATCATGCTGCTGTAAACATAAATTGTGTCAAAATAGTGTCTGAATGTGAATATGGCTTTGTTTATAGGGACATTGTGAGCTTGATGAACATTATGAGCCAGATCCCTCACTTGTCTAATAGCCATTCCAAATGCCGTCTATTAACAGAATACTGTACACTTCTATAGGCTTTGACATAATATTGAGTTGGTGATGGTATATATTGAAGATTTAATCTGACGTTCTGAGTAATCAGTACTGAATGCACATTAATCAATGCTGAAACTGTATTGAGTCATGTTGATTGATCAATACTTAAAGTGAGTATGAAACAGACAATGTCAGAATAACAAAAGAATAGCTAAAGTAAGTTTGTTTTCCCATAGTATTTTATGGGATATCTATAAATATAAGCTGCATGTTATTTATACTGACTTATTCTGTATATTTGTGTAAACTTAATCAGTTTATATATTTCCCATGGTGTTCCTCTGCGCAGCGGTGGAGAATGGCGAGACAGACGCAGGTGTAGAGGAGTCGTGGGAGGAGAAGGTGAAGCCGGATGAGGAGGAGCCTGGAGGCGGGACCCTGGCGGAGGGCGGGGGCCCCGAGCTTGACGAGGGGCAGGAGGATCTGGAGGAGGAAGAGGAGCTGCCTGCACCCAAGCCGGCCCCCCCAAAACCTGACGCCCCTAAGAAGGAGCATGTCAATGTGGTCTTCATTGGCCACGTAGGTCAGTTGCACTTATAACTGTACAGTAGTATTGAATGCTTTTGAGTGAGTGCCGGAGTGAAGCGGACCACTGCTATGAGATCGCTGGCCAGCAGTCCGATGTACTGTAATCAAAAGATTGATGTGAACTTGTTGCATCGGGGTGTATTTTGGTAGCCTGACATAGCCCGCCCATAATACGAATGTTCATACGTATCCATGGTCTGGGAACGGTCCTCTTGGGCGTGTTTATATCGGTAGAGAGTCTACCGGCCAATAAGCGACGCTGATTAGACAAGCTGTCCAATTGTTTCAAACCAAAAGTGAATGCCCTCCCCCCCGCAGTATAATCGCGCCAGGTTAAAGAACCTCCAGACCATGAATACGGATGAACAGCAGTATTATGGTCGGGCTATGTCAGGCTAGTATTTTGGTGTGTGTAGATGTTGCATGTTTTTTTTGTCATTTACTCTATGCTTATTGTCTGTCATTTTCTGCATCCCTGAATAGATGCTGGAAAATCAACAATCGGAGGACAGATAATGTGAGTCTTTAATTATGTGGTTATAACGTATTTTATCATGTAATACACCATGCATAACTGAATGTTTTGCTATGCATGTTGCAATTATGTGTTATTATTATTGACATATCTTTCTACCAAAGCCACTCAACATACAGTACATACACCTTCTTTAACACTGTTTTGTATAGTCAATGTTGGAAGGAATATCAGTGAAAGTGATTCACAGACAGACACACACTGTATTATCCCTTTGAAAATGTAGATTTATGATCTGAGTTTCAAATGCCTCCTTTAGGTATTTGACAGGAATGGTGGAGAAGAGAACCTTGGAGAAGTACGAAAAAGAAGCCAAAGAAAAGAACAGAGAGACTTGGTGAGTAACCTTTGATCTAAAAATACTTGACCTTGTTGCTCATTAATTTATATTCATCATGTGTTTTTGCGTTTGTTGGGACAATAGAGAAAGCTAATTTATTTATTTATAGTGATTGTGTATTGTACAGAGTTCTTAGCCTCTTGTTTGTCTTATAACGCCTTTATTTGTGAAAGCCCTAATCTCATAATTAGCATTTGCTGGGAAAAATATGGATGAATATGAAATCTTTGACAAAATGATCCAAGAAAGCAAAAAGATTCTTCCTCCTTCCTCCAGATCAACCTCAAAAGTCATGTACTGTATGCCTCCCATCACACATGCTGTGTGTGTTTTTACATACATGTATATAAAGACCCATCACTTATGTAAACCACACTGCACTCAGCTTGCTCTTTACGATATCACATTTTTCTGAAAATCAAATCATATCTCTCCTTTTTTATAGGATTGTAAAATATGAAACTTAAATATTGCATGATACTAACTGCTGTATCCATGACTGATAACTTGGCAATGCTAGAGCTGCATTTTTGATGATCAGATCTCTACGAAAGGATTAACCAACTGTAATCTACCCCTGGTGGTTTTCTTTGATTGAATCCATCCAGTGCTCTCTCCCACATCCTCACAGGTACCTCTCCTGGGCCCTGGACACCAACCAGGAGGAGAGAGACAAGGGCAAGACGGTGGAGGTGGGCCGCGCTTACTTTGAGACGGAGAAGAAGCACTTCACCATCTTGGATGCGCCCGGCCACAAAAGCTTCGTGCCCAACATGATTGGCGGAGCATCACAAGCTGACTTGGCAGTCCTGGTGAGAGTCTCCCTGTCATTCTGCAGAGGCGGTCCTGTCAGCTAACTGTTCTGTTACGCAGCATACTCACAGCATGTTTATCTCTGAGTTATAGGATATGACAGAAGAGTGGGTTTTGGAGAGAGATGGGGAAGAATCTAAGATAGATAGGGCAGTCGGCCGCTGCTTATCTTGGTTTTGAAATAGCGCCATCACAGAAAAACCATAATAACACCATGCTTACATGATGAGTACAAGTACTAGTACTCTGCTGATGATGTGTTCTATTGTGCTGTTCTCACAATTGTTTTTGGTTCTAATCAGCAATCTTATCTTGCACAGTAATCAACTGAACATATCCCCGATACCTCAAATTTCCCAAATTGAGTGTCCTGCTTACTCTCATACTAAATTTGGGAAATTTGGGTTGCAAAAACTTGAAGTCTGGATATTTCAATATCCAATATAATCTGCGCGAGACTTACATGCATGTAAGATCATTAACAGCTGCGTCTGTGGTTTTACAGTAACATTTCTGACCTTTATTTACTGCCCCTGTAAATAGAACAGGCTCTTCATAGAATCATTACCTGCCATCAACAGCACCTTTATCAGCGATTCACTCTTATCAGCCCAGTTTATGAGGGCATCACAAACACACTTTCTCTGTTCCTCTCAAATGGTTCTTCCTACTGAGGACATCTAGTGGCTAAACCTCATTTGTTTGGTTTTCACAGGAAATGTTTTATGTAGTAGTAGTTGTAGTAGTTAGCCTGGTGATTGGCAAACTAAAATCACTAGTGATACTTAGTCTGGAGACCCACCTTTTGCTTTTCTCGTAGCGGAAGCGCCGTTTACGATTGTCCAGAGCTGATTATTGGGCGCTACGAATGTCTATCATAGTGTCTCTACATAGCTCAGAGCCAATACCAGAGTCACCATGTGACGTAAAATGCAGTCGAGGGCCGAACTTTATTTTTCCGTTAGGAACTTCACATGTGGAGGAGCAGGGTGTACAATACATACAATGAACAAACACACACACGCACGCATACACCCACACCCACACACACACACACACACACACACACACACACACACACAATCAGTCCACACTGGACATATGGCAGACAATAAATAGTAGTAGTAGTAGTAATAGTGATAGTAGTAGTAGTAGAAGAAAGAGCTCTGAATTGTTTTGAGTTGCAACAAAGGTTGGGCGGTGGAAAAAATGCTTGCTGGGTAATCAATCATGTATCACAGAGTAATGTCAGCCTGGCTGCTGATGGCTGTTGTTTCCTTCTCCCTCTCCTTCTCCTTCTCCTTCTCCGTTAGGTGATCTCTGGCAGGAAAGGTGAGTTTGAGACGGGCTTTGAGAAGGGAGGGCAGACCCGGGAGCACGCTATGCTGGCCAAGACAGCTGGAGTCAAGCACCTGATTGTCCTCATCAACAAAATGGACGACCCCACTGTGAACTGGAGTTTAGAGAGGTGAGCGAGGCCGTTTGCAAAATTTCTCAGCTTGGCACAAAAGGTGGTGATTCAGGCCAAACGGACCTGATAACTACAGTAAATCAGCAGTTTTAGCCATTTAGATAAACCATTTTTAGGATGGTGTATCATTTATTTATTTTTTTGGGCTTTGGTATTTTTTTTGGGCTTTTTGCCTTTAATCGTATAGGACAGTATAGAGGTGGACAGGAAACAAGTGGGAGAGAGAGATGGGGTGGGATTGGGAAATGACTCGAACCCGGGTCCCCAGAGTAATGGTATGACGCTGTATCCCACTGAGCCACGGCGCCCCCAGGAAGGTGTATAGTTATTTGTATCCTGTAATGATCAAAATATCTGACGAATGTCTGTAGGTATGAAGAGTGCAAAGAGAAACTAGTGCCATTTCTGAAGAAGGTGGGCTTCAACCCCAAGAAGGACATCCACTTCATGCCCTGCTCAGGGCTCACAGGAGCCAACCTCAAAGAAGCCTGTGAACTCTGTCCATGGTACACGTAAGTACCACTCCTGCTTAGTTCTATCGTGTGTGTGTGTGTGTGTGTGTGTGTGTGTGTGTGTGTGTGTTCGTGTTTTGAATGAGCAATCGTGTGTCTAATTACTTAATTGTAACTTTTTATATATATATATTTTTTTTATTTTATTTTTTTTAGAGGATTACCGTTCATTCCTCATCTGGACAGTTTGCCAAACTTCAACAGATCAGTAGACGGGCCTGTCAGATTACCCATAGTAGACAAGTACAAGGTAAGCTGACCCTCCCCAGGCAGTCCCACAATATTATTTGTAGCGTAATGTTCTCCTCAAGGGTCTGGTAATTTGGCTCTTCAAAACAGCAGCACAAATGTGTGCTCTTAAGGGACCTCAGGGGCAATCAGTGCAATCATGTCAGAGGTTTGTGTAATACTGCCCAGGTTCAGTACAGCCTGATGCAGAGTGCCAAAATTAACTTTGTTAAATATAGATGTCTTTCCAAGAAAGGATATTTCATCATTTTCCCTGTCATGTCTGTTTATGCACAGTGAAAATTGTGTTGTGTTTGTGTCTGGGGATGTGTTTGAATGAATCTCGAGGGGCTCAAATGAAATGCAGATTTTTCTCTTTTACTTATCTTTGTCTCCTCTTTCTTTCTCTCTTTCTTTCTTTCTCTCTCTCTCTCTTTCTTGTTTTCTTCCTCCTGGTCGCTCACAGCCCTCCCTCCTTCACTGTCTGCTGTGTTGTATAACAGATGTTTGCATTATAAAACCACACACAGTGTAAATAATGAGATTGAGGTCAAGTTAGTTGGACGGAGTTTATGTTGTCTGTGGCACTCACAGTTAGAGTGTCAAAAACAACAAAAAAATAGAGATAGGATCTGTGCTTGTCTGTCGATTGAAAACGACACACATCTCACTCATCTTTGCAACCATACTTCTTGGGTGTCTGATGTGATGATCCATCACAGCTTGTTACATCAGGCCTGTCGTTGGCAGAGGAACCGTAAGAGGATTATAATATTCGGCTCTGCTCTTCTATCGTGAGCAGGTGGCATCGCCCGGAGCATGACGCACAATCCTTTGAAGTTCCCAATGTCTTACCCGGGTCATGTGACACGGGAGTAGGGAGGGCAGTTTCCCAAAGAAATAATCTGAGTCAGCTCTTTGGCGCAGTCATTGGACTCAACTGATTAATTCAATGTGTGGTCAGAATTAGGTGCAATATGAGTTCCTGCAAGGTTTTCCCAGCGATTCCACTTTTATCTCAAATCGCAGGCATTTCCCCTTGATTCTCTAGCTGTCTGCCCCCTAATACACTGTGAAAAAAAATCCAGTCTTGTGAGACAACACAGGGGCTGTAATCCTCAAACAAAACAAAACAAAATAAACTAGAAAAGCGCTCAGAGAGCGCAGACCTCCGCCAAGACAATGTGGTCACAGATGGTGTTCTGGTCACCGATCGCCACCAAAATCGAATCAGTTCTTCCTCGTCCCAGTGCACACGTTGTCCGAAAATTTCATCCAAATCCATGCAGTACTTTTCGAGTTATGTTGTACACAGACACACACACACACACGCCAAGCAAGACATAACCTCCTTGGCGGAGGTAATAACAATAACATAGCAGTGTTATAACACACAAACAAATAAGATATAACAACTCACATTCTAGCAAATCACTCACAAGATTGGTTGGGAGTCACAAACTCCCACAAATATCTTTAGCTGGAACCTGTTTTGTTTTATTTTGGTGCACAACCCGGCCCCACGTGTTTGTTTGGTTTTAGCCCCTGTGTTGTCGCCCGAGACCGGACTTTTTCACAGTGTATTCAGGAGGCAGGCAGCTAGCGAATCAAGGGGAGACGCCTGCGATAAAATTGAAATCACTCAGAAAGCCATGCAGGAACTAATATTGCACCTTTAATGAGAAAAAAAATGTGAAATAGTACTATAGGAAGGGTTGTTGGAATACACTGTATGGCAGGCATGTGAAAGCCGATTGCATCACAAAAGAAAGAAGACATAAACATTTAAAATGCTTAATTACGTAGTTGTTAGCATTAAAGTTACATTAAAGTAATAAATATCACCTTTCTTTCAGAGCTCTCTTTCCCTATGACCTCTGACATCAGAGACAATTGACACAAGGGAGCAGTTACATTGGAGATAGTCATTGTATCGGTGCTTGATATCTCCTGTCAGCCACAGTGCTGGTCTGTCAGACAGTCCTCCCGTGTAATGCAAGCCTGCTATTCTGTGTTCACGTGTAGGACATGGGAACCGTGATCCTGGGGAAACTGGAGTCTGGCTCTGTTAGCAAAGCACAACAACTTGTCATGATGCCAAACAGGGTAAGGTGATGCTATCAATTCTACTGTTCATTTCTGTTGTATTGGGCCTCATTCACTTACTGTTCTCAGGAAGAAATTTGTTTCCTAAACCCCACTTATGAAGTTTTCAAGAAGATTTGTATTCTCATGTGTTTTCTTATCTGACATTGTAATTAAAATAAAGTTGAATGTCCGCACAGTTGACTAGTCTGATGAAGAGCGTATAGCTCGAAAACGTTCACTTGGTGAAAATAAAAAAGGCAAAACGGGAGCAAGTGTGCGGACATTCATCTTTATTTTTATAGTACTTTGATCTTTTTTCCCTGCACCTGCATCTTGGATGTGCGCACCACCTTCTTGTTTGACTGACATTGTAATTAAAAATGAAATTTACACACACTCAAGAACATGTGAACCCTAAAGCCCTAAAACCCTGTTCATTTTCATCAATTCTGAGGTTAAGGAAATATTACAGGACCTCAATATTTTAACCGAACATTAAAAACAGCACATAAGTACCACTCCGGCTTAGTCCTATCAAGTGTGTGTGTGTGTGTGTGTGTGTGTGTGTGTGTGTGTGTGTGTGTGTGTGTGTGTGTGTGTCCAATTTCTGTTCATTTTCATTTAAGCGAAGTCTCAGGAAGATATTGGTGGATAAAGACTATTGTTGTTAATAGAATAAAGGATTTACTGGGATCACATTAACATTTGACATGGCAGCTTATTCCCAAGCTTAAGCGGAAAAAAGAGACTATTGTACATCATTGTCTGCTGTGTGTCTGAGCTGTCTTTAAGCATCTGGCAGTCTATAACTAACTGTGCGTTCAGACCGAAAGCAAATCAGGCGACATGGGCGACGGAAGTAATTGACTTTGTATGGAGACGGGCGATTTCGCAGACAAAAGTGGCAGGCGATAAAATCAAGTTAAACTTCGGTTAACTTTATGTAATGAGCTATGATGCAATTGGGCGACTACCGATCAGAGTCGATTTACTGGTGAGATGCCTGTAGAGAAGCAGGATCGAACGTTTGAATGCTAACGTCTTGGGCAAATTTGCCATTTTGATTGCTGTGCTCATTTGATGTTTCTTGGGAGTCTTCGGCGACTCTTGGTAATTTATCGCTTGCGGTCTGAACGTACAGTAAGGCGATGATGCTGAGAGCGTTGTTCTGTGTTGCCAGCACACCGTTGAGGTCCTGAGTCTCCTCTCAGACGACATTGAGACGGACGACGCCATGCCCGGCGAGAACCTGAAGGTGCGGCTGAAAGGCATAGAGGAGGAGGAGATCTTGCCCGGCTTCATCCTATGCAACGCTGAGAACCTCTGCCACACAGGGAGGACCTTCGATGCCCAGGTACCCGGCTGAAGGATGATTGAAGACCACAATTAAAGCATGTCTCAGTTCTTATCACCCGGTGGAATGGAATACTGTTTTCTGATTGGCTGTCAGGGTGTCCGTTATTTCTAGATAACAGGACACCTGTCACGTTTGTCGGGTTAAAAATTTTCACCAGCGTTCTTTAACAATGCTCTTTAGAATGCAGCCTTATGGATCTTCTTTCATATGAAAATAGTACCCCAACCGAACAGGATAACTTTTTTCAAAACGGAGCCACATGTTTATTTTATGCTTTAAACACTTGCTTACTGTTCCTACATTTTAGTTGCAACCGGCTGATAAGTGGGATAACGGCCTTCGAGGTGTCCCGATATAAGAAAATAATAGACTTGGCGACGGCTGTGCCGTCGGGCTGTTCTTCGCCACGCCTCGTCCATTATTTTCTTATATCGGGACACCTCGGCGGCCGTTATCCCTCACATATCTCGGGCCATATTAAATAAACTCTGAAGGGCCACATTCACTTGAAAAGGTGGAACGTTCAATGACGATTTTCTGTTTTGATCTCTCTGCTCTGTCCTTTCTGTGTGACGCTTGTGTTTGCATGTGGAGGTTGACAAATAGAATCGTATACAGAAGGTTGGCATGATTTCTTGATTTTTTTTTTTAGATTGTCATCATCGAACACAAATCCATCATATGCCCAGGTTACAATGCAGTTCTTCACATCCACACCTGCATCGAAGAGGTGCAGATCTCAGTAAGTGTCTCTGGCTTAGCATTACACTGCGTGTCACTATGGAGCACATCAGTAGCTGATGCATCACCACATCACCTTGGTGCATGATTATCTCCCTTCAGAACGTGATTCTCTTCTCTGATTGGCTGACGGGTGGCCATTATTCTCTTATAACTGGCTACTTTGGAAGTAGTTCCAAAAATAACTAATCTAATAACTGATCACCTTATGAATTCCTTCCTTATGAATGCCTTTTATAATGGTAACTATAACAACAATAAGCAGCCTTGTAGATCTACTTTTAACTGAAAATAGTATCCAAACCGAACAGGTTAAGATCTTTTAAATTGGAGTTGCATGTTTCTTTTACGTTTCATATACTTCTTTAAATATACCAGAGATAAATACAAACGGGAGATAAGTGGGATAACGGCCTTCGAGGTGACCGGTTCTATAGAAATAATGTCTTAGCGGAGATTAACTCCGACTCCACGCGTCGCCGGAGTTCTAAACCTCACCTCGCCATTATTTCTGTAGAACCGGTCACCTCGTCGGCCGTTATCCCTTACATAACTTCATCCTCCTCTGCAGGCCTTAATCTGTCTGGTAGACAAAAAGACGGGTGAGAAGAGCAAGACGCGACCCCGCTTTGTCAAGCAGGATCAGGTGTGCATTGCCCGGCTGAAGGCAGCCGGCACCATCTGCGTAGAGACATTCAAAGACTTCCCCCAGATGGGCCGCTTCACGTTGAGAGATGAAGGTAGGGTGGCGCCCCCGCCTGGCCAGAGTTTGTATGTTTGCAGACCCCTCAACTGCTGCTTTCAGCCATATGAGAACGTCAAAGTTGTAGTACACCACCAGTTTATTATGCCCTTATAATTGATAGACTAAACAAAGGCAGCCTTTACATATTGTTATTCATGTTGTCATAAACACAAATTCTTTCAGTTATAAACCCAGACACTTTTCCAATCATCATAATCTAAAAACATTATTCTCCTGTGTCTGTAAAATCAATTGAATTTTTGTAAGGTTTAATTGGAATTGTCTTCTCTCCTCTAGGCAAGACTATTGCCATTGGCAAGGTTCTGAAGCTGGTGCCTGAGAAGGACTAACATGGAGTTGCAGGACTGTCCCCTTGTGCACTATGGGAAAGAGGAGGATGGTATCCTAGCCTACAGTCCCTCTGTAGCCATCCTCTGCTCCGCACTATCTACCCGCCAAGGAGCAATTTTAATGCAACAAAAATCATGTCTGACAAAAGGAACTGATTGATGTTTTTAAGAGGAACAGTAACAAGGAAAAGGAAAAAAAAATACAGTGTGTCAGCTTTCTCATATTGAGAGCTTAGCTATGCCACTCATGTAGCCCGAACTATCAAGGGTCAGCCGATCAGAACTCTTTAACATTTTAAAAGTGGATGAAATTCTCTCTCAGTGTCTTTTGGAAAGGCCAAAGGAGATCTTGCAGGATTTTAATTCAGACTATTCAGCCTACAGTAACAATTTATCAGAAGTTCTCAATGCACTTGAAAAAAAAAATAAAATCATGCTGATTGCTGATATGAAGGATGAGTTTGTCCATTCAACTCCTCTTACCCTGAAATGAATAGTACATTGAGGCCCTTCCACTGTAATGGCCTGTGTTGACCTGAAGCTGCAGTGAAAATAAAGTATGGAATTATGAAAAAACTCAAATTTCACATTGGCATGTGTGTTTGAGTTATTGACTCTAAAGGTTCGGCCATCTCTCGTTAATAAGTGGCCTGAATAGCAGAATCAGACAGACACTACTTTCACGAATTAAAATTGATTTTAGTAGCGCAACAAGGACGTACAGTAAAGTAGACGCTCTGTTTTGGGGAGGCGGGGCTAATGTGACGATGCATGACGTACATCATTTCGTCTACGCATGCGTGTCAGTGGATCCACACGTGAAGGCAGCATGGCGGAGAAACAAGGAAAGTTACAGCTGGACCAGCCCCAGGTATTTTCCAACAATTTTACGAGAATGCAAGACAATCACTGGTGTACTTAGACTATAGTAAATACAAGTATAGAGTTCGGTCTAGGTAATGTCACCCGAAAACATACATGAGAGGAATGAGAGTGGTTTTAAGTTAATGTTCTGCCACGAGGTGCAAACACCAGTGTTCACACGTTGAGTTCGTTAATGTACAATCTCTTTCCCGTTCAAAGTAAAGCGTTAACTTGTCTTTATATGTTCCTTTCCTGTAGAGATGACCTTTTAGTAGCTACTAGTAAACGTTAAGAGTTGTCAAAGCTTTAGCGTTAGACACTTCGCTTTTCACGTATATTTCCTCGAGTGCTAGCTAATGTTAGCTAGCATGTGGTATTTTACAGCTTTGGTTAATGTAGGTGTCTTGTCTTCATTTGTAGGTGAAGAAAGCAGTGTTGGCCCTTCAGGCTTTCCTGAAAAGCAATGCATCTTCAGAAACCCTACTTCTGAACGAGAGTCAACATATTTCGCTTATGTTTACACTCTGGAAGGTACCCAGGAAAGAACAAACTATTCGCATGTAAGTAGTCAAATGCCTTTTAAGTTGTCTTATTGTCTTTGCAAATAGTGTCAGTAAGCAAAAGTTAAATAAGTAATGTTAGTAAGTTACAGACAGAGACGATCCTGGGACAATTTGTCTGCACAAAAACATTTATTTGAGGTTGCGCCACTGTCGGTCTTCTGTCCATTAGTCCTTTACCTCATGGCATCCGAACAGAAAATGGTGAAGTGTGCCTCTTCACAAGAGATGAGCCCAACATGACGGCAGATCAGACCGAGAGATTTTACAAGAAGCTGCTCAAAGAACGAGGTGTCAATCATGTCACAGAGGTAGGAGATGGCTATATCTGGATGAATGAGTTGTTTTGGCTAGTTGATGATAATGGTGTTTAATGCAACAGGGCAAACCCAGCTCTCCTGTACTGGTTCAGGGTACTGGCCAACATGTTGCCATAGGAATTCAAAGGGATTTCCAGACAAGTATCTGAGTCCCACTTGAACTTGTCTCTAAAACTTTGGTACATACATATATACATCATTCGCCATTCATAGATTGGTTGTGGTAAAACTGAATGCTGTAATGAATAGCTCAGAGGTGCCTCTAAATATGGAACATACACGTTGGAATGGACAGGATTATAACCAATATCAGCCAATCAGTGCTGTGCTTTAGCAGCTCGAAAGATATCAACTTTTCACTGCATCATTTAACCTATTCATATTTTCAGTATTTAACAGTTTAATTTCTATTCTAGGTGATGCCTTTTAAAGTGTTAAGGACAGAATACAAGTCCTTTGAAGCCAAAAGAAGGCTACTTGGCAACTATGACCTCTTCTTGTCTGATGCACGTATTCGCCGTCTCTTGCCTTCTCACATCGGGAAACATTTCTATGAATCAAAGAAGTAAGTCTTATCCAAATTTAATTAATTAACTTTCCTAAAAGCTTGGCTGAAGGTTGCTGACGACATGTTTGCTCTTCCATCTACAGAGCTCCCTTGTCTGTGGACCTTCAGGCTAAGAATCTGGGCCAGGTCATGGATCGCCTGGTCCAGGGCACCACAGTGACCATTGGCAAGAAGGGCCCTTGCAGGTCAGACCCCTGCACACCTACGGATTAGCTGATTAGGCCATCCTTAAAATTATTCTTGTTTGCTGTAACCCGACCGACCCCCCCAAAAAACTTTCACAGCCGACTTGTTGACCATAATATTGTAAAACAACCGAGTCAACTATTTATTTTTCCGCAAATTATGACTGTTGAGTAAAAGAAAAAAAAATTCTGATTTTGATGTACAGCAAACAAACATATTTCTAAGGATGGCCTTATTTCAACATTAATGAAGGGTAGTGGTGGTAGGAATAGGGGTGTTTACAATCTTCTGCTGTAAAATCTGTATGGCAGGTCATAATCATGAAAGGTTGATATTCCGTTGTGTAAATTGCAATCAGTGCGTCCCTAAATGTTAAAATCCAAAGGTGTCTAACGACACACTATGTCGGTCTTATACCTAAGATCCACTGTTTGCCTTGATTAGGTTTGTACATCTGAAAGTCTGAAATGGCACCACAGCAAACCCTGCTCTCGTGTGCCAGTGCTGGGCATGGGTAAAGATGGTGCTAGATAGACTCAAAGTTAATCCAGACGAGTTTCCTCTCCCCATTGGAGCTTGTCTCTACAACTTTGACACAAGAAAAATGATGGTGTGAAATCCTCATCATCTTGTCTCAGGATCATAATGCCTTTATGCTTTTTTTTGTGTTTTGTGTGAGGGAAGTTGATTTAATTTTATATTTCTATGCTACTGTTTGTGTCTTGCAGTATGGCCCGTGTGGCACACTCAGGAATGACTGCTGAAGAAATCACTGAGAACATCATTGCTGCAGTAGACATAATCACATCCAAGCTGGACATGGTGAGCTTGAACCTGTTAAATTGTAGCTGGGAGCAGGCTTCACTCAGGGTTCAGTATTAAGGGTGCTGGCCCAAATGAAAACTTCATATTAAACAGAAAATGGGGCGCACCTTGCATCAAACGTCCTATATGTGCACAAATAAAGGACGTTTGATGCAAGGTGCGCCCCATTTTCTGTTTAATTTGAGCTTGAACCTGTTAACATTTGCCTTTGGCTCTGTGAATCCCATTTGCCAGGGAGAAGCTGCAATGATAGTGTTGACAGCTAGTGGTGTTAACAGTGGTGACATTCACACATGCCAACAACCAAGCAGAAATGATAGTCAAGGAAACTTAATATTCTAATGCCAATCTTGTAATTGAAAAAGCCTCTCTAAGGGAATGCTCATTTAGTCTGCCAATAGCAATATTTGGATCAGCCAGAAAGCTTTGCATAATTTTAGGGTAATTGCAAACCATATTTGTCAGCTCCATTAATTTACCAAAACAACTGAGGGATAGTTTGTGCGTTTAACGCTCCTGGTGGGCTCCCCTTTGCAGAGAATATATTTGGAGTAGCAGGAGTGGCATTTATCTTAGGACAGAGTAAAGGCACTTTTTGTACATGCCACTGGGCGAAGCCATCCATTTATGATCATCTTGTTATAGAGCACATTATCCGAATGACTCACTAAATAATTTATTTCTGGTATTTTGATTGCTTTAGGTCCTCAACATGTTGAATGTATGTGCTTTTTGTGTGTACTGTGTTGGTGCATCAATGTGTATATATATATATATATATATGGTCATTGCAGCAAACATTAGCGCTACCAGCACCATAGAGTTTAAGTGTTGGGAAATAACCACTTTTGAATGGCTGTCCCATTGCAGATGGAGAAAGACAAAATGATTAAGATCATCCACCTGAAGAGCCAGACCTCGGTAGCGCTGCCCATCTACACTTCAGACCTGAGTCACCTCACTGTGGTGGAGGAGGCACGGCTGAAGGCCTTTGATGAGAAGAAGGTGAGCATCACCTTCACTGGACAGACCCAGGCTTGGACACAGGACACAAGGAATGATTCAGCATCAACTGTGCTTTTTCTGTTAGTCATAGATGTGATGCCTCCTAAAAAAAAAATCGGGATTCCTGATTTTCAGACCTAAAAATATGACCCTCGTAAAATCGTGCAGATTGATTAAACAGAGTGGAAGGCAGGTAATTAAACTGTATTTTGTATTTAGGCCTATATCTACAGGTAATGGGTCAGTAGGGTGAAGTATGGTAATTTGGGACACTTTTTTTTCTCAATTTTCCTGATTCTCTCTCTATGGGCTGTATATTTTGCTGCTTTATTGCCCTTGGCCAGTCACATCCCTGTAAAGTGATGGTCCTGCATAATTCAAGCATAGCCCTGTTGCATGAGCTTGCTGATTGCAGTAAATAGCACGTGGAACGAAGAGAGAGAATTTGGAACAACTTAAACTGATAGCATTTGAATTGTAAATGAGCACTTTGAGATCACATTTGCTTTCAGTTCGGTCTGTGTTTCAAATCTGTTTGTTTCACTCGCCAACTAGTGCACTTAGCAGGCTTGTGCAACAGAATTATGCTTGAATGAAGCCAAACCATCAGTGATATGATGGAAGACAAGACTGGAGAAGAATGATGAAAGTTATTTCTCGAAATAGCGTTTCCAAAATTCACACATTTCTCAACTGCTCTTGAGTTTGCTAGCAGTTTCATCTGTCTTCCCTCTGCATAATTTGCGCTTCCCACCACCTCTTGGTGTTAACTACCTTGTTTACCTAGAAGATCAAACACATGGGGTGTCTGGCAGTGTGGTAATGAATTTGCTTCAGATTTGTATGTTGGGTGTCATTTTTCTTTGCGTGTGTGTGTGTGGGGTGGGCAGGGGTGCTGTTGAATTATCCTTTCCGGCAAGTTTGCCAGCTGTTGTTTACAGAAAACATGTGATTTGTTATGCGCCCGTTTTTAGAAGAAGCCCAGGAAGAAAAAGGCACCTGCGGAGAGCAGCGATGCTGATCTGAAAGACGGAGAAGAGGGAAGTCAGGAGAAGGTATGGTTATCAGATGTTGCAGGGCTAAAGTGTTTGGGGAGGGGGGAGGGGCGCAAGCCCCAATCATTTCAAAATTAGATGATAAGGTGATGGGGCTGGGTGAAAGGGCATCGCAGCAAAACCCTGCTCTACTCTGCCAGTGTTGGGCCATGGGTATAGTTGATGCCAGAGCGACCCAAAGTTAATCCAGACGGGCTTCTTCCTTCTATTAGAACCTGTCTCTACAACTTTGGTACAAAAATAAATCAAATGCGGGGCACCCTCTAGTGTCCATTAATGGACATTACATTTTTTTTTCTGCTAATAATGAGCAGTACATCAAAAGTGAAGTAATGTTTGGTATCTGACTTTCCCCTCCCCAAAGACTGACGAGAAAGAGGATGAGGAGGATGAAGATATTCCCCAACTGGTTCCTATTCAGACACCAAGCAAGAAAGCCAAGTTGGAGGTACAGTATGACGGGGCGTTGTAGGGTAGGGGTTAGGAACCTGCTGACTAAAGATCATGGAATACTGAATCTTCTTTGCTGCTAGTGTACTAAAAGCCTGGACATGCCTGTGTTTGAGTCTCTGCTGCTACTGTTGTTCTTGCGTATGGAACTTGCCTGGCCGTGATTTAATTGACGGTTGACATATTGAAAGTCGTTTTAGCATCTGCAAAACGCATAAATGGTGTGTTCTCCTTAAAGCATTGTATGTAGTTGAACTAATACTTAAGCACCACATTTTACCACCACGCGTACCTTGATATTCAACTCAATATTTTCATGTAATTTTCACAGGAGCCAGCTAAGAAGGGCCTGAAGAAGGTAGCCAAGCCACTGGTAGGCAGAGGAGCAAAGCAAAACAAAAGTCGTCCAGGGAAAATGGCCAAGAAAACAGGGAAGGGCCCTGCACAGAAACAGAAAAGAAAATCTTCTTAGAAACCTTGTTTTGTCTTTTTCTTAATGTTCTTGAATAAAAAAAAGTTGTAACTTCGCCAGCCTTTGCTGTAATGTCACACAACAAGTGACTATCTATAACATTGTACAAAAACTTGGCCGAACCTCTTCATGGAAAAACTTGGCCGAATCTATTCATTAGGATACACATTCTCCACCCCCAACATGACTTTAATACATACTGTATGGAAGTATACAGTAATTGTAACAGATTCTGTCAGATTGCCATGACGTCTGTCATGGAGGACCAGTGGCAAACTGCTGGAGTGACTGACTAGACATTATCAATGTTCGCTGAAATGCAGCTACCTGAATCTTGTCTTTTTGTACCAGTGCCATGCAACTGGCAATGTTCAGTTCACTTTGTAAATAATAAAAGACTATACTATGACTATACTATGTATGACCTGTGCCTTTTGTTAAGCTCAGTAGCATTGCCATCTAATATCTTGTGTGCTAACAACATTGGCCATGTCCATTTATTAATACATGTTTGGATGGAATGAATGATATTTGTCTTTACAAGGGTGGGGTTATAGGATCAGGTGACAGTCTTTTGTGTAGGCAGACTGATTTGCTTGGCTTTGAGGCCAGGTGCTGTTTGCTGTAGGCAGCTGCTGTCTGGTCCTCAACTGACCATTTTCTGTTCAGAGTGGGTTCATATTGAATAGGTAGTGTTTCAAATTTCTTTCACCATCCTGGTTTGGGGTTTGCTAATGTAGAACAGTTGGAACCCTTATGGGAAAGTGAAATGTTTGGGAGGGGAAAACTGATAACTTAATCTTATTTATTTATTTGGTATTTAGCTATGTGAACATACAGGCTCACAATTTAAACTGGATATCCATATTTAATGTGTTTTGAGACTGTGAGAATTTTGTAAAAGTGAGAAATATCTTTAGTCACTTGGGTTTGAGAATAGAGGTCTCCAAAATGATTGATGGCAGAAGGGGTCTGTTTACACAAGAAAATCCTTTGTGTAAAGGGTTTGCTCTGCTGTAATAAGGTAGACTACATGAGCCATGCAGAGCACACACGCGATACATCCCTGAGGATAAGGACGTTTGAGAGCTACAAAAGGTGAGCTGCTTTTTCTCATATGTTTCTTCTTGGAGATGTGTATACAGCAGCCAGGTCTTTAAAAGTTTCTCTCCAATTGTTAGTATGCTTCAAGCGGAGCCCCTTGCATCAGACCAAGGCCGGGACATGGAGAAATCCGGGCGCTATGCGCCATGCCAGGGAAGGGATGGTGATCTGAAGGCGCCGCGTCTCTGGACCTACTACCACAAGCCAATCATAGTGATTATAATTGGGGGACTGATGCTGGGCGCCGGTGGCATGACAACTCTGCTGCGTTCCTTTGAGGTGACCGAAGTGCCCTCTGCTATTGCGCCTGTATGCTACTCCATTGCCTTCATATTCCTGGTGCTTGGGTTCATCTGGTTACCCATCATCAAAGATAAACTGAGGCGCAAAGGACGAGAAACCTGCAGTGATTCTATTGAGATGTGATTACCACTACAGGCAAATATCATAGATGGACTGGTAGATTAGTAGTGGTGTTTTTTTTCTACCTGTGGTGACCCTTAATAGAATCATGATTTAGGCCTAATTATGTGAATATCAATGTTTGCATTATTACTTAGTTTGTTGTTTTTAAATATGCTATGAAAGGCACGTTTTTACAACTGACATCCGCGTTTATTGTAAAGATAACTGATTGTGAAGATAACAGATTATCGGTTATTATCTATAGTTAATGGTTCGCAGCGTACCTTGTACTATCTCACTGATTCTTTTAGTCAACCGATGTGTAATTGCTCTCCTCAGTCGCTCAGGCAATGAAAGACTCACGTCCACCGTGCTGTGAGCGTCATCATCCACCTTGCAACACACCTGAGGAACCTACCTGTTGCCAAAATGGAGAAAAACTACCAAGGGGTTGGTCGATGTAAATGCGCATTTTGGTTTGCCATCGCTCATGACATACTTGGATTTTTGATCCTTTTGAGTGGAGTGTTTTGGGACGTTTTCTTCCACGACTTTCTGTTGTATTGTGGCGCCGTTATAATCTTCCTCAGTCTCATATGGTGGGTGTTCTGGTACTCCGGGAACATCGAGGTGCCACCAGAAGAACTGGAAGACGACGTTCCGTTTTACAAGAAAAGCAAAGGAATATCAGGCGTTGTGCGTAAAGTCTCCAACAGCCTCACCAACGGCTTCAGAAACTCTTTCAGAAGGAATGGAAGGGCAAGCCAGGGAGGAAGCCCCAGGCCGGGTAACGGGACAGAGGACACACCACAAGTCCCAGGCAGTATTGCCATGACTGCCTCTGGAAACGCACAATCTGAACGTCCTAAATTCCACAGGGAACCTTTGTCGGTGTAATTACAAGGTAATATGATGAATTAAAAGCAATGCATTTTAGTAAAAACAAAAAAAATATCTTGCAGAAAAAAATCTTGAATTTTGATCAAAGATATAGCCTAGCTTATCTCCAGGTAAATAATTAACCAGTGTTTAAATCCCAGGGAAACTCTATGTTGGATTTATCTTTTAGATAAACAGCAGACTTTGGTCTGTCCACTTTGTTAAACTTGCCTTTGGAGTTGAGTGCTTTGAAAATACATTTAAAAGTACACTTTTTGGAAGAACAGAAAACTTTTAATTACATTCAGATTCATGCTCAAAAGTTATAAAAAATAAGTTTATATTTTACAGGGCAGTACTCTCTCTGCACAAATCTCACTGTCTTTTAATGATTTTGTGTTTCAGAGTAGCCTACAGACTGATGAACAGACATTTCACTGCCAACAAAGAATTTCTTCTCAATGGAGCATTTAAACATTTTAAAATTGTTTTTACTGTATACTATTTAACAAAATAAATATTGTAAATAATTTCATACAATTTTATGTATGGCTGTATGGGTCACAAAATAAAATATAGCTTCTTAACAAACATGTGGTTTGGTTTTCAGCACTGCATGACCATGATTTTGACATATGAATCACTGCCTTATGAAAACAAAAGGCTTATTTTCAGTCAGTTGCACTTGCATCTCAAAAACAGGTTATAGAAAATATATGAATCAGCTGTCAGATGACAGTCCATATTAATTTCCCAGTTAGGTGTGGCCCACAAAACCGAAATGTCAGAAAAATGACTCATGATCAACAATGAAATTCATACATCACAAAATATCAACCGATTATCTTAGGATATTTGATACAATAACATTGTACAGGTTGCTGCAATACATTCTCTATCTAACAAGTAATTCCATACTGCTAAAGGATTTTCTCTTTTCCTTTGATTAGGTGTATGTTCATTAATTACCTCTTTCAGTCTTACAAACCAAAAACAGCACAGGAAAGGGACTTCCCCCTGTAAAGATTTACATATGAATAGACTTAAAGCTGCGTCTGGATTCTGCCAGTTTAGCGCTGGTCTCAGGGGGAAGATGCTGTTCTATCTTGGCCTTATAGCTTATATCAGTCCGTTGTCTCTAGCAGACAAACAGTGTGCTCAGAATCACTACTATGATGGTCTCACTGAAGATTGTGAGCCTTGCAAGTTACGGTGCAATTCCCCACCGACGGCTTGCACAGCATCCTGTACGCGTGAGTACAATTCTGATTTAAAAACACTTGATAACAACATATTAAGTCATAGGCCTACAGTATTTGAAGTCAGACAAAATGGGCAACTTTCCTAATCTCTTTCAAGGAGTGCATGTAGGTTATGCTTTACGCACACTAGTAAAATAAGCCTTATAACAATAATGGTAAATACAAAATAGTGAAATTACAAATTATTAATGTACTGTCATTTTATGTATAGTGTAGATTTTCTTTAGACAGATATGAATTTCCAGTCATTTCTGAAGCTCAGTTCAACATTCAGTCATTTACTATTAATAGACTAAAAAATCTGACTGATGGAATTGTTTCTTTTCGTGATGGTCATATACAGAGTCACCCAACCTAAGAGTGCTTTTGATAGTTTTGCTTGTATTCCTGGGAGTCTTCATGGCCACGACATTGATCCTGCAGTTTCTGAGAAGAAAGGCATGTAAACCTCTCACCAAACCCAAAGGTAAATTAGATCCCATGGTTATCAAATGTTACATCCATGTTAAAAATTATTTTTGGTTGAAGTAAGGACACAGGCTATAAAGTATTCTGAGTACGTAGGCTACAACAAAAGAAGCTTTTTGATAAAAATCTAGACTATTTGATAAAGATATTTTCTCAAGAAAATGAATGCTTCTTAAATCACAATCACATTGCACATGAATACTGAGTGAAGGCTGTGTTATTTTCATGTGATAAGAAGGGCTGAATTCAATTGTTTACCATAGAACATTCCAGATAAGACATTTTTTTTTCCTAAAAAAAAAAAAAGAAAAAAAGTAGTGTTTACATTATTGGGCCTGTTTGAGGCCCACAAGGCTAGGCCTAAATTTGATGTTGCCAATTCAAACAGCTTCAACCTTGCTCCACAGTGCCCTGTCAGGAAGAAGCAGGACCAACAGCAGTATTGCAAGAGGCCTTAGACTTCCCAGGAGTGGAGACCCTAACAGAGACTGGCCAAGCTGACCAAGAGAAGCGGCATGAAGTAACTCCTAACTCAAGTCTGCCCCTGCCCTCCACTGAGGAAGGCAAGACCATGCTTGTAACAACGAAGACAGGACAGAACTACAGCTTCAGAATACAAAGTTCTGACAGTGGAGCTTTTTCCCAGTGGAGTTCTGGGTTTGCGCCCCAAAGCAATCTCATCAGGGAGACTGTGTGACTGCCAAAGACACTATGAAAACAATGACAGCCATTGAAAAACTATATTTTCTCTATGTTAAATGTGACATTCATTCATGTTGTGGGTTTGATTGTTTGTTTGTTTCAATTTTAGTCACATGCCTTGGCATTTCTCTGAGAAGAGAGAAAAAACAATGAAAAACACCACAGGCCAAGTTACAAAATAGGGCATACAATACGTTCCTTTCATGTAGTGCTGTTTTATTGTAGCCTATATCCAGTACAGGGGGATATCGGTGATGAAAGCTCACCCTACTGTCTTGACAACTACTTACACAGCTTGAAGTCCTTCGCGGTTGGCCAGCTCAACAAGCGCTGGAAGTTGATTTAATCATGTGACCAATACGAGCATGTCATATGGCCACAATGCTGTGTCATGTGACCCATTAGCTGAGCTGCTGTTTCATTTCCGAGCGTCCCAGCAACAGGGTTCGGAAAAAAATGTTACTAGGTTGCTAATAAGTGACCTACACCACTGACATTGATTTACCCGAGTCACAAAGTGATGCCGGTTGCATTTGTAGCACAATGCTTTCGCAGACGTGATACGCTACTACTCTATAAATATCTGTTTACAGTGTGGGGACAGGCCTTTGTAGCCTGCTAGTTAGCATCAAGGAGTGTGGAGCTGTAGGAGCGCGCGGTCTACATGTAGGAGAAACGATTGGACTTGTTGTCCATTGTGGTGGATCCAAACATGACAAAATAGAGCAAAGCGACCAACGCTAAGCCAAGTGTTAATGCCAGTGGAGCGAGCAAAGAACCACAAATACGGATGCTGTGTGGTGGTGAACCCCACCTGACAACCTGACACGACTGTCAGAATGAACGGTGAGTCTTTTGCGAGCTTAGTAACGTTAGCCTAGTTGTTGTTCACTGTTTCATACTATGGCGTTGAATGAATTTAGCCAAATCTGTGGTTGGTGAACTTGTAGGTAGGCGGCCTGTGTACATGTGCAATAAAAATACTTTTACTTTCACTTCAGAGTGATGATTTCTCCTCTGTAGCCTACGGTAGATAGGTTGAAGATTAACGTTACCCCTGTAATTTATGTTACTGAAACCTGCGTCTGATAATTTTGGGAGACAGATGTCAAGATGGTAAGCCTGCATACTGTATCTTAGACAGCCTATTTTATGTTATCTACATAACGTTAGATTATGCTGGCTGTTGTCTGTCTGTGCTGAAGTGCAGAAGTTGTCTATTGGTTGTCGTCCCTGTTATTCATTTAAGTTAACTTAACATAATCTAATCCTCACACGTCTGTGTCAGCAATTTAGGTAATATTTAAAAGCAAGCACGTGGGAACATTTTGCATTGGTAAGCAAGTGTGTCGGATCTGCATTTTGTTTGTTTACAACAGGCCTACATTGTGTGAAAAGGTCTTGAAAAGGAATAGGCTAACTTGCTGCTCTTAATAGCCTAAAAGGCCTCCTAATCCAGTCCACAAAACAATTAATGGTTGGCTGAATTTGGTCGGAGGAGGACTTTGGTTGGCCTATGAGTATGGTTAATTGCAATAAGTGGATGGATACTAAAAGCTGGAAATGAAAGTAATGTCATGAATGATGGTAATTGATAAGGCACTTAAGCCACTATAGGTTCCTTGATGGGTTTTACACATCAGCTTATTGTTATTATTAAGCTATGCATTTTACTTCAGATGTCTTGCAAGGGAGACAAAAATATACCACCTTGCAGAAAAAAATGATGATAGATTAGATGGTTACATGAAGAATAACTAATTTCTAATCTATCTTCAGTGAGTCATCATTTTGTCAGTGGAGAATAAAGCAGGATGTGTTTTCAGTGGATCAGCATTTTGTCAATGCAGAATAATATGTCAATCATTTTGTTAATGCAGAATAAATATGTCTTTAGTGGATAATCATTTTGTCATGGAGAATTAAGTATCTGTTATTCCAAAATGGTGAGTTAGGACGTGGTACATAGGTTGGTACATTTGAATTTATTTGAACGCAATTGAATTTGTTTGGCCTTAATGTATCAATGCTAGTTCTTAATATTCTGAGACTTGGAGAAGCTGTTCTGTGAAACTTTTATTGTTTACTGTTGTTGTCTGTAGTAGTGTTTTGTAGGAGTGTTATATTTACTATTATTTTAAATAGTGCAAAATACCAGAAACCAGAATAAAACATGATAAATGTCACACCACTCATCAGTTGTGTTTTTTATTTTGTGTTGATATTTATAATTCTTCCATAGCCTGGTTCTTTGCTATGCATATCAGTCTGGCCAATTTCACGTTCATGTCATCTCCAGCCTCTATGAGACGGGATTGACAGACATGGATCAAAATGCTTTTGCATTCATTGGATATGCCTACCACCAATCAGACCAGTGATGGCAGAAAAAATAAAGTGGGATGCATCAATTTGAAATGAAATGTGTGTTAAGCACACCTCCATCCTCCTGGGGTAAAAGTCAAGTCAAGTCAAGTGTATTTATATAGCGCATTTTAACACAACTCAGTTGATCCAAAGCGCTTTACAGTGGAAGGGGGGACCTCACTAACCACCACCAATGTGTAGCACCCACCTGGGTGATGCACGGCAGCCATCACAGTCGGCGCCAGAACGCTCACCACACACCAGCTTGAGGTGGAGAGTGATGGAAGGGACAGGAGAGAAGGGATGAATGAACCAATTACAGTGGGGGGATGATTAGGGGGCCAGATTGAATGAGCCAGGTTGGGACTTTAGCCAGGACACCGGGAAACTCCCTACTCTTTGCGACAAGTGTCATGGGATCTTTTATGACCACTGAGAGTCAGGACCTCGTTTTAACGTCTCATCCGAAAGACGAAAGTTTTATTGTATTCTTCTTTCCCTATCTGAGTTGAATGGGAAGGAGTAGCCTAGAGATATTGTAGGCCTCCTGGCCAGGCATCTGTTTACCAAAAGCATTGTTGCTAACCAGTTAGCAACTTAGTTGGCAATGGGAAATTACATTGCAACCTGATTGCAACCAACAAAGTTACTCTTGGGAAATGGACCCCAGGTTGATATGCATAGCATAGATAGCATAGCAGAAGTATTACGTGTAGATGTGAGAACCAGGCTGATTTTTTCATTGTTTCTTTGACGTTCTTTGTGATTTGCTTTGACCGTTTTGACTCATGGTCAGTTACTGATTTCCATTGAATAATTTCCACTGGCATAGATATCACCACAGATCGTTGCTCATATGCTGCTACTACCTACTCCAGAAGCATGATTTTATTTCAGGCCTGTTGCTCGTACACACACGTCAATTTTATATAGGGTCTTTTCAGAGAAGTTGTAGGCTCTTTTCAGAGAAGCATAGCATAGCATAAGTATTACGTGTAGATGTGAGAACCAGGCTGTTTTTTTCATTGTTTCATTGACATTCTTTGTGATTTGCTGTGACCGTTTTGACTCATGGTCAGTTACTGATTTCCATTGAATAATTTCCACTGGCATAGATATCACCACATAGCATAAGTATTATGTGTAGATGTGAGAACCAGAGCCTGATTTTTTCATTGTTTCTTTGACGTTTTTTGTGATTTGCTTTGACCGTTTTGACTCATGGTCAGTTACTGATTTCCATTGAATAATTTCCACTGGCATAGATATCACCACAGATCATTGCTCATATGCTGCTACTACCTACTCCAGAAGCATGATTTTATTTCAGGCCTGTTGCTCGTACACACACACACACACGTCAATTTTATATAGGCTCTTTTCAGAGAAGTTATAGGTTCTTTTCAGAGAAGTTACAGCAGAAATGGTAAACAGAAAACTGAAATCCTGACTAGTTGTTTGTGATTTGGTGATTTCTTATCTGCCACAATTGGAAATGCTGTAGTAACTGAATATAGGCTTACAAAATGATGCAAAAATGATAAAAAAAAAAAAAATGTGTAGGGAGGGACATGAGTTTACTTCCTGAAAAATCTGCTCCAGTATTTTCATTTGGTTCCATTTGTATTCCTGTGTCATGCCAGCCTGGGTTATTTAAGGTCTTTATTTGACGAGCCTGTGTGTATTTGTGTTTGTTAATGAGTCCATGAGTTCATAATCAGATACACTGATGTCCTTTGCAGGCGCTCAGCAAAATGACCTGAAAAGACAACACTTGTTGGAGAGGCTGCTGGACGCAGTCAAACAGGTGAGGCAGGTGATGTTGTTCTTTGTCTCCCACAGGGAGTTTCAGGAGCTTACAAAAGGCCTAGTTCCTGCTGTGTGAAATTGGACCGATAAAATAAAACTGACTGTGGTGTTTTCTCTCTCTCTCTCTCTCTCTCTCTCTCTCTCTCTCTCTCTGACAGTGCCAAATCCGCTTTGGGGGAAGAAAGGAGATCGCCTCTGACTCAGACAGCAGGTCAGAGAAGTCTGTTATCTGAAGGGAGATCTCTGGCCAGTTTCAACCTTCAGTCTGTTGTTGGAGGGCTTCACATGCTGTACTTTCTTTCCGTACGAAAAGTAGTTACCAGGGCATGTTCTATATGTCAAAATCAAAGCCAGAGTCTGCCCCAATTTTTAGGTTTTGTAGGTCTTACAGTGTTAGCCGACAAGCTCACTTAGTTCTTTCTGAACGGATATTGGTCATATTTGTACTGAATGAAAGGGCATAAAACTTATGCCCTCTGATGTGCTGTAGGTTGAGTCAGAGTTACGAGTTGGATCTGAGTTTATGCATAATAATGTCCACATAATACTAAATACATCCTTGTAAATAACTGAGGCATCTCTTAGCTATTCAAGTGTGGATTGTTCACATGATAACTTTGTGTGTGTGTGTGTGTGTGTGTGTTGTTTAGGGTGATATGCCTGTGTGCCCAGTTTGAGTCAGTGCTCCAACATGGTCTGAGGAAGAGTCGTGGTCTGGCTCTCACTGCAGCTGCCATCAAGCAAGCAGCTGGTTTCACAAGCAAAACAGAAACAGGTATAGATACTGCTGTGGTGTGTGTGTGTGTGTGTGTGTGTGTGTGTGTGCTAGTTAAAATGCATGCTTTGTTTATACTCTGTTCCTTATACTGTATAATTCTGTGCATCATTGAATTTTATCTCAATAGAGATACTGTATGTTGACATTTTCTCATATTTGGAAGTTCACTTCATGCACATAGATATTTACACTACACAACCCTAAAAAAGCAAGTCTACAACCTTTCTGCAAGATCCATCAAAGCATCCTGAACCTCACATAGCCCCACCAGAGAAAGCCTAGAATTGATCTAATATAGTGTTATATTATGAGTGGACACAGATTTGCTTCTGGGGGGGGGGGACACTTATCCCAGACACTTATCCCAGACACTTATCCCAGACACTTATCCTCACTATGTAGATGTTAGAACTTTTTCCTCTGCACTGTACTTCAACTCCGAACACCATTTGGAAGCAGCAGGCGAGTATTTTGCACAGCACAGCTTACACCTGGGAGAGTTTTAGAGGTGAACTGCTCTCGGGCGGCGCACCTTCCCAACCCCTTTGCCTTTCCTCAGAGGAAACAGATGCTGCTGCTGCAAAACCTCTCCGGAAAGGCAGGTGCGGAGACTCTTTAGCGAAACCAGATGGTTATGCAACAAACTCTTTCTATATCAGCCAAAATGAGAACTGGGCCTCTCTCGCCCCCCCCCCCCCCCACACACACACACACTTTCTCTCGCTCTCTCTCTCTCTCTGTCTCTCTCTCTCTCTCTCTCTCTCTCTCTCTCTCTCTCTCTCTCTCTCTCTCTCTCTCTCTCTCTCTCTCTCTCTCTCTCTCTCTCTCTCTCTCTCTCTCTCTCTCTCTCTCTCTCTCTCTCTTGTGAGGACCACCCCAAAGACCTTTTCTGGTTTGGCTTCGAGTTTGGTGGTTTGGCTTTGAGCTGTAGTAGCAGTAGCGACAAAGAGACAAACAGAGATGAGAGGCTGCTGGAAGATGGCAACTAATCTGGAGAGTGATGGGGTGATTGTTAAAACAGGATCATCCTTTTTTTTCTCTCTCTCTCCCCCTTGTGCATCCTGGGCCACGTCCAGGAACCTGCTGTGCCAGTGAGTCATTGGACTCCCATGATTGTGTGTGTGTGTGTGTGTGTGTGTGTGTGTGTGTGTGTGTGTGTGTGTGTGTGTGTGTGTGTGTGTGTGTGTGTTCGCTATTAAAAGGTGTGATGGCAGATTCCCAGCCTGTCCACTTGTTTTTTATTATTTATTTATTTATTTATTTATTTTATTTAGATGAGTTTTGATCAAACTATACCTAATCAGAAGCAGACCAACATCTGATCATGATTAAAGGTCGTTATCTTCTGCTGAAGTGTAGTGATATCTGCTGATGGGTTTTCAAGCTTTTCAGGAACACCTAAATATTCCCTGGTGTTTCCCTACGGTGGCTAAATTCTTTTCTAGCACTAATGAACAGCCATTTTGCTCAGGGTTGCTCCTTTATAATGGCATCTTATCACAACTTTTATATTTAACAGGACTTTGGTCTTTTTATGTGTGTTGCTCTAGGTTTTTTTTCTGGCCAGTTTGCCTTGTTTCTAGAACCGTAATAGAACAGAATGTGAAATAAGAACTGTGTTTGAAAAGGCTGAAGTGTCACCTGAGTCCTGACAGAAGTAAAAAAGTAATGACAGGTTTCTGTTCGAGTTGCTGCTGTACAAGAGTGACAACGGGGAGGGGTACAGAATGAACCACGCTCTCATTTCTTCCTAATTAGCATGCCCTAGAAACTGAGAACATCCTCTTTTTTTTCGTGCCCATCTTTTGCAAATCTGGAGAGTAAAAATAGGCAGTGAGAACTGTCGCCCTGTTCGCGCGCCCCTTTGTTGCTAAATGTAGCCCCTTGTAGCCCACTATGGCCTCCAGAGGAACAGTTCAGGCATGAAGCTCACATTTGATTGGGAATGGATGCATGAGGGTTGGTGTGTGTGTGTGTGTGTGTGTGTGTGTGTGTGTGTGTGTGTGTGTGTAGATGGGGTGGGGGGGTTAGGGAGGGGGGAATTAGGCACAGTGCATCTACATAATTTATGTTCTCTGGACCAACTTGTTAAAGTCTCACCATGGCCCATTGCAATTTTGGATTTGAAAGGGGGTTGCAGTGGTCATTCTATTAGGTCGGGTCACGAGCCTTGAGTCGTGACTGCAGGCAGTGTATGTATATAGTTCAGAATAGATGCTGAATTATTGAGTACTACCCTCAGGCTTTTGCCTTGCAGACAGTTGTGAGTGGCAGCTTGTGACCAGGAGCATTATCTGAGAAAACACAAGCCTTGCGTCTCATCCTTGTACGAACGTCCTTCTACCACAGAGCTCTCCCGGGCCTTAGTGTTTTCTGTTTGCCTCCGGCTAGTTCTGTCTTACAAGTGCACCTGTAACGGTATGATTCATCTTTCCACACACACACTGTCTATAAACGGGGGTCACAGCTCACGGCTATATTTCTCTCAAGGTTGTGGAAAGTGTTGAAGTGTGATTGAATTGTGATTTTGGTCCCAGTCTTTAAGAGTTCTTGATGATTAAAATCCTGAGTCATTCCGTGTCAAATCTGATTTTGTCTGATATCATATGGAATGGTTGTTAAGGGGTCTTGCCCTGAAATCAAACCAAAAAAAAATGTTTTTCTTCTTTCTTTCTAAAGAGTTGACTTTCTGGTTCTACGTGAAGGAGCACCTGAACCGTCACGAGCTTCAGCGCTTCTACTCCCTGCGGCACATCACCTCAGAACAGGGCCGCGGCCGAGCCTGGCTCCGTGCTGCGCTCAATGAGCACTCGCTCGAGCGGTACCTTCACACAGTCCTAGCTGACCGCACCCGACTCAGGTACCGCAAGGATCTTTGCTCTCTTTGTCTGTCTTTCTGTGTGTGTGTCTGTCTGTGTGTGTGTCTGTGTGTGTGTGTGTGTGTGTGTGTGTGTGTGTGTGTGTGTGTGTGTGTGTGTGTGTGTTTCAGTTTGAGTTTGTGTTTTTTATATCTGTATTAATTTTACTTTAGTTCATTGTTTTGCATAAAATGAAAGGTTGTTAGTTGAAAGCCTTGCTCTTGTTGTGAACTGCTCTGTTTTGGGGAATTCTTAGTGAGAATGTTTATTATTAATTGCTTTGTTTTTCTGTCTTTAGTGCCTTTTATGAAGATTGGGCTTTCGTTCTGGATGAGGAGAGAGCCAGTATGCTACCTACCATGGCTGCTGGTGAGACTGCATTTTACTCCACACTCCCTGGCTACGGTTTTGTATGGCTTAATTGGCTTATACGGCTTAATTACATTTGACTGTTTGGTTTAGTTCGCTCCTCTTAGATGGAATACACACATTAGCTGTACAATGTCTGCAGGTGGAGTTTTTTTTGAATGTTTGTTAACTAAAATCAGTTTGTTAGTTAGCTGATTTGTAACACACTACACACTAATGCTTTGCTATGCCATTGCTTCATCAGCATTGGTTTTTGTCATGGTATCATTTTGGTATCTTAGGTGAGCTATTTTTTGATTTTGTCATGATATTAAAATACGGGTTCACTCAAAATGATGTTAAGCCCCGTTTTCGGATATCTTATGATGAAATACAATGGTTAAGATCGACATTTTGTCAAATGCTTCTGTTCCGAGAATTTTCGCTTGTTGCTGTAGCGTCTTAACAGCAGCCAATGGCCGCTCATTTTGATCATTTTGAGCGAACCTGTACTTTTAATGTACAAGTTTTATGACAAATGTAATCTGTACACAGGCCTCAACTCCATCCTCTTTGCCATTAACATCGACAACACCGACCTGAACGGGCAGGGCCGTGGTGGGCCGGGCGTGGGGGTCGGCAGCGCCACAGTGTCCAACCTGCTGAAGGAATCCACACAGGGCATGAGTAGCCTGTGGAAGGAGTCCACGCAGGGCGTGAGTAGCCTGCTACGGGAGATCGGATCAGCCACTGCCGTCGTGCCAGGCTTCACCCCACGCCCGGAGGAGGCATCTGACCCCCTTCCTGTTCTGCCACGCAGCACTTCAGCAGGTAGTGTGTGTGTGTGTGTGTGTGTGTGTGTGTGTGTGTTATTCATCCCAAAGGAGATTCAAGCATCTCGGGGCATCAGTAACGAGACATACATATAGATGATCAAATACACAAACAAGCTCTATCCTGTCTATTTCCAAGTGTGTGTGTGTGTGGCACACACACATACTTTCCCAAACACATACAGGTGCATGTGTTTGCAGTTCATCCCAAGTAATAATAACAACTTCGCCAACACGCACATTAAACAAGAGTCCTCTTTTCTCATTATTATTATAGAAAAAAATACCCCTTTTATCTCACCGCAGTCTTTGGAAAAGCAAAAAGCACACAACTGCACTGCCCACACGCACGCAAACATGCGGACAAATTAACACTGCTTTGGCACACCAGTGGTGTTGGCAAGCCATTTAAGAAAACCTCTGTCCAGGCCATCAGTATCCTTTAACTGAAAAACACAATTTCCTTTTATCTTGCGCTGTCTCTGGATACCAGCAACCCCCCAAAACACACACACACACACACACACACACGCACACACACACACGCACACACACACACACACACACGCACACACACACACACACACACACACACGCACACACACACACACACACACACGCACACACACACACACACACGCACACACACACACACACACACACACACACACTCTCCCATGCCAGCACTGGTATGGTGTCATGGAAAGAAAACTATGTCAGCCTCTTCCCAGATAGTTACCTCTCCCGTGGTGAGAGACTTTGGAAGCTGTGAATCTTTAAACGCGAGGTCGACAGTCTAGACAGCTGTATCTAGTTAAGTAGATCAGAAATGCGCGTGGTGCCACGCACATCGAGGAGTCGTGCTCCAGGGAGATCAAAAAATTATTCATAATCCAGCCTCGCAGAGGGGAAAGTAATGACGAGGGAAAATTGTTGCAGAATCGGAAAGGCGAAGAGGAGTAACATTCGTTGTGTGTGCACACCCACATGAAAACCGCGCCAAGAATAGATTGTGTGTCTGTCGAGTTTGATTAATCTGATTATTTTTACACACATTTTTAAAACATTTTTTCTGATGTCAATGCTTTCTCTGATCTCAGTCTTTCTTGATTTGTGGTTGAATGCATGACAGGATAAATATCACATGCCGCCCTGTAGTAATAGCACATTATATTACCATGATTATGTAATCATTATTCAGCCATTAATAGATATGGGGCAAGTGTCCCAGACAGGGATTTAGCAGTGTGCAGTGTGCTTGACTGAATTATGTTTTCTCACTGAGTTTTGAGATTCTTAATTAAAATCCAGATATAATCCAAGATCTGGCTTAATCCTATTAGCGGTACAATGTTGGAGACGTTCATCTCAGAAATTATTCTTACATTCTGATTCATATTCATGAGCCGACGTCTCTGTCTTCAGGGCCTGATGATGTGTGAGGTCTGGACACTGGATAAATGTTAAATCTATAAAGAAGCCATGCATTACTTATATGGTCTTAATATACAGAGATTATGTAAATATATTCATATATGTATATATATGTATATTATGATATATATTGGTCTTGTAGGGCAGCCTGGAGCAATAGGGCATTTGTTGTTGTTTGTTTTCTTTAGGCCAGGGCAAAAACAGAATGCAAAATTTAAGGTGGTTCATCAGGATCCAATTTTAGGCCCACATGGGGTTTGGAATATTATGTGAGAGGATTTCAGGACAGACTTGTTGACCTGCCATTCCTGACCCAATGGTTACTTGACTGCAACAGCACAATCAGCACTTCTCTGCCATCAGCACTTGTTGCAAATACTTCTAGTATTTAACTTACCGGTATAATTTAATTTACTATATTACGGCCTATTAGCTTAGCCATGCCGTAAATCAAGTTGTGAAGGGTGGAAACCTAAGATTTTTCCTTTTTTGTTATTTGAAATTATAACATGAACTGCAAAAATAAACGTATCAACAATAAACTATTTAGCTATAATTTTTGCTCTTCCGTGTGTCTCCTCTGTCCCCTTTTCAGACTCGGGCCTGAGGAAAGAACGGCGACGGAAGAAGAAGATCACCAACATCATCTCATTCGACGACGATGACCCCGATGGGGAGGAGCCCTACGAGGGGGTCAGGAGCCCTCGGAAGGGCCTGGCAGTGACTACCGTGGAAACAGCAGCAGCATCAGGAGCATCAGGAGCAGCAACATCCGCAGCTGTGCCAGTCCCCGTGGGCCAGGGAAGCCCTGTGGAGAACCCTGACCTCGCCCAGCCCCTGGAAGCTCAGGAGGCCCTCGAGCCCTCGCCTGCCCAGAACGGCCTGCTGGAGAGTGGCATCGTGGGCTGGGCGACCACGCCGCCCCAAAACGGAGCACCGCTGGACAGCAAGAGCATCGACAACGAGGAGGATGATGACGACGAGGATGTGTATGGGAAAGGAAGGCAGGCTCAACAGGAGGAGTCTGGGAGCACAGAACAGTGAGTAATACAGAACACCCTCTCCGTCTGGCTCTCTGCTTATCTATCCGTCCATCTCTCCCCTCCATTCATCCATCTATTGCTCTGAGATCTGCACTTGTAGTTCAACAGCATAGGAACGCGTTCATTATTCTCCCTCCTACTTTCAAATTACCTTTACAAAATTGGTACATGAAATTAACATTCATGATCTTGAGGACTTATTACCACTAACTGTACGTTCACACCAAGAGCTACTAAAGCTGTAAAATCGCTGGAAGCCATTCACTTTCTATGGGCAAGAGCGACAAAAGCGATAAGAGCGACAAAAGCTACCAGCTGTAAAAGTTCGGCGATTTGAGCAATTTGAGCGACTAAAAAAAGCTAAAAACCGGTTAACTTTATGTAAATTAGCTATGACGCGTTTCAGCTGTAAAATCTAAACGCTGTGATGTTAATGGGAATGACAACAGGCACGTCATGAGCGATAGAGCGATTTGGGCGAACACAGAAAATTTAGCAGCTGCTTTTTTGAGCTACAAAAGCGATTTAGTAGCTTTAGTAGCTGTTGGTGTGAACGTACAGTTAGATGTAAAAATAAATTGAAACAAGCCAGCGATCTGTTACTACTGAATGCGGAAGTTGGAGGCGTGAGAGCCAGGTGAGCGAATACGTCATATCCAAACGGAAACGTTTCAATTGCATTGTTCCAGACTGTATGACTGAGTCAACAGTCGGCTTATTAGCCAGGCTAAGTAATACAGCACACCCTCTCTGTCTGGCTCTCTGCTTATCTATCCGTCAATCTATCCATCTATCCCCTCTTTTAATCCATCTATTTCTTCCATCCTTCCATCTACCTATCCATTCATCCACCCATCTATCCATTCATCCATCCATCAATCAATCTCTTCCATCCATCCATCCATGCATGCATCTATCATCCATCTAACCATTTCTCCTTTCCATTCATCTATTTATCCATTTATTCTCATCCATCCATCCATCTCTTCCATCTATTTATCCATCTCTTCCATTCATCCATCTCATCCCTCCATCCATCCGCCCATTAATGTGTTTGCGCGTGTGTGTGTGCAGGATGGTGGTGGGTAGCTTGTCGAGTGTGTCCACCTGGAGCCCAAGACAGATCCTGACGGAGACCGACACTGACAGCACAGACATCCTCATCCCCCTGGCCCCCGCCGATGTCTACACTCAGCCAGGTCAGAGGTCAAGTGTCTTCTCACTGAGCATCACTGCATTAGCAGTAAAGAGAGCTATTTATCCTTCGTTTGTCATTGTGTAGCACAGGCCTGGGCAAACTAAGGCCCGGGCCACATGCGGCCCGCTGAGCTATTCAATCCGGCCCGTGGAGCTTTCCCAAAGTAGAATAATTTATCTTTTAGCCAAGGAGACTTAGATTATAGGCCTAAATTATCAAATTTGCTGTAGTCATGAAATACAAATCCCCCCTTTTAACCCTGCATGTTAACATGTCCTCTGAAGAAAGTGAAGCTACTGGTTTGAGACTTGCCAATTTACCGGCATCATCCGGTTGACGGTTAACACCCGGCCCTTTAGTGAAAAACTAATTGCTAATGTGGCCCTTCGGCCAAAATAATTGCCCACCCCTGGTGTAGCACAAAGTACTTGGATAGGATTTAGTTTCATTAGTCTTAAAGCAACGCTGTGGACTTTTTGTTGGTGAAGTAGCTACATAAAAAGGCACACAAAAACCTCCAACAGTTTTCTGGAGTCTCATTAGCACTGCTTGTACTGCCAATTGATGTTTGATGGCAGTAAAGTTAGCAATGTCATGCTACGGTATGTCTATCCACCCCTATGTCATCCAAATTCATTTGGAGATGGTACCAAAACAAATTTTCAGATAAAAAGGACAGCTCATGTAGGGGTGAAAAGTTGCATAGTGTACCTTTTTAACTGTGTGTGTGTGTGTGTGTGTGTGTGTGTGTGTGTGTGTGTGTGTGTGTGTTTTCAGTCAGTTCAGTGGAGACGGTGGGCTATGGAGCAGACAGCACAGGCGTGGCGTCTGACATCGAGAAGCCCTCGTCCCAGCTGCAGTTCAGGTGAGTTGAGCTTCACCCTTCAGGTGCAAAAGTGGCCGAGGCAGGTAGCGCTCGTTTACATGGGGCCAGGACAGGTGTTATGGAAAATTCTGCCTGTCACTTTCCTTCACACGTCTCTCTGTCCTTCTGTTTTATTTTCCCCCTCGTCCCAGCATGGAGCCCAGTCCCCCAGTGACGACCGCACCTGTTAGCAGCATGCTACCACCCTCAGGCCTCCCAGAGTCTATGACTGTCGGTGAGTTCTCAATCCTCCTCTACCTCTTTCTGTCTCTCTCTTTTCATCCTTCTCTTTTTTTGTCTCTCCCTCTCTCTGTTTCTCTCCCTCTCTTTTCCTTTTCTTGCCCCATTTTCTCTTACAGCTCACACTGAACGCGCTTTTCACCTCCAAAAACGCAAGTGTTCTAAAGTAGTGAGTGACAAAAACATGCAAGGTCGAAACTGATAAATGTAGGTCTTAGCTATGACTGGCAGCTGGCAACTGCCAATTGTTGAAGAAAAACGCGACATCAAAAGTTAAACTATTTTCAACTTTGAGCGCTTGTGTTTTTAGTCGCTTGCATTTTTTTTTTTTTCACCTTGCGCCTAGCGCATTTCTATGTGAGGCGCGTATAAATGGTCAAATTGCATCGTTCCATAGGTAACCAATTGAATTTGAGCGCCAGGAGGTGAAAAAAGCTTGTCAGTGTGAACAGCCCCTTATTCTTTCTCTCCCTCTTTTTGTTCTCCCTCTTTCTCTTTCCCTTTCCCTCTCTCTCTCTCTCTCTCTCTGTCACTCTTTCTCTCTCGCTCTCTTTTTGACTCGTTCTAGCCTTGTAACTCCCTTATGTCATTATGCCCTTGCATTTGGGGGGAAAAAAATAAAAGGTTAATTCATGGTTGAGAAATGATGCACGATGGCTCAGAACGCGTGAGGAGGCCATCTTGTGTCACAGCATGCAAGTTATTTAATCTACTAGATGCGCTGCCTGTTGTGTCAGCTCTGAATGGATAGTCTCCGTACGCCTGCGGGCCAGACTCCACCTGCTGCATGGGTAGCCAACTGTGGCTTTTGACTGAAAGTAAGCGGAGTGTAGAAATCAGTCACGTCCTGCAGGATGACTAACCATTTTAGCTTTATGACTGGGCCGTATACCGGTACAGTACTCACACAGTTATTACAGTAAGGATAAAGTTGTTTTGAAGAGATCGTAATGACTCCCATGTCCTGATAAAGGGCTATGTTGAGTCTGAAACATGCCGGCTGGTTTTATCTCGTTCAATTATGAACAAGCATTATGAATTAAAGCCTTTAAAAGAAGATGAAAAGTGCCTTGAACTACCTCCCCTGAGGATCATAATCCCAGTATTAATATAGCTCTCCCATACACCTTACTCCACTGTACTGAATATCCACTGAAGTGTGGCTATTACTGGTACTCCCCTATTTGTGGATTTTACAATAAGTGCTTCTCTGCTCTAAGTACATGGACACACATGAAAGCCACTGATCGTCGTCACTGATTGCTATATGATAGTGAAAGCTTTCTAGCTCACTGGAAGTGAATGCATATTCAAGGGCACTTCTCTCATAGGTTAAATTATCATTGAAAAACTTCAGAATACAAGGGACTAAAACAATCCTGAAATTTCTTTGATTTTCGCATTATTATACCTATGCATTGAGCATGTAAAGTCTGGTGGAATATTTTAAGTATTTTTGTGATCACTGATTATTATTATTATTTTTTGTTTGTTTTTTTGATGTGTTGAGCTTGGTTGTATTTACCCATATTGACCAGTGGGGGCAGCAACGCTCTCTCTGTTTTAATCACTGGGCTTGGGAGGGCCGAACAGATGAGATCTGCCTGTTTTGAAAGCCTCTATTGGCCGGCATCTCCACTTCCCTCGGAGCCAGTGCTGATAAGTGGCGAGAATGAGACATTAATAAAGAATCCAATTTGAAGATGGGGAGATGGTAATGATGATAGACCGTGGCAGAGGTGCCAGGGTTGAACTGGCATAAGCCGAGGCATGCTGGGCTGGCTGGCGCTGGCAGCCAGAGGAAGTTCTGGCGTGAGTGCGGCTGCCATGCCGGGGAGGTGGGCAATGCCATCCATGCCCGAGCGCAACCAGTTGAGTCTTTAGAAGCACTCGTTTAGGAATTCTAATGGAACGTTCTAGCAAGTGACGCCTTTCTCCTGGACGATGTCCAGAAACACTTGTTTTTTCCCCCTGAAACCACCAGCGGAAGATTTATGATTTATTGCAGACATTGAAAACCAGCTGTTCTGTCCCCACATTGTGTCATTAGCTCTCCACTTGTCCTCATATCCCCCAACATCCACCCATAAGCAAAATACAAACTGCATTTTTTTCAGTTATGAAATGTTAGACAAATAGAACATGGCTAAACAGCGTGCATGGACAACGCAATAGGAAAGGGTATTCTGCGTGAGTGTTCTGTGTGCTGTTGGAGAATTGTGCGTGGTTGCATAAGGCGGTCAATAAATCATCCACGTTGGAGGCATACGCTCCGTCTTCTTCCAACGGATGGCACTGTTGGCTCAGAGTCTGGCCTGAGATCAGCATGGAGTCTGGGGCAGAGCAAAGGGCCCGGCCAGGTGGAGCACGAGATGACGGATAGAGCTCCTCTCCAACCCCACAAATCTCCCAGTGAGAGGAGAAGGAGTGTGTGTGTGTGTGAGGGGGGGGGGGGGGGCATGAGGAAGAGGAGGAGCCAACTCGAGCTAGAACTGGCTTTCCTCCTTTCTCTCTCTATCTTTTTCTCCCTCTTTTAATCTCTCTCTCTCTCTCTCTCTCTCTCTCTCTCTCTCTCTCTCTCTCTCTCTGTTTTGCTCTCCAAGTATCTCTGTTTCTCTCTTTGTCTTTCTCTCCCTCTCTCTCTTGCTCTTCAGGAACTGAGAGATGAGAATGCTACAATTCACTGTGTGTGTGTGTGTGTGTGTGTGTGTGTGTGTGTGTGTGTGTGTGTGTGTGTGTGTGTGTGGGGGGGGAGTGTAAATGCACATCAGAAATCAAGAAGGCTAGAGCGCAAGTGTCTGTACTGTGTACTGGTGAGTGTGTGTGTGCGTGTGCGCGCGGGCGTGTGTGTGTAATATCAGTATGTGTGTGAGAATATTCACTGAGATTGAAGGAGAACGATGAGATAATGAGTGTCTGTAGGTGTTTTTAGAATGGACTGCGGTACTTTCCCTGGACTAAGAATGTTTATTTCATGCTGAGCAGTGTAAATGCAAAAGCAGATACTGGAGATGCTTTCCCTGGTCTGGAAGGCACTTGGGAGTCGGGGCTTTTAAGTGAACTGTCACATTGGTGTTCAAAAACCTTAAAAAAAAAACATTTGCATAAAGTAACAATAATTTCTACCAACTTTATGTTGCCCTATCATTTCCCAATACACCTAAACTCACCAACAGCTTGTCTTATTTCAAAAGAAGTCCTACAATGCATGGTTGAAAAACAGTTGGCTTGCTGTTGAAAGAACATCACCAGACACTGACTGCTAGCTACAGTAATGCTGCTACAGTGAATAAATGCTAGATGGACTTTAAATGATCAACTTTGGAGGTGGAAACAAATCAAACCAATCAGAAAGGATTAACAATCAGCAGGGCATATCATATTATCTGTAAAACTGGTAAAACTGTAGGCCAACATTGCTTTGAAAGAATTAATCTCCATTAAAGTGGTGTCTACTGGCATCTATAGGCCTTCATTTATTACAATAGTTGCCTAAACTGTTGATAAGCAACCTGGTCATTACAATAATTACAAATGGAATTTTTATTTTTTTTTCTCCTCCTGCCCTTTTGGCAGCCCTCAGGCCTGCCCCCCCTCCCCCCAGGGCCGTCGCAACAAGGCAGGCAAACCAGGCAATTGCCTGGGGCCCCAGGCTGAAAGGGGCCCCCAAGGTTGATTGTTTAATTATTTTAGTAGTTATGTTGGTGGTGTTTTTCAACAAAAAATGACTTTAAACTGGAGTCAGACAACTGTACAATACAGATAATTATATTGATGATGTTTGAAAAATATAACAATGTGGGTCATGTAAGTATTTATGGGGAGTGAAGGGCCACCATGTCCTGTTTGCTTGGGGCCCCCTAAGTACCTTGAAACGGCCCTGCCCCCCATATGCTCTCCCACACACAACCCTCAGACACTTACATGCCTTTATACGAGCACGAGTTATGTGGCGTTTTTCATTGTGATTTAGGCCAAGGGAATAGCAAGTTATTTTGATCAGCTGTTATGAGAACTGCTGCTGGTGGGTTGCACGGTTGCAGGTCATCCTACTGTATGTTGACCTCTTTAGACCCGAGGTAAAGTCATTAAAGTGCATCTCGGTCATTATAGAAAGGACCACCCCGTTACCTGCAAGTAATAAACCCGGGGAATCCAGCAGTTTTAAAGGGGCTTGTGCATAGTGTGTGTGTGTGTGTGTGTGTGTGTGTGTTTATGTTTATGTTTGTCTGACTTCATGACTGTGTGACAACTGTGATTTAGGCCAAGTTCTGTTATGACGAAATGTGTGTGTGTGTGTGTGTGTGTGTGTGTGTGTGTGTGTGTTGTGCTAGGACCTGTCTGCTTGTGCACATCAGCTCTCACACACTCATGTGTGGAGACACCGTTAACAATGTATGAAGCCTCAGCGACCCGCGGCCAAGTCAACGCAATTAATGAATCATGAATTACGTCAAGTCAATTGCGAGAGGGGAGATGGCAGCACACTCTTTTCGGAATGCACTTAGTTCCTCGCCTTCCGAATTCCGACTGTTAAAATTGCTCAATTTTCTCACGTTGAGAGCAGGTTAGGCTCTGAATGCACAATGGGAGAAGACTGTGGCATTTAGACAAAAGCATCGTCTCCCACCTTATCATTATCACTCCTTGAATTTTCCCCGGCTCTGTATGTGGGCTTGTGGACGTGAAAGCGCTATTAACGTGTTATAACACCATATAATAAACAGCATAGATATTATGAATGAGTAACGCATATGTAATAAACATGGAGTTGGAGAAGCCACTGGAAGTTCCCTCATTACAATATTTGTAATTTGAATAATAGTAAATAGTTGTGTGCGCACATCCAAATATCTTAGTGCAGGTGCTAAATCAAAAGGATAAACTGATGAAAAAACAAAAGGATTTGCACACTGCTTTCAAGAGACTCAACTTTTAATGTGACAATATTTGGAATTTGCACATAAAATGTGCTGCCTTTATTCTGAGACGGAGAGAGCCGTAGATGGTCATTTGCATTGACAGCTCGTTCATTGTCTGCAGAGGGGCAGTCCATCTTTTGGGGGGAGCTGATACATGCATTTGCATGGCATTACAGTTCTTCCCAACGAGATAACCTTTGCTGGAGGAAAGGGGGATGGTGCTGTCCACTCGTTTCTAGTCTTTTCTATTTTAGAAGACCGCTTTAAGCATTTGGTTCGATTGAAGCCATTGAGCTGCCCTGAAACAGACTCTGTGTGTGTGTGTGTGTGTGTGTGTGTGTGTGTGTGTGTGTGTGTGTGTGTGTGTGTGTGTGTGTGTTTGTTTTATTTATGTATGTTTTTATGAGTCGATCGTTCATGCATGACTCAGCTCATCCACCCGTTGTTTATGAGACTGAGGCTCGTGTGTTTGTCTGAGAGCGTCTGTCTCCTTGTGGACGCGTGTGTGTGTGTGTGTGTGTGTGTGTGGGGACAGCATGGCAGGTCATGGTCAGACTAGTTGCTCATAAATCATGGTGTGTGTTTGTGTGTGTGTGTGTGAGCGTGCGCGGGAGCGTGTGTGTATGAGGTGTTGTAGACTCACCAGGGTGTTTTTTGTGTCCAGATGGAGATATCAGGGAGGGGGCGTTCTCATCTGCTGGACACACACACACAAATACACTAACACACACTCTCACACACACTCACACTAATACTGTATGCCCTACCTCAGACCTCACACACACTCACATTCTAACGCGCATTTCATGTGCGCCCCCATATTTTTCCAGAAAACTATCACACCCTCTGTGTTTGTCCGACAAAAACATATAGCCGACTACTCATAATCCTAAGCTTCATAGAAAATGGCGTGCTCTTATCCAAGTTTTTTCAGCTTTTTGGTTTTGGGTGCTCTTTTAGTCCAAGGTTCTAGATCCAAGTTTAGAGATTTGTATTGACTAAGGCACTCCCCAAGTGCAAGGCCTTGTTTTTAAGTTGTCCATGTAAGGACTGGTCATTTAAATAAAGACTTTTTAAACTGGGAGTGCCTTAGTCAATACAAATCTCTATACTCATAGTCCTACTCAGATTATTTCTCATTGCCTTTGTCTTTTTGTCTCTATCCATCTCTCTCTCTCTTTCACACACACACACACACACACTCACACACACACACACACACACACACACTCACACGCACGCACATGCTCTTGAGCTAACATAACCACCTTCTCTTATCTGGAGATCCTTCATTAAAAGTCAGACATGCTCCACTTTTCTATGAAGTTTTATCAATTACTGCACAGAATTTTAACTAATTTTCTCAGCTGAAGGTGCACCCCCCCCCCCCCCCAACCACCTTGCCCCCCACCCCAATGGGATTGATTCTTGAGTAGACTAATTAAATTAAACAGGGCCGCCTTAGGCTTCAAGAGAGGAGGAAGAGGAGGAGAAGGGTCAGTAGTGGGGTGCAGCACCCTAGAAGACGGAAGCTTTTTATTAGCGCCCCACACACACACACACACACACACACACACACACACACACACACACACACACACACACACACACACACAGTATATTCCTCCTCCCCCCCACAGTCCACAGTCTCTCCTGGGTGCTTGCTTGTCTCCTGAGTCCCGGCGTGTTGTGGAGTTTACCTCGGCAGCGTGTGACGTTAGCTACTGAAGTGTCTTCTCCCAGCCCTCCCGCTGTGGGCTCATTTAGCCATCAGCCAGCCGCCTGACAGTCGAATGTGCACACACACACACACACACACACACACACACACACACACACACACTCCCTCACATACAGATAGACAAACACAAACGCCCTTATGCACAGATAGAAACACATGCACACACACACAGACACAGACACACACACACACACACACACACACACACACACACACACACACACACACACACACACACACACACACACACACACACACACAGAAAGAAACACACATGCCTCCTGTACAGACAGAGACACACACACATGTTCACAGCCTTGTCTTTCCTGCAGACACTCTTGCCAGGTTTGCCTGCTGCAGCTCTGAGGCATCTCTCTCTCTCTCTCTCTCTCTCTCTCTCTCTCTCTCTCTCTCTCTCTCTCTCTCTCTCTCTCTCTCTCTCTCTCTCTCTCTCTCTCTCTCTCTCTCTCTCTCTCTCTCTCTCTCTCTCTCTCTCTCTCTCTCTCTCTCTCTCTCTCTCTCTCTCTCCCTCTTCCTGTCTTGCAGTCTTGCAGCTAGACAAATGTGCTAAAGCTGTCAGAATTTTTTCTTGAAGTGCTGTTTTTAGTTCTTCTTCTCAGTTACTCATGTAGGCAATTTACAAAGCAGTGGCTAATTGAAAAATGTATACTGGCCATGGTAGTCTGATATATAATGGCATACAACTGGTAAAGCTTGGCAAATTCTTTTTTGCTAGTAAACTCCCCTCCTGATTCCTTTTTTAAGTACATCTAGTAAGTGAAACTGGAACTCTGGGATTTTAGCTCACCTGCTAGCATACTTGGTGGCCATCCTGCTTCCTGCTAGTCTGACAAGCCATACTCTAACATTGAACTTTAATAGTCTGGCAACCATCAAGTAACCACACTCAATCCTGGTTGGAACAAGCCAGTTACCTTAGAAACAGCCTCTGCGTGCTATAGGATAGCGCTCCGACCAATCAGAGGACCAAACAAGTGTAAACACCAATTCAAAAGACTGGTGTTCTTGACTGAGCCCACCCAGCAACTCTCCAGACACACAGAACATTGTCCGAATGTTTATTTTATTTATTTATTTATTTTTTTTAAAGATATTTTTTGGGCCTTTTTGCCTTTAATCAGATAGGATAGTGTAGAGATGACAGGAAACAAGTGGGAGATGGAGAATGGGTGGGATTGGGAAATGACCTCGGGTCTGAATCGAACCCGGGTCCCCGGAGTAATGGTCTGACGCTCTAGCCCACTGAGCCACGGCGCCCCCTTGCCCGAATGGTTTCTGACCAATCACAAGACCTGCTAACTCCCTATATGGCTCGTTGCTAGTCGTACTGGCTGAGCAAATCTATGGCGCTGCCATGGGCACGTCTTGATTCTAGACTAGCTCCCTGCTGCTGTCATGCAGCAGTGCTTTTCTTTTCTCTTCCCCCCCCCCCCTTTCCTTTTCTTATTCCCTCCATCGGTTTTCCAAGTAGGACTACTTTACCATTGATTGTGGCAGCTTAAATATCCTCTTTGTGGCCTCTGAATTCATCTGAGGTGATTCAAAGAGGGAAGATGCTTTAAAAAAAAAATGAAAGACATTGGCTTCTGCCCTCCACACACACACACACACACACACACACACACACACACACACACACACACACACACACACACACACACACACACACACACACACACATCTTCACTCCTTGAAATGTATCAAAGTGTGGAAGAGCTCAGCAGTTAGTCAGTCAGTCAATCAGTCCTGCTACTTCACAAGTCGACATGAACTCTCTCTCTCTCTCTCCCCCCGCTGGAAATGTCATTGCCAGCAGCACACTTAGCCTGGCTGGCGTGGTAGATTGTATCTCACAGCGCTCGCTCGCTCGCTCGCTCGGACACTCCTTCCGTAATTGCTGGCTCTTATGGCTGTAGATTGAGCTAATGGCCTGGCTCACCAGGTGGCTCTGGGTCCCAGGAAAAGGTCAAGGATATTTTCGGGGAGGGTATGTACGATGTTCTGGGGAGGAGGGTGGGGAAATTAGCTCCGATCAACGGTTGGTTTGATCTCCTCCTCTTTTGTCACCATTGATAAATGTTGAGCGCAAATGCCTCGGGATTAGTTTGGTTGGAGTCATAAATGAGTGAAAGGCTAATCAGAATACAAAGATATGGATAAATGGCAGCAATGGCAACACACAGACAGATAGAGAGAAGCACTGTTCAACTATATGGCAGCAGTGAAAAGCATCATGAACAGAGACACTCATAAACACTTTCTGTTACTCTCACAAGTAAAAGCATCATGCATATCTTTTAGTCTTATGTGCATGCACACACACACACACACACACACAGTTGTATATTACACAGGCCCATCAAAAGGCCCCATAACTGTAACACACACACACACACACACACACACACAGAACAGACAAATCTATTGGTGCAGTTGGGCTACATTTGTCCTATTTTTTAAGATCCATTAAAACTAGATGAATGTCCATGAGCGCTTCAGCACATGAAATAGTATTTTGTCTCTTGTCTTGTCAAGGTACATCAGGAATAAAAGTGCCCGTTCCCTCGTCTGCTCCCCGTAATCAAGGGAAAAGTGGTACTTTTTTTTTATAGGCCACTAAATCTCCAGACGTTGCAGAGACTAACGGCTCTTTTGAACAACTTTCGCTTCTCAATTTGTCAGGCTTTATTTGATTTCTTTCCCTCTGATTTAAGCCTTTGTTCTCCTCGCCCCGTTTCCCACAGTTGAGCTACGGCAAGCCATAGTGGCCATGATGAACCGGAAGGATGAGCTCTCCGAACAGAACACGTGAGTTTTGTCTGTGTGTGTGTGTGTGTGTGTGTGTGTGTGTGTGTGTTCTCCATTACCATGATTAAAATGAGCATACTGTTACTACCAAGACATCTTTAGATGTTGATTTGGTGTTGAGAGGTAGGTATTAAAAGCCAGCACGAGAATTAATGAGCGGTGAGTCGGATACATTAATTATAATTTTATTTAAATAGGGAAGCCATAGCCACAGCCGAGGAAGCGGAGACCATATTTGATAACCCCAAACTCCACCACATGCAGTTGCCAAGGCAATGAAGGCCTATGGGCTTATAAAAAATGTGTAAAAGGAGCTTATAAAAATATGTAGTCTATTAAAAATAAGAAATGTGGTGGTGATTGTTGAATGCTGAGCTCACATTTTGTGTGTGTGTGTGTGTTCTCGTGTGTGTGCTCGTGTGTGTGGGCTGTAGGTCCCTGCGCAGTCTGTTGGATGGGGAAATGGAGCATTCAGCCGGACTCAGACAGGAGGTGGATGCCCTGAAGTCGAAACTGGCCGAGCTGGAAGAGAGACACGCAGCCAAAGTGCAGGCCTTGGGCAGGTAAACAGTCACATACACATACACACACACACACACACACACACACACACACACACACACACACACACACACACACACACACACACACACGAGAGAGAAAGAGAGAGAGAGAGAGAGATCCTGGCCGTCCGAGCCCTGGCATGTCTGTTTATGTTTGCTAATTAGCTTGTCAATTTCAGCCCAGAAGAAAATCCATATCGCCATTTCAAAAAGAAGGTAATCAAAGTATAGTTTTATCTGAACAAATTATAATTTCAAGCCAAGTGGCTGGAACTTCCAATAATCTGTGGGCAATACCATTACTCTGACTTGGAATGCTTGGAACCCTTTGATGCATGCAACATTCGGCAGTCTGGACAATATAATTTCATGTCTGTTTCATTCTTGTTGTAAAAATGAATAGCCTTCCCCTCTGTGTTGGAAGTGTCTGTACGACTGGTGTCTTTTTAGCACGGTTAGGAGGGAAATAGACAGCCACAGGACTTTCTTTCAATGTACTGCATTTTAACAGAGGAGACGGACCTCTCTGGGTTTGTTTTTAAAATTCAGTCAATGAATACACTTGGGGCATTAAAAAAAAAAAAAAAAAAAAATCATTATAGATGCGGTTCACAAACACACTCTTCAAAATACGTAATGTGAATGCAGCTCTTTGAAAATGCAACATTGACTGGTGCACAGATGTAATTTCGGCATTTTCAGTGTAATACCAGCAATTGAACTCTCTGCAAGTATTATACTTTTGTAGCCTATATATTTCCAAGTATGAGTAGACGCACAAACACAATGTCCAACGTCCTTCACACAAGTGTATTTGGACAAACACACACATAGGTACACATAGGTACACGCACTTCATTTCTGCACAGACTCATTTTACCTGTCAGTCTATTTTCTTGTGCTGTCCAAAAAGAGTTTGAAAAAGAGCAGAAAAGGAGTACATAAAGAGGTCTACTACTTGCTCTTGAAGTGGCCAGGCAATTGCGTCAGTTCGTCCACTTTGTCCATTTCTTTCTGTTTACTTTTGCAACTCCATTCTTCCACTGTCACTCTGCCTTAGACCTGATGCATTCACTTAAGCCCTCACCCCCTCTCAGCCCTGCCACAGTCAATAGTGGCTAAAAATAAGGCGGAGGGAGAGGTGGCGTGGGAGGGGGTGTGGGAGCTGTAGGTGAGCTTTGACTGGAGGATTCTGGAGTGCAGCTCACCGCTGGTCCTCATTGATTGAGCTGTGCTTGGCGTGGATGGAATGGATGGACACACACACACACACACACACACACACACACACACACACACACACACACACACACACACACACACATTCAAACATGCTTAGACTTGAATATACACTTGTATTACTCATGCAGGCATATACACAACTTTGTGTACGTGCGTCATAAGAAATGAGAAATACATACAGACCCACATCTTCAGAGACGGCACACACACACACACACACACACACACACACACACACACACACACACACACACACACACACGGCCAACATGCAGCTCTTGACATGCTGTGTAGAACAGATTTGCCCAGCTGACTGGGTTGCAGAAGAAGAAATCATAGAAAGACAAAATAACAAAAATAAACCTCTGTTCAAAATGTTACAAAATAATGAAATTGCAAATGATTTGTACTGCCTGCCTCATAATGTTAGCATTTGTCCTTGACAACAGTGATTATTCTCACTGAAAGCTTCCAGCAAACTGCCCACACAAACAGATTAATAAGTAGATACTTTTGTCCATGTAGTGTTCAGTGTCTTGAAGTTGGGATTATCCTAGTGGGCCGCAGTAATGCAAATGTGTTTTTACTCTACTAGAAGAATCAGACCTTTCAGAAATATTAATACTGACATGAAAGAAATATAACCTGGAAGTGTGTGATGCCATGAACACCGGATGAAAGTGCAAGACATTCAAATACTCTGCTTTTGCAGTTAGTTGTTAGCCCCCCACTTTTGAATTGATGCTTGCTGCTATGGTTTTTTGGCTTTTATTTCCACCAGGGAATTGTGTGAATATTTCCAAAATTAATGAGATTTTTGGATTCCTTTTCATGAATGATTCCTCCAGTCAAATCAGCATAGACATGGAACACAGATACAACTTGTCCATTTTTGCGTATTCCCAAATTGCTTGGCTGCTCTCTTCTAAACAAGTGGTAGTATTTTGTGTGTGTATGTGTGTATGTCTATTTTTTTTTATTTTTTTTTTGTAGCCGTGATGTCCATTGTCCATTTTTAGCCGTGATGTCCATTGTCCATTTTTGCATATTCCCAAATTGCTTGGCTGCTCTCTTCCAAACAAGTGGTAGTATTGTGTGTGTGTATGTGTGTATGTGTATTTTTTTTTTGTAGTCGTTTAACAGTGATGGTTCAGCGTCTCTCAAGCATAGCCCTATGGCACAAGCCTGCTGACTGCACTAGATTGCGAATGAAATGAAAGAATTTGGAACAACATAGACCGAACGCAATTGTGTAGTGTAACGGAGGCCAGCTAGCGCGGCTAGCTCGGTGGTAGTGTGTAAATCCTCATCACCCAATTCCATGGGCGCTTCTAACACACTGAGTTAGAAGCTCGGGCTTTTAGCTCAGTTGGTTAGAGTGTTCCACTCCCACGCCGGGAGTTTGTAGCTTGCGGGGTGGCGGGTTCGAGACCCGTGTGCGGTGAGTCAACGTCACCACTAATCTTGCTTTTGATTTATAATGATTTTGGTGCCGGTGCTGTTGACGTTTTGCGTTTGTGTGTTTGTGTCTGTAACACCAAACCATCACTTAAAATGTATTTGCAAGACACCTTTTATAGGTCAACAAAGTTTTTTATGACGTTTAAGAATAAGTAAATTTGTAATCTCTACTCATGCTCCTCTTGGCTCATCTCCTTTGGTGTACAGTACAGTGTTCTTGAGTCCCACGCGGTGTCCTTGCTTACGCATGTATGTGTGTGTGTCGGTGTGTGTTTGTGTGTGCGAGAGATCGAACAGATTCATTTAGCTCAGCGTGGCGGGCTACCTGTTGAGCGGAACAGACGGCCGAGTCACGGGAGAACCTGAAGAAAGAGGGTCATCTTTATCCACGGCACACTGCCAAAGGAAGGACGGTTACTGGGAGACCACACTGACCGTCAGCTGCCTGGGCCATATTGGCCTGGGTGGTTGCGTCAGTTTAGCTTCTGCAAACGTGCTGATTTAGTGGGTATTGTCAGTGCCAGAGTTAGCATTATTACCCTAATCCGATTGGCCAGGAGCGGTAGGTGTGAGGAACAACCCACTGTCATCCTTCCCAACACCCCCTCACACACCTACTCGAAATTTAGATGGTTAATAGGGTAAGCCTCACGGTCTGAAAAGTAAGGGGAAACTAGAAAAGCTCTCAGAGAGCGCAGACCTCCAGGCAATGTGGTCACAGACACAATATAAATTTCAGATCATGTTCTGGATCACCGATTGCCACCAAAATCGAATCAGTTCTTGCTTGTCCCAATATACACATTGTCCGAAAATTTCATCCAAATCCGTGCAGTGCTTTTCGAGTTATCCTGCTGACAAACAAACAAACAGACAGACAGACAGACAGACAGACAGACAGACAGACAAACCAACGTGACTGAAAACATAACCTCCTTGGCGGAGGTAGTAATAAAAAGGAGAAGGAGAAAAAAAACAGGAATAGAGAAGTGTGTGTCTGGCAGTGCTTATAAATACAGCTTTAGCCTTTTAGTTTCCTTCTAGTTGCATTTTACAACTCTTGACCTCACATGTTGCTTGGTGCCTGTACACACGTTTTGACCCCCAGGCCCGGTCATGGAAAGGCAGGCGACGCATGCAGCGAGTATTGCTGACGCTTCACTTTCGCCCTAATTTAGTGGTGGGGGGTCCCTCTTCGCAATGGCTGGCCTTCCATTAGGCTGCATGCTTGACATTTTACCCGGCTGCTCTGCCCTGAGGGGGACCAGAGGGGGATCCTCCATGTTCTGGCAACCGGGGCGTCATGCATACTCATTAGACCGGCCAGGGGCTCCCAGCGCTCCCTCCCTCCCTCCCGCCACACACTGCCTAATGCGCCTTAGGCCACTGGGACATGTGTCTAATTTGCACACACACACACACAAATGCACACACAAATGCACAGTTACACACACACACACACACACACACACACACACACACACACACACACACACAAATACACACACACACAAATGCACACACAAATGCACACACACACACACACACACACACACACACACACACACACACACACACACACACACACACACACACAGTTCCAGTTTCCTTAACTCTTTCCTTAACCCTTTACACTCTGGGATGTTGTTACCATCCAAAGTCTCCCAGAAGACCATAGTGGAGGAAACCATAGAATAGTGTCTCTCCTATAACTGCTACTTCACACACATACAAACATACACTCTCTCCCTCTGTGGCAGTTCTCTCTGGCCCTCGGATTTATGGGGAGGGTAGAAGGAGGGGTCTTACAATTCTCGTTTGATACTTTCGGCATCATCCAGTTCCACTAATAAGCCTCATGGAATCCATTTATCTATAGTGCTTTTTAGCAGGGGGCATGTCTCCTATTCTGACTGCTGGGTTTGGAGTCCATCTGAGTCCATCTGATTGCCCCCTAACAATGCTGACAGCCAGACTATATCTAAGAATGTATAGTCTGAAGACCACTGATAGACGTGCCTCAATGGTGGGGCGGGTGATTGCGTTGTCTTTCAAACTGCCTCTCCACGTAATAGGCTGCGTCGGCCAGTGGTACCAGCTGGTATATCAAACTTTTCCGTAGCCGTCGGAGACGGCAAAGACATGTTTTTTCAGAACGAAAATTATTGCACTTTCTTACGTCACTTCTAAAGAAAATGACAAGTGCAATTGTCAAAACTAAAGCCAAAGACATTCGCTCTGGTTTGAGCAGGGCTGACGTCTGGAAAAGCCCGCCTTACGATTCCTGTAACATACCGCGCTGTGATTGGTTATCCGCCGAGAGGAAGGATACAACGGGTTTCTATCAGTGGCCTCTAGACGTACCTGCTGTGCAAATTAAAATTTGCTACCGCTGAAGTACGTCTAGAGTTCTAGGCTCCCTAACAAGTGACTAGATTAGAAACTAAGCTGGATTTATAAAACTCTTTTTTTTTTTTTTTATATACGTCACCTTTTTCTTCCCTAAGCAGAAAAATCCATGCCTATAAATCGTGATGTGATGAGGTTTGGGCAAGGTGTTGGCATGAACACAGGAAATGGAGAACAGATGGAGTGTGTATAGGCTTGATGTGATTTGGATTGATGATGGTCGGCCAAATCAGTGACATTTCACACGCATAGAGGAGTAGAAAATGAATGGTGAAGGAATCAATGACTCAAGCCATACCTCACTTCTATTGCTGTTTTAGGAAGTTATGCATTGATGGATATGGAGCCATTAGATGTGTGACTTTTACGACAGGGGTATAGTATAAAGGGCCTAGTTGTAAGTAAGGGATAACGGCCGCCGAGGTGTCCAGATATAAGAAAATAATGGACGACGCGAAGGCCCGACGACGCAGCTGGTGAAACTTTTTTAACCCAACGTTGCCTCAGGTGTCCTGTTATCAAGAATTAACGGACACCCTGACAGCCAATCAGAAAACAGTATTCCATTCCACTGGGTGATAACAAGAATTAACGGACACCCTGACAGCCAATCAGAAAACAATATTCCATTCCACCAGGTGATAATGATGTAATAAAGGTGTAATGGAGATCTGATTGTGGAGTGACATTGGGCAATTTTTTGTAAAATAGATTTTATGACCCATTCAATTAATGGCAGGTGTTTGATGAAAGAGCATTCAGGATTTGACATAAAGGGTAGTCAGTAGACTTCCAGTGTAACTTGCCCAACACTGCGCTTTTGTAAAAGGAATACAGCAATGCAAGATATATTGGGAAAAGACTATTCATGGCTGAATGACTTGTTTCTGATTTGCTGTCCGCCTGGTTGTTCTTGTGGATTGATGTGTAAAAAAACTTGTGTGTGTGTGTGTGTGTGTGTGTGCACACGTGAGGAGCGGGAGTTCCTGAGTAGCAACCTGCGACCCGTGACACTATTCAGCTCAGTATTTTGTGTTTGAGGCAGAAAACACGACGAGCCCTTTTATGCCGGAGACCCCTGTGAACATGAACCAGAAAACTGGGCTTCCTTTCCTTTGATTAAGCGAAAGCATCCCCCCTCCATCACCCCACCTCCCTCATCTCCGTGATCCTGCCATTGTCATTCCGGGGCTTTCCACATCAGGGAAATGGCTGAGTGAAATGTATCTAATTACCCAACAAAAAGGGAGTCGTGAAGCCCCCATGAAAGCAAAAGGAGAAAGAAAAAGAAGAAGAAGAAAGGGAGAAAAAGAAGAAGGAGGAGGAGAAGAAGGAAAAAAAACACAAGTGCATGTTCATGGTGCATGAATGACACTGAATGCTGACTGCCTGTGTTGGTGCTCATTAGAGAGAAGAGATCCTCGCTCAAGGCCTGTTTACCTCACAGCTGACATCTTAACCCCTCCACGCCTTCAGAGACAAGTTTTTTTTTTTTTTTTTGGCCGACATCCCTCGCCTCATCCTTGTGTGGGATGCTAATTCCCAGGGTTTAAAAAGAAGGAGGGAGGGAACAACCCTGCCTAATACAGGCTAAAGTGACTACTAAGGGTGCCTAGAAGGGACAATCAAGTGGTGAGTGATGATGAGTGATGAGAGCTCAGCTCAGCCACTGATCCTCCTCATCCTCCTCCCCCATCTTGTTGCTCTGAGATCTGCGATTTTATTATTAGCCTTAATTAAATCTGGGTGGGATTGTGTGATCGGAGCACCAGTGTGTAGAACAAGATGATGGAGGATTGGCCTTTGAGAAAGTCCCAGAAGGTGGAGGAAGTGCACCCAACTCGTCCATTGTGCGCTGGAAGAAAGGAAGGTGATAAGCAGGTTACAAAAGCACTGCGGCACGAATAGAGAAGTTTTTTTTTTTTTTTTTTTTTACCTGAGGTGGCATTGCAGCTCAATGTTGATAGATTTTCCTCTCCTGTTCCGGCACCTGCTCTCACCCAAGCAGCCATTATCAGGCACACACTTCCTGTACACACACACACACACACACACACACACACACACATATACTTAAACACCCACAGAGACACAGACATGCATGGATGCACATTCCCCTCCGGTCTCTTGTCTCAATAAGCAGTGATAAAAACGTTATCTATGTGTTTGTGTGTGGGAGGGAGCAAGGTCGGAAAAAGAAAAGACAAGAAAAGAAAAGAGAGAAACAATGCTTTGAATTGAATTTGCTTTTATAGCCTGTTGGGCTCTGCTGGCACAGTCAATGCTTGCCCTTTATGCTCCTTCTGAGAGTCCTCTTTCCTGCTAACCTGAGATCTACACTCAGCGAGACATTACAGTCGTCACACCTTCAGAGCCTGAGACTGTGTAGCTCCTGTGGTCATTTGATTTTATTTTCCAATAGTTTTTGCATAGCAGGAAGTGAAAAATTGTTACTAGGAACAGTCAATGGTGGCGGTATAACCACTGTAATCAGAATAGGTTCTACTCTATTGAGAAAATCTGTTACTGATATCTTCTAATGTTTCCAAGAAAGTATTTTAGGAAATAAAATGTTGAGATTTCCAAAGTCTGTATTGACACGCAACTGTGGAAGATGTATGGCAAAAAAACACAAACATCGCTGGAAAGAGTTTTTTTTTTTCTCTCTCTTTTCTCATGTACACTGCAGAATAACTCCCAACAGCTACTTTAAGTCTTTGCCTGCCCTATGTTGGTGGTCATTCGTTGCTATAGCAACTAAACACAAAAGTCCATTTTCTTGTGAGGTCCATTTTATGGCGCAGTAAGTTTTCTGGTTTGTGTGTGCTGTCGGGACCTAACACATGAGTTATAATCTGTTGAAGCAAGTTGTTTTTGCACTCTTGAAATATGTGTTCAATCACTACAGGGAATTGGATTGAGTCCAATTTTTCAATTCAGCTAAAGGCTGTGTTTAGTATCGAATAATTTTGAGGATGAGTTTTAACAGCATTCTCTGACTTTCCCTGGGCATACTAATTTTTTTGTTCCATCAGCTTTATGGATAAACTCCCAGGCAAACTAGAGAAATTTCTGTCTGAAAAATATAGTTTAGTTTGCATATCTTATGACTGAACTATAACAAAAATAATGTGTTTTCCTCATAATGCTTTTTGTAAAAAAGTGATGTTGACTGTGCCAGCTGACCCATTCCGGCTCCTCTGTCTATCATCTGCCCTTGGTCTTCACCAGAGCCTGTCTCTTCCATCTTGTCTTCCAGGGAGAACGAGGTCCTCAAGGTCCAGCTGAAGAAGTATGTGGGGGCGGTCCAAATGCTGAAGAGGGAGGGTAACCAAGGCAACGACGGTAAGACACCCACCGCTCGAGTCCGCAGTCGAGACAACTGTAGCGTTGCCGTAGCATGCTAGCGGCCTGAGTCCTGTGTCTCCCTTGGTCACTGAGGTCCAGAAGAATCGAGCTCCAGCACTTTTTTGTCTCTCTCACTCTCTCACTCTCTCTCTGGTGCCGATCTATGCGTGGTTGTTTCACTTCGGGCAGCCAAATTCGGCCTGGAAATGATTCATTAGCCCCCCCTGTACGGAGCTGTGCTCATGGACTCATTAGCTTCTCCTTGGTGCTTTTTAATAAAAGTTTGCTCGCCCGAGGATGCTAGCATGCTGTGCAAAGGGTATTCAGATAAGGCGGCTTCTATCAAAGGCAAACAAAGTTAACATGGCAGATTTCAGCCAGAGAATAATCACTAATTACATTAGCAGGGACTGAGGGGTGTGGGTGTGGGTGGGGTGGGGGGTGGATTGGGGCCTGGGTGGAGTTATCAGCACCATGGCAGAGCCTGTACCCCCTCCGGTCTCTCACAGCTGACGCCTGTGGCAGAGAAGGGAGGAAAAAAAACAAAACGAGTTGACAAGAATAATCACTTTCAATCTCGATTTAAAAAAATGTCCTTTTTCATGAATATACTTCCACAGGGGCCATTTGTGTCTTGTGTGACCACACAACACTTTAGCAAGTGTCTTCCAGCCGAGGGCGCAGGTAAAAAATGTCTTTCTCTCGGCAACCGCCCTAGCTGGCCTTTCTTTGAAATGTCTTCTTTTCTTTTTCCGCCCCTCATTTTAAAATTGTAATCATGATATGCCAGGCCCCTTTTGAATTCGCTGCTCAGCCATTCTCTTTGTGTGCATTCAAAGTGCCCCAGCAGAGTACGGGAGGCGACAGGCATACCAAAGAAGCCATTTCATCCCCGCCCAGCTGCAACTGTAGAGATGTTTTCACCAACATATTTGTGAGGGTTTTAGGGCACTGCTGCAGGGTAGTGGGAATGCAAATGGATTTATTTATTTTTTTTCCCCCCGTGGCTCAAAGCCCTAGGCTATTGGCCCCCCCTAACAAGCACATAGCCCTGGTTCACACTGACCTGATAACAGATACATTTTGCTGTTGTTAGCCGTAGCGCGTCCTCTGCACTACCACGCTAACTCCCTCTTTGACCCACTCAGGATGCCCCTGCCTGTGTGTGTGTGTGTGTGTGTGTGTGTGTGTGTGTGTGTGTGTGCCCTTGTAATGAGACATTTGCGTCCTTCCCAAGGGGAGGTCAGGATTTGGCTGGTTAGCTTCAGTCAATTAGCCAGTCATGTCCTCCTCGCCATTTTTCATCAATTGCATCATTTCCGACACCATTTCCCCCCCATTCTCCCTGGTGGGATCTCCCCTTTCAGCTTACGCAGTGATGAGTTTAGTGTTGTGCACAAGCTCTCTTGCATGTGCATGTTGATTGATGATGATATTCAGAGGAGACACCTACTAGATTGCCTAAACGGCGTGACACCTGCATGTCCAATTTTTGAACAGGAGGAAATGAGTGATCTTTATGTGATGTATCGAGTTTAATTATGAGTTTTGGAAGTTAATTTTTATACTGATGTAATGTAGACTAGCCAGCATACAAGACACAAGCTAATGAAACATCTGTCACTACCACTCATGATGGACGCTGATATATCGGGCCATTGCAGATTATCTCAAATAGGCAATTCTACCGAAATTCAGCATTTCACCCTATACCCAATGCAAGCACAATTGGGATAATTATTTTTCCATCCACTTCATCCTCCATATTCTTCTAGAGTTTGTGAAGGGGGCGTGTCTTCTGTGTTTAGGTCACCATACCATGAGCCCAGCTTCCACACACCTTGAGAATACATAGAAAAAGGTGATTTGTTATCGGCATATTTTTCATAACACAGAGCAAATTGATGTCCGTTTAGGATGAATTCACCAAATTAATGGAAACGGGAAACAGGACTCTTCAGTTCAACAGGACCCTTCCGTGGTGTGTCCATGGCACATTCCTTAGAACTGAATGTGTCATTTATTAGGGCGGTGTCTCAGAGGACTATACCACATGGGTTGTTTTTCGTAAGGCCACTTAGAAAATCATTCAGGATCGGTGGTGGTCTTCTCCAGAGCACACGGGGGATCCTGCCTCCCTGCAGAGAGAGAGAGAGAGAGAGAGAGAGAGAGAGAGAGAGAGAGAGAGAGAGACACAGAGAGAGAGAGAGAGACAGAGAGAGAGAGAGACAGAGAGAGAGAGAGAGAGACACAGAGAGAGAGAGAAACACAGAGAGAGAGAGACACAGAGAGAGAGAGAGAGAGAGAGAGAGACAGAGAGAGAGAGAGAGAGAGAGAGAGAGACACACACACTCACACACACAAAGAGAGAGAGAGAGAGAGAGAGAGAGAGAGAGCGCAAGCAATCTTGATGGTAGGCATTTATAGATTTGGAAGAATTGGATTTGGAACAGTGCAGTTGAGCATCACAGTATTACATTTTCTAAAGATGCAAATATTTGCTGTTTGTTGAGCTTGATGGAGCTTCCCAGGTGAGAGTACAGTATATAGAGGTATACTTCTTTAATTCAGCTTGGATGGATAGTCTAGTCTTTATCCGGTGGCAGTTTTTTCCAGCAAGTGGATTATGAATATACTGTACCGTATCCCCTTTCTTAAATGTCTTGGTATCTTCATAATATTGTGAACCTTAATAACCCCTTTTGTCATCATGTGTATCACATTGCCAGATTCTTGCCAGCACACAGCCTAAGTGGCTTACAAAGCTGCCATGCATATTACCCAGCATTTGGGGGTGGGCAGTTAAGATCTGACTGCCCTGTGTGTGTGTGTGTGTGTGTGTGTGTGTGTGTGTGTGTGTGTGTGTGTGTGTGTGTGTGTGTGTGCAATCTGCTGTCTCGGATCGGGTCTCCCAATTTGCCTCATCATTTGCCGCCCGCTCCACGCTGCCTCTTTTCTATTCTGCCAAAGGATGGGAAGATGGAAGCCTTTGCATGTGAACAGAAAAGCTTTTTTTACTCTGAATCCCCCCCCCCTCCCTCTCAGCACCCATTCACCACCCCCCCCACCACCACCACCACCATCTTGGTTGCTAACAGGGCTGCCTTACTATTCGCCACTTTGATGTCGACTCTCAGCTGAAGATCGAGGAGATGAAGGGAAGCATGTGAAAATTGACGCAGAAGCAAACACAACCCCCCCCCCACTCCCTTTCCAAATCCGACACATATAACACACACACACACATATAACACACACATATAACACACACACACATATAACACACACACACACACACACACACACACACACACACACACACACACACACACACACATAACACACACACACCACAGCCACTGCCTTCCCTCAAGTCCTGTTGAAGAGCTGATCACATTCCATTGCTACTTTTTGAAGGCATACATGTATTCTATCTTTTTTTTTTTTTGTGTGCGATATTCAACTTCTTAGAAGCCGTTCTGTGACTGATTCAAGGCCCAGTCTGCTTTTTAGAGTAGCACAGTTAAGCGTCATAAAAGACTTTTTCTCTTCCTTTGCCGATACGCTTTACAGCTTTGCTTAGTTTGGTTTGCTAAGCCTCGGCACTGACTTTTGGCCGTACACCCTTCCACACACACACACACACACACACACACACACACACACACACATCTCAAATAATCTCCCATGATGATTAAACAGCTAGAAACAAGGGGTCAGGCAGAACGACAAGGATGGCTAACCGCTCTGTCGATTTCGAGCCTTTGGCTTTGCTGTCGGCTCCCACGTCTCCCCACCCTTTTCTCCTTTGAGGGATTTGGGTCATGGGAAGACAAAGCGGTAGGGGATTCGTTTTCAAGATTGCACCCCCCCCCCCCTCTTTCTCCACCTCATCTGTGAGTCTGTGGAGACGTTTAATAGCCCCCGTTAAAGCATCAACACCCAATCTCTCCTGTTTGGATGAGTGTTTGTTGGCTAGCTCATCTCTGGCCTTCCAAATGAGATTTTTCCCGAAGCGTTTTTTGACCTGTGATGGATTCACTGCGGCATTCCTCCAGCTCTACATGATGTAGTGTGTCCATTTATAAATCCCACGGACAGGCAGAATGAATCGCAGAGCAGGAAATAGATTACACTGGAAGTTAAGTATGAATAAACACGCAATGGGCTTTCGCCTCTCCACTGACAGTTCTACTTAATGAGTCAGTGAAGAGCATTTTTCATCAGGGCTGGGGGATAGTTGAGGTTGTGGGGGCTGGAGATCGGGGACCAGTAATAATATCACGTTGTAAATTCATTGCGAATTAGATCATATTTACCTGTCCCTGCAGGGCACACACTTAGAGGCAGCCATTTTTTTTTATTTTTTTTGTTGTTGTTTTTTTGCCAGTCTGTAGCAGGGGGGAATCGAGTGTGTTGTCGACTACTTGCGCATGTATTGTCAGTAATGTGTTGGCAAATCTGGTTATTGTGTTTCCTTTTCGGAAGCGAGAACACTTCCCCGGTGTGGGTGACACTGGCAGAGCCTTTTATTAAACAGCCGCTTGTGTGTACGTGCGACAGGGAGGTGCGAGGGACCCCTCGGAAAAAAGGCCAGACGGTTGAGATGGGGGGGAAGGGGGGTGGGGTTGGGTTGGGTACCGCTCATCAGCTCACCTGTGAACAAGCGGTGTTAATGAACATTTTAATCAATTCCTGTGGGTTAAACAGCGTCCCGTCATATCCCTCCTCTCGCGACCTGGCCGAGGTGCCGTCAGTCACTGCCCCGGACCGCTGTGGGTCGCCGGACAGGTTGCCAGGTGGACACTGCGGGGTAGGAGGCAGGCAGGGGTGTGGGAGCTAATGAAGGTGGGCGGGCCATCATTGCCCGCTGGCACTTCTCTCATCTAACCTGTCATTTTGAAGGCCCGTCATCTCCACGGGCTCCTAGAATCCTGTCATCACATGTATCCAGCTACTTCTGTCTTCAGGTCTCGGTTTTTACGGAGAGCACGGCCCAAGAATGTCAGGCTTCAAAGAAAAACCTCAGAGCCACATAATGTGAAACCTTTTAAGAGTGAGTGGTTTTTCTCTACCCCCCCTTCCCCACCCTCCTTCACCCTTCACGCTAATAATATACTTCAAGTGTTACAAACCCCCCGGTAAGACAGCAGTGATGTGTCATGGACTTGCACGTGTTTTTGAAAAGCTTAAAGCTTTGCCGGGCAACAGCCCTGTAGCCACCTGTGTTCGCCGCCCTCACGCTGACGTAAGAAGGCGCTAGGTGGTTCCACCACCTGTTATTACGCCTCCGGTCGTCTTAAAAGTCTGTCCGCTACTGCAAAGGCACTTTAATGAAGAAAAGCCACAGGGAGCACAAAAAAAAGAATTATGTTGGCACCACGATTATGAAACACTAAGGCTCATCAATCGTGATTTACAGTAGTATTATTGATGGTGATAACCAATCAGGTAGTGCATAGTTTAGTTGGGTAAGGATGATGTCGTCTTTAGTATTAATATTAGTTTACAGTAGTATTATTGATGGTGATAACCAATCAGGTAGTGCATAGTTTAGTTGGGTAAGGATGATGTCATTGTTAAATTAGTATATATGTGTAATTACATTGTATATGTCGTGTATATGTCGTTATTAAATTAGTATATATGTGTAATTACATTGTAATTACATTGTAATTACCCATTTGGGTGTAGCACAGAGTGGGAAATCCCCTCTTTGTCAATTTATAACTTGCACACATTGCATTGCTTTGACGTACAGTAGCTGGCACCAGGTTAGAGGGTAAGAGAACAGAACATCCATGGTTGATTGGATAGATAGATCGATAGATAGATAGATAGATAGATAGATAGATTCTTTCTTTCTTTCTTTCTTTCCTTCCTTCCCTCCCCCCCCCCCCCCAAGGGGAAATTCAAGGTACCAGCAGCTTTAAGACACCACACACAACATACACTGCCATGTAGGTGTATTGTTTGTGTGTTGTATGTTGAAGTTATAACACTGCTTAGTTCCGCTGGATGAAACTGTTGAGAAGGTGGAGTGAAGTGAGGATGAAGAGTCCTAATCTGAGAGGGGTAGAGTGGGGCGTGGTGGAGTAGGTGAGACGGAGGGTAATCAAGGTAACAGCTGTATTCTTATGCTACCTGCTGCCACCTGAAGGCGCACAGATTAAGCCGTGGTTTCAGCCTGCTGTGTTGTAGCAAAGGACCTTGGGAAATGCTCTGCCTGTGGCTGGGCATGGCTTAGCACTGGCTTCTGCGTTAATCAAAGAAGATCCGACTCTTCGTCTTTCAAACATGCACACACACATGCACACACACACACACACACACACACACACACACACACTTAACACAAACACACACACACACACACACACCTCCTCAAGAGAGAAGATAATAAAATGTAGTACAAAAATCCCCTGCTAGTGGTCCAGCTCACTGCATGCATGCACGTGCCTTATCGACATCACAGGTGCTTGGCTCGTGAGCAGCAGCGGGCGCTCTGATCCGGTGAGCTTCGATGACGGTGCATGATCAAGGCGGGAACGGAACGCGGCCCAATTACGAAATCAGCTGGACTGCACAGAGCCACTGTGGGGGCCGCGGGGCAAGCCCTGCCGATGCTGATCTCCCTAAGCTGTCAGCTAGCTCTGCTACTTAAAGCTCGAGATAATGCTCATGACAGCCCCCCCAACACCCCTACCACCACCACCACCCCCCTACGCTTATCGCTCTCCCTAATGCTTGTTTATTCATCCGTGACTAAATCTGGGGTGTTAAGCTTGTTCATTTGTTGTGGGATGGCAATATTGCAGAGTTCTGTAAACAGTATCACATGGCTTTCATCTACTCTGTGTGTGTGTGTGTGTGTGTGTGTGTGTGTGTGTGTGTGTGTGTGTGTGTGTGTGTGTGTGTGTGTGTAAGTGTGTGTGTGTGTATGTGTGTGTGTGTGAAGTGAAGTCTTTGTGTATGTGAATGTTCTTTTGTGTTTTTTTTTTTTTGTGAGTTGAAGCTTAATAAAAGTTGCCTTAACTGCCAGAGGAACCATATCTGATCTACAGCCTCTTTTAATTTTGTGAACTCGCATAAGGACACTCCGCTAGTACGATGGGAGCCACCCACCCTCTTATTACACTTTGAGGGTTTGCTGAACGTCTGAGCGGATTGGAGCCGGGGTTATTTCAGCACCCTGTTGTGCGCCCACTATTGACGGTTGGCTTGGATGGCATTGGGGGGCGGGGGGCATATCGAACATCTCTGCTGGTTACCCTTTTCTTTCTCCAGTCCCCTCCGTGCCCTCCTCCCCTCATTATGCCTGGAACGGAAAAGGGAAAAGAGTTCACAGGCACAGCTGTAGACGATTAGACGGGGCCCTTCGAGCACTCGACACGAGCCACCATGGTGCTTTGCACATCTTTATATTTCACATGTAAGGAGGACATGAGACGCATGTAAGGAATAACGTTCAGCATGGTCATTGTCATGGAATATCATGGACCGATACTATAACAGCCATCTGTTATACTTAGCAACGGTCGGTTATCAAGAAATATCTGGGGAAGTCCCATGGAAGCGAATGGAACATTATTAAGATCCGTGTAATAAGCTGTGAAAAACAGTTGGAGGACGAACATTCAGCTGCTTTTTTTTGGTGCTCATGGTGTAACAGTCCCCCTAATTAGCATCGTAGCAATAATGAGTTTTTACTGCTTCTGTTTTAAGGAGCCGCGTTTTAGATCAATCTTTCACATTGGGCCACTAACTAGTCGACAACGTATGTGATATTTATTTGGCATCCTGGAGGTTTGACTTTGATAAAATGGTTTTGCATTGCTTTAAATTAAGGTCTCTTCTAAAATAAATAAAGTTGTCATGGTTCGATGTTTTGAATTAGATTTTTAATTAAGCGTCTCACTTGCATGGCTTCATTCCAGGATTTGATAGAAAGTGTTCGAACTCGGATTAGAGGAGATTTTCTCCCTTATAAAGGAAAATCTTCCGTCCATATGAGAAGATGGCTTTGTGCAATATATCCAAGTTTGTCCTGAAGAAACAGCAGAAGCTTTCAAGCGCTGATTAATCCCTGGACTAGTGAAGATCAGAAAGACGTTACAGGATAATTCATTACCATCCTAACATCATTTTAAATGGACTCTATAGGAGAATGGTTTGTGTCATCACAACGGCCAGTCTTCTTCTTCTTCTTCTTCTTCTTCTTCTTCTTCTTCTTCTTCTTCTTCTTCTTCTTCTTCTTCTTCTTCTTCTTCTTCTTCTTCTTCTTCTTCTTCTTCTTCTTCTTCTTCTTCTTCTTCTTCTTCTTCTTCTTCTTCTTCGGCTTTAATGTGTTCTGTTTTTCTTTACTAAATGGTTGAGTTTGCAGAAAACTTTTGTTCCAAATGTAGGTTATGTAAAAAAGATGATTATATAAATCACAAGGCTAAATCTGTATCCTCACGCTACACTCCCACTGCTCCATATTAACGTCCACTTCCTCTATCCACCATCAAATGACCTTTGCTAATTAACGGTGGGAGCAGATTTCCTTGAACTTGTTTCATGTGTATTTTATTTTGGTTCTGCTGACCTTTTGACCTCGATGTGCTATCAAGATCCGAGCCGTACGTCCCCTTTGAGATTGCGTGATGGTTGGCGCCTTTGATGGAGAGAAACGGGAGAGAAAAAAGAAAAGAGGTGAGGGTATTTAGTTAATCAAGATGAGAAGGGCTCGTCTCATCCTCGTCAGAGAAGAAAGAGGGAGACGACGTGTTTGTACGGTTTTGCCTCTCGCCTCCTTTGTTCGGTGGAGCTCATGAATATGACATGCGGCATAAATTCACCACAGCTGTTGACACCAGCCAAACACTCTCCTCAGCTTGACTCATAGATGTCTGCGCCGCCAAGGGAGCCGTAGAGCTGGAATTGCTGCCACTAGATGTCCATCATTACAAAACCCTGCCAATTGGGAAGAGGCGGCTCTCGGCTCTCGGCTCTTTGTTCCTGAACAAAAAACATACACACACTTGTGTATGTGCAGAGGCGCGCACACACACATATACTCACACACACACACACACTCTCAAACACTTCTTATGTTGGCATGTCGCGTTTTCTCACGCAGAGGATTATGGTAATGCTCGGCTTCAGCAGAATTGCTCGTGTGCGATGACTTCTGGAGGACGAACATTGATTGAAGCCGCCCCTCATCCCAATCAGTAATTATGTAAACACTCTGTCAGCAGTGACTTCACGTCTTAATGGCAGTTCCGTCTGAATCCTAATTAGGCGCCTACCTGATTAAATCAGATATGCAAGGGTTGTATGATGTGTTTATGTATGTTTACATGCATCTCCTATGTGACGAATACACCCTTAATTCCTTTCAGTAGGATGTCCTCTCTACAACCTTGAGAAGTGTTTATGTTAGGCTGTGAGCATCTTCCTTGTTGCCTTCATTGCCAGTTGTTGATGCCAGGCCAACAGACAGTGTGCCAGTGTGTTTCTGCATTGTTAGGCTGGTGCAACAGCCTGCTAAGGAACTCCTAGTTTTGATCAGAGGAAGGATGAGGGCCTTGGTTTGATCTCCAAAGACGCAATCGAATCGACAACACTGCTGGAGTCCTGTCCTCAGTTTGACTGTGCAGTGCATACCAAAAAAGGGAACCTAATTCTTGTTTTCTGTCGGTACCACAAAAAAAAAAGAGAAATTCTGTATCAGTTGTTTATTGCACTGATTGTTGTTCTATCCAGTTACATACAGAAAACATTTTGATGCATGTGTCATTTGGTGTCACCCCTTGGTCACCCTCCTTTTTTCATGTCCTCAAACCTTGTCTGCAAACGGGGCTAGAATGTGTCAACTTGAATCAAGTCGACCTGGCCATTAGGTTAAGTTGACGTAACATTTTGATGATGTTGCGCATCATTGCCTCATTTATTATTTATTTTAGAACTAAAACCGAAGCCTATATTATGACATCTAAATTGATATTTACAAAACGGCCAACGCTGACATCAAGAGAGATCAAACATTACCCTTGATTAGTGGGTGCAATTAAGATGACCGCACACACACACACACACACACACACACAGCAAAGCAAAGCAAAGCAAAGCAAAGCAAAGCCATAGCAACAGTTTCTTCACTCTGATCATAATCTGCCCATTAACTCGTGAGTAAATTTACGCTTTTTAAATAGAGATAACACTCTGTTTCACCCCTATTGTGTGTGCACATTGAATGCAGTGACAGACCGTGGTGATGTGGCGATGTGCAGAGAATATCCTCCACCAGCCCGGCAGTCCAGACAGCAATCATGTGCTCTTAATGCCAAGCCTCTGTGGGCAATATCTTTTACACATTGATGAGAAGTTTGAGGCCCCCACTGCAGCTTATTGTAATGTAGATCAGCTGTAATGGGCCTCGGGGGGATGAAATATTTTGTGTTAAATTGCTTGGAAAGACATTTCTCCCCGCGCTTTGTGATAACCTTGCAGTCCAACTGGAGGCCAGTGCTTTCATTAGGACTTGAAGATGAATGGTAGCGACGCTACCATTAGCAATGCTATCTGTTTTAAAAAAACATCTTCGCCGAGCACGCTCACCTAGCGATCCTGCCTTTTGTGCGGGAGACAAAACACTAATGGAAAAGTTTATCTCTGACAGTGCAAGTGGTTGCCTTACTGTGGACCAAATTTTAATGGTTACTCATTTGAATTTTGGGCTTTCAATTAAATCCTCTGAAGAAGCCATAGGAAGTTAGTGGCCTGTGTCACTCTGCTCAAGCGTAGCTAATGACTAAGGAGGGGACCAAATGTTTCTTAATTGGAGGGAGATGAACCCTGATAAAACTGTGAATTTAAATGGAAGAACAGGAGGCGTCAAGTGGATGTGGAAGGTGTCTAGTTATCGCACAGAACTGAAGTGTTTAGAAATTGCTTCAAGAGAAGTCCCATTTTTTTTGAGTATCTTACATTGCTCTGCAATTTATGTAACTCTGCCCAAAAATTCAAGTTATTTTAAATGTATTTAATGGCTCCTCTAGTCAGGACAAAAAATGTAGCACAAAATGTCCTTGGGACTTTCTACCCTGACTCTGGTGAGTAGCACCATTTTTAAAGAGTAGAGTTGTTAACGTCACCCATTCACCGTGGCAAGTGCTGTATTGCTGCTGTTGAATTCTTCAGGAATGTTAATTGTTTGTTGCATATGGTTCCCCTGAAGGAAGACCTCTCACGTCATAGACCACCAGAGATTGGACTCTAGACAGACTGTCTCACCAAAAGCCCCAAGACTCCAATTAGTATTTGCAACTTGTACGCAAAGTAACAAGTTTTCAGCATATCAGTCTCAATCATATCCATGATCCTGAGGCATTGTAATTTGTGAGTTTTTAATTTTGATGCAGACACACTTTGTGTGTTATTATAGCCACTGTAGCACAGTGGTTCCCAAACTTTTCTCTGCTGCAACCTCCAACTGAGACATGCTATGTCCCACCGAACTCCCCCTTCACCGTGGACACAGTAGCTTGCCATAACGTTGAACACAACAATGTAGTGCCAATTGGGCTGTATTGGGAATAATTTGAATGTAAAACCTTTTTCCACATACACTTTTTCCACATCTTTATTCTGGTAAGCAAGCTAAGAGCCTGTTTACAGATTTATTTTGCGATCTGTCTCTAATTGATCGAAGTTTGACAAGCACGGCTGTAGCCTGACCTTAAAAACAAGAATAGCCAGATAAAGCTGGAGAAATCTGATGTCCTTATCCTTATTGTTTTTCCTTCCAACAGCACTTGGTGAGTTTGATCAACAAGGCTGTGGGTGTGGGTTGATTTGCACCAGATTTCTCCTTTAAGTCTCCAAAACACAACCATGGGATCACTAATCATGAAGTATGAGACTGACCAAAGCTGGTGCCCGCCGCCCGTGTCCGCCATCCATCTTCCAGCACCATCCCATGGCACACATGCAGAACCTAAATGCCATTTCCTCCTTCAAATGTGTTTACAGGTCATTACCTGCCCCTAGCGCTCGCTAACTCAGTGCCGGCGTGCTAATAGGACTGGTGGGCCCTGAGCTGGCCCCCTCTCTCCTTCACTGGAGGGACTCATCGCCAGCCTTCCTGTTTGCGGGAGGAAAAAGAAGAAGAAGAAAAAAAACAATAAAAAAATTGACCAGACTGATGCCGGCGGCACTGGCTGAGGTGAAGGCAGGAGTTTGCTGGGGAGCGGCCATAATAGGCCTTAGATACTCATCGCCGTGCCCACCACCGGACTGAGATATTTCATCTCATCTCGTCTCATCTCGTCTCGCTCTCTCTGGCTCTCGCTCTCTTTGCATGCTCAAAACTCTTTCCCTTTCTGTCATTCTTTCTTTCATTCTTTCTTTCATTCTCTCTCTCTCTCTCTCTCTCTCTCTCTCTCTCTCTCTCTCTCTCTCTCTCTGGCTCTTACTCTCTTTGCATGCTCAAATTCTTTCCCTTTATGTCATTCTTTCATTCTCTCTCTCTCTCTCTCTCTCTCTCTCTCTCTCTCTCTCTCTCTCTGTCTCCCTCTCTACCCAGCCCCCCAAAATAGGAAATGTCTAAATTACACTTGCTAATGGAATGCAGTGACAGTGATTTCTCCCCCCCCCCTCCCTTCTCTCTCTCTCTTTCACAGTCTCTGTTCCTCTCTCTCTTTCTCCATCCTCTTCTGTCCCGCTTTTTAATTCTCTATCAGGGATGGGGCACATTTCATTTGATATGAAATGAAAGGCTTTTCTTATCGACTTTCGGAAGAAGATGAGGGGAGAGCGGGTGCTGGATGGGGCCAGCTGGATGGATGGGTGGAGGGTGGTGCTTGTGGTGGTTGCGGTGGTTGTGGGGTAGTTGCCGACTTGCGGACGGGCACTCAAAAGACACCCGGCTCCTTCCTCTCTTGTGTTTCTCGCTGGGCGCCTCGCCTCGCCTTGCTTCCTCTCGTCGGCAAACAGATGGAGACATCAATACTTAATGTGTGCGTAGCCTCCCATCACTTCACAAGCCCCCTCTGTTAAAGAAGAAGAACGCCAGGCCGGCGAAATTAAAATTGGTCACGTCAGACTCCCCATCAAATGCAAAGGAAGTCATAAATACTCTGATCAAATAAATTTGCTCTGCTTCTGGCCTTTGAGTGTGCCTTAAGTTCTCCTTTGAACTCGGCATGCGGCTAAAACGGGCGGCATCTGTGCCAAGTCCAAGTTTTTGTTTTCAAAGTTTTGACGAGAAAAAAAAATTACTTCCTGTCATTTGCCATCGGTTGACCCTACATGATTGAAATGCAAATTGTAAAGAGCTTGTACACCTTACAGATCAGTGTACTGTATGTAAACTAGTCTAAAATAATTTTGTCATAAGATAAATAGATTATCTGGTAACACTTTATTTGAAGGTACCGTCATAAGGCTGACATAACACTGTCATTAACTATGACATGACGTTGTCAAGAATCTGTCATAAACTTTATAAACTTGTCATGACTTCTGACATACCCTAACCCTTAGCCTAACCCTAACCCTAACCATGACAAATACCGGGTGACACTTAATGACAGAAGTCATGGCAGGTGTATAAAGTTTATGACATATTTATGACAACGTCATATCATAGCTCATGACCGTGTCATGTTAGTCGTATGGCGGTACATTCAAATAAAGTGTAACTGATTATCTTATGTATTTCAATATGTATATACAGAACCACTAAGACTTGGATACTGGGATGAAAATACTAGAAATCTAGTCTGATGAATCTAATTTTCAACAAATCCTTCAGCCTACCTGACACCTTCTATGTGTGATGAAGATATTCACAGTCCAACACATATTCTGGGGACTTTTGCTGCTCCTGTGATTAGAAGTTATCCAATTCTGTCTTGGCCTTTTTGTTTCACACATCATAAGTAGTACTTCAGGCATGAGTGCTCTGCCAAAAGAGAGAACAAAGGTTCCCCCACCTCTGCAAACGAGCTAACACCTTTCGCTTGTCTTAGCTCCCTCGTACAAATCAGACCTTGGCTCTTTTTCTCTCTCTCTCTCTCTCTCTCTCTCTCTCTCTCTCTCTCTCTCTCTGCTTGTGAGCCACACTTGTTCCTCCTCCACGAGACGAGATGATGATGATGGAGCTCTGCCTGGCCTCACTGTGCTTTTCTCGCCTTGCTGCGTCCCCCCTCCTCCTCCTGCATCAGTCTCCCCGCAGACACAATCTTAATTGAATCATTGTGTGGACGGCACCATTACCCCTGTCGAAGGCAGCCGACCGTGACGGAGCTCCTTTTTTTTTCTTTCTTTCTTTCTTTCTTTCTTTCTCTTCTCGCCCCGGCTCAGGAGTCGACGCCAAGTGTCAGATTAGTCCTACACTGCCTTCACCCCCCCCCCCCCCCCTGCCCCCCAAGCCCACACCCCCACCCTCCTCTCGCCCACGACCTCCACTTTGTATTTTCCAGATCCCCTTTTCATCATCATCACGATCATCATCATCATCATCGTCATCATCTTCATCATCGTCGTCGTCGTCGTCGTCTTCGTCGTCATCCTCCTCCTCCTCCTCCTGGTCTGATAGGGCCACAGAGGGTCTCCACTCCAGCAGTCAGCCATGCATATCATCCCAATAAGCCTTCAGTGCTCCTCCTCCTCCTCCTCCTCCTCCATGCCCCCCCTGTGCTGGGGAACCACTCTACTCTACTCGCCACTTAAGCACCCTGAGCCTCTGGTCTTATATGTCTCTCTGTCTCTCTCTCTCTCTCTGTCTGTCTCTCTCTCTCTCTCTCTCTCTCTCTCTCTCTCTCTCTCTCTCTCTGTCTGTTTGTTTGTTTGTTTGTTTCTTTCTTTCTTTCTTTCTTTCTCTCTCTCTCTCTCTCTCTCTCTCTCTGTCTCTCTCACTTTCTGTTTTTCTCTTTCTCTCTCTCTCTCTCTCTCTCTCTCTCACTCTGTTTTTCTTTACTACTCCATCATCCCTTCTTCTCCCCATCTCTCTCCTCTGTTCCATCGCTCTGTTCTCTCTCTCTCTCTCTTTTTTCTTTACTACCCCATCATCCCTTCTTCTCCCCATCTCTCTCCTCTGTTCCATCGCTCTGTTCTCTCTCTCTCTTTTTTTCTTTACTACCCCATCATCCCTTCTTCTCCCCATCTCTCTCCTCTGTTCCATCGCTCCCTTGCATCCCGTCTTTCCTCCTTCTTTCCCTCTCTTCTTTCCTCTCCCTTCATTTTTTTTTTTTTTACCCTTCCTCCCCCCCTACTCTTGATGTAGAAATAATTGATTTGACCCACTTTAGCGTTTGTCGTTAGTCATTGCTGAGTTTATCTGCCCGCCCGACGCTTAATTATCACAGGGAGGCGAATTAATCGTCTGTGGGCGCGCGTCACATCCTCCTGGGGAGGGACGGTTCCCCCTTTTCAAGCGCCGTCAGGACTATTAACACAATAATGCAAGAAGCAATTAGATTGACTTTTTGAAATGGCAGTCAATTATATCAGCTGGGAAAGGAAGGGGATGGGGATTGTGTGTGTGTGTGTGTGTGTGTGTGTGTGTGTGTGTGTGTGTGTGTGTGTGTGTGGCAGTGGGTTGGGGTGACTGTCTGTCTGGTGATAAAGTAGTTTCCCTCCCCATCTCCTGATCACAACAGACTGTAATGATCCTCTGACGAGACACAAGCTCCATTTACATGGACACTTCTAATCTGATTATTTAACCCAATATTCCATTTCAGTTGGCATTTACAGTATGAATGCATTCATGGTAAGCTAAAATAACACTGTTAGTTGGACACTTTGCCTGAACATGAGAGATTTAATTGGATGAGCCTGATATTCCTCAAAAAAAAAAAAAGATTAAATTATGACCGCCCCGGCCCAAAAATGACCGTTGGTCCACCGGGCATTGCCCTGTAAGCCCTATGGCCAGTCCATACCTGCTGAGAAGGTGGTGGTGGTAGTGGTGGTTCAGTGTGTGGTGTTTCAGTTGTAAAATGCTCTGAAATCTGCACTTGCATTAGCCTGGGAGTTCCCATGCTCCTTTGCAGGCTTATTTCATTCCACTCTGCAAAGCAGCATGGTGACCATGGCGGTTTTTCTCGCTTACTTTCGGTATCCAATCGCAGAACAAAAAGGGATTTGTATGGCCCTCGATTGCATTTTACGTCACGTGGTGGCTCTGGTATTGGCTCCGAGGTATGTACAGACGCTATGATAGACATTCGTAGCGCCCAATAAACGGCTCTGGACAATCGTAAACGATGCTTCCGCTACGAGAAATGCAATAGGTAGGTCCCCAGACTAAATATCACTTGTGATTTTAGTTTGGCATTCGCCAGGCTACACTTGCATGACCTTTAGCTGGAAAAGTGAATGGCAAAGTGCGGGCTGAGCAGTTTACTGGTGGACCAAGACATGGTACAGTCGGATACATCCCCTTTAATCAGTCGTATACAGTATGCACCGTCCCCTTTAATGTTCATTGTAGGTCAGTGGCACTTAAACAATCTATTAGAAGACGCCGTGTCAGATATGTGGCTTGAGTAAGTGCATGAGTGATTGACTGCTTGTGTGTGTGTGTGTGTGTGTGTGTGTGTGTGTGTGTGTGTGTGAGTGTGTGAGCATTCGCACGTTGCATGTATACATACTGTATATCCATATGCATACATACATATGAGTGTGTACATACTATACTGTATGTAGATGTGTTTTTTGGATATCCGCATCAGCACCAACACTGCTATCAGTAGAGCACCATGTTTCTTTTCCCTCACTGAGACGTATTTGGGTCAGTTTTTTAATAATTGCTTTGATCACTACCAGAATAACAAGGAAACCAGACTTGCACACAGACTCTCTCACAAATACACACACACACACACACACACACTCACACTCACACTCACACTCACACTCACACTCTCACACGCACACGCACACACATAGACAAGTATCACACACAGACAAGTATCACACAGTTTGTCAGACTTATAATTCTGATGGTGCCTCACAGTAAACGACCTAATACAAAACAGCTGCCGAATGAAGCATGGAGTTTGATTTTTAAATACGAACAGCCTTGTGTGTTTGTGTGTGTGTGCGTGTGTGTGTGTGTGTGTGTGTGTGTGTGTGTGTGTGTGTGTGTGTTTGTGTGGGTGTGTGTGTGTGTGTGTGTGTGTGTGTGTGTGTGTGTGTGTGTGTGTGTGTGTGTGTGTGTGTGTTTCTGTGAGTGTGTACACAGTATGGCTGTATGACTGTGTTTATACAAACAAGAGGCGCCAGATGCAGAACTGTGTTGTCAGGAAAAAAAGCCTGTTTAGTCATTTGCCTTAGTCCATTATGCATATAAGCGAGCCATGAAAAAGATAATGCGGATATTAATTATGTAGTTGGGCTTAGCCTCGGTTAAGAGTTCTTTTTATTTATTTATTTATTTTCCCCTCATGAATTTGTTCAATACCTCTCTTTCGTCCAGCAGTACTTGTTTTCTGAGAGACAGTCATGTAGTGGGTTTATGCAGAGATTTGAGTCTTCGGGGCAAAAAAAAGTCAAATGTTCCTTTAACTGGAGTCTTTAGTTCTTGTTGCCTGAAGCCAATAAACAAATGAAGAGGGAAAGAATGCATTGAGGCTTTAAAAGTTCGAGGAAGAAGTCTGCTGACGTCGATGTGCATACATGCACACACACATGCACACATGCACATACATACACACACACACACACACACACACACACACACACACACACACACACACACACACACACACACACACACATACCAGTCTAGCACCACTTAGGAGTGCTGGGTTTACCCATTATTTGCGCAGTCAGAAATGGCACTCTAGCCGAATTGAAGAGAAAATCGAAAAACAAGGCGCGGGAGCGTTTTAGGGCCACTTGGTGAAATTGAAAGTGCTGTTTTGGATGAAAGTTATTCTGCTTGATCCTCTGCACTTCCACGGGTAGCTTGGGAGATGTCTTGTCAGGTCACATAATGGGCAAGAATTGAAACACTCTTCTCTGGAGGTAATACAACATGAAATGAATAGGAATTACACCAGAAAGGCTGTTTATCAGGAGATAAATTGATTCCATGTGAGACAGACACACACACACACACACACACACACACACACACACACACACACACACACACACACACACACACACACACACACACACACACACACACACACACACACACACACACACATATACACACACACACACACACACACACACACACACACACACACACACACACACACACACACATACACACACAGACAGTAAACACATACGTTCTGATAGAATGGGACGAGGCATTCATTTTTAAAATTGTTTGCCCTATTGATGGACCACAGCAAAGCCATTCTTAAAGGCTGAAGTGAGCCATCTTGTTTGCACTGCCTCAGCGCTGTAGTCTTTACTCCTGTGTTTGCACATGTTACCACTGCATTTCCGCAGCTCATTTCAGGCTTTCCCCTATGCCAGCGTGTCCCCTGACCCCACTCTAAACAGTAGCGCTACCCCCACTTCCACACCCAGCCAATATCTCATGAATCTTTGCTAGCAGCGCCCTTGTCAACAGGCAGAAAGATGCACCGCGTTCCAGCCATTGGTACCAGATGATGGCTTCATCCTTCTTAGACTCTCTCTCTCTCTCTCTCTCTCTCTCTCTCTCTCTCTCTCTCTCTCTCTCTCTCTCTCTCTCTCTCTCTCTCTCTTTCTCTCTCTCTCTGTCTCTTTCTCTCTCTCTCTTCTTTTCTTTTCTTTCTTTCTTTTTCTTTCTCTCCCACTTTCTTGTTCTCTTTGTCTTTTTCTTCCTTCTTCCTCTTCCATCTTTCTTTTCTGCCTTGTCTTTCTCTTCTCTTCCCACTATCCCTCTGTCTCTCTGTTGTTCTCTCTCTCTCTCTCTCTCTCTCTCTCTCTCTCTCTCTCTCTCTCTCTCTCTCTCTCACCTCTATCTTTCTCCCCCCCCCCCCCCCCCCCCCGACTATAGTGCAGGAGTCTGTGACATTTCTCTGTTATCTGTGTTTACCTGTTTATTGATATGCCTTTCAATTTCCCAGCTCTATTCTTGCCCACTGGGGGCTGTGATGGCTCTGCAGATGCCCCCTCTTTGATGGAAACAAACCTCTGATAAAGAGGACGACGTGAAGCCCAGTTTTTCCCCCCCCACTGTTGATTGCTTTGAAATGACTGCAGGATAAAGGGAATCTGCCCTCTCTCTTTTTCTTGTCTGAATTTCCCTCTTTCTTTCTTTCTTTCTTTCTCACTCTCTCTTTTTCTCTCTCATATCTCTCTTTGTCTCTTGCCCTTCTCTCTGTCTGTTATTCTCTCTCTCTCTCTCTCTCTCTTTGTTTATTTTTCTCTGTTATGTCTTTTATTTTTGTCGCTCACCTTCAATGTCTGTCTCCCTTTCTCTCTTTCTTTCTGTTTATTTCTCTCTCTCTCTCTCTCTCTCATGCCTCTTTTTGTCTCGCACATTCTCTCACATTCCTCACCTGTCTCGCTTCGATGTCTGTCACTTCTGCTGTGCTTCTCAAATTCCTCTTTCTCACTTCATTTAAATTTTTTTGTTCATAGCACCATGATTACATTATGGTAAAAAGGGCTAGCCAGGTGAGCGGAGCGGAGCGCAGCTAGCAGGAGATTGGCATCACAGCCTGGCAGATTATTGGCATGTTTCATCAGCTCCTTATTTTTTCTTCCCTTGGATCCCAGACAGGGTTTTGCCAGTTCTCACAATTATGCCCATCATCATCCAAATGAAGATGCCCATTGGCACAACCCTAAGGGTGTACTGTAATAAACCAGAGTAACATGCTGTTGCTGGTGCTTTGGATGAATGGGGCAAAAACCTGGAGATTTCTATCTGTTGTTTTGCAGCAGTGAGCATTGTCAGGGGAAAAAAAAATCTTTTTCATGCACAGAAAAAAAACATGTTTCATTTATTACTTTGCCGTATGTTGCATATTTCTTTGCCACAAATCCTTTTTTCCCCCCCTCCATGCTCCTCCTGTATGCTGCTTTTGTAGAGCGGGAGAATTTACAATGTTTATGACGATATTTCACAGGCAATAGCTGCAAGATGTTGACAGAGCATACCAGGTGATTTCCAGTTCTGCTCTTCCTATGAAAGGAGGTGGTCTCAAAAGCCCCACTTATTCACAGTGGAAATCTTAAGCATCAACAAGTCACTCAAGTAAACATTGCTCCTTAGAGATTTGAATCCGTGGACTGCTGGGTAATGGTGTCTCTTTTATTTATTTTCTTCCTTCCTAGACTCATGATGGGTTGAGAAGCCTAAGCACTTACTTTAAGTGCAGTCGAAGAATGTTTGGCATTTTCAAACAATATCTTGTTGGCATTTGACAGAAGCAGTTTAATGCAAGTCGTCGCATTGCGAATGTCGCTGTGAAGGCGTGTAGTTCCACACTCGTTTCACCTCAAGATGGGAGTCGTGTAAACACTCACCGTGATGGTTACCTCTCCTCCGTGCGCATCATTTTGCATGTGAAAATCATTTCACCGCGTCGAACGGTGCAACGCGGCGATCCTCGTCCACGTGTGTGCTGCTCTTGGATGCCCGTTGTCTGTGTTTAGCATGCGATTTCACGTCTGGCCGTCACATTGGTCGCGTCCCTGTAATTTGCTGAGGCATGGCCTCTCTGATGGAATGATACGCTGCCTTTTGCCTCTGGAGTGTCACGCATGGCAAACAGATGTTGCATCATGGGAGAAATGGAGTGCAGATAGCTCTGATCGCTGTCATTATTATCGTTTTGCAATTTCCATTTCTCTCCCACACACATGGTTGCGCACACACACACGGTTGCGCGCGCACACACACACACACACACACACACACACACACACACACACACACACACACACATATATACACACACGCGTACTATACTGCCTTTTTCAAAGCAATATATTTCACAGTTTCTTGTGTTTCTGTTTTGCTTCGTTTCTTTTTCTGTTTTGCAAAGTAAAAAAAAAACAAAACATTAGATAATGTAGATAAAAGGAAGGAGATTCTGTGCAAGGAGAGACAGCAAGACAAACGGCACTTATTTGGAGCCTCTGCCTAAATAAGTTCTTAAGAGGGCTCCTGTGTTTTGCCAACTTGATTTTCTTGGTGTGTGCGTGTGTGTGTGTGTGTGTGTGTGTGTGTGTGTGTGTGTGTGTGTGTGTGTGTGTGCGTGTGTGTGTGTGTGCGTGCGTGTGTGTGTGTGGCAGGGGTGTATATGTGTGTGTGTGCGTGTGTGTGTGCGTGCGTGTGTGTGTGTACGTGTGTGTGTGTGTGTGTGTGTGTGTGTGTGTGTGTGTGTGTGTGTGTGTGTGTGTGTGTGTGTGTGTGTGTGTGTGTGTGTGTGTTTGTGTGTGTGTGAGAGCGAGTGCCTGTGTCTGTCTAGGCAGAGTGTTTTATTTGCTCATAATGGCGAAGTTGCCAAGAGTGACGCTGTCGAGAGGTAATCAGTCCACTCCAGATGTCCCTCACGGAAGCCTCAGCTTTCCAGGGCTCAGCGGAACAACTTGGCTCCAACTAAGCACATAAGCACCGTCTGAGTGTGCAGAGTGGCAAGAGCAAATAGCCTAACCACCCCTCGTCTTCTTCGGGAAACGGGCCCATCGTTTTTCCCTTTCTATTGTTCCCCTTTCTTTGGCTTTCCTCTCTTTCGTTTACTCACTTTCTTTCCTTTTTCTCTGCTTTCTCTGCTTGTTGTCTTTCGCTCAAATATAAATATGGATCCATGCACTCGCTGGCTGGGAAGTGGAACTAGCTCAAGGCTCTGAATGGTGTGTTGTTGAGGTTGCAATGATGGGTTTGTTTTGATGGTAAAACGCTCTCTATTACACTACACTACACTACACTACACTGCACTAGCTGGTGATGGCTGGCTGGCGTTTTGGGTCGAGTGCTCAGAGCCTGCTCCCTTCAGTGAGCTGTGGATGGGCCCGAAATACGCTCTTTGTCCGGGCGTGCCCGCCTCTCGGAGGCGTCGTTCGCTCCCCTGCTGCTTTCATGGAGCCCAGCTGTGGATGAGTTGAAGCTTCCATTAACACTGTTTTTAATCCGCTCCTTCTGGGCACCCCCCCCACACCCCTACGCCAACCCCCCTAACCCATCCTTATTGGGGTAATATTCTGGGACTTCATCCCATTTCCTTGTGTAACCATGTCCCCGTCATGTGACCTTGTCATTTGTATGAAACGTGTATGAAATTTGCGCTTTGCAGATAAAATTCTATACGGCTCTTACATTTCCGGCTACATTGGCTGCTGTCTCTGAGATAGACAACTGGTAGTCACAGTAGAATTTGAGCAGCTAACAGCTAACGTAATTTAAAATTAACAATTTA